>CM021797.1:50178956-50263662 GCA_011076525.1 Nettapus auritus | reverse complement strand
TCACAGAATCACAGAATCACAGAATTTCTAGGTTGGAAGAGACCTCAAGATCATCGAGTCCAACCTCTGACCTAACACTAACAGTCCCCACTAAACCATATCCCTAAGCTCTACATCTAAACGTCTTTTAAAGACCTCCAGGGATGGTGACTCCACCACTTCCCTGGGCAGCGCGTTCCAATGTCTAACAACCCTTTCGGTAAAGAAGTAAAGCGTTCTCCAAGGGTGCCTTGCTCAGAGCATATACAGAAGTCACAGAACGGTGAGGGTTCACAGCAGCATCTGGGACCGTCTGGTCGCGCCATCCCACGCAGAAAAGGGCTGGAGCCTGGTGCTGTGGAGGTAGTAAGGATGAGGATTGCACAGCCTCCTTGGGACATCATTGCAGTGTTTGGCCATCTTCACAGGGAAAACTTCCTAGCGTTAAGTCAAAATTTTCCTCCTTGCACCTTGTGCCGTGTCATTTCACCGTGCACTTTCAAGGACAGCTGTGGCCCCATCACCTATTTCCTCCCAAAACGGAGTTACAGACAGCCTTGGGATCTCTTCTGAAGGCTGAACAAGCCCAGTTCCTCCCACGTCTTGTTCGACATGCTGTGCTTCATCCCCATCGCTCTCTGAGTGGCCTCTGCAGGAGGGTTCCCTCAATGGGGCCGACGTGCAGCTTGGGGCTGGTCTCCACCAGCGGAGGGACGTGCTGTGGGAAGGTGTTCAGCCCAGGGACCTGGGTTCTTTTTTGCCACAGCCACCCTCCAGCCTGCTGGTGCCCAGCCTGAAACCTCTGCAGAGAGGTTCCTTCATGCACGGGATAGTCCCAGACGTGGCATTCGCCTGCCTTGATCTTGGTGGGATTCACGCTGGTGCTGGTACCACGCACTGAGGTCAGATGCACTTTCCCCCTGGTATTTTCCTGCCTGACACCGTGAGCCAGCACTGCCCTGTGGTGGTGAGGGGCCAGGCGAGCAGGAGGGACCCTGCTCCTGTGTGCAACTCCCACATTTGTCTCTGTGGAGGGGCCTGGTGAAGCACTCAAAATGGGGCTCAGGTGCCTCAGAGGGTGCCTGGGGCTGTTTGCAGCCAGAAGGAGCTCTCCTCCAGCGGCAGCGGTGAATCCAGTGCCTGCAGTGAAGAGAGGTAGAGTTAAATCAAGAAGATGAACAGCGGGGAGCCATGACATTTTCCTGCTTTGGAGCCACTCACCCTGACAGCCGGCTGGGTGGGGTGGGCCAAAGGGGGCTGAAGGGGGTGAGCGTCCCCCTGTTTGTCCTCAGCTGAACTTCCCTTTCCCTGGTTTCGGGCTTTGTAACCCCTCTGCACGCTAGGGGTGAGGAGGACCCACAACGCCTGATGAAGAGGAAACTGAGCCTGGACACTGCCTCACATTTCCCCCAACAAGTGACCGTCCTGCTCGGTGCACGTCTGGTGAGCCTCTGCGTGGGGCTGGCTGCCGCAGCACACAGACACCTGGCAGGGGTGAGCCAGGGTGTTCCTGTGTCTCTGTGCAGAAAATTCCTCACGCAGCTCTGGCTTCTTCTTCATTCTGGGGTGTAGGGGCAAAGGGGAGGAGTGGAGTCTGTCTTCATGTACAATTCACAGGTTCTGGTGAGGATCTGGACTCTTTTTGCACCTCGGCAGAGACACTGGGGAGTGAGAAGTGGCAGCTACACAGCACGCGTAGACAACAAGCAACAGGGAGCCCCCGCTGCACAGAGTGAACCTTTGACAGGTTGTTTCCAGTAAAACAAGCAAACAAACAAGTAAATGACAACCTGTTGTTTTTCCTTTGCCACTACCATTATGATTTGCTGTTATTAACAATGACTGCAGGACACAGAAAGCCCATACCAAGGACCACAACAACTTGTTCCAGGGCAGAAGAGAAGCTAGAAGGAAGAAGCCCTCTCCCCTTCTGGGGGAGGAGATGCAGACTTTCTGTTTGGTGTTGTTATCTGTGCAATAACTTGCCTGCTGTCCCCTTCTTGTACTGGCCTTGTTTTGTTCTACTTTTCCTTTTAACTTGTTGTGTTTCAGCCACAGATGCTTTGTTTCCTACAGACAGGTTTGTAACTAGCAATAAGGGGAAAGAAAAATATTGCTTCCGATCTCCTCCCACCTACCTGTATTTATGACAGCATTCTATTTTCACTTTCTATTTCTCTCCTTTGCTTGTCCGCCATGCAGTAGCTGTTACGTGAACAACACTGCCCTAGGACAACCCAGCAAACACAGCGCTGAAATCAACGTGCATTCACCAGGAACCAAGATTTTCTGAAGAACAGGCAATCTCTGTATCCTCTGCCCTTTGCTTATCCTTGATATTCTGCTGTTTGTTCTTTGCGTTCTTGCTGAACACTGCCGCTGGCATAGCAGGTGCTCCTTGCCGAGGAGCAGACAGGTGTCTTTCAGGGGCCGAAGTACCACAGCTTGCACTGCTACCCAGGAGACTTACCTTCACTTATCGAACAAGATTACGAGGTGGCCCAGGCTCCTGGTACTCATGCAAGCTCTGAACCGCTTCTTACCTTCTCTTGCCTTGGCCTCCCTCCAACAACCAAACATCTTCCAACCCCCATCAGACAAGGTTTGGTGATACATGGCGGATAGACTCTGTCCTGTCTAAAGGGCTTTAACCTGTTCCCATACCTGAAAGGCTCTCCATATATATATGCCTTTTTTTCCTTAACACCGTGTACGAAAAGCACATGAGACAGCCCTGGCTCAGCTGAGGCATTTTTACCTCAGGTCTCACCCGCAACACGACCGCAGGCCCAGCCGGACCCCCGCTGTGTCGGGCCCAGCGCCGAGGCTGGTGTCAGGCCGACCCAAAGCTCTGGCCGGCTGTGTCTCTGCTGCCTGTCGCTGCTGTATTGAGCGGGCTGTTTTGTGGTAAAATGAAGTGCTTGTCGGTAGATGGCATCATCAGTTTCAGAACCACAACAACGTAACCCATCCACCTCCAGCACCCTCGGGGTGCTGTGCTCCTGCAGCCATTAGCACAGAACGGCAGTGGGATCCTCCTCTAGGCTGTCTTGCTCCACATGAAGTGTAGGGCACACATGGGTTGCTTCCCCCACTCTTCCCAGGACCTTTTCATGCATTTATCCCGCTAGAAAACACTTTTCACCTCTGCACACACCTGCCACTGCTCTGTGTGCCTCAGGCACCGCGCTGCTCAGTGTGCTTTCCTCCAGAGATGCAAACTTGCTCTGTGGCCCTTGCACAGTGACTGTGTGGCAGCATTAGCTCTGATCCACCTAACACATGGATCCTCCGGTCCACTTAACACGTGGCCTTCCAACTAACTACTGAGGGTGGAGGAAGACTCACAAGAAATGGTAACGCAAAGACAGCTGCTTTATAGGCTGAGGAAGAATGTGAGATGTTGTGACACAAAGGAGGTGGGAAGACGGAGGTCAGGAAAAGAAGATCTGGGGGCAACTCCACTCTTCAGGCTGGGACAGGTTGTGGCCAAACCGCTGCTGCTTCCTGCAACCTGATTTACATGGGCAGGACTGCCAGTGTCTGGGGGCAGCAGATGTGGCTCTGCAGGTTTGTGAGCCCACAGGTGCCTTTCTGCTTTCTGGTGCAGGTGTTGCTGTGACTGTGATGATCTGTGATGCATCTCCAATATATAACATTTATCTGTTGAGCTGAAATAACTCCTTGCTGACTTTGCAATTTTATTTTTATTATTTTATTTTTTTCAGGAGTTTCAGCCAGTCCGTACATTCCAAGTCACTAGGAAGGGAATAACTTCATGTATCTGCTGATAGCCCTGTCCAATAACCATACTTGCATTGCATGGTAAGTTCTCCTTGTTCTGTGGAGATCACAGAAAGCACGATTGGGCTCTTTATTTAAGCAGTTTCCTGATGTAATTCAGTAGGAACTTTGCACAAGAAGAGAGCATAAACTCCATCCTATGGTACCAGAAGGGCAGTCTTTCCTCCAATTCTTTCTCCACTTTCCTCCTACCCACCAGCAATTTACTCTTTGCCCTCTGATGGTACCGCTGCATCACTTGTTGCTGCCAGAAAACAGAGAGCTGATTTAACTGCAGAAGGGAGGGTTAAACTTGTTTGCTTGGGAGCTTATAGCATTTTTGAGTGCTGCCTCCCAGCTGAAAGTTAAGGCAAAGTGGTGGAAAGCCAGCAAGTGGGCTGGTGCTAGAAGCAAGAAACCTCTGCCAAAATCAGTACTTGAGATCAAAATTGTTACTAAGCAATCAGTGCTGTGGTTTGATGAGAAAGTTCTTGGTAAAAGCTTGCAAAGTCCCTGGTGTTCAGCTGTGCTGTCACCTGAGACAGGCTGCTAAATGGTCCTGCTTTGACAATGGTGACCAAGGCAGAAAAAACACACTGAAGACACAGAATGTGCAAGACTTCTCAAACAGAAGCGTAATTGCTCAGCCTATTTTTCTACATACACAGTGTCTGCTTGGATGAGATAGGACACAGCAGCTTCTCTCAGTGCTCTCCTCCTTATTTTACTTCTACCTGCACAGACTGCAAGACCGGGCTCATGGTGGTTAGTGAAGCCAGAAATCAGCCAGGCAGGAAGAAGTGGACAGATTTCCTTGCAGAAACGTGCTGCATGAAGATATCCCAGGGAAACAAGACTTAACTTCATAAACTCTATTCAATTGGAAGGAGTGGAGGGCTCTATGTATTCCAAGAATGCAAGGGGAGAGAGATGGGGTAGAACTTCACTTCTGGCCGAAATTAAGGACAACTCCTGGGTTACAAGTAACACTTGTTCATGGATTTGTGGAACAGCTGGAGCTTGGCTTGGTATTCAGGATTAAGGGATTTAGATTTTGAAAGTGGTTGTACTGGGAACAGCAAGGAAATAATATACTCAGTTAACAGAAAACAAAAGCAGAAAATCTACAGGTTTGGCAGGGAGAAGACTGTCTGGCAAAGCAGACTTGCCACTTCGCCTACCAGCTGACAAGTATGTTTCCTGAGCCTTGCTTCCCCACTCAGAGGCTTCCTGTCGAACAACCAAACATCCTCTTTTCTTCTGCATGGAAATGAACTGCAGAGAGCTGCCGAGGGTTCCTCTTCTGCCGAAGGTCTGCCTCTTGCACTCACACCGTGACAGACGACAAAACAGGCTCCCGTTACAGTACCATCCATACAGCACCTAACGTGCAGTGAGTGTAGAAAAACTATTGCAACAAGGATTCGCTTTCTGTGGCTGGGAGTGCTGCCTAACTCAGCACAACCCACGTGAGCGGTGGGTATGGCTGTAGTGTGGGTTTAACCCGGTGCTCGGAGCTTCGCGCAGGTTTGTGCTGCCCCTCACGAGCTGCTGGCAGAGTGCTCCTACATTTGCTGGTGCTGCTTGGCAGTCAAGGAGCAGTGGCCAGAGGAGAGTGGACAACACGCTGGACAACAAGAGAACACCTATAGGGTGGGCTCCTTTTTGTTTGTGTAACCACCACTTCCTTGTGTGACCCCAAATCCTTGCAATTCAGTTTCACCCTTAAATGGAGATGATTTTCTCTCCACTTTTAGGCACTGCAAAATGTAACACATTAACACATCTCCACGACACACTGTGTAAACTGTATGCCCAAGGAGCACTTCCATCCCCTCAAACTTCCCTTTGGCTATGTAGTTGTTTTCAGAAAGCTGATCCTCGAGGCAAGGCTTTGTGTTGTTAACTACAACCATTTTACACTTCCAAAATAGAACACTGTGTCATTTTCTTATGATCTAAGTAGATCTTGTTTAAAAGTCTGTATCACACCATCCTTGGAGGTATTTAAAAGACGTGTGGATGTGGCAGTTAGGGACCTGCTTCAGTGGTGGACTTATGTTATGTGATGGCTGGACTTTATGACCTTACGGGTCTTTTCCAATCTATATGATCCTATGCTTCTACGCACTGCAATTTAGAAGATAAACCTTCCACCTACAACACATCTCTTAGCTAAAATACAGGCTGGGCACAGAATGGATTGAGAGCAGCCCCAGGGAGAAAGACCTGGGGGAGTTGGTCGATGAGAAGCTCGACATGAGGCAGCACTGTGCGCTTGCAGCCCAGAAAGCCAACCGTATCCTGGCTGCATCAAAAGCAGCACGGCCAGGTGGGCTGGGGAGGTGATTGTCCCCCTCTGCTCTGCTCTCGTGAGACCCCACCTGGAGCACTGCGTTCTGCTCTGGGGCCTCCAGCAAAAGAAGGACATGGATGTGTTAGAATGAGTCCAGAGGAGGAACACAAACATGATCAAGGGGCTGGAGCAGCTCTCTTATGAAAAGAAGCTGAGGGAGTTGGGGTTGTTCAGCCTGGAGAAGAGAAGGCTCCGGGCAGACCTTACAGCAGCCTTCCAGTACCTAAAGGGGGCCTGCAGGAAAGCTGGGGAGGGACAGGGTCAGGGGGTGTAGTGATAGGACAAGGGGTAATGGTTTCAAACTGAAAAAGGGCAGATTTAGATCAGACATAGGAAGAAGTTATTTCCTGTGAGGGTGGTGAGGCCCTGGCACAGGCTGCCCAGAGAAGCTGTGGATGCCCCATCCCTGGAGGTGTTCAAGGCCAGGCTGGATGGGGCTTTGAGCAACCTGGTCTGGTGGGAGCTGTCCTGCCCATGGCAGGGGGGTTGGAACCAAGTGGTCTTTAAGGTCTTTTTCAACCCAAACCATTCTGTGATTCCATGAGCTGCATGATGAGGCAGAGAAACATAAAGAATACTCTAAGGAAACAATTCACCTTTTTTTAGGAGAAAAAACAGGACACAAGTGTGTAAGTGTACATCATACATTTATTACTGAACAACTCTCTCAACTCCAAAATTGGGCACAGGGATTAAAAATAAAAATTCATTGCACTACCTAGTAAAGCATTACTAGTAACTCTCATAAAAAATGTACAAATTTTGTTAAAAATTTATCAAGCCTTCAAATGATTTGGTTACAGATATTTATAATACATTTAAAACTACACATTAAATGATACAATAGAGTATGATTTAAAGAAAACACTTGACAAAATATGATTCCAACAAAACCCATAAGCTTTCAGAATCATTAGCAAATCTGAAACACAAGTAGCAAAATGAGGTAACAATGTACCAAAGGAAAAAAAAAAAACACAGCTTTTATAAAGGCCCAAAGATAACTCAGTCAAAAACGTGTTTTCTGTAAGTAAAATTAAGAAGGTTGATAACTGGCATCCCCTATATTATATGGTGTGTTAACAGCTGTGAAATCACATTCAAGAGACCGTACAAAACGGCATACAACAAAAGGCTTTTTTTTTTTTTTTGTAAAGAAAGCCACAAAATGAGACGTCAGAATTATCTATAGGCCTTGATATCCACTAAAATGTCAAATTTAATTGACAGTTTATGCCAAAAACACAGCAGTGCCAATAAGATAAAGCAAACTTTTTTTTTTTTGTCTTTTTTCTTTTTTTTTTTTTTTTGAGAAGAAGGAGACAGGTGATGGCAGGAAGGGAACGAACATAGGAAACGTCTTGCTGGATGCTGGTGCTGCCAGGCACCACGGCAGGCTGTGAAATTACACACAAACGTGCATAACACATGGCAGTTAACAGCTGAGCATGAATCCCCCTCCCTTGACAGCCACAACATAGAGGACTTGGTTGTAGCTCGTCTGAGCTGATCCAGAACATGTGCATGTGTGCTGTTTGTACACACTAACCACAGGAAGCAAGTCCACACACATCTGCAAGAGTCCCATGCAAACGAAAGAACCATTCCAGAAGAGACGAGCCATGAGAGTGCAACAATTCACTTCAGAATGTTACCAAGTGAGACCCTCCATCTCCCACTGCCTCACTTAGTTTCACTGGGGAAAAAGGCATGTTACACATCAAGGTTTCTCAGTTCCAGAAAGAGGACTACTTTCCCTTGGCCGCAGAAGAATGGTTCTTGCTCACTATGCATTTGTATCTAGCTTAGAAAAAGTGCCCTCTTTCCATGCTTCAAACTGAATACTGAACATAGTAGTGTTAGTTATGGTTAAATCTGTACACATAGAAATTTTTCTTTTGCAGCTATATAAAAGAGCCTAAGTTTTGTAAGACATGTGGCATATGCTTTTTTTTATTATTATTATTATTTTTAAACATGATTTCATTTGTTAAAAAAATAAATTTTACTATATGTAATTTAACCTGCTAGGTGTTATTGTGAAAAACCTACTCTTTAACTCCCCTGGGAGAGAGAAGAAATTCTAACATTTTGAATTTGATGTAACAGCGTATTTTTGTTTAGTTAGTGTTCTTAGGTATGAATAGGAATGGAAAGACTCAGTGTTTTTGAGAACTACCTGCATAACTAAATGGAGGCAAGAGCATCTGAAATTGGGCAAAGTTGTGCTTTTATTTCATTTGCACCACGAGCTGTGACTGGTCTGTAGAATACTCAAAGAGGGCAAGCAGCATGGAGAACATGTAACACTGTCTGAAATTATAACTGACACTAAAGCACAGCAGCATACAAAATCATCAGAAGTGATAAAGGACAAACTTAAAGCTGAGACGGGCAGCAACTACCAGCAATACTGCTAACGGTGCCACTTGTGCTGCTGCAACCACAGTAACGACACTGGATTTAGGAGAAGCGTTTTGATGCAAAAAGTGCATCCTTTGAATAACTATGCTATACGTGGACTTAAACATTTTGGTGAAACATCTTGAAGATGCTAACAGTCTGAAATGTTATAAAGGAAACTAATTTCTTCAAAAGCACAAAGAAAATATTACGCAGAAAGCAGTTGAATAGAGGTTACCTCCTGTTTAACAGCACTTTCTTCTGGAAGGTGTTCCCATTTTGTCTGACAGCGGAGCACTCTGGAAACTCGATTGCAAAAACTAAGGGAGTTCCTTCTTCATATTTCACTCATCACATAAATAAGGAGGGACAAGAAGCAGCATTAGGGCAACTGAATTCTGCAACGAGTGACCAATAACCACCCTCTCTTGTGATGCAATGAAAAAATAATCAGAAGTTCTGCTTCTCTGTGAAAATGCTAAAAATTTTATTTTATTCATGAAGTTGCAGGAATAAAATTGTAACCTCTTACAAATTATTTTAATTGTATACAAACTCCCTAGTAAATGACAAAGAATGTGTATGATTAAAGCCAATGTTTAAAAGCTGAAAGATTATGTACTTAGCAAGTACAACAGTGAAAAATGAAGAGCTGTTGCACAAGAACCTCAGCGTCCTTTCTGCTTCCTTTCATGAAAACCACGTAACTGCAGCATCTTCAGAACTTTAATCTGAGATCAACTGAACGCAATTATAACCCAGCTAGAAAAACCGAAAGGGAGAACAGAAACACATCGATATTCCAATTATTAATTGAGAACGTCAATATTGCTAAATGATTTGTGTGATATTGCAACTTTACATTGATAAAATAACTTGTAAATCAGCAATTAAAAAATCTCGACTTTGTAACATATGCTATTAAATGTATGAACATGTATGAACAATCGATGCACTCTTTCGTGGTACACACTTAAAGCCTCCAGTGAAGGGAAGCATAACCGCTTGTTTGAATAGTAGGCAGAAAGGTCTTTATACCTCTAAGTACATTGGGGAGGAAATACTAAATGTCTGTAATTGCTGCACCCATCACATTCAGTGTGCAACTGCAAACACAAGGAAAGAAACCAGTGTACAGTACTAGTACTGTTTAAATAACACACAAGATTATACATTGCAGCATAATTAATACTACACACATACGTTCTCAGAACATGCTGGTATATAGGTTCTCAGACACACATGCACGCCCAGTCACAAGCACACTTCACGCACCCTCTCACTGGCAAACACACGTTCACACCACCCATCCCCACTCACAGTATCTGAAGGCTCTATATAAGGTAGATTGCTATATTGTTTGGAGCTACCACTTTTTTTTCTTTTTTTTTTTATACAAAAGCACATGCTAAAAGATCACGTCCACAGTAATCTCGCAGCAACACTCGGAATGATCACACAAAAACCAGGGAATGTTAGTGCACACACAAAATTAAGCTAAAGAAAAAAATCTTTGGAGTTCCAATCACACTGTTAGTATAACAATCCCGTAACTGTGAAGACTAGTCTTAAGCTTTATAATTGATTAAGTCACACAGTGCAAAGTAAGGTCCATTGACCCTTTTGTGGAAAGGGAAAGGCTGGAAGCCACATGGGTAAGTTCAATAGATAGTTCATATATACACGTGACCAGGAACATCCAAACCAGATTTGTGCTGTTAGATTGGTCATTCTGAATCACGATGCACTTCTGAAGCATCAGCTCGACAAATTGGGCAGGTACGATTTGCCTGTAAAACCAGAAACAAGACAGGGTTTATTTTACTGACAAATGCATTGTTAGTGAGCACGTGACAGAGAGTATCTGTGATGACATGGTTGCCGCTTTCAGTGCTGAAGAATACTCAAAAGCAACAAAGAAGAGACGACAAAGTGTGTTTATGCCCTTTTTCAGTTTCCTTTGCTACTTTAGAGTTGTGTCTGTCAATTCAAAGTTGTATTTACCAAAGTAAGAAAAAAGAAATTGGGCTTTTTATCTTAGGAGATAGAAGGAAACAGCAAACTGGGCTTTACCTATGCGACGGTGGTTATATTAACGTAGACTTCCAGTCATAGTACACTGCAATCAGATGGGTGCAGCTTAGAAGTTGTACTGTTTGTTGCAGAGGAACTCAGCAAAACCAAACAAGCTACAGGGGGCCAGAAATAAATGCCCCACTTGAAGGTGTCATGCTGTCACAAGCCCTACTGATAAGGGATCACATCTCTCTGTACTCCCCTTATCCAGTTATTCTCACCGAAACCTATCATATAGAGTTGGCCAAAGCAAAGCAGGGAAAAACAGAAAGGGTTTCAGTACTAAAATAATAATAATAAAAAAGAGGAAGATAAGCTGGTTAAACAGGTATTAAACTTCAAAGCCCAAGTAACTTACAGAAAAGCAGGTGTGAGTTCATCCCTTCACTAAAGCACCCCCTGAAAACACGTATCCTGCAACTCTTTCACAGCTTCTTTAAAAACTTAACGCAGATGGAATGTAATATTCTTTGAGTTACCTGGAGTATTTCTGTCTTCATTTCCTCTTTTTAAGTAAAGGTGTAATTTCGTTTTAATAAAGGAAGGGGAAACATCCCAAACAAAACATGTTACATTTATGACAAACGTTTATGCTACAAAGGGCAGAGGGAAGGTAACACTTCCGTCTCAGGTTCTGTATTTCACAATTCCTTAAACAACAAGACCAGCCACTGTCAACTCCAAATTTTTCTGCGGTAGACAAACTTTTTAGTGAAAACAAAACTGACAGCATGAAGAAACATAGCTCCTCAGGTCTCAGTTCCAATATCCCTGCCACACAATTGAAATCCAAGCTATAGACGCCAATGTAGCATGTTATTACTGTAAAACATCTCTTACTACTGTCACTTATAACGAACCACCATTTTTTCTGTCAATTACTTCTGTTATTACTGATGTATAGTTTATACCATAGTTAATACTGCTTTATAGTTCTGTTAGCCTATGAACTGGAGAATCATTTCAAAAGGTACTCCCTGCTCTTTCTCTACCAGTTTTATAATTACTTGAAGACAATGCCATCAATTGGTCACTACTTTGCATTACTCTACAGATAGTTAAGCTAATACAATCTCTAAAATAAAAAAAGTGTGTTCTTTAAAATTAAATGGATTAATAAACCAAGGGGTAATTATCAAGATAAATAATCAAGTATATACCATTCTTAGCATGAAACGGAGCATTCAGCAGGAATATTATCAAGTGCAATTTATTGACACAATCTGCAGAAATAAACCCCCTGTGCCAGGACAAAACGAACAGCCATGCACATGGAAGCACCGCTTTTTAAGCAACATTTCAAGATTCTACTAGAATATCTATTTTTAATTTAGTTACATTCTTCTGTCTTTCTTAAAATTCACTCCCCTTCCTGATATTTAAAGAGACTCTACGTGCAAAAAGAGGCATAAGGTAGTCACTCCTTCAGCCAAGCCAACTTTCTGTACTGTAAGAGTTGCA
The DNA here is from genome assembly GCA_011076525.1 of Nettapus auritus. Classification (NCBI taxonomy): domain Eukaryota; kingdom Metazoa; phylum Chordata; class Aves; order Anseriformes; family Anatidae; genus Nettapus; species Nettapus auritus. Next base: position 50,251,604 of record CM021797.1, on the reverse strand, counting down.
CCGTGAATTTACCAATTGAGTTATGACTGATAGAAATTTCTAGATAAAGTGAACTGCATTTGGAGCACTGAATCTGTAATGTCACTAGAATTCTCTGATGACCAACTTCGTTAGCGTTAATCAATCTGAACCAAGGGAAAATATGTAATATTTAGTTTGTCTTTTCTCATACATAATACAACATTTCCTATCGGACTGTTAAACATAAAATCAAGTTTTCCTTGTCACCTGGACCTAAATCCTACAAGTGAAGACAGATCATATTTTCAAGCTGTCCTTTTTTGGAATGATGATTAAACCTTACCTTACAAAATAAAAGATTTCTCATGCATTCATATTTGACCAAAAGATTTAGGATATTAAGGAAAACCCAAATACTGTAAAATATGAGAGTTGACAATACTATGAAAAGAAAAAGGATAATCTCCCTCTTGTTAATTCTATTTCCTCTGCTCTAATACAAGTATTTCTTCTGTTCTTTCGCAAGTATTTAGCCTTGTTTAACCAGAGAAATATAACCAGAGGGAGGTGACATAATGCACTTTAAAAGAACATTTCCTCTTGAAAATCACTATATAAAGAGGTGGTACTACACGCAGTATTCTCTCCACCAGATTAATCCAATAAAAAAGAGGGATAAACTTTTATTTTTATTTATTTATTTTTTTTTATTTTTTCAGTCAAGGCTAAACAGAACAGGTTGAAAATTTGACCTTTTTTAGTTTTTACTTATTTATTTACCTTTTAGGCCTTTTGTTTTCCTTTTCTTTTTGTAAGGTTTAAGGTACTAAAAGCTTTTTACCTTCCTTTGGAACTTTATCAACACAGTGGTGGCTGGATGTTGTGAATTATGTAGATGTGGACATAATCGTACTATCAACATATTCAATGATTTGTCAAACGTATAAAAAATGGAGATAAGCAAAAAATTACAACTCAAAATACCTTTCTGTTATCCTCACTTCCAGATGGTTACTGCTTTACCTGTAACCTATTTATTTATTCTAAAATAGGCTGACATTATACAGGTGATTTGTTCTAGTTTGCAAGGCAAAATAATCTTTATTTGACAAAGCATCTTCGTGGATGTTCCATGAAACTAAACCTACACACATGGCTTCAGCAACATTCCACTAGGGTGCTTTATTCTTGCTAGGTCACTTTGCATTCCACTTTGGGATATATTACGCAAATACAAACCATTTTTGGTAGGTATGCTTGCACCTCGTTTACATTTAGATGGTATTTCTTTCACTTTATTCACCCATTTAGGCGACACTCTTACGCTTATACAGTTTTCCTATGATATAATCAACCTTCTAGAATATACAACACTCAAACCTCTTAGAAAATACATGGTTCCTAAACTGGGAGAGGATCATCACGACAAAGCTGTTTCACCATTACTACAGTACATCTAAGGTTATGAAAATACAGGCTAATGTAAGCTTGCTTTTTCCCATTTGCTGGTCTGTATTCAATTGCCAGTTCATTATCAGTTGAAAGTACTCCATGTAACGCCAGAACCGCCACAGAGTCCGCCAAAAGCTTCATTTAACTTAATTTCCTGGCTCTTGAGACCAATAGCATGCAATAAGGGGCACAAGAGCTGGACACGCCTGCATGAGGAGGTATCTTCCTAATGCCCAGCAATTTGCAGATCAGGATCTCCATGAATCAGGGGTGACTTCTTGCACAAATAGCCTGGGAAGAGCTTTCTTTTTAAAATCTTTACAGTCAGTTTATATAAATATATAATAAGCCTATATAATATATAATAAGCTCTATATAATAACCCTTTAGCATCCTCTGTCTCACATGCTGTCCAATGATCCTAGTTCTGTTCCTCATAAAACAGACTGACTACTATCCGTGGCTACTTTGTTAACTCCACAAATTACTTAAGTTTTATGTACTGAAAAGACTTTAAAAATGTGGTGTGAACACTTCCTGAGCCCCACTTTCATATACATTATCTACTTAATTAGCAGTTACTGAATGAAATACATCTGTGTGTGTGTGTGGTTGGTTTTTTTTTTCAATTTGAAGATAAAACAAACAGATGTTTATATTTCTCTTGCTTACTCTCAGGTATGTACACGAATTCAGATACCAAAGGACAACAGCTCTTCTGAAAGATAGCTGAAAGAATGCAGAAAATATTAACTTGATTATTCATTTTCCTTAGCAAGTATTTTAGTGTATACCAAAGACATATTTTTTATTGCCTTTATGAAGCCAAAAAGGAAAGGGCTTTTAATTTCTGTTTTTTAAATTTCAGTCCTCTAGGGACTGCTTCCAATATACTTTTTTAACATACAATCGCTGCAGTTTCAAATGTCCTACAAAGATTACACAAAGAAAATAAAGCTGAATAGAAGAAAATACAGAAAAAAAGGTGAGATATTAGGATACTTTGTTGGCAATATATCTGGCTAATTCAGCTTGTACAGATGTCTGTGTACTGTCTACTTACTTGTATCTCCTGTTCTTCATACTTTCTACATAGTTGTTATTTTCTGTCATCTTATTGAGCTGTCCTGATTCTAGACCTTTTTATTTTTTCTTAAATTGTCTTGAAAGTGTATATCATAATTATGTAAAGCCATAAGTTAAGTTCTATTCATATACATTGTACTTTCATATACATATGCATACACATATATGTACACACATGATACACTCGGTGTCCTCTAAAACCTAACGTTGATAGCAAAGCAGGGAGGGAGGGTACTAATATTTATTCTTTGCTATAAAGGTTATTGAAAGTAGTTAATCTCACCATAGTTAGGGAAACTCTAATTTGTACTTTCAAGACTGTTGACATTTCTACTGTGAATATTAGAAACACGAAGCAAGAAATGAAATGAAGCAGAACAGTAAAATAAACAAGTCCCAGAATAATAACCACCCCTCCTCAAAATCCTGACATAATGAGTTCTCTATAAAATGACTTTACCTTCAGCCATTTATCGACACACTTGGCATGGAACTCATGGTTACAGGGTAAGACTCTAAGTAGCTGCCTTGACTCAAAATCACACATGCACACCACACACCTGAAAAAGAGACAGCAAAGCTTAAATGTATCAGCTATTTGAGAACACCAAATATACATTCCACACACAACTTTGCAGGTATGACTGCAACTTAGTAGCTTCTACAGTTATATGTATTTGTGGTTGAAGATGGGTAATGTACCAAGGTCAACTGGGAACTCTTTTTTTTTGTGCTTACACATCACAAAGCAAGTGCTGCTTCTCACAGGAGTTGACAAATCGAATCCATAGAACAGATGTTTCACCAAAATTTAAAATGGTGGAGACAATTTATAAAGTTCACTCAAAAAAAAAAAATTCAACTGTTTACTGATATGACTGCTTTTAGCTCTTCTGATGTAGCTGAGGCTGCAATCTAAATAAATAAAATACAAGCATATAAATCGCGTTCACCCCCTACTGATGCTGAAGCTGAACCGAGGGGCACAGCCACTAGAATACCAAAGAAAAAAATTCTTGCAATTATTTTGTTACTGAGTCACTTTCAATACTTTTTTACCTATAGTGTTCTTTCCACTTAGTTGTGCAGATCTTGTAGACAGAGTAAGTTAATGGATTTTAAAAATAAGAAAATGCACTCCTAAACCGCTGACTAAACTATCAGAAGCACTTGAAACTTCAACACATGAAGCTATTTTAACACAGGCCAAAATCCAAACTGACAATGTTATTTTAGATTCTAGGATGCTGAATCCTAGAACACCCTTCCTTCACTTAGAATTTTTTAAATGTGAAGAACTAAATTGAAACAATTCTAAGTAATGTGAGGCTACATAGACATTTTAGAGTGAAGTTGCAGAGTATTTGATTTGGAAAGCAATCTAAGAAAAAACTGTATACTGATATGACTGCTTTTAGCTCTTCTGCTGTAGTTGAGGCTGCAATCTAAATAAAGTCAAATACAGACACATAAATTGCATAACCTTGAAAGACACAAATGTACTTACAGTGTCTGTTCTGACTGATGGTTGTTTGGATTGAACCTATAGGATGGGAGCTGTTCAATGTCTGCCTTTGTCAGTCCTCGTGGTTTGGCTTCTCCTAGACGCTCTGCCAGATTCAGCAGTGCCTGGAAAATAAGGAAATTGGGTATTTAAAAAATCTGTTTAAACAAGCTCTGGTTCTGCTACAGGTGGAGGGGCCATTATATATCACTATGCAACCTGGTAGCACAAATCACACTCAAAAGATGTTTAGAACCCTTAGCTCTCCCCTACAAAACAAACACCTTTGGAAGTCTTGTCCACCAGCATCGTTCAACCATCTTTTTGAACTAAGTGAAATGTTCTCTTTGGGATTTCAAAATCCAGGGCCAAACTTCAAAATGCTACTGTGGGTGCACAGGTTGGTGTGTATTTTGCTTCTGAAAGATCCCTTCATGCCATAATGAAATTAATAGTGTAGGTAAACAGAAATAAAAAGTCAACAAATTTGCTTCCTAAGAATATACTACAATTCTAGTCCTCTGAAAGAAACCAAGAACTCAACATGAACTGGCAATGTGTGCTTGCAGTATCCTAGGCTGCATCAAAAGCAGCATGGCCAGCAGGGCGAGGGAGGCGATTCTCCCCCAACTGCTCTGCTCTCTTGAGACCCCCACCTGTAGTATTGTGTTCAGCTCTGGGGCCCCTAGCACAAGAAGGTCAGGGAATATTAGAACAAGTCCAGAGGAGGCCACAGAGATGATCAGAGGGCTGGAGCACCTCTCCTATCAAGACAGGCTGAGGGAGTTGGGGATGTTCAGCCTGGATAAGAGAAGGCTCTGGACAGACCTTATAGCAGCCTCACAATGCCTAATGGGGGCCTGCAGGAAAGCTGGGGAGGGACTCTGTGTCAGGGGGTGTAGTGACAGGACAAGGGGCAATGGTTTTAAATAACAAAAGGGTAGATTTAGACTAGATGTTAGGAAGAAACTCTTTGCTATGAGGGTGGTGAGGCACTGGCACAGGTTGCCCAGAGAAGCTGTGGATGCCCCATCCCTGGAGGTGTTTAAGGCCAGGCTGGATGGGGCTTTGAGCAAACTGGTCTCATGGGAGGTGTCCCTGCCCATCGCAGGGGAGTTGGAACCAGGTGATCTTTAAGGTCTCTTCCAACCCAAACCATTCTGTGATTCTATGGTTTATGAATGTAAAGGAACAGCTTCTGGTTCCCACCCCACAACGTGGGCTAGATGCACTAGGAGATGGAGGCTTTATAATAAATCTGGAAAATGAGTGCATACCATCAAAGTTTAATTATTATTTTTTGTTGTTGTTGTTGAATTTTATGTTCACTTTCTATGAGTCTAGCTTTGCAACTAAGAGCCTCTTGTGTAATTAATTTTGCACCCTGTCATGTATGTAACTTGCACTCCCTTCCAAGGGACCTGGGAAAAACACCAGTATAAACTTAACAGAGAACTAATGCACAGAAGAGTTAAGAGCTGGTGAAAGCTGCAAAACAGTACTGATCACAAGCAGATTTCTAATACTGCCAAACCTAGGGGGCAATTTCTTGGAAACAACATGATGCTTCTTCTGAACTAGCACAGAAGTTATGACAGAAGTGCTCGCTGTTCAACTGGCAATGGTGTACTGCTGCTACAGAGCTCTTCAGAGGAGCAGTGGAGAAGAGATGCCAAAATAAGTGTTTTTGAAGAAGGAATTTTTAAAGAGAATCCAAAGGGAACCTAACAGTTTCAGAACCAAAAAGGCACACCAAGCTTGAATTGCCTCGTAACTACCTAGGATATCACAGAGGGTTATGCATCTACAGATGTGAATTCCTGCACTGTCCTGAGAGTCAAGAAGAAAAGCCACTAAAGCAGTTTGATAAATAGATAAATTAATCCTACAATATTAACACTAATTCTGCAGTTATGTACATAAGAACACTAACTTTTCTTTAGAATGCACTTTTCGTGATATTTAAAACCATTTATCATTCAAAAGAAGAGTAGCACATAGAACATCAAAGCTGAACAATTTATTGATTACTAGTTTGTAAGGGTGTTTTCTGGGAAAGAGCAACTGGTGAAAGGTAAAGCTAAGCACTTCAGATATCCAGTATGGCAAAGAGATGTGAAAGGATGGTGTCTGGATTCTGTATTCATGGTTATTATACTTATTTGAAAGGCAAAAATAGGATAAAATGCAAAATATGATTCAATTTTATGTATCGCTTGATCTAAATCTTTAAATGTAGTTGTAGTTTGCACACCAACCTCGTAGTTTTCCACCTCTCCATCTTCCACATCCAACTCAAAGCTGAAAGCCGGTCCAACTGCAGGTGGCACTGGAAGCATTGATCTACCATGAGAGCAAACAATGATAAAGCTCAGCATCTTGCTGAAGGAAAGCACAAAAACATATGGCATAGGTAAAGTTACCTTACTGATCCCTCTCAAAATGTCAGGTTCTCAGAACTGATAAAAATGTTAAGTTTGAAATCAAGAACATACATTTGAAATGAAAGGATCAAGGGAAAAGCTGATTCTGCCAGTTTTCGATATTGCCAGTGCTGCCTTTTTAATTGCATATGTGTCTTAACTGATACTTACAATAATGCTTAGCATGACCACCGATATGGACCTCTTGATTATCACACGTTATGGAGAGCCAATACTGACATTACACTCATAGTATGGACTTAAACAATATTTTATTTCTTTAAGTGTATAAAATATAAAAAATAATCAGGAACTCTAAATTCTCCTAACGCCCCAACAAAAAATTCTTGAAGCTTATATATTTTTTTTAAAGTCTATAATACATAATGAGGATAATTAGGATATGCTGCTGATGAACTTATGAACTTCCATACTGAAGTCATCTTTATGGAGAGTTCAGAAACAAGTGGTACAGACAAAAGTATATTGTACAAAAACCTGCACTTATATTTTCTGTGATTGTGTATGTTATTCTGAACAGGCTGAAAACTTTACAACGGAACAGAACCTTTCCTCCTCTTTGGTGCAGCCTATGCCTGTTCTCTGGTAGAGTGCAAAATAAAGACTGCAGATTCCCATTGAGAGGGCTGGTTCACTTCATTGAACCTACATGGAAGAAAATGTACTAGGAACTTACAGCACATAAGGTAGTAGGCTAGGATGGTACGGGTGTGGTGGTATTGCCTGCTGCGATCGGTATCTGCTGCGCCCTGTGAGTCTTCGAGGCATAAACGGTGGGTACGGCTACAAGAGAGAAGAAAATAAGTGTCATTTGAAACTTGTGGAACTGGAACTTCGAGGTTATGGAGTCTCCCTCCTAAGAAATATTCAACAGCTGCCTGGACGTGGTGCTGGGCAGTGCGAGGTGTCCCTGACTGAGGAGAGGGGGCTGGACCACAGGACCTGAGAGACCTCTTCCAACCCCAACCACTGTTAACCTGTGATTCAACACGTGGTTTTCTTAATAATGAAATAAAATTATATCTGAATATCAAAATCTATTTTCAATAAGGCATTATTTAAAAAATCCAAACATTGCTCAAGTCCAAAAATCTAAGCCTCCCTTGCAGCAATTTGAAATAGTAATTCCTATTACGAACAAATTTATACCGTTCCAGTTAAAAAAGTAGTAACATGCAACAGGAATTCTGGCAAGACCTTTTGTGCTCAGTCCCCATGTAGGCTGGTTTGGAAAACAGTCAGGACTTGAACTAGTGTCTTGGTTTAAGCCTGGTGCTATTACGCAGGCTTGTACACAAGTGGTTGAGTGAAGACAACTTAAAAAATCTTAAAATAAAACCTTTAAAGATCTGTAGCTGTTATCTTCATGAATTCTTTGGTTAGCATAATGCTTTAATGCCTGCTATGGGGCACCGCCACAATGCACTACAGCAAAATCTCTAAGCAGGATTTAAAAGAGCACTGGCATATAATTACATTTCCATTAAAGAGGGGCTGAAACATTTAAACTGTACTTGTGGAGTTAAATTAGTACAATTTCTGCATCTGGACCGTGCCTAAAGAGACGGTCAAGCCTATAGCTTCAATTTCCATGGATAAAACAGGGCTTCAACGTCATATTTTTTCATCTGCATGCCAAGCTCTTCACTTAAATATTTAGGTTTACGGTATCATCGTTCAAAATTCCTTGTTTTACCTACTAAAATGGGAACATATATGATAGCAATTTTCCACTTAATAGCAAATTATATTTTCCCAGAAATATTCAAAGTACTAAAAAATTATAGTAAATTTTTAAAATGGAAACTCACATACCATTATTGGATTTGAATTTGAAGGCCTTGAGGCATTTATTTTTTTGGAACAAAGAGCACTTAAAATCTTCAGTAAAAAGTGTTTCTTCTTTCATGTTTGAAGCTTAACATACAGAGGCCCAACACCACCAGTAATTTAGCTAAAAATTCTTAAATTTACAATGGAGACATAACTAATAGCTAGCCACAGACCTCCATACAAACACAATATAAAAAACAGGGTCGCCTTCTTGCAAGTAAGATCCCAAACTAGACAGAGCAAATACTAGCTTTACTGCTCTGTGAATTCTGCAACTCAGAAATATCATTATAAATTGCTGTGTTCAGTTTTCAGTTCATTGATTGAAAGAAAATCAGGGATGCAGCCATTTCACCATAACTTTTAAAAAGAGAACATTAATGACCACTTGAAAAATACCAAGCTTTTCTGAAAATCATTCTGAACAACTGGAGAAATTTTATAAATATTTAGGATTGCTTTATAAAACATTGTACGATTACTCATAATAAATCTTTATTCTACCTCTCAGCTGTATGCAACCCAGAATGAAAACAGAGAGGAAAAATTATATATATTCTGCAAAAAAACATGCTGTTTTGTTTTCTATCTACTTTTAATGAGTGAACATGGAAATCAAGAAAAACTCACTCATTTTTTTTTGATGATGTGAATAAAATCCAAGCAATTTACCTAAGTTTTTAAAAGCGTCTTTGAAAGTGTCTCATAGCGAATGAAAATTTAATTGAAAATGTTTTCAACTTTAGTTTAAACTATGTTGCTTGATTTCAAAAGACTAATAAAGCAAAGTTAGCAGTATGATCTGTAGTTACAGGTCCTAAAATTTCATTCTTATGTAAAGGTTTAAGTGACAACGTGCTTCTAAAACCTTCCGATGACTTGATGCACAGGTCAAAATTGAAAAAAATAATCTATCTAGTCTTGCCTTGCAGTTATTTCTTCAAGCATTACACAGGTGGGAAAGGCTTTTTTCAAACAAAACAACGTAGCGAACTGAAGTGCGCCACAAAGACCATAGAGGTAGCACAGACACTGGACGTAGCTTAACCACAAAGCACAAATTTCAGTGCAGATCTTAACCCAGGCCAGGTTTCATTTTTTGTGCTGCTGCAGCTGAACTGTCCTCTAGACAGGTGGCTTAAAGTAGCCTTGGCTGTTCCTGTAATATGGAAGTCTGCAGCATGGAAGTACTCTATACAGTCGCTTGTGGGTACATTACAAACACTCTGGAGAAGAACTATTTTTAAAGCATTCTAGTTTTTCTGACTTGTAGAAACTCACCTTATGGATGAAGAATTAGCTACATGATAAGTGACAAGAGCTTTTCAAAACCACATGAACTAGTTTCTGCAGTGGAAGTCCTGGACTGTGTGGTAATATGTTTTCAAAGTAATTGCTATCACACTCTCTTTGCAGATAATGTTGTCAGAAATCATTTACTGGCATCAATACATAAGTTATTATACTTAAGTTGATTAAAATGAGCTTAAAGAAAACACTAAAGCTGCAGCTTTAGCCATTAATGGACAACAGCAAGAATTGCTACTTTTTGACAAAAAGTACTACAGAATTGAGAGCAAGACAGTCATTGCCGCACGAATGAATATGTCATGCAGAAAACAATACTTACAACACCAAATGACACCTCCTGGTGTAAAGGATCATGGGTTAAGAATTGGAGAGGAGCTGAGGGAGGCAATGTTGGTGGATGGGCTGAGGGAGAATACGTAAAACCTCCTACAGGAAGATGTTCACCAAGCAGTTCTACTTCATTTTCTATCCTTTGAAGTGGCTAAAAATAAAAATAAAAAAAAATCTTTGCTGTGGTAAAAGAGATGCAATTTTTCCCCACTAAAGAACTGAAATCCCAGATGCATACTCTGCACTGCTGCGGCCAATTTTACGGGATAAAAAAATTACAAGTACTCACTTTCACAGAATATGAACAATTCCTGTGCCATTAACACTACCAAAAAGCAAAGACAGCACTACACATTTGATATAAATTCACCTTTTCCAGCTAGCCATGCTTACTGACCAGGAATTTATGCGATCTAGCAAATATAGGAGTGGCTGTAATTTCCTGTCTCTTGCATTTTGCAGGACAAATATTTGCTCTCCTTCTTGCCAGGCTGCTCTCACTGTAAAACTATGCGAAAGAAAAAAATAAACAACCAAAGACGAGAACTGAAATTGTGTCAAGACAATCTGAAAAGAGGAGAGTGAACATGGTGACTTTAATGGCATTAAACTGTGAATGATATTTGGTAATCAACCAGGTGCTTTCCTAGGAGGATTATGCAAGAAGTCCTATCCAGAACATGGTCCGGTGGTTTCAGAACTGTAAGATTCCAGTTCAGTATTGTAATTTAGTCAGTTGCAATACATCCACCAGGCCCAACAGTTCTTAAGAAATTCCCAGAAGTTGTCACTGTTTCATGAACAACTGTTTCATTGACACACCTTTCTGTTCCTGAGGCTAAATTCCACTATTTTGAGAAATTCAGCTTACGAATCCCACCTTGTGGCAGCAAAGGAAAACTCTGCTTCCTTCTTATGCAGACCATCATCGTAACAAAACTGTTTTAATGGTCAACCACACCTGAGATACGGCATGGATAGGTCTCAGCAACATTTGTAATTAATGAAACTCTTTCTGCATTAGTGGAATATTGGCATCTTCTGGTCAGAGGGGCAAACAAATAGATGAGAGTATACTAATAGCCCCACAGTACAAACCGTACACCAGCAGCAAAAATCTAGCTTCCCTCCCTGTTCCTCCAGAACAGGGTCACGTTTCCCTATATTTGCATAGTACCTATCACTAAGCCAAGTCTGTATAAACAAAAAGTGCCAATGACTTCTCTAAGTGAAAAAAAAAAGATAAAGAAAGAGACTGTAGGCTCCTGAATATACCTGGAAGCCCTAAGGTCATCATGTTCCAGCAAAACCACTGGTCATTTAAAAATTAACTGGTAAGTTATACAGGGGAGGCATGTAATATGAGTAACATTCCATCCTTTCTTATCTCTCTGCTAAACCTTTCTCTACTTCTAAGTAACGTAGACCACCACTGCTCTACACAGCTTCCTCTGGATTCTCTCTGGCTTCCTGGAAAAGAAACACCTGAAGGAACCATTGGTAAAGAGGATATACATTTTTTTGATGAAGAGTAAAGGCCCATGGAGAAACAGCACAGACAACAGCTGATGAAATCTGAAGAGAAACAGGGTGAATTTTAAAATTATTTTTTCATCTTCACACTAAGTAGTTATAGAGTTGCTAAGGAAGCATCAGGGCAAAAACCCGTTACTTTAAACAAAATCCATCTGTTTCCTGAATAAGGTATCAGCACTATTTGCCCATTCAGCCATACCAATCCTAAGGAGAGAGGGTAAGAAGCATTACTTACCGACCGTGACTGCTGTGCTTGGAAAGGAACAAATTGTCCTGGAGGAGGCAAATGAGGAGGGTGGTGTGGAGAAAGATGAGGAGGATGCAAAAGGAATGGGTCACTAGAAATGAGGGGTGGAAATGCTGCGTACGGTACTGGTAGGTGCTGGACCGAACATGCCTGAAGCATCTGAAATAAAATGAAAACAACACATTTTTGTATCTAGCACAAACGGTCCCCACAGAACAATCCATGTTTATCATAGAAAGATATCATTAAAAGAAAGCAGTTCTCTTGCCTCCTTGGAAGAGCCTCCAAAACACACAAATAGTAACTCATTCAAACACATAATGATCAGTAACTAGCACTCTGTAGGCTCTAGAAATACCATAGTGTGCCATCCACTAGGTGCAACATAGCTCGTACTTCTTGTGAGGTCATTGGGATTTTTAATACTCAGTATTAGACAAACTCCTAAGTAAAAACTGGATATATTTACCCTGCTAACTTTTTCTCATGTTTTACCTTCAAAACGGCATCCAAAAGCAGAAGTGTTCTAAACATTCTAAGCTGTAGATGTAGCTGAGGGACTCCCAGACATCAAACTGTGCCTTAAAACATATGTTGCCTTATATATTAAGAATAACGCATAAGCTCTGCTCAGTTCTGCACTTTGAGGGGAGCCTTATGCTCTGAAGCAGGTGAGATACACCTACTGTGGGAAGTAGCCCTTGTTCTCTCGTCGCTGCAATTACTCATATGAAAGCGACTTTGGGCACTGAAGTTTGAACACAGAAATGATGAAGGTGCTGCAGGGGAGCATGAATCTGCTTCATGGAAGAGTTCAGTTTTATTTCCATTTCTAAACATGGAGAGGATCAAGAAAATCTTCATTCACTTTTTTCCTGATCTTTGAAGTGTTATCAGAATGTCAGGCATTCCTGTTGCATTTTTAGCCATTAGAAGAGCAATTCATAATATATTTGCTAGCTGTAAAACAATAGGTGCTTTTGTTTTGTATAAACAAAGATTGTTATTAAGATAGTTTTAAATTTAAAACTCTACCACCCTACTTGCAAGGCCTATACAATATTAGAAAGTCATGTAGAGGACACAGTTCTGATCTCTCACTTTTTTTTCATTAGAGTCTTGTGTCACACAACGTGTACTGAACATGCTGACTATAATGGCAAAATGGTAGAGAGATCTAATTTAAGATCCAATTATAGTAGTAAAGGTGGAACCACCACTTTATTTACTATATACTGTCATCACCAAACACACATTTAGATGCACTCAAACAGTATCAGATTATTATTATATTTTCTTAAATGCTGACTATTCTTTGAGTTACTACTTTTTTATAAAAAATAAATGCCACTGAGAAATGTTTCTACTGTTAAAACACAATTGTTATTATAGTTTACTAATTGAAAACTGTTCTCCTAAACAGCTGAAGATAAATTTGCAGGTACAACATGACAACTCTTTAAAACAGGAAGGACTTTAGAGAATACCACAAAATAGGTTTCATCCCAAGACTCTATACAGTAACGATTAGTTGCAGTGTATGTTATTGCTGTACCTGCAGCGTATGTTGGGAAGGATCTGTGCTATGTTCACTGAAATTTTAAGTCAGAGCAAATGAGGTTTCTTGTCTGTCCACTTGAAAGATCATGCAAACTATTTGTTTATTCATTCAGACTTTTGGAAAACTTCTGCTCTTTGAACTTAGGCTACTGTAAGTTTTAGAACCAATGAAGATATTTTACAGATGACAGTTGTTTATTTTATAGTTACATATATACTGAATTGCGCTCATTTTGTGAAAGCAACAAAACGATACTGCAAAGTTCCCAGGTGAAGTCAGGGGGAGCAAGGTGATATGCTGGAGAGCAGTAATGCCTCTCAAATGCACTTCTATAGTCTGGGGAAATTGGATGACAGGAACCACGCGAAGTTCAGTGAAGGCAAGATACGAAGTTGGGTACTGGGACAGAATAACCTCATGGAGAAAGACATTTTGAGACTGGTTGCAGAGTGGATGTACAAGAAAAAAAAAGTCTGGTTCTAGTGTATGGTTCTGTGTCTGGTTTTGGCCTTCTCAGTACCAAAACCAGACTCTGATATCACTGAAAGACAACATGATGACAAGGAACCTGGATCACCCTGCATAAAAGAAGAGGCTGAAGAACTTGATTTGTTCCGCCTTAAGAAGAGAAAACTAAGCAATGACCTTAATACTGCCTTCATCTACTTAAGAATGGGTATGTAGAACCTGACTCTTCCTCAAGGGGCTCAGTAAATGGGCAAGAAACAATTGAACCAAGTTGCAGCCAAACAGATACACAGAAGCAGCTCTTTACTGTAAGGACACGCTAACACTGGAGCCTATGCTCAGAACAATTGTGCAATCTCCATCCTTGGAAACTGGCAACCACCAGATGATCTCCAGAGCCCTGTTGTGACTTACATTATTACTTGATTCTGTGACTTAACAGAAAAAAGTGAAAAGTCTGCCTGCTGACATTATGTAATTTCAACCTTGATTAATTCCGTATGTTCATCCATCCTCTCAACACAACTTAAGTGCTTACTGTCTCTCATGGGGATAAATGGCATCTGGACAACCTGAGTGCACGTCACCCTCACTCTTCAACAAGCAGCTTGAACAAAGATATAGGTGGTCACGCCATGGGTTTTGTTTCATTGCCACAGACTAGTTCATGTTCTCTGGTCACAGAACATGCAACAGAGGAAAAGCTAAGTTACACGCTGCTAGGAAATGCACAGCTGGCAGATGTTGGCAATGTATATACCAACATTGTAAGTAGTTACTGGACACTGAATATGTAATTTTCATGTATGGTATTGCAGATTTATACTAGAAAAGGGTTAAAAAATAGTTGTGACTCTTCCAGAAGGTTCTACAACCTTCATTTGTACAGCTAAAACTTCTCGGGTGTACCTGTTTCATTTTTTCAGCCCTGGCATCTGTTAGCACTTTGAGGTGTAATTTCTACAGAATAGCATAGCATGGGAATGCTATTAGCTGGGAAGTACTATCTGTGAGTTGGTATCTGAACATTTCTGAGAAAATAGTTCAGATTCTTTCACATTCAAAGTTGGTAAGTCAATCAAAGCACTTTATTTCACTCCCAGAAAGGCTGAGAGACATCATTATTAAAGAGTATTTTGATTTTTGTAAGAGCATTCCAGACAGAGAGCCCTTCTCAGCTTTTAGTGATCATTCAGGATCTTATTACTTCTCAGAAGAAAGTTAAGTTTGGAATATCAGACCTTCTTTGTGTATAACCAATCCATGAAAGAGGTCTCTATAAAATAAGATTTTTTTCTTGGTTAGTTAACTAATAAGAGTCTTAAAAGTGTTCCTCTTAAAATGTGAAAGCACACAAAACAGCTGTTGATATGAAATCAGCTCATGAAACAGCATGTCTCTAGAACTAAAAGCCTTCAGGACTTTACATTAAAAACTACTGAGCTGGTAGGTAAGCAGCATACATATCCTTACCAGTTCTAAGGCCTGCATTGCAATGCCACTACAGTTTAGCACTTGGAAAAAAATAATGTGATTTTTCCAGTGTAATTAAAGCCACACAGATGTGCAAGCTCCAAGGTGCAATTACTCTGTTTAAGACTGAATCTGGTGTAAACTGAAGAAGCCCACTTACAGGGGGAGGTACACTGCAGACTGGAAGGTGTTGTCCACTGAAAACCACCGAGCACCCTGGGACCTGCTGCGCGCTGCAGGCTGGGATGTGCTGGCCTGTGCAAAGTGGAATCCCATGTGGAGCCACTGTTGTCACTGTGTATGAGACGGGAACTGTGCCCTGATGGATCTGCAGCAAAAGGGAAAAAAAAAAAGTTGAAATAACTTAATTACTGTAAACTCTTAACAGTATTGTACGGCATGCTGAGTAAGTTAACAAGCTTTTACCTACTTATCAGGAAAAATATACTCACAATGAAGGTCTATAAAAGGAGGCACATGCCTGTAATTCCTGTTCTTTCAAATACTCTTCTCACTGGAATACTACTCACTGATCAGCAGTTTCTGGGCAGGGTGAAGAGGGATCTCTCAGTTTAAAATGTTAAATCTTCCAAGGCTCTTATTTTGTTTTGGTTTGTTTGTTTAACACCAAGTAAGAAATCTCTGATGCTTTGATAAAACTGAAAAGCCTTAGTGTCATGGAGCATGGATTCACAGAAAGTGATTATTTCAGAGAAGCTCATTCTTCCTTCTCGTTCTGCTAAAACAGAACTCACTCATGGGAAATTAACAAGCAAGAACAGCTCATCAGGAAGGTGAGAATGATTAAAGACAGCTAATTTACTGAACTGGTAGTGTACAGTTAGACACAGAGGCCAAAACAAGAACACGGATCAATGAATGGAACTTAAAGCCTCAACATGTGTATCACTGGTGACAGAAACCACTCTCAGGAGAGAAACTGAATTTGACCTGGTTCTGGCTCAGGTACAAAAATGAGGCATACAGTGTAATGCTGGGTGTGATTCAGAAATGCTCAGAATAAGAATAAAAAATGACCTCTTAAAATGATTCTGTCTCTGAAGTACAAAACATCACCATGGAAGACCTCAGTTAGTCTGGAAACACTGACATCTGATCATAGATGGTGCTTGGAAGGTACAGGCAGTGGGATGGAACAACTGCTTATCCAGGCTTGCCATGATGTAATCTTGCAACACAAAGCAAGAGCATGTTTTGAATTTTTAAGATGCTGCAGCGGTACAGTTGTTCATCAGAATGCTAGGTTGTGAGATGGCTAGAAGGGTGGTTAACTGCCGCCCTTGCACTTGGTCCCAAATGCAAATACTTCCTTACTGAGCACTGCTCTGCAGATGTAGTTCAACACAGCAGTTGTATGCAGCTGCGTTGAATGCTGGTACGCTTTCAAGCAGGGCTGTTAAGAGTCGCATTCTATGCATGTGCAGTTTGAGAAGTGGATGTCCAGATAATCAGTTCATGACTGTGTAGCAACCAATGCACTTGTGCTGCAGCCTGCTGATTTGAACAACAACCACCACAAAGGTTACATCAGTAAATCAGCTTCTTTTATAGGTCTTCAATTATGAACTCTGTACCAATTCCTGTCTCAGGAATTATTTGCTTTCTGGACCAACCACAGATTTCATTTTTTCATGTAATTTAAGGAGTTGATTAGGTTTGGACAACTAATTTGGGTATGTGACAATACCGTCATGTTTTCAGCTGTTATGTTCACAACCAATTACTGGTATTGCGAATTCTATTTCTGAATAATTTATTTGAAAAATTTATAGACTCCTGTGCTAAGGAGAGGCACTTCATGTGGAACAGAATACATTCTTAATTACCATCTTACATCTTAATCACGTTAAATTAACTTCAGAAGCAAAAGAACTGCATTTCAAAGGTGGGCCGGAGGCCTATAGCACTATGCCAATATGTGCATTGGAAAACTGTTAACTTTCAATCCTCTTTACTAACACTCTGGACTTTTTATTTCCCCACTGCCACCGCAGCACCTTATACATCAATATTAGTACTCAACAAAAATAACTTGTAAGAGGGCAAACAGAATTTAGTCATAACGTGATTTTCACAGCCAACTAATTTGGAATGGAGAGGGATCTTAAGATTTGGGAAAAAAAAAAAAAGATAGCTGTGACATTTGCCTCTTTGTACTCTGAAACCCTTACCTGATCATGAATGTCAACCATCACTGCATTTTGCTGTGGTGGGTGAGCAGCTGGGTGCAACATGCGAGGAGATACATTCGGTGGGTGAAAGGCTCGGGGCTCTTCTATTGCTTGCTGTTGTCCATAGGAGAGATGGTGATAGTTTTCATCTTGGCTAATGGAATTATGTCGAGACAGGCGATCTCTCCTTGTTCTCTGACGTCGAACAGGAGGACTGGAAACACATTAAAAAGATCAGAGATCATATAAATGCTACAAGTCCTTCCTATTAACTAAAACCACATGAAAATCAAGCATCAAGAAAAAAAGTAAACTTGAAAATTTTACTGGAACGGACTTATTGAACTGGAACACAATTTCTTACCAACAAACTTGCCAAGAACTTCAGAGCTGACACTTATCTCAGCATAGAAATGCTTAATAGAGCATAACTTAATGCTGTAAAGGAAACCTGGAGAACTCCAATATAAATATTAACCTGTTAGAAAGATGACAGTCGGATTGCCAGGACAAGTGCTCAAATGACAGCAAACTTCAGGAGATTTCTGTGCATTTATTCTAGGCAAAAATCCTTAACTGTATGATTACAGACTTCCCTAGGTTCCTTGCTCCAGCCACACCACAGAATGGTTGCTCACTTAGTGAGGCAGACAAAGCAGTAGACTCCTCTGGAGAAACATGATTTTTTCAGCTCTCACATGCTCACCAAATAACTGAATGCCTCAGGGGCGTCTCTTTGGCAGACACCAGGAAATTGTGATTGCAGTCATCGTTCGTTTGCAGTGTAGAGAACTGCAGTGTAAAGAGACCACAGCATCTACTTTGTTTGGGTAACTCATTTACATGTGTGGGATTTGATAATATCATCTTATATAATTACACGTATGTTATGAGCAGAACTGCTGCTATCTTGAGCCAAAACTTCTGCAAATCGGAAGCCAGCAGCTCAGGCTCAACACTCAGAAAATCAGGCACACACAGGTAACAAATTCACGATTAGAAGTTTTGACTGAGAGACTTCTCATTTATTTGGAAAGGTGAAGAACTGAACCATGGAATTATGTAGGTTGGAAAAGACCTCTAAGATCATCAAGCCCAATTGTTAACCTAGCACTGCCAAGACTACTGCTAAACCATGTCCCTAAGCACCACATCAACACCTCTTTTGAATACCTCCAGTACTAGTATGTCCCTGGAAGTACCAGACCATCCCACCACACCCCAGTACTTCCAATATGTACCTTCCAATCTCCACGACACACAAATTGCATGCCCCAGTGGCAACAGCAAATTAAAGGTACATGGCACAAAATGGTTCCCCAGTTACAGAACAGGCTGAAGGAGCCAAAATGCAGCAAAGAAACAGAAGGGACTGCAACCGCTAGAGCACATCCTCTCCAAGAGAGCGTCAAAGAGAATGTAATATGCTTCACTCTCACTATTCCTTTCCTATTACCAAATAAAACTAAAACAAATTGGCAAATTGGCAAAACAAAGCCTGCTCAAGCTGAGTCCAGCTTTTTTGCTGAGTGAAAGTGATGTACTCCAGGAAAGGGGGAGCATAATAGCAGTTATTCAGATGATTCTGTAAGTATACGACACCATGTCTTAAGCTGCTTCTCTTCTGTCCTACTTTATACAGATGTTATGCCATTACTGTCTTAAAACTGAAACAAATGGCCATTCACTCCAGGTCAGACAGAAGGCCTGATGCTGAATTATAACACAGCAGAAAAAAAAAAGAAAAGCATAGCCCTCATTCTCTTTACAAATTATCATGTCAGAACACATAAAACATGTTTCATTCTGAGCACCGAGGACTTCAATTTACAGTTCGATGTGTTTGTATGTCTTAATCACAGTTTCTTTTCTGAGAAGTTTTTTTTTCCACTCTCCATCTCTGCATTGCTATTAAAATACACATGCAATTTTCTCATTAGATAAAACTGGTATATATGATTTCTAACCACTGAGCTGATTAACACTTACTGCAAAAGATTTTTTTTTTTGAGAACTGAAGTTGCTTTAAAGTTATTTCCTGCTACGAAACAGAAATGCTCTAAATAAGTATTTTGACATAAAATGTGTATGCAACATATTTGTTTTGAAAAGCTCTAGTAATAGAGAACAGCTATCAATGGCAACCCCAGTGCTTTAGAAGAATAATTACAGAAATTCTCTGACACTGGGACTTAAACAAGGTAGCTTCTCATAATTACTCTTTGTTAAGTGTTAAATGGTATATGTTTACTTTTTTATGGACTCAGAATTATGAGAAAGCACAGCCAGGAAAAGCTTGCGTTACTTCTGGAGTATTTTCTTTTTTTTAAACAAATGGATTAACATTATCTGGAAACAAACAAACAAAAAAAACCAGTATTTTTCCTATGCAGAATAAAAAAATCTACAGGTTCCATTCAGCAAAATTCCGTGCATCCAGATACACAGCTCTACATGCTTCCTAAGTTACCGGCAAGCACTTCAGATGAATAATCAACACAGGGATACAAATTGTTACTGAACATTGGTAATGAGCTTGTGCTTTAAAGCCCTTTGAAAGTAACCACATAAAAACCTCTGTTTCTACGTGCCAAGTATAAGCGTGATAAATGCCCAGCCGAAACAACAAGGCAGAATGGAAGCAGTGAAAAAAATGCAGGAGTTAGACTTCCAGGTAGGAAGAACCATCAAAAGGTGTCCAAAACTGCAAAGTCCTGATGCTAGTATTCTCTAACAAGGGAGATTTCTTTGCACTAGCACATTCTCAAATGCCTTTACTCAGTTCAGTATTACCTTTGAGATGAGGAGGAAAGGAAAAATAGATGAAAGGAGAGGCACAGCAATGGTACAGATCTCCCCATTTTGCAATGACTGGCAAAGACAAATTGAAATGGCCTTCTGTTTCATATACACGCACTGCACTTCTACATTCACAGTTTATCTGTGCTGTACGTATCTAGACAAAAACAGCATCTTCTTCCTGCAACTTCATACCAGGAGGCCACTCTTCTAAATGTGATATTTAATTGCTTACTACAAATCTAAATAAACAAAAACCAAAACAAAACCCAAAATAAAACGAGGGTTCTGTTGTGCTAGACATGGTACAAAATCCCTGGTACAAAGAGGTAGGGTCTAAACAGCAACCCAGATTAAGGGAAAAAATCCAGATGGAAATAAAAACGAGCAGAGATTCAGCCTGTGCTGACTGATAGGAGTGAATCAATAGAGTTAGCACTGGTAACATCGGGTCAGAGCGATGTCCACCAACACACACTTCAGAGGTTCAGTTTGCACTGGTCTGTTCCCTTGAACTGAATGACCATTTGCAACTGCAGTGTTGCAACCTCTCAGCTTATCTTCATCTGAAAAGAGTCTAGTTTGTTAACTCTGAGACCACTCAGAGTGGGAACACGGGAAAGAAAGCAGGAAAACCAGGCAATTTGCTTTAAAAGCAAATGCATAATCACAACTAAAGCTTTAACAACAGATGCACTCAGAATGATCATAAGGAATCAAACTTTGACCCATGAGAGTGTTTATTACCTCCAGGACGGCTCCAGGGCATTCTAAGACTCAGAAAGACTCCTACAAAACAGCGGCAAGTGTGTGCCATTCTCCCTGACAATCCTGTTCTGGGGGGGGGAGGTTGGGTGCAGCACCATTAGGAAAATGAGCCACAGCCAGCTCCAATTCAACAGTGCGCACAAACGAAAATATGCCCTGCTCAAAGGCAGGGGAGCAGACTGCTGAAACATTCATATGTCTCTTGATTAGAACAAAGGAAGGTGTTACCCCAGAACAGGGTAATTAACTTGCTTCAAACAACCCTTGCCTTATCATGGTTGACAAACTCGATACATGGAATCGGAGGAAAATCAGTTATATACATATATACTACGTATACGTTAATATATACATACTTGGTCTGATATTTTGCATTCATGAAAAACCGGGTACTTCAATTTTAGTAGAATATAAGCTACAGTATTTCTCAGAAACAAAGGAAGCACAGCGATTTATAATTTGCATTAGGTGACCCAGCCATTTCTGAGACAAATTTCGAGGCAGTGAAAGCTTGTATTTTGGACAGTTAAACTATAACAGTAAAGTCTATTTTTATGTTTTCCTGTGCTATTATCCAGGAACCAGCTCAACCTTGCCATCTAAAACTGTACTCTGCCACGACCATTGCAATATATTTCAAAATCTCTTTGTTGAGAGTCTAACAAGCAACAAACTAAGAACAATATGAAATGTAATTTTTGTCAGAAGTGAACCTGACACATTAACCATATGACAGAATGCTAACCTCCTCACTTTCTCCAGCCAGTAACCCTCAAATTTAGACTTTTAATGCACAAAAATAAGTGTGACTGCAAGGAAAATTGCGGTACTACATAAATAACGATTATTATCTTTGAAAGTACCCTGATGAGAAATAGGATTTTTCCTCACACTGTTCTGAACGATTACTGCTCTGATGCATAGTAGAACACAATCCCGTTAATAATTAAAGATGTTAATAAACACTCCTTGAGTTGTCTTCAATAAATTATAGGATGATGAATCAATTTGTATTGCTTTAACGTCTCAGTTACAAATATAACAATTTACAGCTAAAAGGAAATGTTAACATATTTACCACGTGATCTGGTCTGAAATACTGATTCATCCGAACAGACGACTCTGTTCTGAGATACTCCTCTCTTGAGATGAAATCAGGAAGAATAAAAAACTGTTTCCCCATCCATACATACTGCTTACCTCCTTCTGTTTCGTGCAGGTGTGTTGCATCGTTCCCCTGAGAAGTGGTGTTGGTTGGGCCGAGCCAAAGGAGGCTGCCTATTTGATGTCATCTCCCATGGTCGCATTGGCGGTGATGAGGCTGGTGATGCTGCCGTATAGTCAAAGACTGAATGGGAAAGTCGTTGTCGCTTGGGACTAGGACTGTCTTCGCTCTATGCCAGTGCAAGAAACAAAACAAAAAACCCACCTCTGGATGAGTGAGTTACAATCCACACTTCAATATCGCTTTGCAGCTAGCATTAGAAGGAGGGATTTACTGCAGGCTGCACTAAAACACCATGAAATTAATCAACTGCGGGGAGTTACCCACTTACTACCTTTGTAATACAGATCCGTGATGGCTCTCTAACCTCTGACAAATAACTAAGTTACATTTTAGAAGCACGAATATCTTGAAATCCTAACATACATGCACAAACAAAATTGTACCAGGGAAGGGAATAATATGAGGAAAATAAGGTATATCCTATTTTGCATCCCTCCTGCCCTTGCATTTACAGGTTACAGAGGCTTGAAAAGATGTATAAGCACAGCCCTTATGCTACCACTTGTGCTCTGGGATGCATCCCTCTTCCACAAGGACTGTACTAACGTGGCTGATCAGATATTACCTTTGCTCTGCAGCCAATTTTAATTCTGCCAGCTCAGCACACAAGTGCTCAGTTTTCTACTTACTAGTACAACAGCGGTCGTAGCGAAGTACTTATACATGATCTGAAAAGAAATCACTTCTCCGTTTATGTGTGTTTCCTTCACTAAAGCTCTGCTGGGACTACATAACACCTAGAGCTTTGGTGTCAGTGGTATGAACGCCGTTCGCCTCCAAGCAACGTGCTCCCCGTGGGTTCTGAATGCAAGCACCTACCTCCCATTTTCACCATGCGCCCATGCTGCTGATTCGTTAAACAGAGACAGCTGCCATTCCTGTCAGAAGATCTCACAGACGACCAAAAATCCAGCAGGAAAGGCAATGCACGTCCCTTCCCTCCACCCTACTCTTCTGTCAGAAGCATAACCTGTCATGCTGTTAACCAGCCTGACAACTGAAAATGCTCTGCTCCGGACATCACCGAACACACGAACGCCAGCAGCTACGCAACAACGGCCAGGCTGCATCCACCTTTGAGTCCAAACATCACATGCACTTCACTGACACTCCCCCTGCAAGCCAGACCCTGCTGGTTTGCTGCTCTCCGGCTTACTTCACTCAGCTCACCTCGCCCAATTCAGCCCCTTGCAGAGTTATTTCAATTAACTGGAACGGCCTCAAATTTGCAGACTACTGCTGGTAACCGAGTCAGAGAAAATCTGGCAATCCAGCGATTGCCAGAGGTCTCATTTCAGATGTACGGACCTCTTCGTAGCTTTATAGGGACCCATCATTTTCTGAACACTGCCCAGTTGCTTCTTGAAAGCTAGTAATGATATTTAGTTTGTCCTCCGGTTCTTTCCAGTGCAAGCATGCCTTTATGTAACTCCTAAGTTTTGTACATGTGTTTAAGAGAAAAAAGGTAATTTTTCCTCTTTTGACTTCTGGCCATTTTGACTAAATTTCACTTCTCTTCAGCCTCATGCTTTCAAATACTTCAACAGAATTTGAGGTTTTTCCTACTGTATTTTAACTCAGGCAGTCACTACTAACGATGACGATGGAAGAGAAAATGATGAGGAAAAAAAAGTCCACGGGAGGTTGCCCATTTTTAATTCCACATCTGCTTTTAGTGTGGTTTCCACAGGGAAACAGGCTGATAACGCATGCAACCTGCTTTTCAACTCCTTAACTCATTGCACTTGAATGTCAAATTCAGCATCGATACTCAGTGTAAAGCAGCAAGAGAAAAACAGGTCGAAATACAGGCATACTCCTGAAGGTTCACAAAAGCAGATGACCAGGTAAAGAGCGACTCTTCCAGAGGGCTGCAGGCACTCAGGATTTCAACGTGTTATAACCAAACGACTGGAAGAGAAACTTGACAATCGCCCTCAGAGCAGTCAAAGCTTCAGTGAAAATAAGTATCTTACCAGATTTCAGAGAGTCTTATCAAAGGACAAATCATAAAGCTACAGTCTCTGCCCTGTAGAAAGTTGTTTGCGAAGAAAAAAAATAGTTCTTTGATTATTTTTCATTTTGTATCTGGATTGCACTCCTGCAAAAACAGTGGAGGTGGAAACTGGCAGCTAGCGAGCCTTCATCACCACTCCAAATTACTACCTCACACTGCTATTTCAAACGCCACAGCAAGTGCTTAATTGCCCTCTGCATTAAGCAGCCATACTTGCACTTCAGCTTGCTTCCCATTAATAAGAAAATAAAGATAAAATCTTTTTTGGAATTACATACAAGTATAGTTTAAAAAAGTAATTATGTTCGTTTCCCATACTGAGAAAGAAATAACCTGAAGCTACGCCAGATTTGCAAACAGATGTCTTTAAAAAAAAATAAAATACAAACAACCTAAACCTGAAGAAGAGCTGGTGCTTTATCTTAGTTCTAATTAAGAAACCAAATCTCTTGTTATGATTACAGCAAGGTTGTTACAGCACATGAAAAAGAACATAGAGCTAATAACAGGAACACGTCCTGTATAAATTAAGGTTTATTTTCATGTCAGTTTCAACAAGCAGGTGGAATAACTAGCTATTTTCAGTATAATTTTCACATCTACATAGTTATCACTCATTAAGTTCAATAGTTTATTTGTGGAATACGATGCTCTCAGCAATGATGGCAACTCCCCAGATCCCGAAACCACTTCAGATGCACCTTGCTAATATCCAAAACCTGCTCTGGGACTCCTGCTGCTCTTAACAGCCATTACACAACGCATTTTTCCTCCAGCCCAACAAGAACAGAGCGCCTGGCAGCTACCGAAAACACCGTACACAGAGCTTTTAACAAGCAAGGTAAAAAACTCAACCCCATTTTAGATGTTACTTAAACAAAAAGCCTAATGAGCACAAACAGCTTGGTATTTAAAGGCAGCAGAATCAGAAGATTTTAGGACAAAAGTATCAGATTGTCACTAATAATAGATGCAGTTTATGTCAGGACACTTGATGTGCAATCTCATCCCTAGAAGCCGGCAACACCAATATTCCCACCAGTGTTGCCCCATTCTCATCTGTGCAAGCTCTCACAGCATAACAGTGACAAAGGTGACTAAAGAGGACGCGTCCTCTGGGGTATTTCTTTTCCAGTCAAATCCTGAAGATGACATCCATGAACTAAGTAGACGAACCATTACACAAGGGAAATGTTGAAACAACTGCTGTTAATATCTGAAGATCACCCTCCTGCAGCCCATGAAGATCTGTATTTTAAAAGTAACCCTCACCTTAGTATCTTTACAGCAAGGAGATGGTTGACGAGTACTTTCAGGCACAGCCTTTCCCTCAGCCATACACAAGAACTACGATCTGATCAGTATGCCCTCTACCACCCTGCCAGGCTGGTTGGAAACCTTTAGCTGCATTTTTCCTTTCCGAGCGTGAGTACGGAAAAGGCAACGACTTTTCCCTTGAGATGAGCTGAGAATAAGGTAAATCTGAAAGCATATAACCAACTTCACATTTAACTATGGGCGTCTAAAGGGCTACTTAACTAAACATTTTGCACTTCCCTCCTGCACAGAATCTACATGCTGCAACAACGGAGCTCTGATTTACACTGCAATGTTTCTAATACTCTGAAGGTACCTGCAGTAACGTCAAGTCCTCGCGCTGAACAGACCAGCTGTCTCCAAATACAGTGGCTTAGTCGCTGCCCAGGACCGAGTACCATGTAGCTCAGGTCTAGAAACCTCTGGAAGAGCTGTGCCCCACGGCTCTGTGTCCTAGAGCCACGACACAGAAAGTTGGTTACGCTTACGTGACTGCATGGAGCCAGCCAGGCCCAGATGACTTTATAAGCATTACCGCCATCCTGCATCTCACCCCCCAAACACAGCGGAGGCTGAAGTCAGCCTTGTCTTTCCATTCCGCAGATCCCTGTCTGAAGCCATGCTAGCAGGACTTCCTGATTAAACTCGGTGTCAAGGTTTCTCATTTTACCCCCCAACAGACTTGGAGGAATGAACGCATGTCATTATCTTTCCTTCTCTGAAGAGCTCTTGTCTGTCATTTTAATTATCAATTCTTAAGTTGATAATCTTATGCTGGTCTGTTCTCCAGACTTGTCCTATTTCCTGGACATCGTCTACACAGTATTTGTATTCCAGTGTTTCCTGTTGCTTTTAAGTATTAAAAAAGTAAAACTTTCTCTTTTTTTTTTTTTTTTTTTTTTTTAATTTAAGAAGAAAATATTCTGACATGTCTGAAAACCACAGGCTTCCCCACTGTCCTCACTGTTTGGATTCTTCTGAATCCAATTTGCCTGAGCAGCAGTTACTGTAGCATTTTGGCAGTTTCTCATGTATTTATAGTGACAACAGGAAGAAATCTAGAAGAAATTTTTCATTATGCAAATATTTCTATGAACACTGGCACTAGAGAGGTTTTGATGCAAAAAAACCTCCAACACCCTCTGCCTGTAGCCGGGTAAGACACTGGATTCACAGATACCGTTCTGGTGTTCAGAATAAGCTCACACGACAGCCTCTCCCTCAGCCCAGTCCAGAACAACTGCTTTCAAGTCTCTCCTATTTACACCGAAGTCACAAAACCGGCAGGAGAATAGTACTGCAGATGTAGAGTGACCTACTGGCTAAGCAGATTAAGTCTTCTGGTAACAGTACGCAGCAGCAACTGATCAGAATGGCTTTACTCAAAAACTTTACAGATGTAAACACATAAAAAAAGCATAAGGAAAAAAAACCAGACTTACTCTATTCCCGAATATTCCTTTTCACATTTGGGAAGGTAACTTGTTGGCTGTATCACCGTACTCTATGTAAAAGCTGGGTACTACACTGGTGTGTGCCTCCCACACTTCTCTCCCACGTCCCCCCTTCAATAAAGCCCTTTCAGAAGAGGCGACCAGCGCAGAAATTAAACTAACGAGTACAAACTATTGTTTCATCAATCCGACTGCTGTTTATCAGAAGAGTAAATGTAAAAATATTGTCTCTGATAAAAAACAAACAAACAAACAAAAAAACTGTCTTCATATTTAGGAAAGACCCCGTAAAAACTATCATTATCATAGCATGAAAATAATGATTTGGCTACTCTGAACTGCACGCCACCTAAAAAAACAGTTTTACTCAGAAAGCCAAATATAATTTTAATTCAGTTATGGCAAACTATAAAAAAAAAAAAAAAAAAAAAAAAAAAACACAGTATGCTGATTTTATTTTTAACCTCTTAAAATGCAATCATAAAAATCAACAGATACCGTGAATACAACAAATGCTCCATATTTGAGTTTCAGCAAAACACTTAACTCTATCCTTCTCAAAATCCTACCCTAAAGTACCATCAGAAGCAATTCAGACAATGATTTTGTGGACTGTAACCTTCGTATATGCTGTAACCAATGCAATAAAGTGCAGTAACTATTACGTGCTTAGATATTTTGGCAGCCCCAAACAATATAGTACCTGATTATCTCAAACTTCCCTTAGCTTTCATTCCCTTCGACTTTGAGGCACGTTATGGGCTACGCAGGTACACAAAGAAGTACCAGAGAGCAATGTAATGGATTGTTTTTATCTATTACCTGTATCAGCTGTAAGATGAATAACGATGTTCAATGATGCCCAGATGATTCTACATAAAGAAGTTGTGAATAATAAAGGTGGATTTTTTTTTTTTTTTAGGGAAGCAGGCTTCATAAATAAAACTATTTATTTGGGAGATGCATTAAAACAGATATACGAAAATTTTCTGAAACAGAGATGTACTACCTCATGAAAAAAGATCTTTGAAAGATCAGTGCTAACATACTAGTATTACACCTCAGGCAGTGTTAAACAAGGATGGTAACTTTCCAGGAAAGCAGAGCTTTTCTTTAGAAACCTAAAAAGTGTTCCTACACACAGAATTGAGTCACACTGTACCAAAACATTCCCAACTTTTACATTAATGATAAAATATAACTAATACATATTATGAGGAAGAAGGCAATAGCGTTTTATCTGTCAACTTGTGTGTGAGACTGGGGTATTTATTAAAGGGCTGTTCTTACATACCTACAATCACATTTTGTCCCACATGCAGCGCATGGAGAAGTTAGGTTTAATCTCGTGGGACAGATTAAACAGGACATGCCCTGTCAAGCACAACATAGGCCACAAAGGCTGAAGCTTTAATTACACCATCTTTCTCTACCTGCTGCCAAACACCAAAGACAAAGTAGTTTTCTTCAGAGATACAAACAAATCCTAGGCCTATTTCCCGGCCTATTTCCCCCTGTTCATATCAGCTATCTGCTGACCACAAAACCCAGCTAACTAGATCTGTAAGAAAATTTTGGGTAAAATACTTCCACAGAAACACTAGCTTGTATGTCATTTACAGAGCTAAACCATCATTGACCATATTAACATCTGAGTTACTGGTCCTCTCAGATGCACTTTCAAAGGGCATTTGATTTCCTCTGTCCACTGCAAAAACACTATTTTCCTCCCACGTTTGGTTCACATGCATGCTAAACTGTGCAAAAAGCCTGATGTTATCTTTATCTTTAGCACAAGAAACAACACTGGTGAAAGGTACCCGTCCTTAAATATGAGCAACATGACTAGTCATTTGTACTCCCTGCTGTTCCAGCAGCTTGACAAGTCATCGCTGTGCTAACACATCTCATGATTTTAACATGCTGACGAACTCTTGATTTCTGGCACACTGAGAATGCAAGCATCAGCTGACAAAACAAACGTCCCCTCTCACAGACCAAGAAGCTGTTAAGGGATGTTATGTTAGGAGTGGCCACTGCCACCAGCAGCTCCAGCAACTCCTATGTGTGGCCAGAGGAGCCCAGCCCCGTGTCTAGGGAGCTCTGCAGCTGAGGGACGTGGCCACTGCTGTCCTGTTGGCAGACTCAAACTCAGCACACGTCTTAGAGGCATACACCTACAGGTCAGAGGCAGCCAGCTACGCAAACGGCCGCAGATGAGAGGCTGCCCATATACAAGACCCCATCACGGACAGAGCCAGCAGGCCCTGGTGCAGGCCCACAGGCGACGACGTCCCCAGCCGTTGGAAGGGAGCCTGGCAGAGCTCTGGGGACAGGCAGCGCGTCCACCCCGGGGGTAGGAGGGTGCAGGGCCCCTGCCCCAGGGGCTGGCACCGAGACCCCGCAGGCTCCGGTGTCTGGAAACGCAGGCGCAGGCCCGGCTCCCGCTGCCGGCCACGTGCTGCTCACCACGGCCTCGCCGGCAGCTGGTGTTTGGTCCCTGCCACGCGCAAGGGCCTCGAGTGGGAGCCCACGGAGGGGCTGTGAAGCAAGGATGTGAGAAGGGGGACAGGCCGTGGTGACCAGGCACAGTCACACGCCGGCAGCCCCTCCATGCTCTCTTCTGCCTGTCCCCATTGCTGCCCTTCCCCTGCACATCGCCTCATCCGCTGGCATCGCTCCATCAGCCCCCTTCAGCAGCCCGGACCTCAGGTTTGCATCCTTACTGGTTGCAAAGTCCTTGTTTGCCTGCAGTTTGTTGATAACACATCAGTTAGTGCGGCTGACTGGGTTTCCTCTCAGTCTTCTCCTCCATTAAGTTTGTCTGGCAGGTCTGAGACTCTGCATTCAGTTCTGTTTATTGCGTCCACCTCTTGCTTATCATCCCATTTGGCCAGGTCCTTAATCAGATCTCTCACTGCAGGAAGCACTCCCACATTCCATGTACTCTTATCAATTACTGACTGACCAGGTTTGGTTCTTGTAACCACCTCCCTTATCATTTTTGGTCAAGTTTGTCTCTCAAGAGTCTTCCCCTCTTGGCACTGAAAATGTCCTTGACCAGACGTACTTACATATAGGGGCAGACACTCTCTCCTTCCCCACATAGCTGAAGAAATCACATTTGACTTCTACTAATTGTACAGAGAGAAATAAGGACGTTAGAAACTACAGTTCAGGAAGAATGAGATAGACTGCCCATGAAAACTGACAAATGAACATCCCCCTGTGCCTTGTCCTAGACAGGAATGTTAAACCAAAATTCAAAGGGCAAGAAAAAATAAACAGGAGAAAAAAAAGTGATCATATTAACTTTCAAGGTGACAAATGAAAAGCTCATAGGCTTTAAAGGGGATGTCAAGGTTTTTCTATAAATATACCCTCCAATTTCTAGATTTAAACAAATCTAGAAAGCAACTACTAAAAATAAGCAAATACGTACAATAAACTTAAATTTAAGAGTAATGTACCAGAACTGGCAAAAGGGTTATGGATTATGAACAGATTATTTCTAAGACCAATTGTTATCCTTTTTCCAAGACAAAATAAACAAAGATTATCCAGTTGGACATGGGGCTGCATCACAAAGGAGTAGTCTGCAATTTGCCAGCAGAATCATATTGGGATGACACACAGCTTTTATTGGCAAAAACTCTTTACAGAAACTTTAGCTGACAGAATAAACATCAGCAATAAGAATCTCTTTCCAGAGTGATTGCGTTTGCTTTTTAAGATTTTTTTTTTTTTTTAAAACTGCTTGTAACTAGTGTGCTAGTTCAACTACATCACAAAGCACTTTTTGCAGTGTTAACTTCTGAATTCAGATCTGCTCCAACCCACTCATTTTTATACCACCACTTCACCTGTTCACGTGAGTAATAAAATACCTGGAACATACACAATAACTCCTCAGACAGGAACTAGAAAATTTCATAACCACTGACAATGAACACAATCTGGTGAAAAATAAGAATTTAACAGTAGCGTCTACACTTTGCATCCTCCAAGTACCAGATACAAACCCTAGATTCCAAACATTCAAGACAACTGCTTTAAACACTGCACCACAAGAACCTAAGTCCTATTCGGACTTTAATAAAAAAAAAAATCATTATCATAATTATGATTTTAAAATTCACAGTTTATTTCTATCCCAGCTTCAATTTTAGATTTGTTACCAACAGGCAACTTGGAAAAGTGGCTGGCTGAGCATATATAAGATAACTTCCTGATGAAGGAACCCTTAATAACATGAACATGGTCTAATGAAAACTTGGTGAAGAGATACAGGCATTCCCAAACCTGAGCTGGCT
This sequence comes from Nettapus auritus, assembly GCA_011076525.1. Classification (NCBI taxonomy): domain Eukaryota; kingdom Metazoa; phylum Chordata; class Aves; order Anseriformes; family Anatidae; genus Nettapus; species Nettapus auritus. Next base: position 50,220,250 of record CM021797.1, on the reverse strand, counting down.
TAAATAAGTCAGGTTGCTGAAAGGAAGCCCAAAATTAAGCAGCTGTTGGGGTAGGTCCAGAAGTCTTAATAGAAAATACCTGTAGCACAGAGCTCCCCAGTACAAAGCAGAGGGAGGGAGGTACCGAGAGAGTCCAGTGAAAAGCCACACAGATGAAGAATGAGCTGGAGCACCTCTCCAATGAGGAAAGGCTGAGAGAGATGGGACCACTCAGCCTGGAGGAGGTTCATGGGGGACCTCATCACTGTGTACAAGTACATGAAGGCAGGGTGTCCAGAAGACGGAGCCTGGCTCTTGCCAGTGGTGCCCAGTAAGGGGACAAAGGCAGAACAAAGGCACAGACTGGAGCACAGGCGGTGCAAACATAGGGAAGCACTTCTGTGCCGTGTGGGTGACCAAGTATTGGCACAGGTTGCCCAGAGAGGCTTTGGAGTATCCTTCCTTGGAGATCTTCAAAACCTACCAGGAGATGGTCCTGGACAGGACCCTGCTTGAGCAGGGGGCTGGACCACACAGTATCCAGAGGTCCCTTCCAACCTCAACTATTCTGTGACAACACAAAGCAAAGCTGTAAAAGATCTTCACTGCATGCTGTGTGCTAGGCTTTTAGTAGTGTTTTCTTGTGAATGCAGCAAAAGGCAACTCAGCTCACACCTGGGGTAGAGGTCCAAGAAGGGTAGAAGTCTGGAGAAGTATTCCTGTGAATATATACAGTTTACCACTGTGTCAGAGTATTTAAAATGGGATACTTTTTGCCACTGCACTTCAGAAGGGGCTGTCGAGATTTAAAAAATCGGTGGTATGTAACCACTACTTGAGATGAAAATTTCAGGAGTGATCAAGAAACACTAAGTAGCCATTTTTATGGTTACAGAGGAAAAAAAATAAATAGTTCAGAAGAAAACCCCTTACGGCCTCCTCTCTGTGGGATTAGAAAAGAAATACTCTGTATTTTAAGTCTTAGAGACGAAAGAGTCCCTGGCAGGCACATCATTCTGAAAGGAAGCCTACATTTCCTCCCAACTTGCTTTTGAAATATCACCATAGGATAAGAAAAAAATTAGCAATGACAGCTTAAAAATGGAAATCTACAATGTTAGGTTGCCAATATAAAATTTGCTCTAGCAGGTTTACACACATTAGACTTCTGTGACTTAATTAGCCCTTTTGATAATGAAATAGGGAAATATTACACAGTATTTACTAAAAAGAATACAATTTGTAAAGTGAGATTAACATTATTAAATGCAGTACAAAGAGGATGCAAGTCCACTTTTTTTCAGTGTTTCAAAACTATCACGGTATTCATCAGCTAGACTGTGCCTCTAACAACTGTACTAAGAACACTTCCCAGTGATCTTTCTGGGCCATCCATAATTCATTCATGGTTAATAGGATGAATTTGTATGTACTGACAACAAACGCAATGGCTACTGTTGTTCTTTAGCTACCAGAAATGACAATGAACCCTTACGTGCAAAGTGTTCCTGGAGCAGATCGGGGGCATGCAAAGAAGATCTGCAAAAGATTGGAGGAATGCAAACCACTTACGGATACCGTAAAACACATTCCACCACGTGCAACCCTTAATTTTACTTATGATTAAAATACATTAATAACCTGAATATTGAATATGTGGTTTATTCAACGGCAGGCTGACAGGTTCCATAAAGGTTTCCAGGGGTTCCTTTGTAGTACTTCCCTCTCTGAAATGCAATTCTCACTTAACTGTGTGCTTAGGAGACACATAAAAAACAAAACAAAACAAAACAAAAAAAACAATTACAATAAGCCTGAACTGCCTAAGGTTCACACAGGAAATAATACTTTAAACAGTCTGAAGAATTTGCCAGTTTCTTACACCAAACCCCGGAATGCTTATTTGCTGCATGAGAATTTAAAAGGCACACAAAAGAACAATAAAAGTTTTTAAAAAACTTAGCATCATATTTAGCACACTGCACCATCCTCAGCATCAAGAAGTAAAGCAGCAAACTGTGTTTAGAAAGACTACACATTCCATTATTTCCTTGTTCTATTGCTTCTGCAAAAAGAACAGTTATATTAAGATGCAACACATAAATCACATCTGAAGCATCTCATTTTCTAATGCTGAAGTAGGCTCTAAGAATTAAGGAAACACACAGCCATTACAAAGTTCTTCAATCTGAATTTCAATAGTATTTGCTGCTGCAAATGCTGGTATAGCATGCAGTACTTGCTGCATGCAAACAAAATTAAATATATTTTTTTCCAATTCAAAATTCAAATTTTCAAGTTCAAAATTGAAAATATTTTGCAATCATCTATCAAATAAATGAATCAAAGCAAATTCAGTAATTCTAAATAAACCAAATAAGGTAAATATTATTTACCATATTACATCAAGGCGTGTTTTTTTTTTTTTTTTTTCTGAATAGAGACCACTACCTCATGAAATTTAAAAAAATCAGTCAAATTTCGATTTGGAGGAAAAAACAGCAATACGTTCTTTCTAATAAAGAACAAAGCTGCTGGAAAAACACTCACTTCATTTCTAAATCCCAATTTATGGTGTCAGTTTTTAACTCATCTTTGACACCGGTGTGGGCGATAACAAATAGAGAGCAATTTGTGCTGTTTCTGCAGAAGTTTCCTTCAAGTAACATGAAGTACGAAACTAAGCAGAAACTGTCACAATGTTCTGACCAAATACTGACAAGCTTTTTTTCCTTAAAACTGATATGCTTAAAAACTGTGCAATATACAGTACTAAAAGCAAAAAAATATATATTTATTTACATGTTCAGTTTATTATTTCCTACCAGTTTATCGTCGAATTACCTACCAAATCTAAGTTACGGTGTCCGTGTTTTGACATCACCACTTAAAACAATACAGAATGTGCCATTCTGGGAGATGTTGGTAACAGCAACTTCTTAGCACACACAAAATCCTTAATGCATATTTTGGTGTGTTAATTAGAAACTTATTTAAATCAGAAATTTATAGCTATATAAAAAGGGATAATTTCATTACATCCAAGGCTGAAGCACACTTGGCATGCCTACCATTAAATATATGTTCATCACTGTGCACAAGTTACCTTTAATGCCATAAAATATACTGAAACTGAAATACTTAAAATGATACAAGGGCAAGAGAAAAATTGGTAAAATCAATAGAAGATGTTCATATATACCCACATTTCAAAAAGGTCAAGTATTTAATTCTAAAAACAATTCTCCTCTTCCAGCTGATGGGACAAAGCATCTGAAGAGCAATCTATCTCAAAGTCTTGAGACTCTGGAGAGGTACCAGTCTACTGGAAGCTGGCAAGCGTTCCGATTTCAAGAAGGGCAGTTTTTCTGAGAGTTACTGAAAAACACCTGAAGAAAATGTGGTCACTGGTCACAGCCAACATGGGCTCTCAAGGGGAAGGTCCTGTTTAATGAACTTAATTTCTTTTTATAACAAGATTACCCCCTTAAATTGACCAAGGGAAGCCAGCTGATGTAATGTTCTTGGATATTAGTAAAACTTTTGATACTGTTTCTCATAGTATCCTTCTGGACAAAATGTCCAGCATACAGCTAGACAGATACATAATGTGATGGGTGAACAACTGGCTGATGGATCAGGCTCAAAGGGTTATAGTAAATGGGCATACATCAGGCCAGCAGCCAGGCACTAGCTCCCATTAGTGATCCCTCCCCAGGGCTCCGTTCTTGGGACAATTCTCATCAGTGTTCTCATAGATGACTTGGGTGCAGGACCTGAAGGAGTACTTCAAATAAGTTTGTGGGCAATGCTACATCAGGAGGAGCTGTCGACTCCCTCGAGGGTGGAGAAGCCTTGCAGCTTGACAAAACAGAGAGCTGGGCAGCCACCAACAATAAGTTTAACGAGAGCAAGTGCTGGACGCTGCATCTGGAATGGGGCAACCCTGGATATACGTATAGAGTGGCGGATGAGAGGCTGCAGAACGTGGCCCTGCAGAAAGGAATCCAGGGTTCTACTTGATGGCAAGCTGCACATGCATCAGCAGCGTGCCCTGGCACCCAAAAGGGCCAGCTGTACCCTGGGTTGCATAAGGCACAGCATTGCTGGCTGGCTGAGGGAAGGGATTGTCCTGCTCTGCTCTGGTGTGGCCTTATCTCAAGTGCGGTGTGCAGGTTTGGGTGCCACAGCATAAGAAGGACATAAAACCTATCAGAGAGTGTCCAAAGGAAGTCTACAGTTCTGGTGCAGGATCTGAAGGGCAAGATGTATAAGGAGTGGCTGGGGTCGCTGGGCTAAGTGGCTAAGCTGGCATTTCAGCACTGGAGACTGAAATGTCTTATGCAGACAAACAAATGTTAGAAGCTGACCATATTTTCTTTGTATGTTAAAGAAAATCCAAACACTAAACTCAAGCATACTGCTACCTAAGCACCTACGCTAGTTTTTACAGAGGCATGAGCCAATTTTTGACACAGTAATACTTTTTAAATGGCACTTAACATACATGATTTGAATTAATCCTCACGAAATGTCAACCCCCAGAAGATTACACTCACACTGATATAAATGTACTTTATACTATTATACTAGTCCTTAAGATAGCAGGCACAGAGGTAAGTCAGCAAATCCAGCACCAGAATTGTGTTCCTATGAAAAATATTACAAAATACCTCAGTGCCTATTGTGGTAGAGCATTTTCACACCTGGCTGCCTTCACCGGCTTTGCGTGTGGTCACGACGTTAGCACGTTAGCCACAATGTTTTGCTATGTTAGCAGAAGATGTATGTCTCTGTCCAGCTTTCCATACAACTACAAATTTATTGTCAATGTGTTAATTAAATTTGTATTAATGTGTTATTATGCATTCTCAGAACCTGCGTGAATCGAGAGACTAATTTCTTTAGCAACACACCAAAGTTTGCACTCTTCTACTCGTTGCATGTTGCTGGAAATGTGAAGGCTAAACAAATGCTCCTAACCCATTTCAGAAACCCAGGAAAGAATCCACAAAACAACCAACCTGCCCAAGTAGCAGGACCAAACTGTGACGCAGACAGAGAACGTTCTTCAGTGTACTGCTTTTTTTGCACCCTGGTATTAGTATAAAAAATGGCTGTCAGCAAACCCAAAACGAGTTGCATTTAAACACAGGCCTGCAAGTTTACAGAGTGCCAAGATACTTAATGCTAAGAAAAGGCACTCTAGGTTCTTCCTTCTCCAACCTTTTCCCTCTCTGAGGTGATCCCAGAGAACGAGTGAGAATACGTGCCCCAGACGGCATGCAGTACAACTGCAACACGGTACAATACAGAGCTAACTACATCGTGCTCTCCACTACCAACACATCAGGGCTCCTCTCACATGGCATTTTGGTTCTCTACTTCTCCCAGTTCTGACACTTTGTTCCTTCCTTCTTCTAGGAGCACATGAGGAATCTTCTATCTCTCACATGAGGACATTTTCACAGCTGAAACAAATATAAAGGTGTTACTTCATCAAACCTAGTCTAGGACAAGCAAACTCTCTGTGTCCTCTGCAAATGCTGGAACACAATAGCAGGCCCACTGAACACAGCATTACAGATGGCATCCTGTTAACTAACTTGTTAAAGCTCTGCTCGTATTAGACACTCCTTAAGACCACATAAGCCACTCAGTTTTTATTAACAGCTTATGTAAGTTAATATAACTGTTTTAGTAGCTTTGGAAAAAAAATATTCCCTTTGCCATTAAGCTGAGCTTTAAGCACAACTTTTACCCTCGGTAGCTTCAAAAACTTCATTTTTGCATGTGTCAGACTCACCACAAGTTATCTGAACATATTAAATGCTGCAAAAGCAGCTGATTCCTCTACCCGTACCAAAAATGCAGAGCAGGAGGCCGTCATCTAGCATATGTCATCTCTACACATATATAACCCTTACAGGGATATAATGGGTAGAACTCTTAGTCTTCTTAATTTACACAACAAACTATGGTGGATGGCAAAACCAGGAAATAATTTACATTTTCTGCTCACTGATTTAACCTGAAAGAGAAATATGAGAAAATATTGCGGGTTCTCAGCTTCAGGAAAGAGTTTATAATTGTCTACATATTTTGTCTTCATTTCCTTTAAAATATAGGAATCATTTTCAGGCAAAGTCAGCGTAAGTTTTGTTAAAACAAACAAACTAATGAAACAGATGATATGTATCAGAGGGTATGTTTAAGAAAGAAAGCCTCACTCCACCAAATTCACTCAAACAAGCATGGTTTGCAGAATCACTTCTTAATCCTCATCCCATATTTTCCTAAGGGAAAAAAAAAGACAAAGTGTGTAAGAAACTCACTGAGATCTGTACTTCTTTCTTGTTCTAAGCCCTACTCTGTACTGAAAAATGCCCAAATACGTAACAGTTCTTGCCAGACTACGTGTTCACATCTGAACACTTCTCTTAAATCCATCCATACTCATCCACTTAGTACTTTGTCATTTGTCTTCACAAGTTCCTCCCACGTTACTTAAAGAGAATAGCTGTTCTCACCGACTCCAACCTCTGTATCACCCCTCTTGTTTTATATTCAGTTCAGATGTTTTGCCAGCAGATTCACACACACAGGACACCAAAACAAAATGCCCCCTTCCACACTTGGTGTCAAAGCAGTTTTAAATGTGCCTTCACAACAGGTTTCTAAGAATCCAATTTTAGAAGTGCAGCTCAAAAAAATATTAATCACACTATCTTTTAAAGGAAATCACCTGAGCAAGGACAAAAAATCATGAGAGATCATTTCCCAAAGCTGTGATGAAGACTTCCAGACAGAGCCCATGCTTAGCAGCAACATAAGTTGTGCTATGAATGCTCTCACCCCGGCTCATAAGTTGTGACCTACCCTTGCTGCAACGTGAAAGAAAAAAATGGCTAGTTCTATCAAAAATGAACAGATTTGGCAAAAACAGGCACAAGACTATCAACAGGAGGCTCTGGAGAAGATACATGTGAGCTGAAGCCACTGGTGAGTTTGCCTAGGCATCAAGAGATCTCAGTGACAGGAACAACACCGTAAGACTCACCAGATGAAAGGGCTCCTTAAACAGAAAGCAAATAAAATTTAGGATGTGTAGCAGTGCTCACATGAAGAAGCACAGTTTTTTTTTTTTTTTTTTTTTTTCTTTTAAAAAATATGATTGTAGTGATAAATACAAAAGCCAAAGTTATCCCAAGTGAACCGAGAGGTAAAAATCTCCAGGACAGCAACTCTGAAAAGCCTGTTTTTCTGCAAGTGGTGACAGAGAGCAAAGCCCCCAGTCTTTTTACCACTGGTACCTGGTGAAGCAGCTCTATGCTACTTAACTATTTTTCTACCAACTGAGGAACAGTTCCAAAGCGATCCAGACAAACTGGTCGGACAGCAATCAGCAAAACACTTAAGGTGCAGCAGAGCTTCCTTTCTTCTCCCTCCCACTGCTTTTCACTAGCAGCTGTTAGCGTTTTGTTGCAGTTGAAGACAAAAAAAGCCCTAGAGCTTTAGGCGTTCTGGCCAACAGAAATCAGCAGAGGGCACCAAAGAGCGAAGGAAGGTTACCTGATCCTGCAAGAGCAGCAATCCCACGCGAAGCCAGAGCAAGAACCATGAGAAGTCTTCCTTTTAAATCAGAGAAGACCCAGGCAAGTTTCGTCCGCAACAGAATTTAAACATGCTGTAATGAATTATTCAGCTCGCTATACAAACGTACACAGAGAAGAAAAGCACGAGCTGGATTTCAGCATGAGCCGGTTGCCCAGTCTCTTCCCAGATGTTTCAAGAATCATGCTACAACAATCAAACACAACTCTCCAACTCTCCTGAACAGTAAGACATTTCATATTCCATCCGTACCCTCACTCCTACCTTTCACGTTCCTCCTAGGGGTGGGGAGGAAAAGCTCCTGACAAAGATTAAATTAAAAACCTTCAGGAGTCTAAGACTCACTCCATACAAATTCCCATTAAATGCACTAGCAGTTTAGCCCGTGTTGTTTCCATGGACAAACACCTAAGATGGTTTTGAAAAGCAACAAGACTACAGCTTAAGTTTCAATTTGCTTTTCAGTAGTAGCCTTGAAGAACTCACTTGCATTCACAACGGCACGAGTTTTGTACTACTCTTTAATTAGAATATAGAAACCATTTAACTCTCAAAAACTTTCTTACTGGAGCCGAACAAGTAACTTTACTTTGTCAATAGTATCAATTTAAATCATTATCTCCCATAACAACTTGAATAAAGCATGTTGAAAAAATCCACACGGATAAGCTTATGCATAAATTTCACAAATCACAACTGTACCAGCCCTGATGCCGGTTTCTAAGACAAATCCACACGTTCCAGAAAAAGGAAAGGCAATTACACACTGAGTCCCCTGCTGCTTCAAGTGCACAGCAAGGACAATTAAACTTGTAACTCCAATTTCGGATTCATTACACCTTTTGTTTAAACAAAACACAAACCAAAGCAACCCAGAAAGCAAACTGCAGAAGAAAAGCGTATGTGGATCAAACAAAGCTTGGAGCGTGCTGAAAGTCAGGGAGACGACACGGTCAGTTTCCCATAGGAAAATCTCGAGATCCCTAACTTATGAACCTTAATTCTTTCTCGTGCAAGTACCTGCATTATCACGTACTGTTTGCTGGTAACAAGCCCATGGAAACCTTCATCACACTGTCACACTACGTACGCGTTAGTTTTTTCTTCCAGGGTTTGGTGATGAAGGAAGACAAACACCACTGACTTCCACCGGCTGTTAAAGTTACCACGGCACCACCTCACGCTGGATCCTCCGAATGACCGCTCTCTACCTGCTCAACGGATGGAGTTCTGTCCTCTTTCTCAGAGCAGCAAATCTCTACTGCCTCAGCCGCAGCGCTGCCTTGGAAAAGAAGGTTTGTGCTTTTCATTCCTTTTGGCCATTACGGAAGCCGCTGGGCCAGCAACTAACGACATCCCTAGGAGTTGGTAAAGAGCATCTACCCGGCAACTGAGACCGGAGCTTCCTTAGCAGACAGCACCTAAGAACAAGCATGCAAGCAGCGATACAGCACCGCGGAAAAGCCCCAGGACAAGGCAGACCACCACGGCTCGTGCTCACCTTACCACCCCCACCCATCCCCGCACGGTGCAGGAACTCATCCCGGTGCACGGGGCCAGACCCGGGCAGCAGGCTGAACGCCTGGGCGCTGCCCGCCCCCCTCGCCCCCCTTCCCTCTCCCAGCCCCAACCCCCCCGGGGCTCCGGCAGCCGCCCCCCGCTCCGGCCCCCCCGCGGCCGCGCACCGCAGCTCCCTCTCGGTCAGCCGCCCCGAGCGGCAGCCGCCCGGGCGGTGCCAAGCCCGGCGAGGGCCCGTCGGCGCTGCCGTCCATGTGGCGGAGGTCCCGGCCGGCCGGGAGGGGCCGAGCTCCTCCGGCCCCTTTTTCCGCCGCCGCCGCCCCGCCCCGTGCCAGTACCTGCGGCCGCCCCCCCCCCCGCGCCCCCCCCCCCCCCCCCCGGCCCCCCACTTTCCGCCCCCCACCGGACGCCTCCGGGACACGGTGACGTCACGCCCCGCGCGGTAGGGGCGGGGCGCGGGGAAAGGGGGCGGGGCGTGAGGGCGGCGGCCACGCCCCTTTCCCCTACCTCCCTTTGTTTGGTAGCCGCCCGCCGGCAGGCGGAAGACCACGCCCCGTTTTGGTTTCGGTTTGTCGCCACGCCCCTCCCCGAGAGGCCACGCCCCCCTCCTCCCTGCTCTCTCCTCCCCCTCCCCCCTCTGAAAACCGGAGCTAGCGGCGGCGCCCCACGAAATAAACAAATAAAACAGAACTAATTTTCGCAGAAATTCCCGCTAGGAGCAAACAGCCCGTTCAAAACCGACACGGAAACACATGCACGTGTGGAACAGAAGCGGTAGGGAACTGTGGTACTCCAGTATCGCAACCAACTGCCCTGAGAAAGCGCTGCGGACGCTTCCAGAAACCAAACCAAACACAACGCAGCCCGTCCACAAGCAGTACGCAGAACACGAGGCATTCCTGTAGCCTACACACCCCCCGGTGCTGTTAACGAGGCATCAGCGCCCCATCTTCTCCCTCCAGCACCCGCCGGCACGTCACAGAAATAAGAAGCGCTGGCATCTGCTCAGGCTTTTTTTCTCCGTTTTCCCACACACGCGGTCATCACAATCCAGGCATCAACCAGAATGTGATACGCAATGCAAGGTGAACAGCTTCGTGTGCTCTCACGGAACACCCAGGGGCCCTCCTGCAGGGAACTGGCCCCGGAGGGCGAGCGTGCATCCCCACCGTGCGCCCCGACCTCGCACCTTCTGCCTCTGTGCTTGTTCCGCCTTAGGGAGCCTTCACCGCGAGCAATTCGCTTCTGGCATGGAATCAGTACCGACAAGAAGCTTGGTTTTCACCCACCATCCTTAAAGTTGTAATAATAATAACAGTAAAGATGTTCTGCCCCAGTTCCTCTGTCAATGCAGAGGCAGATGGTATGACAATCGACTCAAAGGGCCATACCCCCCCTAAGCCTGTGAAGCACCTAACAGAATTTCCAACAAGCCTCAAAACAACTTTAATTACCCCAATATGACTGTCTTCCCTCAGTTTTCTTTCAACCCAGTATCCACCACGGAGGTGTTCCTCCACATAATGACAGGAAAGGAAGAATGCTAAAAACGAGTGCCAGTCTGAAGCTGGTGCACTAGGATGGCTCTGAAAGGAAATTTCCACCACCTGCTCCTCACTCAAGAATATTCCAGGCACAGAGAGCACTAGGACCAAAAGAAAGCTGTGAACACAATGCAGGTGAAAGGAACTAACACTTTCTTGTGCTGTTTTCCCCAGGTAGCACCACCAGGTGTGGACAACTGCTAACTGCGCAAGTAAACCTACGACAACAAAATCTTCTGCCCTTCATACTACTATTTTTTTTTCCTCTTCCACATTTTTCCCGCTTCTGATCTATCATGTAAAAGTGACCTTCAGCTCTCTCTCTTCCAAAGAGGAAGGACAGCAAAGACTCTTAGTTGCTGTGAGCAAGCACAGCAGAAAGTGATGCTGGAACTCCGTCTTTAAGCGTCTTCAAAAATAGCTCCAACACCACAAGAAATAAATAACAATGATAAAAAAGGGAGTTTAGCTGTTTTCGTTTGGTTGGCTTTTTAATCTACAGAGAGTATTTTCAGACATGGGAAACAAAATAGAGAAAATATCTCTGTTAGAGTTTCACAATTCATGACCAGCTAATCAACAGGAAACAAAATAATTTTGGCTTATTCTGGATAGCATGTCTGTCCAATATCTGTACACTAAACCAAGCCCCAAATATAGCATGGTCCCTGAAAACAAACACATTTTTAAAAAGAGGGAGAGGGGAAAAAAATCAGTATAGCAGTAAAATAAACTTGCAGTGAAAACAAATCCAGTGCTGGGATGTGTTCGAATAACTATAAAATCGACCTATTCCAGGATTTTAAAACACAGGGGGTTTTGCATTTATCAGGGCACTAAGATGCAGATCTAATTTCTAAGAATGATCTTTAAAAATTGACTAATGTATGCCCTTTTTCCAGCCACGTCAAGACAAAAAGTAAGCTATGAAGTGTCATAGTTGCAAACAATGTAGTACGTTATGTGTTGAATGGATGTTTATCAATTTGCTTAATTACTCTACAATCTTAATTACTCTAAAATCTCTTAGGGACAGTTGAAGTTAAAATCTCTTAATTACTTAATGGCAGTTGAAGTCTAAGGTAAACCCATCAACAACACCAGTAACTTGAAGGAAAGTCTCACAAGCAGTTCAGTGTGAAAACTTTACCCTTCTGTATGCCAGACTGATGCTACTGATCCAAGTAACATCAAACATTTAACAACCAGTGTGCCACCAACTGTGAGCCAATCTGAGAATGTGATTTCTTGTAAAAAATTACTAGGAAAACACTTATATGTTACCGGACAGGTTGGTGTTTTAACACTGCACCACTGAGTGACAGTTTCCTACCTGCAAAACCTGAAGTTCCCAACAGCAGAACAGGAAAATACAGCCATTGCAAAACAAAACTAAGCAAAACACACAAAAGAAAAAAAAAAAAAAAAAAAATAACCCCTCTCCAAAAAAAAAAAAAAAGCAAAAAAAAACCACAAAAAAACCCCAACAAAAAAACCCTGAACACTTAGCTAGGCTACAACTTCTGAAGCAACAGTAGTAAGACATCCTACCTTACCTAACCATTAGCAGCAACATTGCTTTATTAACTGAGAGAGTCAATATGGCAAACCACCGGTGTTTACCAAGGGAATGCAAGCAAAAAGAAAAATATAGTACAACATAAATTTCTCCTTCATTTACTAAAAGATTGTCCTGAATAAAGTGTATTTCTTAACATGCCAGAGAGTTCAAAGACTAATTTTTAAAACTGACTGCTACGCCTGCATCACAAACAGTCTTTATATAGTAAAAGCAATACATAAATATATAATATATATACGCATCTTTTGAAGGAAAAATTTATGTATGCCTCACCTTATCACTGTCATCGCTGCAAATGTGATCTTGATGGATTGACTGGCATTGAAAGGAAGTACCAATGCTACCTACAAAAGAAGTTGGGGAAAAATTGTTAAAGTGATAACCCAATTCCTGTGAATGCTAAAAGTAAAGACATGTACCAGCCAGATTTTTTTTTTTTCCACACACAGAAGAGAGATTTAGTTGCCGAAGAGTTACGTCTGACAAGTCATACATTTAAATCTGATGCTGGAGTAAGCATCAGAGATGCATTTTGCACAATGTGCCAGCAGTATCTCCACGCAGACTTTTCCCAAACATTTAAACAGAACAAAATTAGAACTAACTACTTCATCCATCCAAAGCAAACATATGCAGCGAAGTACATATGCACAGACACAAACTGAGAGAAGCGATATGCTCCACGTTAAGGTAGTGCAGTCCTGCCCCAAATCTTTTTCTACAGAAAATTTTCAGCACCCTGGTTAGTCACAAAACAACAGTCTCTCTCCAATGGTATATTAGGAATAACAGAGAGTGGAAAAATCCAAGGTCAAAGCAGGAAAGCTTTGCTTTGTCGTTATCAGTCTTGTCTATGGTGGAGTTTCTGCCTTAAGGTTTATCAACAGGTTTCTTTACGCCATGTTCTCTTATGTGGTACATCACACCTCTGCAAAGGCTCACCCAGTCATGGGACTTGTCTAAGGAGAGAACCAAACTGTAGTCTGATCATATTCACAGTTTCTCAAACTTTTTAGATTTACATAACAGACTTACAGAACCCTCACACTGTTTCATTTCATGTGTTTTTTCCTTGCCCAGAAACTACAGGAGTGGGGTAACAGCTACTGTCGATTTTACGCTGCCATAGGCAGCAGAAAATATGCTTTTTATTCTGCCACAGACAGAAATCATGGCCATTTAATGTAAGCCCCTTGAAGCCCTGTAATTGGGTGAGGGAATGTTTGTCCCTCCTTATTGCCATCACTGCCCCAGATAAGACTCAACGTATTTAGCATTAAAACTGCATTTTCCCACTGACTTCTGAAATCGAAAGCAAAGAATGGGAGAGGGAAAACGAGTTTCTTTTCCCTCCACCGCGTTGTAGGCGCATCGTAGCCAGAGCAGACATTCTTGAAGGAGCCACCACTGAACCCTGCAGCACAGGAACCATGGGCGCAGCCTGTGACAGCACACTGAGCCCTATCCAGCACTTAGCCTCTGGATGTTACTCATCGTGATCCTCAGCCAATTCACGTCGTTTTAGGCTTGAATCACATGCTTGCAGGCTAGCCAGCTTTACCACAGCTACTGGGAAACAATTCATGTCACGGCTGCATGTAGATATGACCCTGAAGTTCCAAGTTTCATAAAATATCTAACAGCCTCCAGTTTTTGTGTCCAAAGGTTTGAAGTTGCACATGCTAGACGAGTCAAGATTCAATCCGAAAAACTTTAATGTAGGTTTACTCATCCACTTAAACACTATTTTTCCCAAGAAAAAAGTCTCCATCAAAGCATCAAATTTAATCCACAAGAGAACTCCAACATACCCTGGCTTTGTTAAAGAGAATAAAGCACTTGACTTCCTTTTTCCTATCAGGTATACTGCTAAAAACTTCATCCCATCACCTGATGCGCGTACAATTTCCTCCTGTTCCAAATCTGAGTCTGTTTTAGAGCTGACAGTTCTTAGAAGCTCTTAATGTGTGGTAATGCACAACGGTATCTTACAAATGCTCACCATTAGCATATTTTAATACACAAACTAAGCAAAATTCTTAAAAAAGGCTACACCACCTACAGCTCTGTTTGGCTCTCACATGCAGAAGGTATTTTACTTGGTTTCCTTTCTATATCACAGCACAGGAATCCATGCTCGTATGCTGGGTAGGATTAGAGCTTCCTCACACCCTCACCGATCTGAAACAGAAGCTTCGGTCCCTTGATAAACACTCTGCTGTGTGGTAGTTTTGCCTTTAAGCACTGGAACTTTGAAAGGAAAGAGCACTTTTAAACATGTTGATTGGTTATTCCCCTCCCTCCCCCTCAAGACTCGCACATTCAACTTCTTACAAGTTACCAGAACTGTACGTTACTGACGGGACGGGACTCTCCCCCTGCCCCCATGTTCCCCTGGCATTTCCAGGATGGAATAACTCTTCAAGAAAGCAGATGTCAGTTAAATTCTTAATAATCCCATGGTTCCATTCTCAGGAAATAAAAATAATAATAATAAAAAAAGAAACCAGAACACACTGCCAGAATCTACATATCCTTCTGGCAAAAAAGCCCCCCAAAATAAACAAACTAAAACCTAAATTTTCCATAGAAATTACTAATTAGTTACAGTTTACATGAATAATGTATCAATATAATAAAAGATCATTAAATATAGATAAAAAGGCCACATATATATTTGGCTTGAGATAACAAAAACAGCTTCAGATGTCACACATTTTTCTTTTTGGCATCTGTTCCTAGTACCCAAACTAAAAAACTTGACTCAGCTGTCACAGCTTACTGCAGACTGCTAGGCATTTGGGCTCACAAGCAGACTTTGAACTGAATCTAGAGTTGCACTTTTCATAGCTATTTTGGTCTAGCAGGTTAGGATGAAAAAGACAAGAAACCTATTTAAGAAAACCTACTATGGATTTTTATTTATTTATTTATTTATTTATTTGTGGGCAAACGTGCTTTCAAATGCTGAAAACTTAAGTGTTATCACAAACACAGCAGATAATGCAGATAGCTAAATAACAGCATCCTGGTGCCTATCTACACCATCAGGATTTTTTGATGCTGCTCTCACGTGGCTGCAACATGCACAAAAAGTTTAAACACACACACACACAGAAGTGTATTGCCTGAAATTCAGGTGAAAAATTTGCATGTCTACACCCACCTAGTCAAGCCTGGATTCTATTAGATGCAGCTTAATTTTATAGGCTGCACGAACACAGTTATTCCTTGCAGTTCTGAATGTGGGATACACATGCTTGCTTCTTGAAGCCAGTCCCATGTTAACTCAAAAAGGTTAAAAGAGGACTTTGTGTAAATATATGCACATACTAAATAATAAACATAAAAGTGTTAAAAAACCCACAGCCCAGCTCTGGAGTGGCACCACGGCAGAAAATCCTCTTTAGCAGCGTGACTTCCACGTGTATGAATGTGCTGGGAATCCTCACCCTGAAAAGCCTGACTCTCTGTTGGTGCTGGGGAAGGCGGCTGGTGGTGGAAGCGGTCACAGGACTAATACCAGAGGAATGAATTCGGAGAGTGGGTGGAGTGAAGGAGATGTCTGGGAAGCACATGGCTGGCCCCAGACTGGGGAAACAGAGAAAAAGTAATAAAATCATCTGGAGAAGAAAGGAGGAGCACTGACGCCTCCAGCCAGCGATGAGGAGGACCTGTGGAGCCAGGCCCCTCGCACAGCCCGACCAGCTCTCAGTTCAGGTCTGCACCTCTAAGATGTGCTGTGGGGCGTGCTAGCGGTGGCGAGGTATCTCCGTGCTCCCACAGCTACGATTCAGTGGCCATTAGACTGCAAATCTATAATTAGCATCTACCTAGAAGGGCATAATTATATGCATTGGAATATAATTGCCAACTTCTTTGATGGCCTACCAGTGATGATTTTGCTGCTGTACCAGTTTCCCCATAACTAATTAATAAACTTCGTAATTGCTTTGCACCAGTTCTGACTCAAGTCTCCAGTCAAAAGGGTGAAATCTCTTCCTGACAGTAACGCAGACAGGGAACAGCAGGCACCAACGCCACGCGGTTCCATGTGCTCCTTCCTCTGCAAGCACCTCGAGGCGCCACTTCCCAGCAGCCTGGAACTGTGAGCTCGTGAGCACTGAGTTGTGGGGTTTCCCTTAAACATTTCTCTTCTGCACTGATGTTGTAAACATCTCTGAACATTCCAGTTTGAAATTTACAGACAATATACTTGGAAAGTGTAAAAGAAATTGAATGTGTGAATTTTGTGGGAGAAACGTACTAGAGGAAAAACACATACACACACAAACTTGTGCGTTTATTCAAGTCCCCCTTTTAAGGGAAAATCCTGGTTTTCTTGTGCCCAATGTCATCTCGTAAATTTTTTAAGCACCCTGTATCATGAATTGCAGTAACAACAATCCAATGCAAAGGTATTAAAAAAAAAAAAAAAAAGGTTTTAGAAATCTCTAGTAAAGTGTGTTAGATGAAGAACAGATTGTAGAAATCAGGAGTAAACAAAACATGCACACATATGTACATAGGTGTGTATAGGTACACATATATCTGTGTACGTATATACATGCAAGTGTTTATATAGGCGTATGTGCAAAATATAGTTTATAATTCTATTTATAATTCTATTATTTCTATAAATCTTTCCAGTGTTTATGAGCATTCATTATTTAGAATCATTCACTCATACTGTCAGAATATTCAAAGCATGCTAGGTTTAAAGGATAGTGGGATATAAAAATCAATTCCTTTATCATTCGGCCATTAAAATACAACACTTCTAGAAGTCTGGTGTAAAGGCTTGGCACATAAACTGGAGATGGGCACACAGAATAGAAAGGTCTTACTGAGCTTTACCTGGGTAGTGCAAATTTATCTCTGGTTTGTGAACACAGAACAAGCTTACAGTAAGTTCCCTGTGTTTACTTTTCTCATCATTAGGACCAATATTCTGTACATTTTTGTGCAGTGGTACACCTCAATACAAAGCATAACTGTTCTGATCCTTGCCTTAATGCCACCCCAAATTAATAATATAATAACCATTTCAGAAGATCAATTCTAATATTAAAGAATATATTATATAATATAAACATTTACATAATAGATATGTATAATAAAGAAACAAATTCTAAATAACAATTAAGGTAATTTCTAAGTCCTAAATAATGCCATTTTACAAGCAAAGATAAAGACTAGGTCTGAAACAGGATTGCAGGTCTTTACAGCAGAACTGAATTACACAGTGTGCCTGTGCATCGAACTGTGGAAAATTACAACAAACTTCCTTTTTCTCACATACGTGTTTGAGAACGGGTGTTGCTGCAGAGGAAAAGGCACCTGCATAAGTTTCTGCATCGCCGTACTAAAAACTGCTGCACAGCAGGCAGGAAACTCTGGACAGCAGCAGCAGCAGCACATTCCTCTGGGTCCCTCACATCGTTAGCAGTGACAGTGCAGAGATGTTCCCACAGCCAGCCTGTCACTACCATTGATTTCTGCCCCCCTCCTTCCTTAGCAAGACTGGCTTTCAGAGTCTGCTACTTCATGTTCTCGAAGGGAAACCTGACATTTAGCACTGACAATTCTGCCTGCTGAAAAAAGTTTAACATTCAGTAGAAGGAAAACTAAGTCCCTTTCTTCCTGCTTGCTCTGCAAGAGTCTTTGCCGTGTTGTTTACAGATGTGTATTTTGCTAGCAAATGGATCCATCACAACATACTGTGTTACTGAAATTAAATAGATGTTAATGCCTTGTGGAAGGTGGTGGTGGTAGAGTTCTTTTCCTTTTTCTTTCTTTTTTTTTTTTTTTTTTTTCCTTTTCTTTTAATCAGAAACTTCCAAGGACAGCGGGCAGTGTTTATAGCAAAGTACAATCTTGTGTCAGGAATTCGCCTGCACCCACTGTTTACCACTATGTCCCATATTTATCTATGCACAGTCAACTACATTCTACAAATGCACACATACAGAACCTGAGGAGTCTGTTTTCAAGTAAACGTTCATAATTACACAAGAATCCCGAACTACAGAAAATGTGATTTGTGGGCAAAACCGTCTCCAAAGCTTCATTATTTATTTCTTACAGAACTGCAGAGATTGAAATTATTTAACTAGGTAAGCATAAGTAATTAGCAACACGAATAAGCAGTGTTTGTAAAAGTAGGCTCAGCAACACTGGTAATGAGGTAGGTTTCTAGATCAAAATGTTATCTATGTATTTTATGTAGAATTGTAGCTGATACACCCAGCTTTTGCTTTAATAATAAAATACAAGCTTTAAGTGCCTTGTTTACCTTATTTCCACAAATCACTCCAGAATTTGCAAGTTGACAGAGATTATCAATATCCCTGAGATTGAAACTTGTTTTTCATTCAGAGTTCATATAATCACAGAACCACAGAATGGTTTGGGTTGGAAAGGACCTTAAAGACCACCCAGTTCCAACCCCCTGCCATGGGCAAGGACAACTCCCACCAGACCAGGTTGTCCAAAGCTCCATGCAGCCTGGCCTTGAACACCTCCAGGGATGGGGCATCCACAGCTTCTCTGGACAACTTTGTAAGGTTAAAAAAAAAAAAACAAAACAACAGAATTAGAACAGTTCAGTTGGAAGGGGCTTCTAAAAGTCATCTTGTCCAACAAGCCTGGCCACTTCAGGGCTAACCAAAAGTTAAAACATGTTATTGAGGGCACTACCCAACTGCCTCTTGAAAACCGACAGGCATGGGGTACCAACCACCTCGACAGGAAGCCTGTTCCAGCGTTTGACCACCCTCACAGTACAGATTTTCTTCCTACAGCCTAGTCCGAACCTCCCTGGCACAGCTTTGTGCCATTCCTGCACATTCTGCCATTGGTGACCAGTGAGCAGAGACCGGCACCTGCCTCTGCATTACCCCCCATCAGGGAGTCAGACATGGGGTCACCTCTTGGCCTCTTGTCCACACTGAACAGCCCAGGTGTCCTCGGCCTCTCCCAGAAGGACATCTTCCAGCCCTTTTACCAGCTTTGTTGCCCTCCTCTGGACACATTCAAGGACCTTAGCACCCTTTTTATACTTTAGACAATATTCAAGCTGTTGCCACACCAATGCTAAAAGCAGTGGGAGCATCACCTCTTCAGACACTGTCTGGCAATGCTGTGTTTAACGCACCCCACAATGCCATCTACCCTCTTGTCTGCCAGGGCACGCTGCTGTCACCAGCACCCCTGGGTCCTTTTCTGCTGAGCTGCTCTCCAGACACTCACGTCCCAGTCTGTGTCTGTGCCTGGCATCACCCCGTCCCAGGTGCAGTTTCACGTCTATTTCTTTGTTGTGCCTCATGCCCTTGCTGACCACCCAATACTCTGGTCCAACTAGATCCCTCTGAAGGCCTCTTGTCCCTCCAGCGAGTCAACAGCACCTCCCAGTTCAGTGTCATCAGTGAACTTGCGGAGGATGCATTCAACTCCTGCACTCACCACTGTTGTTCAAGAAGCACATACCAGAAAGACACTTGGAAAGGAAAAGGCAGTGTGATAGAACAATCTGAACTTCTCCACGTACTGTCCTGCAGAGGTTAAGGTGGTAACACACACCTCCATTCACTCTAGCATGGTCTAGTAAAACTGCAGATGATCACAGCTGACATCTGCAGCACCATCAAACCTACTTGTTATCCATTATGCCTTTTGTTTTTTGCTGGAAATCACAATGCAGCTAAACCAAGAACACACTTTCTGAGAATCCACAGCTACCTGAAAGACACGAAGTTTAGGAAATGCACCGAGGACAAAAAGAAGCAATAGACCGAACCCTGGAGAGGAAAAATCAACAGTATTCACCCAGAGGGCCTTTTCTGATGGTAATGCTGATCAGCTGAGTGCAAGATACATTAAGGCAAACATGAAAATTCATTTAGTTCTTTTCACAGGCCAGGAAAAAAAATCACTTAGCCTCAAACTGGTAATTTTGGACAAAACAGTAATTGCACTCTGCAAGCTTATCACTCCATAGTCCAAGATATAATCAAGACTTTTGTTGTCAGAGTACACAAGGATTGCCAGTTAGGTTTCTTGTCAAAACTTTTATCAATGCAGATGCAAAGACTGATGAAGATACGTTAAAGTAATGAGCTCCTAGTGAGTTAGCTGTTTGGCTGACCTCTTCAGACAGAGCTGACAGTTTCCAAAATAACATAAAATAAAATAGAAAGCTGCTTTTTGGAAGGCAATCCTTTTGAAAAATATGTTATTTTCCTCCAAACATTAGTTTCATAAAATAAACTTCTGACTCATCACTTTGGAAAGAAGTAACTTTGCCATAGGATTCACTGACATTGGCTTACACAGGTCATAAGAGTTCCAGAAGACTTCCTGTATATTTCTGTAGGAAATGAGAACAAAGAAGAAATCATTATTAAGTTTAAGTTTCAGGGTGTGAAGTTAAAAAAAGACCAATTTTAAACTGCAAAACATGCTTAGCTCATTCCCCTTTGATTTAGACCTGTGCAAAACACATGTATTTTCACTAGGAACACTCCACATGCTTTACTGAAATCTGGAATCAATTCAAGCTGAAAGGCAAACTAAAAAATCATGGAAATGGTGTTAAAGATAAGGCTTGGCAGCCTTCTGTCCATTACTTCAGATGCAGAATTGAAGTATAATATGACCCCTTGAATTAGCCTAAGATAAAACTGTAGAGCAAGTTCAGTTCTGCCAAATCATGACAAATACTTATAAGCATGTATTGGGCATCTGTGCATTTGGATAACAAAAGATGTTTCCACAGCTGCTGCATTTATGACATCTGTAGCTTACGTCTAGACCCAACATCACCTAAAACTTGCTCTCTAAGAGTAAATTCACATACGTGGACTTTGCATCACACAAGGAGAGGCAGGTAGCACGTGCTGTTCATTTACAGATGCAGTTTTCAAGAACAGTGATCACACACACAACGACAATGAGAAGCTGGCTTTGCTCTCGCTGTAGTGGATACCACCAGCAGCAATACAGCTGCCGCTTCACAGCAATGCAATACATAACATTCAGTTACACAACCAACAACTCCTGTAGGAGTTGGTTTTTTTGTTTGTTTGTTTTTTTAAACATGTTTTTAGTTTTAAACAGACAGGTTTAGTAATTGGGTTATCATGCTTTTAAAGTATCTTCTTTATGAGATATAGATAGCTTCTCCTCATACAGAGGCAACCCTGAAGAAAGGTGAACTGCATTTCATGCCTCTGTAAGGAAGGTCAGCTGAGCCCAAATCCCAAAGATAACCTCAGCTGCTTTCTACTCTGCATCACAACCTTTCAGCTGTGGTTTAACAGGAAACAATGCCAGAGGACTGAAAGGAACTATGAACCAGTCTACATTACCTTAACTGCAGTGAATAGATATAAACTTTGTTAAAATACCTCCATATCCCCAGATGTTAGACTGAAATGCAGACCAACTCAACACCTATCCCAACTTGTGGCAGCCAGATCCTAATGCTGTTACAAGCAAGGCTTTCATTCTGACTGAAACGTTATTTTCACTGCAAAGAAGACTGAGAAACTAAAAGCAAACTTAAAACTCCTTCTCCTCCATCCACTTTCTTCTAACTCCTACCCTTGAGCAGCACAGTGGAATAGGGGCTGTGGTCATTCCCTGACATTTCATGTCCTGCGTGGGCTCCTCTCCACGGGCTGCAGCTCCGGCCCGGGGCCTGCTCCTGCGGGGGCTCTCCATGGGCTGCAGCCTCCTCCAGGCCACATCCACCTGCTCCACCGGGGGCTTTTTTCCCCTTCCTTCAACCTGCTCTCCCAGAGGCCCACCCAGCGTCACTCCCTGGCTCAGCTCTGGCCAGCAGCAGGTCCCTTTTGGAGCCATCTGGGGCTGGCTCTGCTCTGACATGGGGCAGCTCCTGGGCTCTGCTCACAGAGGCCACCCCGCAGCCCCTCCCCTCCCCCTGCCACATAAGCCCAATGCACAGACTGAAAGTGGAGAAAAACACCAATAAGACCCCTGTGTAGATAACAGAGTAAGGCATACAAGCTACTGTCCCCACACCACCTTGCCAAATGCATTTCCTTGCTTCAGTGTTCGGGAGATGCAGCTGTGAGACCTAATGCCTGCCTTTTCCCTATGAAACTTGCTAGGCTGTATTCCCTCCGCCACAACCCACAGCAGTCTCTCTGCTGTGTGAATAACAGGGCAGCTAGTGACAGTCAGCAAGTTTGCTGAAACTCACAGCTTCTAATACCTCGCTGACAAAACTGTAGCCTCAAGTTACGCTGTGAGGCCTCCAAGAAACATCACAGTAGCCACCCCTTCTGCATCACTAGTATCGAGAGGATATGGATGCACACCTCCAACTGATGCACACACAGTTTTTGCTTGTATATGTATGCATGTACATATGTCTGGATGTAATGCATGCACACAAAGCCTCAAGGACATTTAAAAGACAAACTTGTGTTTTCCCTCTTCAAATGCAGCTCAATTTTTTTAAGTCCCTTTTTCAAATCAAAGTGAGACACACTGTCTGATATGTCTTGAATTCAGGAAAAAAACATCACCTATATTGTAATAAGCAAGAAAGAGTGCTGGGTTCCCCACCTACCACAGGAAGGGGATTGTTTTCCTTCTAAACCCACACATTGAACAGAACAGCAGAGAGAATCTTCTGAATTTCATGGTTTCTACTTAACTTGTGGATTGTAATAAAAAGGGAATCAATATCGGTTTTGAATGGCTTGCCTCATGCCTACTGATATGAGTTCAAGCTCATGAAACACATAAACATTTATAATTAGCAATGCAAGGGGAGGAAGTAGGAGTTCAACCCTTTAAATGCACTCATTTCAGAGCTACTTGAAGCATCTTGTTGCTTAAATGAATGACACCGATTGATACACTCATCCCCTTCCCAGCACCAGTCTGAACAGGAAACCATTTGTATAAGCCACCTAAATTACTGCACCAAACTTTATGTAGAATGATGCTGTTGAGCTCCACTAAGTTGCCCAAGTCAGAAGAGTCCTATGGCAACTGTTAGCAGATTTGAAGGCTAGAGTTCACAAAGTAGCAAAGGCATGGAAACAAAGTTTGAATTGGAACAAGTTTAGGCTCTTAATCAACTGTTCCTTTGACAAAACCTGTGAGTTGAGAGGAGGATGTATTCTCATGAGATATAGCCATAGATGATCAGTCCACCTCTGAAGGTACAAGGAAGAGAAACAAGTTCCCTGTTTTGTCTTCCAAACACAAAACAAACAAAAAAAACAACCAAAAAACATACATAAAAACAAAAAACAACCTACAAAACAGTCCTGCAGATGTCTATTATCTGCTAGTCAACAATATTCCTGTTTGCAACACACTATTTGTATTTTCGATGTTCCTGCTAATTCAAAAATATTTCAAGCCACAGTGAAGACACTATTTAAAAGGCAAGCGGAATATTTCACTATTAACAAAGAAAAGAAGTTAAAGATGAATTCAAGAAATTATGCAGTGCTGATCACAACATCTACTTAGCTGGGGCAAGGAAGAGATGTCTGTAAATCAGCTGTGCTACAGAACTTTTCTCCTCCCCAGGAACAGAAATCTCACCATGATGAAGAAACATGCTACATCTTGCCTGGAGCTACAGCCTTAGCTGTAGGACATCTTAGGACTATTCCCTCTTTTTCTCTGCTC
This sequence comes from Nettapus auritus, assembly GCA_011076525.1. Lineage (NCBI taxonomy): Eukaryota > Metazoa > Chordata > Aves > Anseriformes > Anatidae > Nettapus > Nettapus auritus. The sequence goes on along the minus strand of CM021797.1, from coordinate 50,196,337 downwards.
TTCTTTTCATAAACTCCAGCAAACAGACCCCACAGGTATCCCGCAGGTCCACATCCACTCTGACTTCTGTAGCTGATTAGACCAGTGGAAAGAAAGCCGCTATATGCTGGGAAGAGCTGGGTGGTGTTGCACGTCATTGGTAACTTAACCAACTCCTGAGCACGGAGTATACATATTTAGGAGGCTGTCATAAAACTCTGGTGACATTCTTCTTCAGGAAACTGCCTGGAGCCACTAGAGAAAAACAAAAAATGTAAAATGCCTCCCAAGCCTCTTCCTTCTTCTTCCTCTACCTGCCAAGAAATCCATGCTCCTGCCCAACTGTTTTCAGCCTTCAGGTCTCCTCTTCAACGCCCTGGCCCCAGCTAGCCCCACCACAGGGCCTGCCAGCCCCTTCTCCCCACTGTAAGACCCAGGTGGGGGACACTGTCCTCAGTTCCCCATACTCACTGAAAGCTTGTGTACTGTGGGCATCAGAAAGCATGGCGAAATCTGCAAGAAAAGCTCCCCCTCAGTAGCTGTCAGGGAAACAGACTGTCTGCCTAATAAGGATTGAGAAAGTTGATGAAAATTAGACAACTGCAAGCTCACAGTGAAGTCTGGGCCCGTGCCATTTCACACTCGTTAAATGTACCTTCCAGTCACACTTCTGAGTGCCACCTCTCAGATTCATCAGAGGAAAAGCAGAGGAAGGAACCTATGGGAGGTGCCCTGGCTTTTAGGATCTTAGTCCGATGTCATTTCAAACATTACTCAAATTCTATTTAAAATTTCATGCAAGTGCTAAATTTTAAACTGAGTATTTCCCTATCTATATAGTGCACATATAAAAGCCAGCAACATTTTCCTTAACGTTACTCACAGGTGGTTGCTTTGCTCCGAGGATCAGCTTTTCCTACTTGTTCAAGGAGCAGTTCAGGAAGAAGTCATTTGGGGCAAAAAATTTACAGCAGTCATAAACCTTCAGGAAATTAGGTTAGTGCAGAAATACTTTTACACCCCTAAGCACAGTGCCACCACTCTTTTGCTGGTAATCTCAGTACTTAGAATTTCAGGAGATGAAGTGCAACTGATGAGATTACACAGCAGAGCATCAACAAAATCTGTTAGCACATTGTCAGTCCGGCTTATAATAGTTAGGCCTCCTCAGAAAAAAATACTTAAAGCAGTAAGGTCAAAGGACTACTTGTGTCAAATAAGCTAGTTAATCTTAGGGCCAAAAAGAGGAAGTCACCTTCTGTTCTGGAGACAATCTCTACAATCTGAGACTAAGAAGTGATGTTGCTGAAGTCACAGATTAGAACTTTATATATGATGTAATTGCAAAGATATTCTTAAAAAAAAATCTAAAAAAACACCTCATTTTGCTCATCTTAACAGATACACTACTCTCCTCAAACAGCATTTTAGATTTCCATCGAGACCCTTTTTTAAATAGAAATTTAAAAGCCACTTCTTGATTTTCTTACATAACATGACACTGTTCATAACTTTACTCCCACTTGCTGTGCCACTCGAGTAAAACTTCCATCAAGTATTGCAAGGATACGTATTTAACATACACTGTTTATAAATACAAGCTGTTCAAAGAAGGGTTTTTTTTACAGAAAAGAACAAAGTTAGGGCATTCACCCTTCCTGTACCAGGATTTTAAATTAATTGGCTGTGTCACTTTTGTATCTTCCTGTCTCTGATGAACTCGATTCACTAAAATCACCTGGTTTTTATGCTATCTCATTCAAGCCTCAAACATGACACTATCAGTAAATGGAGATCAGGAGACCATATAAAAACGTTCAGCAGTAAGATGACAGCCCAAGTAGTCCCAAGGGAAAATCACAGTAGTGCATATAATCAGTCAGTAGGGCACCAGCTTGTTTACAGAAGAAGGGAAACAAATAAATGTGCGTGTGGTTACTGAAAAAAAAGACATCGAGCTCAACTGCTCCCTGAACATATAGAAACAACACCTAACATGTATATCAACCTCCGTGTGGGAAACTGGACAATTTTCCAAAAAGCTGCTTACTCCCACAGCCAGTTGTTCGTGTTTGTTAAGGTGCAGTCTACCTATCCATTTTGGAATACCCTTTGCAGATTATGGATATGGCAATGCCTTCAGATTCAGAAGAGGCTATTCCTGATGGCCTTGGCAGTCAGATACTTGAACCAAACCAGCAACACAACGACCAGTTACTCCTGTATGAGTAATCATTCCGCCAAGATCTTCTCTCACAACAAAACCATTCTGAGGATACTTTCTAAAGAACTGACATCAGTGTAAACTGCAGCTTGAAACACACTGCGACTATAACATGAAAACATGCTTCCTCCTAGCTGCTGTTATTACAGGAATCATACAAGATTTACCTACACAGAAATTGATGCTTGGAGGGATGAGAAACAGTTGAAAGACAAGGACTTTTGTATTTTTTTATCTTCCTCTCTTCTGCTGCACAGTAGGATCCACAACTCCTACACTGGAATTATCTCTGATACTTACCAGAAGGAACTTTTTAATCACCAACAAACTAAAATAAACCTTATTTTCTTCATTAAAACTCTGTGAGAGGCTGACACGACTGCCTAAACACTCTGAATATGGTGTCTGGCCCTTGTGACACCTTATTTTGGAGGCTAGTTACACCAGCCCCTGGCTGCTAAAGGGTGGCTATCAGGTGTGCTCCTGAACAAGTAACACTTTAGCTGAGGACCATTAAGTTCTGGATTGTCTCATCCTGCAAGAGCTGGATGTGGAAACGTGCTTTTGATGCACTTCCAGAGTGAAGCATACCATTCATTTATGCAGATACAGAGTGGGGTGAAACCCACCACAGAAAACACTTCTTCGGAGCCAAAATTTAGTACTGCCTTTTCAGATAAAGCCTCTCCTCCAGGGAATTCAGTATCTACTAGAACAAAGGTAATATTCTTCCTGCTCTTGTCATCTGACAAAAAGCAGCACCAAAAGACAAAAAGATTTAAAAGCATAATTATTTTAAAGCATATGCAAACAGATACAGAATATAAAGAAAGCAAGTATTTCAGTAACTCAGGGCTAACTTTGCTGAGACCCCAGAATAAAAAGTACAACTGGTGAGCCACCCAGCACTGGTAAAAAAAAAAAAAATAATAATAATTTAATCTTGTCATAGAATTCAATTTTCATCATCAAGTGTTTGGGAGATGAAGCAACAGGAGAGAACACCCTGTTAAAAGCTGGGTATGAGCAGACAAGAGCACACAGACATCCTTACCCATCCTACAGGGCTGATACTAACCGTTTTGAAGATTAAGCTGAGTTCCTGAGACACCTGAATGTAAGTTATTTTCATAAAGCAAAAGGTACCTGAGATTTCAAGCCATTTGTTTTTCTCTATTTGTAACCAGACCATTAAACTGATTTTCTTGAAATTCACCTCCTCTTGAGAATCTCATTAAGACTCTGATGAATCAAACAAAGACTGCACATGCAAACTGTCTAGAAACGTATTTTTGGGTGCAGCAACTAAGAGTCCTTTCTTTAGTTTAAACTCATTGTCACATATTCATCATTATAATAACTACAACAAAAGCAAAGAGGCATAAGTTTAAATGTTAAGCTCTAAACTTCAGAGGCTTGTTGCCTTCCTTCTGTTTCTTTGTGGCATCACCCAACAAGGCAGCAAACCCATCACTAATTTGCACAAAAAAATCCAGCCTGTTCTGGAGAACAGAAAGCTTTAGCAGCGAAAATGTTCCTAGTGCTGTCTGACTCGCACAGGCTTTAGTCCAGATCGGAAACAGTAATCCAGAGCATGCATTTGTGATCAACTTTTTCCAGTTTCCTACTTTTATAAAGAAAAAAAGTCAGTCAAATCTTGCAACAACAAAAAAATCAAACATATCTCATTTTTATTTTGTTTTGTATTTTCACTACCTGTTCAGCCTAGCCATAAAGCAAAGATTACCAGTGGGGCACTGCCTACTCAGGAATTGACCTTGGAAACACCTGCTTGAAACAGTGCCAAGTCTGAAAGCTTGTTTACTTGAAGCTGTGTGATCAAGCCATCTCTAGGAAAGTATTCCCAGGGAAAGCCCAAATTCTCTCTCACAACAGATTATCTCCAAAAATGGGAAAACCTGAATATAATTAAAATTGGTCTCAGTTCAGAGAAGCCAGAATTAAGTAGCACTTTGTTACCCTGTATGAGCTTTCTACAACCCCGATCTCCTGGCAGCTGATGAAGTGCTTACTATTGCAACTTACCAGTTACTTAGTGCAACTAATCAGTAGGATTGACTTGCCAGGACAAAATTATTATAAATTAAATTAATTTATATTTGATGGGCCATGAAATAACTTTCTCTCTTCCTGTCATTTTTCGTCTCACTCCAATTAGCGAGCAATTGTCCCGGCCTTGTTTCCAAGGAGGAACACTCAGCATTTTGCTTGTCTTTTTCTTATTATACCTGCATTGTGAGGACATTAGCAGCCACAGACACCATGCCATTCTTTCTAAAAACAAATAAAATATTTAGTAATGTTTAGTAATTTTTTTGTCTGAACAAGTCAGGTTCTAATGATAATGCACGGGTTACTTGGAAAAGAAGAAAAGATTGGCAGCACACCTATTTTATCTGAGCCCCACACAAGGTAACAAAGACATCATTACATGATATCACACTACTCCCCCCGTCTGGATATACCACCTCCCAATATGACTAGGTTTCCGCAGGGAGAGAAACTTTCCTAAGGAATCTCAGTTTGCTAAATCACGAGCAGGCCTATTATGGCAAACAACGAGGCACAGACCCTGAGAAAATAACAAGCAAATGTGTTATCAGCACAGATGAATGTTTCTCTGGAAAACCAGCTTCTTATTTTTTTGGAGTACCATTCAATAAGCAAATTACATCAAGCTTTACAGAACAGCAATATCCGTGTTAATTTGTTGCACCTCTCTTGGAGGAATGCTGCAATTCCTTCTTTTTTTTTTTTTTTTTTTCATGCTCTGTTTTTTTTAAAACCAAGGTGCTTTACCACATACTTCAGCCTATCTTGGTGCTCCTTTCCCACCTGCTCCCCCTAACGCCTTTATCCAAAGTATCTCCACAGCTCCCTGCTCCTATCACCACCTAAACCCCACGACTTGCTCTTGCCTAGACTACACTGTTCTGCAAAAAACTTTTCTCCCACATTGTTTAGTCTGAGAAGAAAGGACAGAAACGGGTACACAATCTCGCCAGTTTCAGTTCTGGTGCAAATATAGTACAGATTGTCATAACCTGTAGTTAAAGCAAGTAAATCAGCCAGCAAACAGATAAGCAGAAAGTACCATGTTCACGAGTCTCAATTTCCAGCATTTCTGAAATCTTATTTGTTTTTTAATCATTTTGATTGTTAAATATTCTTCTCTAACTGAAATGAATTTCCACGGGGATGGTACAACACTGACACAAGAGCCCAAGCCTCTCCTAAGTTTCAAATCCTAGGAGTACACAACTAAAAAATTTCTCATAAACAAATGCTCCGAGAAACCTACTTAACCTGGCAAAATGGATTTCTGTCTGTCCTGGACCTTGAAGATAGCAGAAAATTCCTTCTGAAGTCTTCTCAGATGTTGTGCTGGAAGAATTCCATCTATCATGTCACCATTTGGAAAAAAGCTTTGAATAACTGAATAATACCTTGTACAGGGAACTACTGACTCTTACCAGCCCTGCTATCAGGGATTCATACACACACTTTATCTACACACAAAACTTTTTTTAAGAAAGGCAAATCTCTTAATTCTAAGAGCTTCAACTTCTAATTCAATTTCAAAATTCAAAAATCAGATTATGTTTCCATGCTACCTCACCGGATCTGTCTGAAAAAGCAGCTGGCCAACATTTAATGCACATGCCACTGAATACCACGTCCTGCCCCTCCAGACCATTCATCTCGCCATGCCATTTCTTTTTGTTTTGCAAGCAGATAATTTTATGTACTACAGCAATAGTAACAGACAAAAAAGAACCTCTGAATACGTGGTATAACAACACGCGTATGGGCTAGGAGAGAGGTGAAAAGCTTCCAGGGTTTAAGTAGGTTTCTTTTTCAGTATCACAAAACACTCTGCATCGCCCTATCAAATAAGGCAACTTTTTTGCATGCTTAAGTCACTCACTATTTTTGCACACTGTTGCCTTTTCTATTTTAAAATACAGAAATTCTTTGGCCTATCCTTCCTGCTTCTGTAGGTTACCAAGTCTTAGCAGGCTTATTAAATGCTAACACAGGCACTCTTTTGATACATATTCAACATCAGAAACCTGTCAGCCAAGGAGTGGGTTAGTTTCATGCACTGAAGTGCATAGAAAAAATAAACAAACAAAAAAATAATAATGTTTCCATTTATTTTGCTGTTGTTAGACATTAGTAATTCTGGTAAGGGCACTCTAGAAACCTGTTACCTAAGAACACATACTCAAGCTCAGATGGATGGCTTGCTCAAGCATGTGTCTTGTTTCACTGCTGGTCAACAACAGATCTGTCAGGAGTGAGCACAAAAGAGCTGCACAATTTTCCTTTTTCTTTTTTCTTTTTTTTTTTTTCTCCCACAGCCTATCAAAAATCGATAGTCCACGGATCCCTGCACTGCAAGTTGCATGTGAATAATGGTGTCTAATAAAAAGTCATGGACACATCCCTCATGATTTTTTCCAACCATTTTTTGGGCCACTGTAGCCAATTTGAACTTGATTGAAATCTTCCCTTTTTATAATCCCTGCATCTTCCAAAAATCACCTAAGGTTCTTAACAAGAGTTCCTAAGGTTCTTAGCAGAGAAGAACATCTTTTTCAAAAGATCATATATATATAAAAAAAAAAAAGTGCTAACTTACCATATACCTTTCTACAATCATAAACTTGAGCTGCTCTATGTAAGCAGCTCAAGTCATGCAGAACTCAAACCCTGACCTGTGATAAAAGACCAGCGTTACAAAGAAGCAGTCTCAATATTTATTCACTTTGTAGTTCTTCAGAATTAAGTTGTTTGAAATCACCTGAGTTAACATCCATCAGAAATTTCATTTACCGTTCTGCAAAGCACAGGCAGGCTGTGTTGTGCCCATTCATTTAAATTATTGAGCACTGCCACGATCAAAATCAACAAGGTGGATAATAACAAGGCTAAAGGTAAGGTCCCTTTCAGTTCTGAAAAACATTCAGCACACAGGCAGGTTCTCATTAATTCACAGCGTGCAGAAAGACTCCTCCCACCTGGAGGACTCCTGAGACCCAGAAACAGCCTCACAGCACCACTCTCTGGACCAGACATTAAACTTTCCAGTATTTTATAGCATGAGATTACTCGGTTCTGAAGAAGGCAACTCCATTCCAAATCATTTCATAATTAAGAAAAAAACAACACAGAAAAATGGAATTCCAGAATAATACATTGTTCAAGAAAAATCAAGACAGAGCAGAACAATGACTGTATGTACAACCTCGATTCCAATCCCTGATCTAAAGTAGAGTATTTGAACATCACAAGCTAGGAGGTAAAAAGGCAAAAATTTAAATTAAGACACTGAATTTAAGCATAATAAACACTACTTTAAATGTACTTGAAATTGCAAGAATTCATATTAAAGACTAGATACATAATTTTTTAATTGAAAATCTGAAATGGTACATATTAATCCTGAGGTTTCAGCATCAGTCAAGCCTCTGGAGGAAATTCTTGACTGCAGAAATGAACTCAGAATTGTTTAGGGTGTGCTTTCAAAAGCTGTAGCCTTTTTTCCTCCTTCTAGTGAAGAGAGAGTCATTTTCCATTTCAGGATAATGGCTTACACTTGTTCAAAGTGAGGAAATGTATTACAAATTGTAGGAGAAAACAGAAAAATTTTTATAGATTAGAAAAAGAAGGCAAAGCACAAGTGAATTCTAAATCGTGAGTTCTACAAATACCACATATTGAGAATAACCTTAAATTTGCAAGTTCCTCAAATATTTTTGTTTTCATTTTCCTGAGCTTCCTAAGCTGTTTTATTCTTAGCACACTGACTTATTAACATATGCCGTACTTCTAAGAGTGCTTTAAGATGCTTTTTGACTAAAATTAATTATATTACATTATTATTCAACAGCAGTCCAGCATCAATTATGAAATAAAAACTAATCCTAGCAAGGGGGAAGGGGAACACACTTCATAATTTTCCAACAGAATAAACCATGGAACACCAGAAAACAATAAATTGCTACATGAATTGCTCAAGCATGCCTGCAAGCTTTCGTAAAATTTATTCATAAAATTTAGCAAAAAAAAAAAACAACAAAAGCTATGTTCAGTTGGAAGTGTCATAGCTATTAACAAATAAGAATAAAATCTTATTCAACAGAAACCTCCAAAATATTAAACTGAAAAAGCATCATTCAAACAGAGGCATCCTAAATTAATTAAAACCAACGCAGCTTAGCTATTGGGTGAAGGGTTGCTTTTTGTGTGGTGGGCTGAAGGCTTTGTTTGAGGCTTTGTTCCCTTGAAAGGGGGGAAAGAAAGCACACACACAACAGTGCCTGTTGCCTTTGAGCTGCCAGAATGCAGACGGAGCCTCTGATTTTTTCCTGACTCTGTGAGCTTCTGTTACCGATCCACACCAACACGCTCCTCTGTTATCGGGTGCATCCTGACCTGTCAGTCCACGCTCTGTTCTGTTCAGCGCTGACACCAGCGATCCTCCTTTCTGCCATCCCGTGGGCGGCATCCAGAGGCTGTCACACGGGGTGCCAGGTATCTGCAAGGCATGCTCTGGTGTATCTGAAAATGAGAGCTGCCCACACCTTGAGAGCATCTTGACCCACAGGCACGAGGGGGAGCAGGTGGTTACAAGAGGAATTTCACTGGGGCAGGTTGTAAGCTCGGTACTGGAAGCACCCAGATAGAATCACTCAGGTTGGAAAAGCTCTCCAAGATCATCTGGTCCAACTTTCCCCCTACCATCAATGTCACCCACTAAACCATGTCCCTAAGCACTACAACCAACCTTTCCTTGAACACCCCCAGGGATGGTGACTCCACCACCTTCCTGGGCAACCCGTCCCCATGCCTGACTGCTCTTTCTGAGAAGAAATGTCTCCTCATTTATAACCTGAACGTTCCCTGGCACAACTTGAGGCCATTCCCTCTAGTCCTATCACTAGTTATCTTAGAGAAGAGGCTGACCCCCAGCTTCCCACACCTTCCTTTCAGGTGGCTGTAGAGAGCAATAAGGTCTCCCCTGAGCCTCCTCTTCTCCAGACTAAACAACCCCAGTTCCCTCAGCTTCTCCTCACAGGACTTGTGCTCCAGGCCCTTCACCAGCTTCGTAGCCCTTCTCTGGACAAGCTTCAGGGCCCTGATGTCCTTCTTGTAGTGAGGAGCCCCAAACTGAATATATGTAAATGATACAGTGGCTCAGATTTTGAGTTTGCAGGTGCCTGACAATGAGCAGTGCTCCTGCTCCCAGCCTCCCTCACAGACAGGCCCATGCCAGCTGGTACATAGGGATGTCGCCTGAAAAGCTGGCCTAACATCACCAAGCTCTGCTGTAAATGAGTGTCTCATGTACAACACTGACCAAACCACAGCTGCAGTTCAGTTCAACCCCTCTCTGGTACAGGCAGAAGAACTTTTTTTTTTTTTTTTTTTTTTTGAGCCCTTTCCTAACTTACTATGCTACATCATGTAAAGAATAACAAACTATTATATATGCTTTAAGCATCAAAAGAGTGTTTGGTAAAGGGAATATTTTGATCTCTGCCCTAAGAGTTACATCCACTTTAAGTTCATAACCTAGAGTAATTTGCTAAAAGAGATTTCCCTTGATGTAATTAATACTGTTTTGTCACTGCATTATCATGTTTTCTTGGACAACAAAGTAAAACATAATCAAGCAGCTGCAAAGCTGAAATTCTTCATTGAAAAAGCACCCACAGCAAAAGGTCTGCCTACCCAGCGCTGCTCCACTACAACAAAAACAAAATGTAGATTAAAACTAGGTATAACTATGGTTTACTTTTATCAGATGCTAGGCAGAGGTGAAACGCCTTCAACTGCCAAACAAGTGAACTAAAATCCTAAGCGGACCACAGTGAGCTCAACTTTTATTTTTATTTTTTTCTCCTGCCTGTTTGACAGTTCTTAATACTAGAGGAGCAATCTGAACACCACGTTTACTGTGACACAATTTACAATTTTAAGATCATTTCTTTACCATCAAATTTAAAAGGACAAGGCAATACATATAAACATTATCATATATTTTAAAACACATATATGATATATTTCAAAAGGAAACTTAGGTTAAAGAGAGTTCTTAGATAAAAGACTGAAGCAGGTTTCATTGGTAAAACATGTTTTTGCTAACATAAACCACGTCAGTGCTGGGTACTTGGTTTCACTTATACCATACTAAACCGAAACTAGCTAACCCTATCACATGACACCCATGCAACTCCCAACAAATCAAAATTTTATTGATGGTCCTAATCCCGTTATTCTTCCATAGTCATCCTCTAAACCCCACTTAGAGTACAAGTGTTACACCAAGGTTCACCTTGCAGTACAACAGCAAGCAAACCCAGAAGTGGATGCATAGCTACCCACAGCTGGATAGCACGAATCTGCTGAAGAGGCTCCTTTCCGAAACATCCTCTTACAAAGTAATTCACAAATGGACATTTCCTTTTAATCACCTGCCTCAATCACTGAGATCACTGCAAGACGCCTTCAGCAAGAGCTGAACAAGGACGACCACAAACGTGCACACACTCGCGAGGCAGGGGGCCCAGCCCAGGACGGCTGTGCTGTGCTGTGTTATCAGCCTCACCGAAATCGCTCGCTCCCGAGCACAGGCCAACATGAGCTGCCAAAGCCAGAGCTCCTTTCTCACCGGCCTTGACGATCTACGTGTGCCTGTGCGCCTCTGTGTGGTTGTGTGAGCACAGGGGAGCATCAGAATGTATTCGGTCGGATATAAAGTAAATCCTGCAAATGCCCTCTTGACAGAGGTAACTAACGGTAAACACTCAAGTAAAAGTTTAAGACTGTGTACATATAATGGAAACAAATTAGATCACATTACTGAATTAATGACCCAGCAATCACTATATAAACAAAACAGCTGTAGGAACTACAAACACCGGCCAAAACCATTAAACCTCTACCACTTGGGCTTTTGCAAATCAAAATCAAATGATGGTTTTAAATTAAAATAAAAAAACAAATGAAAACAAAAGAAAAAAAGAAATAGCAGCATTTCCTTGGGCTCTGGCCAGGAATGCCAAGTTTCATTGCCTGAAGTATGTTTTTACCACAACGTAGTAAGTGCTGCCATGGATGAGGTTATAGTGGAAGAGTGCGGCAATTATTTTAACTGCAGTACTAGGAATGGGAACAGTTTTTAACAGGTTTCGTGAAACCATTAATTTTGTTTAAGATTTGAGTTTAATAACCAAGTAATTTCCCTCTACTCCCTTTCTTGAACAGTTTTCAAAGAAAAAACAATACATAAGAAACCAAACAAACCAGAAACAAAACAAAACAAAACACACACCATCACAGGCACCCTTCTCCCCCTCCAAGAAGAAGCCTTCTCCCACACGAGATTCTGCCAACTTCCAGGCAGTACTCTGAAAATAAGTTGTTTCATGTGTTGGGAATGCAACATTAACAGCAGCAGGACAGCAAGAACCATCACAAAGTCCTCTGTTAGAAGAAGGCTCTCCAGCAGCTTTTAAAGAGAATCAAAACAACACTCAGGAGTTTGGTTCCACCTCCTTTTTTTTTTTTTTTTTTTTTTTTTAACTGACTGACCTGGTTGTAGCCTTTCTGCCTTGTAGAGTTTTTAGATCAAAATGCAAATAGAAATCCTTGCTGGTACAAAAAGCTGAAGAGGATCCTTTATTTTGAAAAACCTTTGTTTCCATTAAATAAGCATCACACCATTCTGATCATTCTTTGATTGCTGCACAGTTCCCTCTCACAGAACAAAATTGCATACATAACCACACCAGTACAGCACTGCACAAAGATCCCGTCCTAGGGCAAGCTGGTGCTCCCTGCGATACCTCACTATGATTGATTGATACCATGATTGAGGCACCACATCAGATGTTACAAGGTCACTTCAAGTGCTACCTTTAGACACAGGTGGCAGAAAGTATCTTAACAGTATTAGCAACAGATATGGTTGGAAAAGCACTGGCTGAAGCAGAGCCACACGAACTGGTCGCAAAACTCGAGCAAATTCTGAGAGCAAATCCCCCGGGGGAGCCCAGTCACCTGAAACTCTCCAGGGAGTCTCAGCGCTGTGAAGCAAAGTTGCTGTTGAAGCACAATAGAAGCCAAGGGCTCTTCAGCTATGGCAAGCTGTACTAACCTGGTACCATTTGGTATGCATGAGGAGCATCACCAGCTGTCCAAAAGAACACAAAAATGTCATGAACACACATTTAATGGTGTCACATGAAGCTAACAGATACAGAAAACTGAAGGCAGAGTTAAATTTAGGCAGTAAGTAGGTCAGCAGCATGAAGATTTGGGCAAGGGAGGAATCAGATAAAATGGGCAGAAGGTAGCGAGCAAGAACGGTCCCAGGATATTACACTTTGTACTTATTTCTTTGCACAGCAACATCAGTGAATGCAATGCATTTTTTTTCCCAGTTAATTACTCTGTAACTTGCAGCATCTCCAACAGTAAAAGGAGATTTTGATCTTGACCTAGAATTAAGAGGAGAACTAGGGAGCAGCAGCAGCAGCAAGTGAAGGACTTGGAGTGAGAAGAACAAGAGGCACCTCAGGAGCACCACTACAAGCTGCAGAACACCTGCCTCAAATACGTGTGCACAAACACTTGCAGCTGGGAACAGTCAGGAGGAACAAGAGCCCTGCAGCCGACTGCAACACAGCACGACTGGAGTAACTGAGACCTCTTGAATGACAGAGTGAGCACTGTCATGGGCAGATAGGTGCTCTTCAGGAGATGCAGGCAGAGAAGATGGAGAGGAGGGGATGCTTTCATGCAAAACAGCAGTTGGATATAGGGAGCTCTTCCAGGGGACAACAGCTGGTTGAGAGCTTGTGGGTCTGGATCAGAGAAGAGGCCAATAAACATGGCATTGTGGCAGGAATGTCCTTCTTACGGATCTCCCACATAAATGAAGTGCTTGTTTAACAACATGAGAATTGCTCTTGATCGTAGCCCTGGCTCAAAGTATTTTTTATCTCCTTGACATTTGCTGGGAAGACAACAGAGCAAGTGGGACACACACTGGCAAGAAGATTTCTAGACTGAATAGCTTTTTGATACAGGTACTATATAGTTTAACCAAAAGTGCTGTACAACTGACACACTATTCACTAGCAGGGAAATACTGATTAAGGACATAGAGCAGGCTTTGGTAGGTGTGACCCCAATGGAAGCACCTGTGAAGGGTAAAGGATCAGAAGAAAGCTGGCAGGTCTTTTTTCCAAGCACAAGAACAGTCCCATGCTAGTACTCAGGAAATCAAGCAGACATACCATGAGCCCAGGACAGCCAAGGAAGGAACAAAGGGTGGAACACCACTGCAAAAAGGCAGCCCATAGGATGTGAAAGCAAGGTAAGGCTACAAAAGAGGAATTAAGAAACACTGCCTGAGCATGCAAGAATGATGTCAGGAAAGCAGGTAAGCACTGCAAGTACTATAAGGACAAGGCTGACAGGGCTTTGGACAACCCAATATAGTGAAAGATGTCCCTGACCATGGCAGTGGAGTTCGACTAGATGATCTTTTAAGGTCCTGTCCAACGCAAATCAATCCATGACTATAATTCTAAGAGCTTCTGCTGCTATATTAACAGTAACAGGCTGAACAAGAAAAATGTGAGACGGTTACTGAACTGAATACATGATTTAGTGACAACAGGTGTAGATTAAACAGAGGTACTCAATGCCTTCTTCATCAGAAAGATCCTCCAGTGTACTGTACCTAGAAACAGGGTTCAAGGAGGAAAGGATGACCGTCAGTGACTGAGGACTGAGCTGCGGATTGCTTAACAGAACTTGATCCTTACATGACCACTGGATCAGACCTGCTGCACCTGTGGGTTCTAGGCAGTGCCAGTAAGGATGCTCTCTCCTATACTTGAACATCATGGAGATCAGAGGAGGCATCTGATGACTAGAAAACAGCAAATGTTGACCCCATCTTCAAACAAGGGCAAAAGGAAAATGTGGGGAGCTGCAGGACTGTCAGCCTCACGTTGGTTCTTGGAGAAGAATAATGGAGTGAGTCCTTCTTGAGTACATTTCTGGGTACACAAAGGGAAGGATGATGACGAACAGCATTTACTCCAGAAGAATCCTCACTCTGTTGAGAGTCACTAGGCAACAGCCTTAGTAGGGATCTCATGCATATCCATACCTGTGCTTGAAAGAAATCAGTGAACTAACATATGGGATGGGAGAGGAGGAGGAGGAATGGGATACAAAAGTACACATCTCCACATCTCCAACTGGAAATCTCTTACATAACAGCTAGTTAAGGAAAAACAAACAAAAACCAGTCCTAAAACTTGCAAACCCCTTGAGTGTTTTTTTTTGTCTGTGTGTGTAAGAAAACCTATAAAACAGCAATGAAATAAATGGGATAAATATCTAAGAATGAGGGTTTTAGAGGCAGTCTCATTACATTTAGGTTCAAAGCAAGAATAACAGACAAATCTGCATGGGAACCTCAGACCTGTCTCTCAGAACTATTTAGAAAAGAAAACACTCTTTTAATTATGAAAAATGAAAGCTGATCAAACACTGTGAGACAATGACCTTTTTCTCTGCCATCAGTTCTGCTGGCTAGTGGCTCAATGTGGAGGGAGGGAATTTCTCATGTGAAAATATTTGTCCCCAAACATCCAAGGTCAGCATTTTTTCTGTAATAAGAATCATCCACTTGCTCCTTTTGCCAACAGGTGTGCAAAACTCAGACCTTAACTGCCAAGCTCCTTCAAGACATAATACCTGGTTGCAGTCTGGAAGTAAGCTAACATAGTATTAAGCATCTAAAGTAATGTGGGGAGAACCCTCGTGCCTGAAGAAGTCTCCCTTCAGGAAATGTCTTTAAGCAGCAGTGGTTCATCACAAATTCTGGCTGAGTTCCCAGTCTCCAGAATAAGCCTGAGAGAAAGAAGGCATGTACAGGAACTCTTTATCAATTTACACTTATTTTGTAAGCACCAGGAATAATAAAACGTCTGCTCACTGTATTTCCAATATTCTTTATAAATTCTCTCATTACACACGTGATTCTGGCACCTGCTGTTTTTGTCACTGCCTAGTTTCCCTTCACAACTTTGCAGGTGTGCCTCTTGTACATGTTGTGACTAGATCACTACGCTTAGTTTATGCTTTAATACATTTACTTTAAATTTTCAAGACAAATTTGACTCCCAGTCCTGCCTCCCCCAAAGCTCTCTCAGTCACTAAAGTCAAACGGAAAGAATATAATAAAATACTCCAACTTTTTGCACTCTTCCTGTTTGCAAATGTGAGGTGAAATGCACACTGACAGACTTGCAAAGACAAATCCTGAAACAACAGTATTCTAGTTGACAGCCGAGCTTAATCTGCAAGAAAATTTTTTTTTTTTTTTGGCAGCTCCCATCTGCCCTCTCCCCATATCTGCAAGACCACTGAAATCCACCAACGACAAACATCAGAACTGAAACACATCTTCTAAACAAAGAGAATGGGCTGTCCTTTTTAAACAAGGGAGTATTTCTGCAGATGCTCCCAAAAATCACTGCGGTAAGCCTGCTGGCAGCTCAGAAGAGCTCATCTGGAACCCAGGGCCCTTGGCACCAGTCTCAGAGCATGACACCAGAGCACTCCTTGGGTGCTGACACAGACGACCCCCAGGGAGAAGAGGCTTGCACTCTCCTGGGATATACTCTGAATGTCAGCTTCTCTCTCATTACAGCATTACTGTCCAGAAACATTCACTGAAAGCTTCTGAGCAACCTGCAACTTCTGCAACAGGAGAGGCCCTCTCTCAGTCCAACTCTACATTGCCCTGCTTGGTGCATTACACTGGCTTAAAACCACTCACTGAAAAACCATGCTCAGATCACTGAGAACCTGTGGTGCAACACCCTATCTGAAGTCTCCCCCTCCCTCCCCTCTGCCTAGGTCTGTTATATCCAAGTACCTCCCCGGATGCAAAGCAACATTTGCCAGTGGATCACTGCTATGAAGCATTATTTTCCTGCAGTTTCAGAAGGCCAGTTCCAGCAGTGATGCATACATTTCTCTGTCTGTAAAAGCTTACCTTAGCCTCTGAATACTGCTGTACTTAAAGCTCAGCCAGTGACGGCTGCTGTCTTGCCATACACGGTGGAGCTGTTGGAGCCCTGGCATGACTCAAGCATTTCTGAGCAAGGCTTTGAACACCTCATGTTCTCAGTGTGCTGCCACAGAGAGGGCCACAAACCATACCTGTGTACGTATTTCACAACAGACAGCATGAGAAGCTATGTTAGCAGCCACAAAGCATGAGTCAGCTTGCATCCACCATTAGGTTTTTCTGTCATGGGAGGGTAGTGAGCATACTGCATGAATCTCACGCGTGTGCCACAAGAGGTCTGAGAGGCCTAAAGAGCTGATGCTACAGCCAACGTGTGCTGGCAAACATCCTGCCTGGGTGAAAACTGAGCCTGGAGATCAGGTCTGTGTGGTGTCTTTTCACCAGCATAGCTACGTGTGTCAGTTTGAAGGAGAGATGATCCTCACCTGCAGCAACTGTGCCCAAAACAACAGGAAGAACACACGCAGCAATACAGCAAAACTGCAATCAGTCTGCCTTTTTTGCACAAATGAGCTTTATTGTCACTGCTGTGCTCATCCCAGCAGCACTTTGCCATTTCAGCACACCACGGCACTCACACCTGCCACGTGCTCTCAGGGAGTCAGACACAGTGCCAGAGGACTCCATAGCTGCACACACCAGCGGGACGAGGGCTGGTGCCAGCACCAAGCCAGGAAAAGCAGTGCGGAGTGCAGGGTGTCTGACTGGATCCCACTGCCTGCCACCCACATAAGTAAGCCAGAGAAAACATCCACACCATAGTTCAGCAGCTAAACAGACATTGTGCAGAGGATTCACAAGCAGCCAGACCCCTACATAATGCCCCAAATCATCAGCTTTCATATATTACATGCCAGAAGAACTCGACAACTTCAGGAGCCCACTGGGCCAGAAAGGCATGTTCCAACTCACAAGGCTAAGTTGCCGTTACATGGGCAGTGTCACCACCAAAGTGACACCAGTGAGTCTCACAGGCAGAGTGGAAGCAAGTGGAAGCAGAACTTACTGACTATGCTATGCCATCCT
>CM021797.1:50137603-50178856 GCA_011076525.1 Nettapus auritus | reverse complement strand
TCTCAAAAATACCCATATGTAAATATGGTTGCTTTTTTTTTTTTTTTTCCCTGTTCAAAGGTAAATGTAAATGTGGGGAAAAAAGTGTCAGAAAAAGTGAGGAAGAGGATATGCAGTAAAAGCAAAGCTGGGCATTTTATCTCTCTCTATCTATGTGGGACAGTGAGGCTCATGGAGATGTTTTTCCTAGTATCTGTCACATGTAAACAAAACTGATGTACCCAGATCTTCAGCAAGAAACCCTTGTTATTCAGAGCAAAATTATACAAAGTTGGTATCTTAATCAGGATGACTTATTTAGTTAAGTTTTTATATCTCAACCTTTTTGGCCAGAACTCTTTTCTGACCTTATGAAAGTAGTTCTTTCATAATAAGGGGAATAAGGGAAAGTGATAAAGGGGAAAAAGGAGGTGTGAGCTGGGAGAGCTCTCCCTCGTGTTACCATGCACAGCCCTAAAGAAAAAGCCTAGAAGCTAAGTCAAACCAGGCACAGGTGTATTAATAAAAGCAACAGAAACAGGATGTCAAAACATGAAATAAAATCTCTGGTATTCCAGCTGCAGTAGGCCAGGTGCTGGGAACCATTCTGACCTTCCCGGATTAATCAGAAAACCTGAAGGAAAATAGTCAACATTCAAACCTTGAGATTGCACCACTCCCACACACCCCAAATGCTGTAACAAACAGAAAAGGGAATGAAAGGACTATATATTGGTAAAAATGGGAAGGCAATGCTACAGACCTTCTCTTAAGCCCTAACTACTACAGTGCACAAATCATGTCTTCAGTGAGTAACAATTTGTCAAGTAAATCACTAAAAAAGAGGAGAATGATAATTTAGCCATTTACTAAGTGCAGGACATGCTCTCCCTCAAGCAATTTAATTTCTAATTCTGATGTGTGATGCACAGCCATAGAAACACAAACTGAGAGCTGCAGGACATTTTGCTGGGCTTCATAAAGAAGGGACAGGTACAAATTAACCCAACTTTAGGCTAATAAAAAAGCTAGCCTAAAAGAAAGCCCAATTGCATTTCTAAAATAAATTAATTTATTTAGGAAGGCAGAGAATCACTCAGGAGGACCAGCTGACATGGTAACTGAAACCAGCACCTTCAACATTCAGAAATCACACCTGGTACTGTCCTTGGCTGTTTAATGTACATGTAAAGGTTTAGCCAGAAATTTCACAATCTCAATGCCACAAGCAGGCTTGTTTTTTAGGGGTTTCACTTCTTGAAAGACTTGTTTAATCAAAAGCAATGCAAAGCCATGCTGATACATCTTTGCTGTACAGCTGATGAGTCCTTTTCCCTGTCACGGAGGAAGGGACAGCAAAAATGAAAAGTGAAATGGGTACACAAGATGCAGCCCAGCTCCCAGGTAGAGCAGGATGCACAGGGACGTAGCTACAAAACAAGGACAGAAACAGAACTGAAAAGACACACAAAGAAAAGACACTAAGAAAAGCCAGCCAAGGAGTTCATGCCAAGATGCAGAATCCCCATGAAAAAAACTGTCTGCATGCTGAAGCTGATTTCTGTCTCCCAAGGCTTAGTCTAAAAAGGATCTGGTACCTGACAAGAGACTGAAGGAACACCTGTTTCTATGTAACAATAAGTTCATTATCAAATCTCATTCCTAAAATATCCTCTAGAGGATGAAGAACTGGAAATTCTTTCCATATCAAGACATGAGACAGCACAGAGAATGAATACAGCATCTCTCCTAGATCGCACCCCAATTCCACCCGATTTCTGCAACCAGAACACAACAATCATGTCTCCTTCTCTCATGTTACCCTTGGAGCAAACCTAAATCAACCTGATCTCTCCCTCTGTTCAGCCCAGCAGCCTTAAATAAGCGTGCACACAGCCTCTGTTTAGAATTTTATACCACATCATTACTTAATCTTCTTGGGGTGTGTGTGGGGGGCGACACACACAACATAATCCTCTTGCAATTACAGCTGAAGGGGCTCAGAGCTCACGAATGTCTCAATGCTTGCTCCACACGGTGCAGAAGAGCAGCAGTCTCTGTGTTGGTAGACACCTTGATCCCATTGACAAAAAACAGTAAAACGGTCCTGCAGTCACACACCCATACATGACACAAGACCCGGGCAGCAAGCTCCCTGTAGTTAGTTTTAATTCCTGTTTCAAGACTACAAAATGTCAGTAATTCATATCTGTACACTAAGGTCAGACTGCCTTTTATTTGAATTAAGCAAAGGCTGCCCATTTCATTACTTCTGTAAATAAGGAACAGCAAGAAAGCTTTTACTCCTTGTGTTTTCAGCAGTTAAACACATTTCAGCTATTCTGACTCACTGATGACACCTTCAGACAAACCATTCATGTAATTTTAAGAAGTGACACCCAATTTTCTACCTAAGTAGTTATAAAATAATGACTGAAAAACAGTATTAGGTACTATGCAGGCACCTCCACCTCCACCAGCTGCGGAGCAGGGTCTATGACTGTTCATTTAAGCAAGACATCATTTCTCCTTGCTCTACTGATACATGAAAGAAAGACACACATGGTAGTCAGCAGGAAACATCTGCTGAGGGTGATGGAGTGGTGAAAACTAGGACCCCGTACATCCACTGCTGTCAGATACTAAAAGTAAATCATTTAGGAAGAATGCTCCAAACTCACTGGTGTTTTCTGATCTTGGTAACATCAAACGTTACACATAACAGTTCATGTATAGCACAAAGAAATGAAACTTTTATGCAAAGAAATGCAACGTGATCTAGTGTGCAGCATCCCTGCCCATGGCAGGGGGTTGGAACTAGGTGATCTTCAAGGTCCCTTCCAACCCAAGGTATTCTATGATTCTGTGATTTTAAAGGTCACAGAAGAAATACATATATGCATTATGCCTATAAAGTCTTATCAGTTAGTACAATGGATAAGGATTTGAGGGAAAAATTATCCTCTCAGGCTCTTTTCATTAAGAAGTTATATGCTGTATGTTCTTGTTTTCGTTTATTTTTGATAACAATGACCCAAATTACATTTTTTTTGGACTACTAGACTTTTAGGTAGTTCTAGTGCTATAACATACCAACACTGGCATCTTATTCTTAATTCTGACCTACAAGAAAGGGCTCCAATCACCTCAAAATTACTGTGTACAGTTGACAACAATGAATACAGATCTTTCTCAAAGTACCTGGATTTAGAATGCACAGTGCACTCCACAACTTTTTTTTTTTTTTTTTTTTTTTTTTTTTTAATATGGGAAATTGGCAGCACTTAGCTGCTGGGGATCATGTGTTTCATCTCTTGGGAAGAAAAAGGAAGCTAAGAAAAATTTCCCTGATCAATACAGAATAGTTCAGTAAAAGAAAGACTGCCTGATAGTGCAAATCCCTTCCTCCACATCCCTCCACAAGGATCAAGAGAGAACATTCTGCAGAAAATGCATTTTTTTCACATAGAAGTAAGAAAGAACAATTAATTCCCCTTTCTGCCTCCACAGAACTTAGTGTCACTCAAATGCACACAACATGACAGAATTACAGGCTGGGGAAAAACATGTTGTTAGTTACTGAGAGATCAACACAAATGAAGAATCAAAATTGGTCCAACCTAGTTTGTGAAAGACCTTTTCCCTTTGGCTCTCTACCACGTAATTCAGCCTTTTTCCACAACAGCCGTGCTGTGACAGAGAGGCCTTGCCTACATAGCAAAAGTCACAGCAGTAGGTACCCTGAAATTGGTTTCAGGATCTGGTGATATTCAAAACCAACTAGACAGTGTGTTGGGCAGCCTGCCTACATGACCTTACTTGAGCAGTGAGGTTAGACTAGGTGATCTCAACAGGTGCCTTCCATCTTGCTGACAGAGATCACTCTGGGCTAATTAGGAGTAGAATTAGAGAGACATTAGGAAGAAAGTCTTCACTTAGTGGGTGGTGAGGCACTGGCACAGGTTGCCCTGAGAAGTTGTGGATGCCCCATCCTTAGAAGTGTTCAAGGCCAAGCTGGATGGGGCTCTGTGCAACCTGGTCTGGTGGAAGGTGTCCCTGCCCATGGCAGGGGATTGAAATTAGGTGATATTTAAGGTACTTTCCAACCCAAACCATTCTATAATTCTCCTTTGAGAAGCCACCTCCTCCATAATGACTTACATGATTCCAAACAAACATCATGGGGTAATTTAAAACTTGCCTTATCCCTCTATAGACAAACCCATATGAAAAGACATTCTAGACAAAAGCTGTTTAACTGAATAGTTTAAACTACTCAGTTTACGATCTGATTCAATTTTTGATCACTGTCTCTCATTCTCCTGTTCTACATCTGAGTAGAGAGCCTGGCTTTGTCCTTTGCCCAGCTTCTTCACAGGTAGAGGCAGACCACTACTACCTAACCCAGATCCTGTCTCTTCTCCAGGCCAAACACGACTCAGTCCCTCAGATTCTACTAACCACTACTCTATGAGCCTATATATCTAGCCATTTTTTCCACTGATATAGCTTTTCATCTGTGCCCATCACATCATCCCGACTTGGATGTAAGGATGCCAAGGGAGCCTGTATCAACAGCCTTACTATAAACCAAGGGTGATGACAGCCCCTTTTCTGCCATCTTCCACAGATCTAGTCATTTCACCACAGAAGAGAATTCAGGTTCATAAAGCTTGAGTTATTCCTCTCCTCCTTCATGCATATGAAATGGTTTCCAAGAGGATTTATTCCACTCAGACCAATGCCGTCTAATTCTCTCAAAAATGAGGAACACCGCGCTATTCTGTTTCTTTTCACAGATCATTAAAGATCCTGCTCACTTGGAGAGACGATATTAATTCTTCACCAAGCTGAGGGGGGGTGCTATAAATGTTTTATGAGACTTACATGATAACAGAAGTCGTGCATAAATGATTCTTTAAAAAAAATAATAGTGATGCTAAGGCAACTCCCCAACACAGCATTCTATCTCCTAAGTCAGTCTCCTACAGTTTCACAGAGCTTGCATTTGTTGGCACTGTAAGGCTTACATCATTTCTTGATGTACTATGCAGAGCTTTAGCATGACCTTGCTGTGCATTAGTTTGCAACCTGAATTTAAAGGAGTGAACGCCTGCATTTTGTTAGCTTCCGTCACTCACAGCTTTCACTAACGCTGGACAACAGGGGGCAGCTAGTCAGTCATCTGCACTGCATGCCGCTGGGGTATATGCCCACAGTAACAAGTCACTTTACTGACACTCTGGGAGTATTTAACGCCTTCCAATAAAAAAAGTATCACAGGTTACTACTACAACTCTACAACTCGCCCTGTTGCAGCCCTGGGGCAGATTGCTCATTTAACTGCTCTGCAACGAGCAAGAACTCCCAGCATAAGCAATGACTGCTACAACAAACATCCTAGTTTTTAGTTCACACAGCAATCAAAATCAACAGTATTTTGAATTACATAACTACTACTGTCAAGCATATTGAACTTTTTGACAATTTTGAAAAACAAGTGTGATGCAGCTCAGCAGATTCAAATCTCCACAGGTTTTATCCGTTAGAGAAACGTGTTTTTCACTGTAGAGCAACATGCTAAGGATGCTTTTCTTAGAGCACAAGCACTCTCTATTCCCCCTGTGTAAGAAAACAAGCAGGGAGGGCAGGAAACTGGGATGGCTGAGCAAAGACCTGATGGGCAAACTGAGGTGCAAGAAGGAAATGCACAGGCAGTGGCAGCAGGGACATGTGGACTGGGAAGAGGATAGAGATGCTGTTCAGATGTGCAGGGATGGGATCAGGAAAGCCAAGGCACAGATGGAACTAAGCCTGGCAAGGGGTGCAAAGAATAACAAGGAGGGATTCCACTGGTACATTGGCCAGAAAAGAAAGGCCAAGGAGAGTGTGCCCCCTCTGATGGATGAGAAGAGAGAACTGGTAACAACAGACATGGAGAAGGCTGAGGTACTCAGCAACCAGTCTGCCTCAGCCTTCACTGACAGTTAGGCTTCCCACGCCTCTCCAGTCCCTGACCCTCTCGGTGAGGGCTGGGGGAGCAAAGTCCCTCCCACTGTAAGCAAAGAGCAGGTTGGAGACCCCCTGATGAAACTGAACAGGTACAGGTCTGTGGGGCCCGGTGCCATGCACCCCAGGGTCCTGAGCAAACTGGTTGACGGAGTTTCCAAGCATCTTTCCATCATATATTTAAAATTCATGGCAGGTGAATTCAGGTGAAGTCCCTGGTGACTGGAAAAAGGTAATAATCATTGCCTTTTTTAAAAAGGGAAGGGTGGAGGACCTGCGTAACTGCAGACTGGTGGACCTCACCTCTGTGCCTGGTAAGATCATGGAACAGATCCTCCTGGAAGCCATGTTAAGGCCCATGCAGGGCACAGAGGTGATCCAAGACAGAGAGCACAGCTTCACCGAAGGCAAATTGTGCCTGACCAGTCTGGTGGCCTTCTGACAGAGTGACTGCATCAGTCTACAAGTGAAGACAGACCAATGTCATCTACCTGGACTTCTGTAAGGCCTTTGACATGGTCCCACACAATATCCTGATCTCTAAATTGGAAAGATACGGATTTGAAGGGTGGACTATCCAATGAATAAAGAACTGGTTGGAAGACTGTATCCAGAGAGTGGTGGTCAATGGCTTTATGTCCAGGTGGAAGCCAGTGATGAGTGGTGTACCTCAGGGGTCTGTCATGGGACCAGTACTGTTTAGTATCTTTACCAATGACATAGACACTGGAATTGAGTGCACTCTCAGAAAGTTTGCAGATGACATCAAGCTGAGTGGTGCAGCTGATACAACAGAAGGAAGGGATGCAAAGGGACCTGGACAAGTTTTAGAAGTGGGCCCATGTGAGCGTCATGAGGTTCAACAAGGCCAAATGCAGGGTGCTGCACTTGGGCCGGGGCAATCCCAGTTCTGAGGACAGGCTGGGAGAAGATGACAACTTCTTCCAAGGAAGGAAGAGGACTTCTTCCAAGCTGTGAGAAGGAGTTGGGGGTTCTGGTGGATGGAAAGCTCGACATGAGCCAGCAGTGTGTGGATGCAGCCCAGAAGGCCAACTGCATCCTGGGCTACACCAACAGTGGGGTGGGCAGCAGGGGAGGGAGGTGATTGTCCCCCTCTGCTCTGCCCTTGTGAGGCTCCACCTGGAGTGCTGCGTCCAGGTCTGGGGCCCCAGCACAAGAAGGACACAGACCTGTTAAAGAAGGTCCATAGGAGGACCACGAGGATGATGAGATACATTAAAAGCAAGGAAACACTAAACATGATTTTAGGGTCAGAAGTAGAGCAGATTAGGATAAATTATCACTCAGCATTATTTAAATTGGAATTTGCCAATCAACCAAAATATTTTATTTTTGAGAGTGCTCTGGTGAATGCTTTTGGTCTCCCACCACAGAAATCCCCTGCTCCTTGGCAGACTGCCTGACAGGTTCTCCAGGAGCATGAACCCCAGCTGGGTCTATGTGGCCACCTGCAAGACTGCCCTAAGGCTCCCACCCCTTCACTATCTCTGCAGCAATCAAATCCTCTGTACAACACTTCCCCAACTTGCTCATCCAGAGCCCTAATTAGCCACATAATGGACACAGTAACTACCATCTATGTATGCTCCCATTGTCATCATTGTTTCCTCATGCTTCAGAACTAAGAACAAAAATAAGGGATGAGAAGAAAACAAACGAACAAATAAAACCAGCACACGCATACAATTCCAAAGAGGTAATAAAGTAAAAG
Organism: Nettapus auritus; assembly: GCA_011076525.1. Classification (NCBI taxonomy): domain Eukaryota; kingdom Metazoa; phylum Chordata; class Aves; order Anseriformes; family Anatidae; genus Nettapus; species Nettapus auritus. Next base: position 50,171,136 of record CM021797.1, on the reverse strand, counting down.
AGAAACTGATGGGAGATCTGTCAGGAACATTATCCAACTAGCTAGGGTGGGAGGATGGCTGAGGACAGGAGGGCAGGCTGAAGGAGAATAAAAGTTTCTAGATAATTTTGGAGAAAGACAGGTCATTTTTGTTAAAGTGAAGGGGAACTTTGGCACAGAGTGTAATGCACTTTAAATTCTCACCCTTGGCGGCTCTTCCACCTTAAGAAGAAAAATACCCTGTGCAAAGAACAACATTTACAAAAAACATTCTGACAGCAGAAGTACATTTTACCTTCGAGGTAAGCACTAAGAACTTCTGCACTCTCACCCTAAAGCTAGACCCGCAGCCCCAGGATTGCTTGAATAGGGACCCTTCTGCTCCAGCAAAGGTTTGGAGCATTAGCAAAGGCTCTTCCCTGACACAAAACAGCATCAGAAAGACCTTTGCTTAAGTAACTTGGCCCAGTTACTTTACTGCATTTTTAAAAATGTGCTTTCTAAGCACTTCAGAGAGGAAATAAACATTTTCCAACACAAGACACACACTACACCATGAGAAGAGGAGGCTGTACTGGTAAGGAGCAGTGATGATGAATATCCTAGATCCTTTTAAGTGTAATAGGACACACACAGAGCACTCCATCTGCAGTGCTGTGTCTTTTTAAAGCTGCTGTGCTACAGCATCAACCAGCTACTGCACAGCAGCTGCAGTAGGCTGCTGGAACTCCATGGCTTGATGAACCTGTCCCCAGATCTGGGATGCAAAGGGGTGTACTGGCCACTGGAAACAATACCTAGTACCAGCAAATCAAATAACCACGTACGTGGTACATACTGGTGGGGAGAAATACCAGGAAAGGAAGCAGCCTTTGAGCTCAGCCAAGCCTCCTGTGCTGTTCTCCTGGTCAGATGGACCTCTGACTTAGACAACAGGCAATACATACCACTGAATTGTTTGTTGGTGCAGAATTTTGGAAGCACATTGTCAAAGGGAGAGCTCAAGGAAAATACCAGTGCAACATAATTACAAACCATTCCTCTTTGCTTCATTTCGAAATCAGAGAACAGAGCCTGATGTAGGACATATGCAGTTTGATGTGAGCCATCAAAGCTGTTGCAAAACATGAATGTTTGGTTTCTAAAAGAAGAAACTACTTTAGATTACCTCTACAGCAAAACTCCACCCTCACCAACTTTCCCAGCATCTGATTACATAAACTTAACAATATCAAGAAGGTAGAGGTATACTGTAAAATAAAGTGAAGTCCAGCAACCAGACACACCCCAAAAAATGTGTTTTTCTGGTGTCTTCTGTAGAATTCCCAGATTCAGAGGTTAATAACAATGTTATTTTTAGTTTCAATGCACAAATCAGCCAGGCCTGAAGCCACCACTGGATTTTTGGGACACAGAAAAGTTGTTCACTTGATTCAGTAACATCACCTTCACTAACCAAGGTGAATTCATCACAGTCTCCAGGACTGAAGAAATTGCAGCTGTTGCAGTCTGATGTGGTTAATTTTTCTAAAGAGCTCTGCTCTTGTGCTCTTCTACCAGCATCCCAGGCTAGCTCTGCAAAGACATTCAGATTTCATTTCCTTGTGAAAGCTCTGGTGAACAGGCAGCTCATGCCATCTCCAACGAGCAGAACACTTTTCTTTTGAACCACTTTTGCTGCTAGAACACCTAAAAATCTCACATATGATCTTTCCCAACAGATGCTCAAAGAAATGATAGTCATTAAAAATGGGACCAACAGACCTTTTTGCCTTGTACATTCCTCTGCAGAGGCATGGGTTTCTTTTTCTAGCAGCTCTTCTTTCATACTGAAGGGAGAACGTTTTTGCAAGGTAAAGTGCTATCTCAGCACTGAATTAAAGAACAAATGAGCAGATTTTCCTGAATGATCAGCAATTTACACTGCTGACACATCTGAATATGTGCCTTAGTTAGACCACCTAATCTATTTGCCACACCAGAGGCAGAGTATGCATGTTCTCTTCACAGACTTGTAAGAAATAGCTCATTTTTCAAATAACTTTTTTTTTTTTTTTTTTTTTTTTTTTTAATTCTTTCCTAAAAGGTATTTTTTCCTCCCATAAAACTGAAGAGCTTTAAAAGCTCATAATGTCAACCTGGCAATGCATCAGACCCAGATGCCAGCTAATTCATGACAACCCAGAACAGGAAAGAACATGTATCACCTTACCTTCAAAGAGACTTTCATAGCAAAACAAGACTCTTCTGCAATAAAGCCAGCTGCTTTTTGAGCCAGCTAAATAAAGGCTTAGTAGGTTTCCGTTGTCCCCAAAGGAGTAGTTCTCACTCTCTGATTGTCACAGATCTTTCATCCATCACTTTCTCTCCATGGAGCAGAAGTTTTTCCAGAAGGTTAAAAATGAGAGTAAGCTTGCCAGCTGACAAAGCTTTAGAGGAATTAGGCTTTTCAACACAGAAACAGGATGGCAAACCCAGCCATTTGAATGATAACATACCTCTCACCTTCCGTTATAAAATTCCAGCTTGTACGTTACTAGAGTCTATTGGTAAGCAGAACTTCTTGTCTGTGAAAAGCTGACGACAATTTTACTTCAATTCCAAATCAGAACAGCAGTTGATATTCTCCCCCACGCTCATCCCTTACCTCTCTTCCTCCTGCCCCCTCCCAAGAAAACCAAAAAGTTTTGAACTTGTAACCAAATATATTACCAGATGCAAATTCTTTAACAGAAATGCGTATTTGCTTCAGTTTTCCCTCTCCTTTAAAGTGCTTCTTATGGGAAGCTGCTTTCCATCTTTGCCATTACAATCACGCTTATGGGCAGAGACAGCAAAAGGTACTCTCCTGCAAGAGGACTTCCGACTACAAAGCAGAAGTCTGGATGCTTTACCAAAACTGATCATCACCTACAGTCTTCAGCTGCAACTGGACAATAGCTGAAGAAAATCTTGTCCACCCTGCTCTGTTCAAGCAGGATCACCCAGAGTAAGTTGCCCAGCATCACATCCAGGTGGCTCTTGAAGATTTCAAAGAAGAAAGCTCCACAATTCCTTTGAGCAACCTTTGCCAGAGCTCAGTCATCTAGTAAAGACATGCTTCCTGATGTTCAGAGGGAACCTCCTGTGTTTCAGTATATTCCCATTGCCTCTTGGACTTAGTTCTACAACCAGAACCACCTCAACTGATGGCAATACATTTTGCTTCAATTACATTGTAGATGTTTTGTCCACTTTACAGGATAGCCTAAAAAATGAGGATGCAAGAACATACTATCCTGTCCACTTGCTTAAGGGTGGGAATATACTGTGGCAGCAGACAATATTCTAAAATCACAGTACTGTTTGCCTATTTGGAGAATAAGGAAGAAAATCCAGCAGTTCTTTCTCTCAAGGCGTATTTGCAACGTGTCCTGTATAGTCACACCAAAATACAAAAAGTATTTTCATTTTCAGTAGGAGGTTAAGTACATCAGAGGACAAGAAACATATAATCAAAGAAGAGTTTCCCAATTACATACATTTAGACAATGAAAAGCAGTGAATTTAGTCATGGAATTACACCACTCCTCATACGTCTTGCCCTCTAAAACCTTCATCATCTTTGCAGCCCTCCATTGGACAGCTTCTCCGATAGTTTTATGTCCTTCTTATGTTGTGGCACCCAAAACTGCACACAGTACTGAAGGCGAGTCCACACCAGTGCAGAACAGAGCGGGACAATCCCTTCCATCAGCTGCCTAGCAGTGCTTTGCCTGATGCATCCCTGGGTACAGTTGGCCCTTCTGACCACCAAGGCATGCTGCTGACTCATGGTTAACTTGCTGTCGACCAGAAGTCCCAAATCCTTTCACGTGAGGCTGTTCTCCCGCCTCTCATCCGCCACTCTATACGTATATCCAGGGCTGCCCCATTCCAGATGCAGAGTCCAGCACTTGCTCTCGTTAAACTTATTGTTGGTGGCTCTCTGTTTTGTCAAGCTGCAAGGCTTCTCCACCCTCGAGGGAGTCGACAGCTCCTCCTGATGTAGCATCGCCCACAAACTTATTTGAAGTACTCCTTCAGGTCCTGCACCCAAGTCATCTATGAGAACACTGATGAGAATTGTCCCAAGAACGGAGCCCTGGGGAGGGATCACTAATGGGACCTAGTGCCTGGCTGCCGGCCTGATGTATGCCCATTTACTATAACCCTTTGAGCCTGATCCATCAGCCAGTTGTTCACCCATCACATTATGTATTTGCCTTATATATTTTGTCCAGTATTTGTCTTATGTATTTTGTCCAGAAGGTTATTGTGAGAAACAGTATCAAAACTTTACTGAAATCAGAAAAAAATACGTTCCTAATTTCTGCTCAGTTTAACCTTAGCAAAGTTCAATGCAAGAACTAGTAATAACTATGCTTCAGTTATTTTTTTCTCCTTCTTAAAAAAAAAAAAAAGCAAGCACGATCTGGGAGAAACTTGCTGACCTTGCTGGGTTGTGGTAAGAGTTCTCAATCCACAGTTTTAAGCATGCAGAATCTATTATTTTTGGCCTGTATACAGCCAGCACTAGGAGGGGCTACAAGCTGGAACAATCATTGTTCATTGGAACTTGGAAGCCTCATGAAGGCCTTCCACAACATGCTCCCTGTTGTTCAGCTTGCTGATTTCTATGGACATTTAAGTAAGAACACCACAGTTACCAGGAAGAGTATACCCCATATAAGTGACTACAAAACAAACTGAGATATAATGCCAAATATGTAATCAATGTAAACAGAGAATTCACATATACAAATGCTCTTCCTTCAGAGTTGTGAAATCTGTGGCAGAACATATTCATGCTAAGGAGATTAATTACAACACTGTTACGTTGTCATCTGCGAAAGGTAAAATTCAATACAGTGATCCAACAAAAGGACTAAGTAGTACCGGAAAAAAAAAAAAAAAAAAAAAAAAGAAACACACAGTGACTCCTCACATTTCCTGGTTTTAAAATGGTCCTTTTCAAAAAAATAATTATATATACTAGTGGTTTTCTGCACCAGGATTCTGTTTCTCATGAACTTTAAAGTCCTGCCAATTTCAACCAGAAAACCTGAAGACAGCAAACTCTAAGAGGAATAAAAAGATGAATTAGCAACACTGCTCAGAAAAAGAGTCGATACTGTTCCTTAGTTGAGACCAACAACACTTTTTTGTGAAATCACGCATAGGTGACAGAGAACTTAACCTGGTCCTCACTGTTTACTATTACATTATTTATTATTATTATTAGACATTTCGATTTGCAGGAAAATTTCGCTTGCAGTCAAACAAGTCTTTACTTCCCAAATTGACTCAATTTGATAAGGAAATGAACACACACACAGAACCCCGTTGTGCAACCTTTCCAGAATTAGTATGCTTTCTGAATCACTCCCTGCATCACACATAAAAAAGTGTGCAATTAATGAAGCAAATTATCAAGGCACAGGGATAAGGACGGGTACATGTGACAGGCTCTTTTGCTGGCTGTCAGCATACCATTCCCACAATCTGCTAGCTGAGGTTAGGCTAGCTGGGGATTTGCTAGGCAGTTTTAACAGATCATCTATAAAGAAGATGCCAGAGCAAGGCTTCGAAGTTCAGGAGAGAGTAAGGTGGTAGCAGGAACCCATTCAAGACACACTTCAATTCCACATGGATACACTTCTCTCCCTCACCAGGGTTCAGGGAACAACAGTGTGAAGATTACAAGAGAGCTGAATTTGTCAAGGAGGCAGAAGCAGAGCACCAGGAGTCAATGGCATAAGCCATGTTTTGCCTCAAATCTGGAAGACAGCTCAGTGACATGCAGCAAGAATGATCAAGATATGGAGAAAGCACAAGACCACCAGCAATTTTCAGCTCAGAGAAGATATAACTAAGGAACGCTGCACTGAAGAGTAAGGTGTTCATGTGACATAAATAAGCAGATAACAATTACTCATTACTTCTCTCAGGACACCTGTCAGCATTGTGAAGTTGTATGGTTAACTCAATTTTTTGCACAGCTCCTGCACAGGTGGAGATCAACATCCACCACTAGCTGCTAAATAAACTGGAAGTACAGACCATTAAAGGATCCTTCACTGCTTTTGATTATAAGATTCTCCTGAAGCACCCACTAGTTGCTACTCATCAAAATGAAAGATTAAGTAAGAAGGACATGGTCCAAGGACAGATAGACTTCTTTTTCCTACACAAATAGAGATAACAGGTAAAATCTCACTCTTTGATAGCCACAGACAACACATGCCACAACAAAAGCAACAATTTCCCAAATTCTACTCTACACACTACTCAAAGCCAATCCCAAGGTCAAACTACTTATCCTCTTAAGATGGTTTGGCAACTTCAGCACTCTTGAGCGAAGGCATGACATCTGTAGTCAGGCCGATCTGCTTTTGCTTACAATACCCACTGGCGTCTACAGCGCACTTGTCACTTGAACATTCATGAAGGCCAAGCTTTCTTATTAGGAAAGAAGGAACAAGAACTGCAAACTGTTGTCACAGGTTAGCTGGACCGCTCTTCAATCTGCTAAATCTGTTGCTATTACAAATGACTATTTTAGCAGAAGAGATGGAGTTACAAATCATAGAATCATACAATGGTTTGGGTTGGAAGGGACCTTAAAGATCACCTGGTTCCAACACCTCCCACCAGACCAGGTTGCTCCAAGCCCCATCCAACGTGGCCTTGAACACCTCCAGGGATGGGGCATCCACAGCTTCTCTGGGCAACCTGTGCCAGTGCCTCACCACCCTCAGAGTAAAGAATTTCTTTCTGATGTCTAATCTAAACCTACCCTTTTTTAGTTTAAAGCCATTCCCCCTTGCCCTGTCACTACACCCCCTGACACTGTCCCTCCCCAGCTTTCCTGCAGGCCCCCTTTAGGTACTGGAAGGCCACTGTAAGGTCTGCCCGGGACCTTCTCCAGGCTAAACAAGCCCAACTCCCTCAGAGGTACTAAAGCCCTCTGATCAGCCTTGTGGCCCTCCTCTGGACTCATTCTAATACTTCCCCACTAAATGCCACAGACAAACAAGACAGCCTTCATCTTATTTTTCGAACTAAGAAAAAGTGAGAATGTACACAGAGCTTTTTTGTAAGAAAAGCCTGCAGAAAGTCCCTTGCCTAACCAACTCATTCAGACACTGCAAGGGGATTTCTCTTTTCATTATCTTTTATGTATACCATAAAACACTGTAAAATAACTTTAAAACAGCATGGAAAAAGACCTGGACATGAGGTTAGAAGAGATGCATTTCGTGGCCTAGAGACAGCCTTTCAGTGGAAAACCAAATTAAGTCTCTTTGTGCTTAAACCCTCAACTTCCATAAGAGTAAGGAAGGGATGGCAAACTGTATTTTCCTCCAGCCACTGGTGCATCTGGTTTACTCCATACGTTAACTGAACAGAGTGTGAACCCCAGAACAGCTCTGTTATTGCTGGACTCCTGTGCCATTCAGAAGGTAATATTCCATTTTTACTTGCCTTTGTTTGCCAGCATGAAGACTAACAAGTGAAATCGATTTACCCATTCCTGCTACTTTGCTATTTAAGTATTCAGGTACATAGCCATTAAATCAGCTTTAAGTAGTGGTCTGGGGTGTTTGGAGTGCCTTGTTTTGGAAGCACAAAGAAACAAAGAATTTCTTCTTCTTTTAACTATTTCAAAGGTGTTCCTATGAGAGGCAAAGCTTGGTGATCTGGACTCCAGTTATTAAAGCAGACTGTGAGGTATGGTGCTTCCATAGTTATGTCTGCTTTACAAGGCTCTGAGGAAGTATTTGCAACTGGACAGCCATATTTCCCTACATTCTGCACATTCAGTAGGCACTCTTCAGGCACATGGGAAATTCTGTGTTTTCTACATACACTGTTTTTCACACCTGCTAGTTTAAAAGCTGATCACCCACCAGGGAGGCCGAGTCTGAATGACAGACCTGTGACCCATTTACTGTTTCGTACTGCAGTAAAAAATAAAGAGAGGGGACTGCATACACGTCCAAGCATACATATGTACACAGGAGACTAACACACCAACTTTCCGTCTAGGCTACTAACAGATTTTCTGGTTTGTCTGTTCCCAAGAGGATGCAATGTTACATACATGACTTCCTGAAACACGGCTGAAAGTACCTAGTGCTTAACTCTATTCAGAGATCATCTTCACAAATACACAGAGGCCTGCCAGCAAACTGGTAAAACAAAAGTGAAAGGATAAGAAAAGATTCAATTTAACTTGTAACTAACATTCTAACAAAGCAATACACAATTCTGTAGTAGCTCCTTGGTTTCATCTTTTAAAGATGAAACCAAGACACCTTTAAAGATCTAGATACCTTTAAAAAGGTATCACAGCTGAGAGAAAGCAGAGATTTGTCAAACCCCTGTACATGTTTCTAAATTTCAGCTGAACTTTTCAAATGGCCTTAAAGCAAAATCACATTACGAACAATAAGTGATCTTCAGGAAATGGTTGAATTACTATAACTTGCACAATGCTAATTTTAACCTCTCTGGATATTATGATAGTGGGAAAACCACCGTGTTTCCCCCTGCACCCCTCCCTCAGCGAGTGGACGCTCGGCACAGAGAAGGGTCATCCACCGCTTCCCTTTCGCCTCACCTTTAAAAGTTCAGCACCACAACTGCTCCGGCCCCCACCTGAACTGTGAACCTGCACAAATCTCAGTTGTGACTCTCCTATGGTCATACCTCAGATGTCATTAACAAGTCCACCATGTCTACAAGACAACAACCCCCTGCTGCCATTTTACAAAGAGTTGATTTGGCAAATGTGTGCCTCCTTTTCTGTCTGATCCTCCAGCACTCGGCGCACGCTGATGCTTCCTAACCTTGACAGGACTGCTTTCATTGATTTCAGCTGCAGCTACACATGCCCAGAGCTCTGCAAAACCAGACAATGGGATTATATGAAGGGAAAAACAAAGAGCTCCTGCAAAAAGCATGGTATGCACAGTTTATTTGCCTGACACGAGGTATCAGAGGCAGGAACAGAACTCAGTTTGTCATGGCAGTTCCCAATGTCATAGCCACCACGGCCCTTCTGGGCTGGAAGGCTCTGTCCCAGCCACTGCTCATTTTTACATGTGACACAAAGAGGGGATGCTACAGGCCACCTGCTCTTGTGATGCACCCCAAATCGTTCTGCAGCAGCATCTGCTGCCTGCTCTGGACATGAAGCTGAAGTGAAAAAAAAAAAAAAAAAGTATTACGTAGTGTGCAAGGCAGCATCATAAATACATCTCAGGAAGTTACTTTAAGGCTGTCCATGTCCATGCAACTTGAAGGTTACAACACAAATAAGTCAAAATATCACAGATTAACTCCAAATACTGCACTTTAAAAATACATTTATTTTCTTGCTTTTTCAGACTAGAGCTCACCAGAAGTTCAATTTTGCAGAGTGAGGACATTGCATGAACTCTGCTCCACACAGGAAACCTCACCAAAGCAATAGGGATTTCAGCCTCCCGAGTTTCCTACTAACACAGCAAGTGAGCAACCAGAAGCAGCTGGAATCTGCAAGGACCAGCTAACAGACTGGAAGGATGAAGAGACTTGCACCTCCACAGGTCCCTGCTATGCAGTTCACTGTGATCCCTAATCTGACTCTGGAAAGAGAGATTTACCCAATGGCTACAGAAAGGTCTTGCCCTTCTGCCAAAACCTCTGTGTTTTTCTAACCATAACCTTCTGTAAACCACATCGTATGACATGAAGAGCTCCTTTAAGCCAGTAAATTACAAATTTCACCCTGTTCCACTGCTTCTCATGCAGCCAAACTCAGGAGTTGTAAGGGCTGTGTGCCCTGCAGCCACCTGGCAGACAAGAGTCCACCTGGGCACACGTTGGCACACTTGCAGCCTCACCATGCTTTCTTTCACATGGGGGGCAAAACATCCCACACCAGCACACCCACCCACTGCTGGTTCACCACAGCTTCTTAATGAAATTGTTGCAAGAGCACATACAGCACAGGGGAAAGGAAAGGAAATGTGGGATGCTTTTTCTTAATCCTCTTCCACTCAGACACAGACAAGCCTGTAAAACAATTCAGTTTCAGGTACAGTAAGCATGAGACATAGAACAAAAAAGCAATATTCTCCCAGTTCTTGCAGAGTCTTATTACCCAGAAGAGCTGAGTCACATAAGGTGCTGTTACCTAACACCTCCTGTAATTACGATGACATTGATCATGTTTTTGGTGTTTCTTTTAAATTTTAATAAAATTAGAAGAGAGAAGAAGCACACTGCACAGCAATAAATGGGTTTATTTTCCTTATAAATGATCAAAGACATTTTGTGTTTTAGTTTAAAAATTGTTTTGTTTTTTCTTTTTAGAATTATTCTTTCTTCATACTTGGAATTTTTTCACAAGCTCCGCCAAACTGGTTACTCAAGCAGCTGACAACACCAAGGTTGTTGTTGTTAAGCTATTATTAAGAGCTATACAGAAAATATTAGCTTAAAAATAAATAAATACAAATCAAAGCAGGAAATTGCCCTAAGGGAAACCAAAAAATAAGTCTCTGGGCTAAAACTGCACACACAACAAAATGAGCAAGCCAGGAATAAAGAACTGCAATAACACCATCAAACTTGACATATAAGCCTTGAAAGAAATAAAGTATAACTTCTGTGAATCATAAAAAAGATTTGTCTTTGCTCAGTAACAACAGACTATATGCAGAAGATCCACTATGAAGCTCATGACTACAATGTTAAATACGTGAAGAACCCAGACATACTGCATCTTTAAGACTTAAAGCACTTTAAAGGTAATTAAGCATTATTATGCGTTATAGTCTGTGCTTTGACAACTGTTTTATGACTTCAAGGGAAAAAGTTACAGGAACAGCTGTCCAAGGCATTCTGTACTAGAAATGCTGACTACCCAGACAGTCTGTTACAGTTGATGTCATTTTCACTCAGTGGTGACAGTAACCTAACTGAAAAGTTAAATCAATTATAATTAATAATGAATTAAATTATTAGAAATTAGAAGCACTCAGAAGCAGCATTCACAAAGGAGAGAAAAAAAAAGGCATATAAGAAAGACACATTCGCATGTACAATTTTTTTTTAAAAAAAGGATAATAGAAAAAGCATAACTAACAAAATACAACTACACTAGGAAAGCTAAGGAAAGAAGAACACATTTTTCCCAGTACATTTCCGACAAATGTATGACAGGAGTTTAACTACACCCCTGAAATAAACTAATGATGCATCAACTGGGAGATGAGAAACATATTTGGAAAGGGAGAATTTCACATGGACCACTTTCCCTTTCACCACTCCTCTTTCAGCTTGTTGTCTGAGAAGCTCCTTGCTCCTGTTCTGGCAGTCTCTTTCTGAACAGCCCACCCAAAGCGCTGCTCCTGAACTCCTGGCATAGTCTTCAGCAGCGGTAGCCACCAACAAGGACAAACACTTCTGTCACACTGCACCCTCTTGCAAAGCTGCCTCCCGTTGCAAGGCGTCTTCTGGCCCTGCTACCAAGACGCAAGTGAACAACACGTTTCAACACACAGCACTTCCGGAGCCATTTGTCTGAAACTCCATTGCCTGGAGATGCTTGCAGTCCCACAAAAAACAAAGCAAGGGGCACAAAACCACCACCGCAGCAGTTCGGCTGCAGTAGCACTGCCTTCCTGGGGACATGTTTTCAGTGCCGTCACTGAAGCTGCCCACTTTAAAAGCAGCTAAATCTGTAAAACTGCACCCCAGTCATGCAGGCCGAAGGAAAAGGCCCATGCAGTCTGCATATGGAGGATGGCAGCACGGTGGTACCACATGGCTTACTGCCACTGGGAAGGAAGGCATGTCAGGACCCCCACCACCCACGTGAGGTAGGCCCTGGGATGGCGGCAGTGGCCGGCCAGCCACAGCCTGCCCTCTGACAGGCACAGAGCTTTTCTCCTGTGAGAGGACAGGTTCTTCATCCAGCACCTCCCAGATCTCTGCATAAGGATAATAATGTATCCGTAATCTCTCTAGGCAGAAGGCGTCGTTGCAGTCTATATGCAAACACTAACAACACTGACTTTATTTGTAGCATATACAGCATCCTCTATGACTAAGGACAGGAGGAACGAAGACAAGTTTCAGAGACAAAAAATAATAATAAATCAGCAATTGGGGCACCAGACTTAGTTCTATTAAAGGCATAGAAACGTATGTGTCATGCAAAGTAATAACATCAGATATTTGTGTGGAAGTCAGTGATTAGACAGGGAAGGATGTCTTTGAAAATTACAGGAAGGACAAATCAGTAGAAAAAGCAGGCGCATATCTGAAGATTAAGGGGGGCAATTTTGCAGAAGTTCCAAAAGAAATCACCCAGAAAGATCTTGCACGAAGTAGGAATAGGTAAAAGCAGAAAGTACATCCAGCATGAGATAATAATTGTAACAATTTATGAGACAATCACACATCAAAAGATCTAACCTGCAACACCTTAAGTTATGCAAGATAATTAAAAAAAATAAATAAATAAGATTTACAGGGACCAGAAGCTGATGATGTTATTCACAGAAGAAACAGAGAAGCAAAAAGAAAAGGTGAAGTAACTGCCTAGCCTTTGAGAATCTGAACTGCGTTCACTAAACAGTCTTTTATTCCCTGAAGCCAGTTTTGCTCAACCTACACCAGCTTGGTAAATCATTTCACCTGGCATCTCACTTACTCCATCACTCTGACATGCTGTGGTAAGTCACAAAGGGATGCTCTTCAGAGGAAAATCTACCCTGAGCTGACAAACCACTGTCCTGTTTGTACGCTATACCAAAGACTGAACCATAGCAGAGAAGTTCACCTTCAAGCACTAAGCAGTAGTTCAGTAGCACACTTACTGCTTTAACTGTTCGATTTTATTTCTTTCTAAACCCAAATGTGCCAGAGCTATTTGATACTATGACTAGGTATGCTGTCACATCCAACACCAGTACCAAGACGTCCATTTCTCTCACTGTAGCGCTTTTTCACTCGTGCTTCTTTCAGCATGGACATTAATGGTGACCTGAGGTACACTGTCAAATAATACAAAATTAACAACATGAAGGTAAACATCTAGCCAGTAACTTAGGTCAACAAGCACATTAATGATAACCTACATCTCACTGAAGGCTTATTTTTAATAGAAGGTATAAATGCTATCCATAATGGATACTGTGGCTTCCCCATCCTACAGATGACTCAAATACTCACTCATTTCTTAAGCGGGACAGCAAGCAGGCGTCATGAATCAGGAAACTTAGAACTCCAGGAAAGGCTTACTGGGAAACAAGAAGGACGTGGCTGCAACCTTTTATGATGTGCAGCAGCTACATGGAGTGAATCCTTTTGCCTTTTATCTTCCGCAGCCTCAACTAAACATGCAAGATATGAACTCTGCCTCCAGTATTTCTATCACTGCAGAAGCCCTTAAGGGCTCAGCCCATCCCTCTTTTGTGACGCTGCTCCAATTAGAAGTCAATATATTCACAAGCACATTGTCAGTACAGCGTTTACTGAAAACCAAAGCTTTCAGAATAAGAAGACTGCACACAGTGTGCCACTACCACATACAGTCAGAAGACTTTTCCACAGTAGCATTATTTAAACCTTATTTAAGAAAGGTACACCTCTCAGGATAATTACTGCAAGGGAATGATTCTTTTGTTCTCTCTTGAAAAGAGAAACAAAGCAGACTGAAGACATACTTTTAGGTCTTGCTAATTTCAAGGAAGCCACAAGATGTTATAGCTAGGTGGCAGAAGCCAAACTCCCTAAGCAAGGCAGAACAACACAATCTGAAGTGGAAATATAGTACACAACTCCAAGCAGCTCTCACAGCAACCTGCTGGACTCAAGCAGACATTTTAAGATCTTCCAGTCTCTGTCTGAGTTCAGTGAAGCTACAGTTTTGAGCTCTAGCTTGACAGCAAGATCACCCAGTAGGATCTCTCAATGGAAAACAGGTGATGCCAGCAGTGGGATCTGCAAGGGACACGTTCCCAGAAGGGCAGGTGAAAGAGGGATCAGGAGATTCACAGCTCATAATGAAGAAGCAGTGGGGGGTAATATAAAAGCTTCATAATTAGTCACATCAATTAAAATCACTGCTGTTGACCAGAAAACTGGTCACATAGCATTTTAACAAGGAAAAGTGGTTTAAGTCATTTAAGAAGTGAAAGTGGGAAGAGGGCCAACAAATATCTTCAAGGAGGTAGAAAGGGGAGCAACAAGACAGCACCATGAAAGAAAAGAGAGGGAGCCACCTCTGCCACAGACCTCTGCCACCCCTGTCAGGCACTGTCTCCACATTTCCCAAACATCCTCAGGCCATGCTTGGCTCAGGAGTAGGCACAGCAGCACATTGCCAGTAAGGGAAAGAGGGTAATGTGACTGAGCCAGTCCCACGCAGACACGCAAGCACACTGGATGAAGTGGGCTGAACTGTTCCTCTAAGGAGTGCTCAGGCTCATCTTTCCGGCGTGGTTCTGCAAAACCTGACAAGGATTTAAAAGCTTCATTGCAATCCCTGCTTTCTAGTCTACTAAGATCAGACACAACCTGTGGTCAACACAGAAGACAGACAACGAGAGTATTGAAAGGATTTAACACAGGATTTAACACACTGGGCAAATAAAGTGACAGATGAAATTCAGTACCAATAAAAACAAAGGAACCCAAACAAGGAGGAAGATAAACCCAGTTGCACTCGTGGACCAAAATCTTTCTTCTCCTGCCTCTGCTTTAAGTGAAAAAGACATTTTGCTTCTGATTTATTAACAGATAAACATTCAGAATCAGCAGAAAAGGGCCATGGAACAAGACTGAAGATGCCATACAATCAAGGTCAGCTAGGACCTTGAAAACTGCATTCTTGAGAGCCTGTAATTCAAATCACAAAACAGTGGTAAAATAAATAAGAGGGGAAATAAGACAACATACAGACCTGGACCTTTCAGCTTTGAAGACAGAAGGCTGACTATCAGTTCATTAGTACCATGGAGAAAGTAGACAATTTATTTACTG
This sequence comes from Nettapus auritus, assembly GCA_011076525.1. NCBI lineage: Eukaryota > Metazoa > Chordata > Aves > Anseriformes > Anatidae > Nettapus > Nettapus auritus. The sequence continues at coordinate 50,156,094 of CM021797.1, read as the reverse complement.
TGCCTCAAAAATAAGGTCTAGTTGCTGAACACAATGTGCCCAGTGGTTTAGTGGGTGACATTGGTAGTAATGGCATGGCTGGACCAGATGATCTTGGAGGTCTTTTCCAGCCTTAATGATTATATGATTCAATACAACTTCCAGCTCAGAAGTTCCCAACCAGGACTTCCTGAAGCTGGGGTGATGCAATGAGAAGGATTATTTGGTCTGTGCTTCACTCACAGTAGGTTGAATAGGTTCTCAAACACCTACTGTGGACCACCAGCAGCAAAAAAGCACTATCTAGACTGACCTAGGACTAACCTGTATCTGACAACATGAGAACAATTTGTTCCAAAAATACTGTTTACCTTCCAAAAAAAATATCCCTCCAGATGCTTAAGTCCAATTATAGATAGGTTCCAGGTTTTGCAAAGCACTTTGGTACTTGTGTGTGGCCTCAGTAAAATTGCAGAACAGACCAGGCATCACCAGTGCAACAAACAGCAGTTCCTCTCCGTGTAGAAAACTCTTTTACAGGCATTGTGTGGCTTGCTGGGCATAAGCAGTTTTATACTATTGGAGGAGTCCTATCACAGACTGACAGGTGCCTTAACAGGGCAGCAGAAACCTCCTGGCATGAGATCAGACAAAATCTATATGGCACTCTCTCCCCACTTGGAGAGTGGTCTGCTTGATTACCAGTTTTTCTCCCTGCTGTGTGCATTTCCTGCTTTTTGCAAAATAAAGCTTCTCTAAGCATGACAGCAATTTAAGTAAAAACATTCTAACCCAGGAAGCACTAAAGTATGACACATTATTTCCTGGTTCGGGAGCCAGGTACCAAGCCCATGATTTTCCTGGAATGTGACCAAGTGCCAGGTGTTGGTTTCTGGCAGGATACACGGACTGAGGAAAAACCTGAAGTTTGTTTTGATTGCCTAACACTTAGTACATGACAGATGCTTTTTCGACCAGGTACCTGGAAAATGAAACTAAAAAAATGGCAGAAAAAGTTGAGGCTGGAGAAATTAAGAGAGAGAAAGACCTTCTGAAAGTGGTATCTCTGTTTCCCTTCCTCCCCAAATCACTCAGAGGAGATGGATGGTAAGAGAAGTTGGATTGAACAGTAATACTATTCTGAGAGAGGGTTTCAGTACCAAGGAAATAGCCACAGATAAGTGTGGTCAAGACTATGCATGAGTAAAAAATGAGCTACTGGGTTCCAGACCACCTCCCAGAGACAAGCTCAGCCCAAGGACTCTCCCATATTAAAAGATGAAAAGATCCCCCCTTCTGCCAACAGTGGGATGTTATAACATGTTCAAAGTGTCTGTTAATGGGAACCCAACATGGAACAGCAACTAAAGTACTTCCAAATGCACAAAGTCTCTTAGAAGCCATCAGAAGCACTAGAAGACCCTGCTTACTTCTCCCAATAGTCCTACATCAAGACCTTCTTCTTTCAAGAGCTAATTGGAGAGAATAAACCACAATCCAGCTTTCACAACTCAAGTACTATCAGTAGCTGGCTTTAATAAGCCATTGAACATTAGTTCTCCTAAAGTAAAATGACAAAGGTTTATGCTCTGGATTTCTAGACACAAATCCTCACTTGTCTAACCGCCAATGTTTTATATGTTATTTTCATAACAAAGACAGCTCTTACTGTGGGAAACTCTCCCAACTTCAATAAAAAAAAACTGTTTCCCTCCAATACCGGCAACCATACTACAAAGTTTAAGAGAGTGTACTCTAAGATGAAAATAACTGATACTAGAATGATGTTAATGAACAGCTTTGCCAGAGAAAAAAAAAAAAAAAAAAAAAAAAAGTCACTCATTTAGTTTTATAGGACAGGAATACAGCTTTGTGAAAAGACGGCATACACTTGGGTTTAAAGACAGGTTTTCTGCATTTTCCTTGTTGAGAAAGAAAAGCCACCAATTTTTCAGTGTGTGCCTTAATCACAGCTTACATCATATTCACACCTTTGCGTACCAAAACACGAGGCAAAAAGCACCCAAAAAATATGCCTGCTGAAAGCACAAGAGGAAGGCACTGGGGCTACCTGAGCAAACCACATGAAGCCCCGTATAAATTCCACTCAGCTGCCGAGGCTGGTGCCTAGCAGCCTGTAAGCCTGTGGCTTGCTGAGCTGCAGGGGGCTAGACAGGATCGATTGCTACCCGCACAATGGCAGGGCTCTAGCCTCAGACTCCTGAACAGTGACGATTACTCAACACAGCGAGTGGAAACCAAGCTATTCTATCTGATTCATGCAGAAACTGAATCACATGAATGAAGGTGCAGTTCAGAGAAATATTATCTGCACGCTGAGGACATTCCATCTACACCGTCATCTTAAACACTGTTTTTCAGTCACTTCGCATTACCGTAGAGCTGCAAGCAACAGAAAACAAAACCTTTACCTCCCATGTACCAAAACACTCTCCCTCCCCCTACCAAATATATGTCCCTTCAGCACTGATGCTGTCTCTATCACTACTAATCTCTACATGGGGAATAAATGCACATTTTATTAACAGCCAAAAATATAAATAACCATCATCAATATTTGTTTACTTTTGCAAAACACCCATTTACTGTGTGAGTCTGTCTGAAATGTAATCTATATATGCTAAAAGCCCTCTAAGGACTCCACAGACATTACTAGTTATGGCAAACTATATTTCAGTTTATTAAAAAGAAAAATTATCTGTATTCAACAATGTATTAGCTGTCAGCCCTTCCCTGTTACTCAGTGCCCCTAGCAATTTACCAGAAGGTACCATGGGTGAAGAGAGACAGAAACAAGCATCACTTAGAAGTCACCAGGCAGACTGAAAAGTAACTGCAAGGTTTTTGCTTTGTTTCTTGATTATACTCTAGGGCAGCACTGTCACTGAGGGAAACACTTCCACCCCTTCCATACAGCACGGGCAAGGATCATGAGATCATCCACACAGATGCCCTGTGAACCCAGACAAGGGATTTACCTCATTTAACACTTTATGTCAGCGTTCATCCAGCTTAGGATGGAGGCGGTCAGAAGCCAGGGTGATAGATAACAGGCAGCCTCTTCCGCTCCTCCAGCTGCAGCTTAAGTGTGCATGATGTTATGACCTTAGAAGCACGGTTAATTTTCATGACAATTCTTATACTGTTTCTAGATGGTTAATAAAGGCGTGGATGCCTGATTCAGAGCTTCATGACATCAAGTAGAGAAAACACACAAGAGAGATAAGGCAAATGCTTTATGAACTCTGAAGAGACCAAAGCTGGTCTTTTCTGCCCTTTTATGCAACTGATTTCAGTCAAACACTCCGAGGGTTTAGGAAAAATCAAAAACAAAAAAAGGTCTTGCAGCATGCCCTAATTTCACCTGCTTCCCATTTCGTTGTGAAGGCCACACAGCCTCGTGCTCAATGTGAAGACAGAGACTGCCTAATATTGAAACTTTTCTAGCAAAGATGAAGCGTTCTTTACCCCGAAGACTGTCTGTCTTCACAGTAAAAGCCTCCTGGAGGAACCACCTGCTTTAAAGTTTATGAAAAGGCCTCACACCCACTCAATCCAGTGAAAAAATGATCCTTTTTTTTTTTTTTTAATGTATTTCATAAAATTTTCTTTGAACAATACTAATATCTTAGATAAACCACAGCACCTGCATTACTTCAGATGGTATAAAATGGGCAGCTTTTTACCATAGCCCACAATACCAGAGGGGTCGCCTAAAGCAACATAAATGGATCCTTACAAAAACAAAAGCCCTTAACCACTCCTTGGTAAGCAAACCAAATGCTCCTTGGAAAGCAGCACTTCCTTACAAACACAAGGATAGAAGCCACTTCCCCCTCCTCCTCATTCAAAAATGCCATGTATCCTTCTAGAGACGCGGTCTGGATGATTAGGAAAGATTGTTACTCTCAATTATTGCCAACAACTTGGATGACGTCTGTCCTGACATGAAAATCTGTAACAAAGCTCCTTCTGTCCTTGTCATGGGCACAACTGCTGTCTGAAATTTACTCTGAACATCACAGGCCTCAACATTTGACCACAAGATAGGTGCTAGCCACATATAATCCACTTAAAAGGTTCTCACAAAAATGCATGCAGAAATCTCGGTACGGCATTTTCAAAAGAATACACAAAGTGCAGCAATTCTGTCAAATGACAGAACAGCAGGTCACTCTTAAGTAGATTTTGTTGCAAATCACACATCAGTCTGAACGCTCCTGTTTCCATTCCATTTACACGGCTGGATTATTTCTGCATCTTTGTTAGTCTTGCAGGAGACTTCCGTCTGCTGTGCAAAAAACAAAACAACAACAACAAAAAAGATTTCTGGAAGCCTGGGCAAAGTTAAAAATCTCAACACCCCCCCCACCCCCCAAATGCTAAGCCAAAGTCACGATAATTCAGCCTTTAAGGATCTGTAAAACATCAAATGGTTTTGGTTCGGCACTTCATTTTGAATTTGGTTATTTTCTTTTCTTTACAATAGCAGATTTACCCCCCCCCCCTCAATCTCAAACTTGTAAGCATATGTAGAAATCCTAAGATTTCTGGCTAGTGGGTAATCTACAGAGCCTTAGCAGGATTCACAGCCCTTTTCTACAATCTTCTGCATGTACAAATGACTTTATTCAAAATAATAGCTGCTGTGCAACTCACTTTCAATTATAGATGTAGGCTATGGGATGAGAAGGCCAGAAACACCTGCCTTTGGGGTCAACTACATTACCCTTTTCAGCTGTAGAGCTTCTCTAGGCAGCAAATGGCATAAATCATAATACAATAATCACACACAATGCAATACAGGGTGCTGAGTTCATTCTGCTGCCCTGCATTAGCTTTTTTAACACAGCTCTTCCTACACCTCCTCTTGCCCCAGGACACTCTATGGATATTAGCTGCATTTCCTTTTTCTAGCACCTGTCTTTGAGTTGTGTTAAAATTATGAGCTTAAATTCCCTGCACAGTTAATGAAGAGATAAGCACATGCAGACAGGCAAGGTTTGTCTGCATTAGTTATCATAGTAATTCCAGGTCTCTTTATTGCAGGCCACAATGAGGCCTTGCACACAATAACCCTTTTTCTTCACAAATTTCCACATTAGTTTCCACAGTTTTTATTCTTTTTTTTTTTTTAAGTTCAGCATAAGAGAACTGCACTCTTCATGTCTCTTGATTGAGTACGGGGCTACAGAAGTACTCAGCTCACTTTTCTTTCTAGTGTATTTCTTACTGTTTCCTTCTCTGTAGTTTCTGATTCTCAACTGCTGATACGTTCACCTCTGAACTTAGCTACTTCTCTCATTTTCTCATGGTCTTGCCTTGCTAGTTATCACCCACTCTCATTCTATTCCATCAGGTGTCCCCAAGCCCCATCACACTCTTACCTTTCTCAAGTATACAAGACCCAGCTCTCCCAAACACTCCCATTACCATAGCTCCTTGTGCTCCAACTGATACTGATGGTAACATCTGAAAGCAAAAGCAGCAACACAGATGCATGTCAGCCAGTACCTGTGACACGTCCACATAGCTCAGTAGTTTTCAATTGTTCCATCTAGCAGCGTAACAACAAAAATACATATTGTAGTTCAAACTGTCGGAGACACAGGAGATCCAAATATGATCATGAGGGCAAGCGATTATACCTACTCGACACTTTGGTTATTTTAAGTGACTAATTCCTTCTGATGGGGACTGCTATTATGTTTGTATGACTGAACACATTACCTCTTTTGCTTTTAATGAGGGCATAGCTGCATCCAGTCCAGAACAAAGGGCTCACAGACTTAGGCACAATGCATATACACAGATTTTAAAACATACATATCGCATTCGAGTTCAGTTTTGAACACATGTGAGATGAAGCAAAGATCTTGTGATGAACTGTGCAGAACTGAAGAGAAGTAGCTTAGCAGCCAGGTCAGCCAGCCCCAACAGCAAGTCATCATACAGCAGAGATGGACATTGCAGACAGTTTCACAAAAGAACCCTGCAACGTTTACAATGCACTCAGCACACATTAATCTAGGATGTAGAGCCAGCTTCCTCCCCAGCAGTATTTCTTTTCACATCCTATGTAATGCACCGATGCAATTGGGAGTCAAGGAAGTCACAACTGTTAAACCCTCTGATGTTTAAGAGGCGACTTTTAGATACAGCAGTAAGTCCATGTGCGTGCCTGGGAGCAATCCCCATGCACGGGGTGCTTGTCTTGAGCAGCAAACAAACAACTGAAAAGATGCAAGGCAAAAGAGAGTTCAAACTTAAGATACTGTGCATGTTTTGAACTCTCAACCTCTCTTTAAGAGCAACAGTATGTTAATAAGAGTAATAATAACAAGCAGGAAAAAAAAAAATATTCAACAGAAATGTTTATTTAAAGGAGACTTTGAACAGATAATGACTTCTAAGATATCCATCTTTCTTTCAGCACAGTACCATTTATTCAGGATATTTTCTACATCGACTGCCTGTGGGTCATCTCCAGAAGTGGCCTTCCAGTGGCCTCTCCACAGTAATGAAGCTCAGACACTGGAATTCTGGAAGTCTATAGAAATAATCTCTCTTGCCTTCCCCTCTCCAAATACAGTCCTCACAGTACACAAGCACACGTAACATGGGCATAAACAGTGAAATCAACACAGACTGACAGATCACAGATCAATATTGTTTTCATGACATTTGATTTGCAAAGCTGAAGCATGAGTGTTCTTGGTTGCAAGGAGAATTATGCCTACACTTCTGGGGACAGTAGAGCAAATCTGATCCCAAAAACCTGCCTGCATCTGCTCTGTTTCACAATGTTTTCTGGAAAGTGATATCTGCACTGCAAGGGTGAGTGAGTGAACTAAGAATTTAAGTTCTCACTACCCAAGCTTTTGCAATACAAAATATGCCACTTCGAGAGCAAAACTGCAGGAGCTCAGACACATCCAGAGATCAAATTGCTACATTTCTTTTTTGTACATACACCAAACAACATCCGCTTCCTCTTCTTTTTGCAAGTCATAATTTGTAACAATAGCAGTTTTCTTCACATACAAAAACCTTCCTTATTAACACCATAAATACAAACTTTTAAGCCTAGTTTCGCCAGAGTTTTAGTATGAAATGCTCACAGGGACTCCAAGCACTTGGAGCAAGACAGCTTTTTGTCTACCAGAGCTCAGAATCACTTTCACATTCCAGAAATGTGTTTCGCAGAGATGTTTTTTCAGCCTCAGTCTGCTAACTATACTTTCCAAGAAGACCTCAGTACAGCCCTGGAGAACAGAGATATCCACAGGCATGGGTGTCCCCTCTCCTACATGATAGGTCTCCCACATTGACATTGCTTCTCCTATGACATAACGAACAGCTCCACTAACCACAAGGAATGATGGACACAGTAATCTGCAATAGGTGTGACTCAGCCCACCAAAGCATTTTTGTTACATTTCAAAATTTGTTCCTTTAGCAATTGCCTTGAAAATGACAAGCTTAATTGAACTGGAAGGGAGCAAAAGACAGGAAAAAGCCTGGGAAGTCTGGGTATCAATCCATGTAGCTCCAGCGTGACTTGTCAAATGAGTTGAGAAGAGCACAAAATTTTTGAACACAAAGGTCAACAAAACCAAAACCAGAAGTTAGGCATAGAAGAAGTTAGGCAAAGCAAGATAAAAGGAAACAAACAAACAACAAATGCTTTGGAGGAAACCACTTCATAAGTTCATCACATGGGCTGCAGGAAAAGGAGGCTTAAGCCAAAAGGTACCACGTGCTCCCGGCAAGGCTGGAAATTTCTTTTCAATACAAAATGTAACTAAGCAACTTCAAATTTCAAGGACTTCTACGCTGCTGTTCTACACATGAGAAAAGACAAGTATATTGGTGAGCAGTGAAGTTCCAGGTACACCGTGTCTGTAACTCTGTGTTAACATATCAAAATGTTCTTATCAATGGCTTATCCTGTTTCTCAGAACAGGACAAACTCTCCAAGAATCAGCAATTCAAAGCCGCTTTCATCTTTGAGAAGAGCATCTTTGTCATTTTAGCTACACTGATTAAATTAACGTGTAACTTTCCAGCAATGACAAAACCTACATAGTAACACTGGACAATGTCAAAGCTTCTCAGTACACCAACAGTCAACAATGTCATCCTCACTGTAGCAAACAGCATTTAAGGATTTGCATCTACTGCTGCCTGTGGAGTACATAAAATCTTTACTGGTTGTCCTGGGCCAGCATCTCTTCTCCAAATTGTAAATTCCAGCTCTAAATAGAAAATAATTTTGACATCTCTTTGCTGAACAATTTACCTGAATTTGTGTATCCCTTCAGACATAAAAGGCCTTTAAAAGTAGATGTGCTGCCCTGAGAGTGAAGCTCTCCAACAGCTTTGTACAACGATGGATTGATTTCCTAGGTCTTGCCTTCTGATGCAGACCATCAGACTTCTTCACCACTGCTCTGTTTGTCGCTAAGAAACTAACTCAAGAGGAAAAAAAACAGAAGGGTAAAATAGTAGAAAAGGGAGAAACACTAACCTGAGATACCAGAAACATCTATCTGTCAGTCCCAGATAGAATACACAACACCCAAAACATGCACCAAAACAAACAAACATGACAGGAAACAAATACTTGACCTAACATGGAAAAATTACACAAAAGAAAAATATATAAAAGTCTGTTTTAAAGTACTTTAAGGTCACTTTTGCCGCAACCAAGGTACAGATTCAGGAATTCCGGCATATCCCGTTTTCCTCTTTTGGCCTCACTCCCCTCTGTGCCACACAGCCTCTGTGCAGCTGGCGAAAAAGAGGTGCAGGTGACACTACAGTTGACCCACATTAAACAGTCCACAATGATTACGGCAACTCGTCAACTTTCAAAACTCTCTTTTATAACACGGTTGTTTTAAGAGCGCTCCTCAGAACAAATCAGTAGTTACAAGAGCAGGAGTCGGTGAAGCCCGGTTTCTGTGGGCCTTTGCTCTGCACTTCCATGTCCCGTCCCCACAATAACCCCGCTGTCCTAATGACCCCCTGCCATTCCCTGGGCCTCCCGTGCTCCTGCTGCCCTTCACTCCTCCTGCCTGAAGGCCTGGCAGGCCTGTGGCTGCCAGCCCGGCCGGGCACCATCAGCGCCCATCACACTGCCGGGGCACTCCGCTCGATGGCTGGCTGCTCCCCAGTTGAGCATTTCCAAGCTTCCCCTGAACAACTCTGAAGTTATTTACACAGAAACAGGACTAAAAGAGCAAGCAGGCAGCTTTACATTGAATGCTGGCTTTACATTTACATAAGAAAGCAGCCCAAGGAGGTCACATACCAGAGTTTTTGCTCTTTGCTATGCCCATATTCTGTGTTACTGACTGAATTCCTCTTTGTACTGCTACAGATGATTTCTGCTCCAGTAGATTCACCACACCACAAATACTGATAAAGTAAAGGCTAACAGACAAAGATGAAATTGTCATTGCGTAACTTTCACATATTTTTAATTTTTTTACTTATTTCACTCACACGTCTTACAAACTTCAGAAGACCACCTTCCATTACCAAACAACACACTTGATGCATTTAGCTGGCACCGTCTGAGACAGCGCACCCAGTCTGACAGCAAAGACCAGACTTAACATCCCCTACACCTGTAATGAAAATAAATAAAAATTGAGGTGCATGCTTTTTTCTATGAGAAGAAAACACGTGCTTGTAGCTAAACCAGCAAGTGCAGAAGTTAGGAAGAGGTGCTGAAGGAACGCAGCTCTGCTTCCAGTGCTCATTTAAATACAAACAGCTATTTATGTTTTAATCAGAAGCATTTATATACAAATTATGCATCTCAAAAGGTTTTCCAGGGTGTGTGGGAAAGAAGCGTGTTATGATGATCGCAGGGAAAAAAATCAAACTTCAAAAAAAACAACACCATCTAACATGACAGAGGTGGCACTCCAAGAGGGGACTCCAAGAAAGCTGAGTCCTTGCCATTGCTGCTGACTGCCTGCAATTAGAGCAGTCCTGAATTACTGTTACTTCTCCATGTGCAGTCAGAGAGCTGCTCAGGTGGCAAGAGACTGACTGCTGGGGCTCGCTTAGTCCAGTCCCCCTACCATTCAGACCAAGTTGCTCAGGGCCATAACCAGCTGAGTTCTCAGTATCTGCAAAGACAGAAATCCCACAGTGTCTGCAGGTTTCTGCTCCAGTGCCTGAACACCCCCAGAAAGAAAAATATTTTTTCCTAACACCTAGCCAGAAATTCAAGCATTCCAGCCTCAGTCCAATCTCCAACCTCCTGTCCTATCAGCATCCAAGCATCTGGCTCCCTTTTTTCTGTGTTCTCCCATGAGGGAGAGCAGACACCACTGGGATCTCCTCTTGAGCCATCCCTCCTCTGGCTGCCCTCAGAAGAGCACAACTGCCATCCATCATAGTGGCTAGTCACCACAGCTTGGTGTCATCCGTGAAGCAGCTGGAGTACTGCTGCTCCACCAGAGACATGCTGCTGAGTAATGGGAGGCTTTACCTAAGTCTGTACGGTGACTACACCCTAGCCACTGTTGTTACATCATTTTTACCATATTCGCCATTCTCCCAGGTTTTCCCTGTTTTTCTTCATATTCACTATCTTTTTTCAAACAAAAACAGACAAAATGCAACAAGTCCTTAACTAATTTTTCCTTAATGCTGAAATTCCTAGTTATTACTGCTTTTGGCATCACACTGTATAAAAACAGAATCAATAAGTTTCATGTCAAAAAAAGCACATACAAACAAAAAGGATATCCATTTTTCCAAAAACAGCAAATAACCAGCATACTATGAATTTACAGACTGGCTAAACATCTCCTGAGAACTCCTGTGCAGGTTTCAGAAGTAAACAACTCAACAGTCAGATTCAGGGTCATTCAGGATGGCTGAATTTCTCCCACTGCTAGACTTAATTTAAAATTAGAAAAGAGGGGAAAAAAAAGTCCATTTAACACCTCCTTAATCCAGAACTGCTGCAGATTATTGGTTTAAACAAGGGTTTATATATGCACATCTATGGCTTAGAATCATGGATGACCATCCAAAATATTATACAACAAAAGACCCTACGGGCACAAAAGACTGCCCTTGTTTTAAAAATAAAATTACATTCTAATGAACAAGGGAGTATTTTTCTGGGTGTGTCTCCTTCACTTTTTCAGTCCAACTCCAGCAGGCACCTACCAAAAACAATATCAAGTATATCCTCACTCCCTCTTTTTGGGAATACGCTGCTGCAGCATGTGCCACAGTTTATTGCTTTGCTACTTTATAAGCGCAGTCACCGAATTCTTACTTTCGGTATGCTTTTCGTACCAGTGACTAGAAGCATCCACTCCTATATCTCCAAAAAACAACAGGAATTTCTGGAACTGCTCAGAAGTGTAACCTGTATCCAACCTAAAATAACCTGCAAAAGCAGTTTTCATATCGTATCATATCATATCACACACACTCTATATAACCTTGCTCAAAACCACACACAAACCACAAGGATCATGGGCTCACAGTGCTTCAGCACCAGAAGGCTCAATAAGCTACGACTAGTAAATCTGCACCAAAACTCCTTCCACAAGATACCTCTTACTCTTGCGTGACTTGCTGCCATATCAGCTCACAAACAGGAAAAAAGCGATGCCACTCAGAAGACCTACAAAAAGCCTGCACACACCAAAAATTGGCAGACAAACAGGTTATGAGAGGGGGCATAAAAAACACATAGAAATACTGAGCCGTAGGGACAAAAAAACACAATTCAGATCCTGCAATGAGTTGCACGTGCTCTTGAAGAATGCAGAAGCATCCACATGCCCAAGAGACAAATCTTGGTGGAGCACAAGCCCAAGCAGCCTATAAACATAAGCCTCTAGCATTTTCACCATGGAACCAGAACGCACCCCAGCTGCAAAAAAGGAAGAGAGGGGACGGTTTTCAGCTGTGGTGCAAACAGGCAGCAAATGTTCCCAGCCCGTGTGCTGCAGCTCCCTGGTGTTGGTCCAGCCAGCTGGTGCTTGCTGCTGCTCCACATGTCCCCCAGCAGACCCGGCTGCTTCACTTGCATGGTTAATGTTCCTGGCCACACTCAGCGGGTCAGAAATCCCTCCCCAGGCTCTCCTACTAATGAAAGTCATGCAAACAGACGTTCTCCATGACTTTTAGCAGTTTTTAGGCTATTTAAGTGTTCGTAACAGGTAATTTTCCAAGTACTCAGATTAGGAGGTATTTAAAAAAAAAAGTCACGGAATTCATATTTAGCTCTATTCCTCAACACGCAGATTGACAGAAAACATATTACTTAACATAAATGACAACTGTTCTCCTGCCCTCCTTCTGATAAAAGGTGCCCTGTATCACACATTAGTAGCCTAAGAGAATAGCGCAATTCCTTATGAATAAGGAGAAATGCCAAACAATCATAAGTACACCTTTAACAGAGTAAGTAGCGTTCTTTACGGTACGACTGTATATGCCAGAAGCCTCTTGTGCTACAGTTGTGCACATTATATAAAATAATAAAAACTCAAAGGTTTCAGTGAACGTCTTGATTTTTATGCAGTTAAGGAGATGGAGCATGTCCTCTTTCAAGCTCATCGCTTCCCAATTTCCCAGCAGCTGGTGACCAAGCCCAGATGCTCAGATGTACGAGCTCAGAAATACTGGGGTGTTACACTAAAGGCTGGCTATGACAGCATGTTTGCATCCCCTCTATAGCGATGATCCCCAAGAAAACCTCACCTGCTGCTGGACAACGCAGCCACAAACAACTGCATCATGGCAAGACAAATCCCGGAAACGCCTTGGTGTGCTGGACCACCGACAGACTGACCCCAGGTGGCACCTCTGCATGCATCCTGCCTGCTGAGAGCTTGTGTGAGAGAAGGGAGGCAGAGGCTCAGCCAAAACACGGTGGCTGTGGCACTGGGAGGTCAGAGCTGGGATATCAAGTTCTCTCCATGGGGCAAGATCTAGGAAAGGGAGTTTTAAGAATGAACATGAGGAGCGCATGCATGCCTCTGAGAAGCCTGGGAAACAGAAATGCTGTACACTGTGCTTGCTCATAACACTTAAAATACGTATGACTTACAACCACTTCCTGCTTCTTTCCTTAAATAGAGCGAAGTATTCATTCTTTGCTGTGCAATGTCAAATGACTTCTGAAAGAAAACTTGATCTTTAGTCATCAGACCATACGGACAACAATATTTTTCCCCTCAAGAATGGAAAATGTTTTCCACATTCAGGGAACTTTAACATCCAAGTGGGTATTTATAGTTCTCTATATACACAAAGAAGAAGAAAAAAATATTTTAGAGCAAGCATAAATGAGTACAAGCAGAAGGTGTTAAAAAAAAAAAAAGCACACACACAAAACAACAACAATAAAAACAAACAAACCAATCCAGGAAAACAAATATGGAAGAAAGCAGCACCCTCATATCACAGTATTAATGCAAACAGTTTCTCACTGCAAACTTCTTACAATGCTCTCAGGTAGTCTGCCTTCTCATCATCCCACCTTGCCTCAAATTCACACCAACAAATCTTACATTTCGATGACACAGCTTCACCTGAACCTCTGATATGAATCAGATGGCATGAGAGACCACCTAAAATACCCAGCATGAAAAAACTACGACAAAAATAGCTGCAGCACTATTGGCAGAAAAGGATTTAAAGTCTTTCTCAGAAACAAACAAACAAAACCAAAACAAACAAATAAAAATCCCACAAAACAGACAACCCTGGCTCAAAAAGATGTGTCCATGTGTGGATTTAATTTTGCCAATTAACGTTGTGGGTGGAAAAAAAGGGTTGGATGAGCAGCAAAAGTGAGTAGGAAAAGGCAAGAAATTGTTTTGCTGGGTTTTGTTTTTGTTTTTTAAATTGAGCACAGTTTTTCCAAGGATTTGCAATGTTCACACTCATGTTTAGTAGTACGCTTATTAAGCAACTTCTCATTTTAACCTCTTTTGGGACAAGGCAAACATTCTTCTCCACACTGTGCCTGTGAAATTCCTGTCACAGAATTCCAGTCGTTACACCCGTCTTTACGCATAACCCCTGTGTGATGTAGCAAGAGTACAAAATCTGCCTTGCTGCCTTACTTTGTTTCTGTAGATATTTCATCCTGGAAAGAAGTAAGCTTAAGGATCAAATGGTACATGCAGTGTGCTTGTGATGTTGACTTCAGGTGGACATGAAAAGGCAAGCATTGTAGTTTTGTCATTAAAACACAAAAGAATCGTGCAGACATAAGAGGGAACTGACAGGACATGAACCAGGATAGTACACATGCATATATACGTGTACATGTAATTTTGGGTGACATTTCATTTCTCTGAAATGAGAGTGTACCGCACATTGAATTGTCAATGTATCAGTTGCAAAATGAGACAGACCAATACAAACTGCACAAGATATCAGACCCGAAATGCTTTTTAACTACGTATTCATGATATCTTCACTAATACCTGTGGTGTGACACCAGCAGAAAAAGCAACAGAGAGAAAAAGTGTTTGTCACCAGTTACATACACACACTCAAGTCTAACACTTTTGTTTTGATGGAAGCACCTGAATTTTTCTTGAAATTGGAGCTGGCAAACCTAAGGAAGTATAGCGGCAGATGCAAATAATACCTGCCCACTTTCAAGGCACTTCACAACTTTTAGCTGACAAAAGACAGATGAATTTGCAAACCAGCTCAATTGCCAGCCACACCACAGCCCTGCACCACGTTTTTCTGTGCGGGCCCTCAAACTCTCATCCTTCCGACAGCTGACAGATCCCTTCCAGGAGACCATCCAGCCCAAATCCACAGACACTGACAGAAACTGGTATCCTGACGGATTAGACCAAGAAGGTAATTTAGGTTATTTCGTAAGCAGACATTGCGAAGCAGAGCATGCATTTCAAAACTAAACATTTATCTTTGGTCTTCTTCCTAATATTATACAGATCTTTATACTGTAGAGACAGTTCATAATTTTTCATTCCTGTGCTCCTGCCTATCCTACATTTGAAGGATGCCAGTATAAAAAAGGATAAAGTAGTTTGAGCTGCTAGGACTACAATTTAAAAACCCCCATATTCATTTTATTTGATTTTTTTCTCCTGAAAATGTAGTCATCCTTGTCTGACACTATCTTTAAATACGAAAGCCTGGGAAAATAGAAAAAAATAAATACTTGCAAGCATTTGCTTGAACTGGTTGGTGCTAATAGCACCTGAAAAGCATACTTCTAAAACACCTTTATACAGCATGTTTATAGCATAGAACAATTTTATGTCATAAAATTATAATTTCCAGTTTACACAAGCACTGTATATTTATTAATTTACCAAAACAAGTCAAAATGAAATGAAACTGATAGGGAAGATAGACACGGAGCATGACTTAAAAGCAAAGTGCACATTACCCGAATATAATTAAATTACAAAAAAGTACATCTGCATTTATTTCCCAAAGCAGTCCCAAGAATATGCAACTTATTTCTACTAACGTCTTGAAATAAGTGTTGAACATATGTCTGCTAACTTTACTTCCACAATTAACAGGACCTAGTCAGAATACAACTGCTTTATGTAAAAACCAAAGCCTTCTATCTTCAATTTTAATTCAAAACTAGAAAAAACAAAGCACAGACATTATAATAAATAATTCTGAGATAATAAATGTAATTACAATTTCATGTCTGAGATAAAATATTCCTACACGCTGAATATGCACAGTAAGACACTGCAGGTTTACAACAGTGTGGTAATCCTAACCAAGAGGTATCACCAAGCCATGTACTCCCAAACACTGCACTTTAAACAAATTCAAATAGGTGTGCTGTGAAGTTTTCGTTTGTTGTTTTTGCTTTTAATATATCCATATCAAACAAGACACTTGTAAACCATCCACAGACTGGATGCACTTTGCTTAGAAAGGAGTTGTATTTGCATCTTGCCCTATTTTATACGTTTATAAAGCTGTGCAGGTATCACTGTGACATAAACCAGAAGACCCGTGCCCATCTCCAGATCATCAGGTCCAACCACCCACTTAACTCTACAAGTCCACTGCCAAACCGCATCCCTTGGTGCCACATCCACACGTCCCTGAAACACCCCCTGGGAGAGGGACTCCACCACTTCCTCTGGCAGCCCATTCCAGTGCTAAACCACCCCTTCCATGAAGAAATTAACCCTGATGTCCAACCTAAACCTCCCCTGGCTCCACCACGCAGCCAGAGGAACTGCCCTGCAGCTGGAGCATGGAACCAGACGCACCACGTGCAGGTAACTGCTTGAGGCACACGAGCTCACATGGGCCCATCCCAAGAGGCAGGGTGCTGGCACTTGGTGCTCAGCAGCACTTGGTGCTGCGTTTGGCAGAAGCACCGCGAGCCCGAACAGCCTCCTGCCGCGCTTAGCGGGCCACCCTGGGGCTCTGCAGGGTGGGTTATGCTGGAAAACTGGCACCCATCCTTCCATCAGTACCGCCAGCTTCTCCAAACAGGAAGACTTTGCAAATGATGAGTTACCTGCCTAAGTACGCATCACCCGTTACTCCTTTTAACAATGCTTCCTGATAGGACTTGGCCTCACGTGCATCTTAAATGTCGTTTTCAGTTTTAACGTGATTTTAGCTCAAGACCTTGTGACGTAAGGAGGATGTTAACTAACATTAGCAAAATTCACCAGGTGACATCCGAAGGGCTGACCTGCGTAGCAAGGTATTTAAGAGAGCAGCTGCTTTCTGCAGCATAGACATCACCTTTATACCTTTGATGCTAAGTACATTGCAAGTTTCAAAGTTGCTTTTCGAATGCTGCAAAACCTCAGAACAGTAATACAGTCCCCTTACAAAAAAGTGAATCTAAAGATCTCCACTGCAGCCACACTTTCCTCCTCCCAGCCGACAACCACGCCTCTAGGTCATTTTCTCTCTTGCACTGGGAAGATGCACGTACCCCGGTGGAAGCAGAGTACTTTACTGAAGGTGAAGTGCCTCTTAAGATCAGGATCAATTTCCTGAATGAAACAAGGAATCAGCTCTTCCGTGCAGAGTTTTCTGGTCCAATATCCTTTCACTAATTTGACAGCCATGAATGGAGACTTTCCCTTCTGCTGACACACAGGGGGAGAACAGACACACACAAAGAAACAACAGCGGCCAAAAAAAGAACCAGACAACACCAAAACTACTTCTGCTGGGGGAAAAGAAATAAAAGAATAGCACGTTCTCTCAACCCTGCTCGTAAATTATGCTAAGCTCACTAGCTTCTCGTACCTGAGGGCTGGATCATAAAATACAGGCTTTGTTTGTTTGTTTTATTTTCCCCTAAAGTCAAAATACTGGGACCACCAATGGGAGACTACTGCTTTCAACAGCAAGTCCAGGAGGATGCTCAGCAAAACAATCCAAGCCACAGTTTGGCGCATCGCTTTTTCCTCTGGTGGCAAGTACCTGAATGAGACAGGGAGGCTGCCACAAGTTCTGTACAACAGCCTTGCCCTGTGGAGAAAAAAGATATACACTTCTCATCTGCAAATGTCCTGGGTCGGCCTGTGAATGATGAAATTATCTCAAAAACAGAAGATGAATCAGAGATCACACTACCTAAAAACATTTTATGTATTTTCGAGATCACGACTAACAGCGGGCATTCATCCGCTAACGGCGACCGAAGCGCGCTGTAAAACTTCACCATTTCACCCTGACACGGGCAGGAATCACTTCGAGCACAGGCTGTGACTCTTCCGGCCACCTTGAAGCACGGGAGCTCTGCTGCTGAACACCCAGACTCCGGGACCAGTCCCCGGGGCCCTCTTGGTTTTTGGGGAAAGGACAAGGGCAGGTGCTGCCTGACCCGACAGCAAGCTCTGGGTGCACCAGGGCTGCGCTGAGCTCACCCAGCGCACGGTGAGGGCTTCGCTTCCTTCCTCCACCGTGGGTTCCCGGAGCACACAGGAGGCATCTCCCACACCACGACGCTCCGCGCACGGGGCGGCCGGCAGCGGGGCGCTGGGGAGAAGCTCCGGGATGGGGTTATCGCCTGCGCCAGCACCGCCGGGGCAGTTTTGGAAACACAAAGCTGAAACGCGGCTTCGGGCAGGTGAACCTGAGGGCTCGCCTCCTCCAGGACACCCCCGCAGCAGGCCCGGGCAGCCGGCGGCGAGGGGCCAGGAGCCTCCAGCACGTGCCGCGCGGCCTCGGCACGTCGGAAGAACTCCAGCCCTGCCTCTCGCCACCCCTGCCCGACCCCGGCTCGGGGCCGAGCCGCCTCCCGCAGCCGCCCCGCGGCGCAGCGCGACCCCCGCGGGCACGCAGCCGGCCGGCAGCCCGCAGCAGGCCGCCGTGCCCTCGGACAGCCCGGCTCGGCGCACGGACAGCCTCGGCCGACCCCCCCCCCCCAGAACCGGGACCCTCCCCCGGGACGCACCGCGGCGGGGTCCCCGCGCCCCCGGTCCCCGCCGGCAGCTCCGCCC
>CM021797.1:50060327-50137203 GCA_011076525.1 Nettapus auritus | reverse complement strand
GCGCCAGCAGGAGGCAGGGAGCCGGGGGGGAGGCGGCGGCGGCGGCCTGGGCGGCGGGGGAGGGGGAGGACGGGCAGGAGGAGGAGGAGGAGGAGGCGGGCGCGGGGGCGGGGGGAGGCAGGAAGGGGGCGGTGGCAGGGGCCGCCCAGCAGCCGCGATCCGAGCCGGGCGGAGCCGCGCCGCGCTCCCGGCGGCGGGCGGGGAGGCGGGGGCCGGGGGCGGGCTGCGGGCGGCGGGGCACCGGCATCTCCCCGGGACGGGACGGGGCGGAACGGGGGTGCTGGCGAGCCGCCGCCCGCCGCTGCGCCGGGCAGGAGGAGGAGGAGGAGGAGGAAGTCTCCCCGCCTGCTTCCTCCCTCCGCCCCGTCCCCGGCGCGCTCCGCCGGCCCGACGCCTTCCCGGGGCCAATCCCCGCTGGCCGCCCGCTGGTGCTGCGAGCTGGCTGCCGGCAGCGGCCCGTCGACTGTGCTCCGCTCCGCCCGGCCGGGGGTGGAGGCGAGCGGGGCCCGTCCGGACCCGGCCCCCCAGGGCCCGGCAGCCTCCGCCCGCCCCGCGCAGTCGCGCCGGGCCCGGCCCCATCCGCGCCTGCGGCTCCACGCCCGCGGGGCTGCGCCCGGGCACGGACACGCGTGGGGCCGGGGTGCCCCTGCCCTTGCCCTTGCCCCCGGGACGGCCGCTGTCGGCTGGTCCGGGGAAACGGGGCCGTGCCGGGAGTTCGTGGAAAAGCACGGGAGGGAATGTACCGCACGGAAGGGGAATAAGTGCCTGCGTTTAGCACGCCGCCCCGAGCGGGTGCTGGGTTTCAGGGGAAGGGGAGGAAGGGGAGCGTAGATGATGGCCAATGGAAAACCCCTGCGTAGCGATGTTTACTGTTGGCGGGGTCACACACGCGATGTCGCCTGCTGGAGAACAACTGTGCGTGCGTGCAGGCAGCACTCGTTGCGCTTATGTGCCACAGCGGTGCAGCGAGCGGTGAAGGTTTCTGCAGCAGTGGTGGTGTCAGCATCCCCCCATGGCCTTTTGCCTTCACACGGTGGGACCCGTCAGTCCCAGAGGGCTGGCGCCTCAGGGGCCTGAACCCCAATGCCCACATGGCTCACTTTGCCAGCAGTGGTGTTGGGCTGCTCAGAGCTGCTCAAGGTTTGTTCTGAGCTCCACAGAGCTCACCCACAGCGCGGTGATCCCTGTCCCGTCACCTGCTTCACCCATGCGAGGTGCCCGTGCCCCTTCCAGGCAGCCATGGGGCTGATGTGCACTGCCCGCATGGAGCCCCAGGCTGTGTGGTGACAGTCGTGGCAGCCACCGCTGCTGCTCGGTGATTCATTTCTCGCCGGCTTCCTGAGGGGAAGCTGCTGTTGAACGGCTCCCGAGCTGAAGCTGTTACACAACGCAGTGCTGTGGCACAGACTTCCTCTCTCATAAGCCCTCTGAAGCAGGGCAGAGTCAAAGGCTAGAGGGTAACTGCTGCAGGAAAAGGCCTGAAAATAGCGTCAGTCGTTCAGCTAAGTCCAGCTTGGATGCACCTACTTTGTCTTACAGAAACAAGCAAAGGCAGGATGTCTCCACGTGATGAGCCCACTTCAACCACTGATCGAACGTGCACCCCAGACCATGGGGTGCTCTCTGGGAGGCCAGGGAGGCCGCTTCTAAGGGACACAGGTCAGCAGGCCCGTGGACATGTAGCTGGAGCCTTCTGGTGCCTGCATTTGGGGTGGGCTGTCCTGTCTTCCTCTCATGCTGGTTCTGAAGTAAAATCTTCTAAATCATATCATTACAAGAGCCAGATCCAGCCTTTTCCAAGTGTCTTTTAGCTCAGGGGGGACAGAAAAGGTGGTCCCTTCAGCCCAATAACTTATTAGGCTGATTAAGGTATCCTGAAAACTGACAAGCTTTTGACAGGAGCTTTCTTCAGGTCTGTTTAAGGTCTCCAGATACTTAAAGATGAGGCTTTCTCTCTGTAATGTTGAAACAACTCGTATCTTGTTTCTCTAATTAGAAACAAACTGACAGAAGTCTACAGGTAAACTCACTGGTGGGTTAAACTCATCAAGCAGATCCAGGCAAAAGTTAAGGCGAATGATTTATTTATTTATTTATTATGTTACCGCTTTCATTTTGTTTTAAAGTTTACAAACTTGAAATACTGCAATGACCAAATAGCTACCACACTCAGTATCGTAGACTTAGGGGAACTCAAGAGTTCAGTGGTTTGACTCAGAGCAATCAGTACAACAACATCTCATGCTGCTGCAAGCTGCCTTGCAGGTCAGGAGCGCTTGTTTCTTCCAACCTCATATTCAACTCTGTCTAAAACAACAACAACAAAAAGCCACAAAATTTGAGTGTGGATTTCTGCCAAATGGTCTACCAGAATCAGGCATACAATACAGTTCTCAGGGTACCAACCAGTCTTGAAAAAGGTGACATTAGCTGTATTGTTTCATTAAAAATTGATCCAGTTAAGACTCCATTGTACCCAAAGGCATCTCTTAAAAACTGATAACAGCTGAAGTGCTGTTTAAGGCTTTGTGTCAGCCACACTTTGCAGTGGGATGATATTTACCCGGAATACATTGTTTTGTCTTTCTCAGTGATGCTGACTGAAGTGCCTGATTATGAGGGGTACATGTAGAAAAAAAAAGGCTTAGTCCAAACAAGACTGACACAATGGCAGTTAATTGAAAAACTAATAATTCAGCAGAGAGTTGTGTCAGATTAAAATTATATATATATATATAAAGTTTTGAAGAGAAAGCTGATGTGCATGTTTTAGAAGTGTTTTCTTCATGGGCAAATAAGCATGGGCATTCAGAAATTCCTCATAGAGAAAATCCATGTCCAGCTTCCTGCTGACATTAAGCTATCTTCTAACTAGTCAGAAAGACACTGAAATCAACAAGAATTAAAACAACAGCTCTAATAGTTGACTGCAACAAAGCAGGTGTTGTCTCCCCTGCGAGGTATTTCCAGTGGTGCTAGCTCTGTGTCTGTTGCATGTTTCACGTGTGCAGCCATCCCTTGCTTACTGCAGGGGTGGCTGCAGGCCTGCTGGGGGGCTAAGAGACCCTGGGGGTTGCACTCAGCCACCTCCTGGTTGGGGAACAAAGGGGACACAGAGCAGGGGTTGTGGAGCAAGCAGCAGGGCTGGCCCTGCTGGGGACGGAGTTGGTCACTCACTGAAGCTGCCATTGAGATTGCTAACCTCAGTGAAAAGTGAGGTATGCAAAAGGCAGAAGATGTAACACATCTCTCAGGAAACAAATTTTAGCTTTAGTAACACATGGAAGTATATTCAGGTCCTCCACTCATCCAACAAGATAACATTTTCCTAGTAGGCAGTCACACAGACCATGCGGAGCTTTCAGGTGGGCCCTCTGATTTCTTTCCTTGTGCTCCATCCCAGCATTCACTTGCTTTGTTGGACTCCCCATTCACAGTCATTCCTGTACTCTGCTGTAGGTTCCAGCTGAGTTGCAAAAAGCTCACCCTAGGCAAAGCTTAGTGAGGAGACGAGAAATCATGTATCTGAGCATACATCATAGCTGAAGAGCATGTACAATTACTTGCTTATCTGTACACAAACAGGAACAAGGAACGTAAGTGAAAAGAGAAGGGCTTTGCCTGCGCATGACAAGAACTGTCTGTACTGTCTGCAGTTCTTCCAGGACATACTTGTTACTTCCTATCTTCCCACTACCAGTGTGTCACTTCTAGCAGACTTTACCAGTGTGTCCATCTGAATGCTGAATGGGCACAGAGCAAAAACAATCCAGCATTCTGAGTGACTTCAACAGTGTAAATGCAATGCAGCAATAGGGGGAATATCCCAGATGGTAGACCTCAGAGATAAAGGAGTGCCAAAAGTAGTGAGTTCTTTCTCTTTTATATTTGTGTTGGGAACTGGTAGAGAGAGCCCAGTCAAATGCAGCACCTCGCTGTGTGAGGCGCTGTTCAAATGTGTTCATAGTCCTGAGGAGCTGGCACTCTATTCAGAAGAAAGGGGAAGAAGGGAAGCTAAGGCATGGACAAGTGCACTGGTTTGTCTCTAGAGACAGGGCATCTCAGTGGCAGAACTCACATCCAATGTCTCAGGTTTGATACTGCCTGAAAGCACACCATCTGCGTCTGGCTACGCTTCACCTCGGGGTGGAGAATGAGCTTGGGATGGTGCCCTTCCTGAAAGTGCCTTGGACCAGCAGGAGCACTGAACTGATAACCCTTCATCCATAAGCATGAAGCCATCACCACTCATAAATGCAAAAAGGCTAAGGTGTATGTCACTACTCCCTGATGTGCATTCAAAGTCAAAACCCTTCAGAGAAAATCTTACAGGTCTTATTCACTGCTGTCTCTGCTTCACATGAAAGGGACTCAGGCTGGTGATCCATCCTCTCTGTTAAAGAGTTTACCTTCCTGAAGGATCTATGCTGATAAGAAGAAGTAATGCGGTGGCCAGCGTGACCTAGGGTGAGGGTTGGCATGGGTTCACTGCCTTGGGGTAGCAGAGACACCCACACAGTGTCAGGTGCAGAGGAGAGGCTGCTGCTCTTTGTTGACCTACAGGGGTGAGCGCAGGAGTCAGTTGCCTACAGGGCAACTTAAATCAGTGGAAAGATCATGCTGGCATCAGGGTTCAAGGCTCTTTGTATCAGTGGTCACAGAGAACAGTGGTTTCTGTTTCAATAGACAAGTGTAGAGGCTGACTAACACAAGCTATCTTGACCAGTAGGCTCATGCACAAGTACAAGGGGAGCACAGCATTTGGGAGGCAGAAACAAAGAACAGGGAGGCTGGGAAGGCAACCAAACTAGAACTGTCCCGGCATTCTTGGGAACCCTTCCCAAAGTATGTCTCATCCCTCAAATATGTCAAACCAACACACAGGCAAACCAACATCCTGCATGCTGTCACAGCAGCACTTCCCTCTCACTCTTCTCTCTGCTTTCTCAAAGCTGCCTGCCCTGCGTGAACCACACTTTGCCTTCCTAGTAGGAGTGTTGATTTATCACCCTCTCAAATGACCATGACTGCGGTGACCAGGCACAAGGCTCACCTAGACAGGATTGTCAGGTGCTGCTACCAGTGTGCTGGCTTAAGCTAGTCCCAGAGCAGCACCTGGAACAGCCCAACAGGATGGGCTTTAGCACACACTTGCAACAAGAAGGTTGTACCCTTGGAGGGGCATTGATCTGCTTATTAATGCATGATGAAGACCAGCTGTTGCATCCTCACTGCTCTTTTGGTGTAGATGACAGTGGCACACTTATGCTGGATGTAAAACATTCTCACCCTCTGCTCATGTGGCTGCACAGCTGGTTGGCTGGCTGCTGTGCTCCAGACCCCTAAGTGCAGCTGCTTCTGGGCAGTCCTGGGTTGCAGTACGCTTTGAAGGAAAAACAACAACGGGATTGGTTGCTAAGCTGGCTTTGTACCTTTTTTCATTGCATCTGTAAAATTAAAGCTATGCTCTCTCACTAATGGGAAAAAAAAAAAAAAAAAAAAAAAAAAAAAAAAAAGCCTTCGTCCCCAGCTTTAATCTCTGCAGCCTGGATGGTAAGAGGAACCTCCACACACTCTCACACAGAGTTTACACTAGATGAATGGAAACTAGTCCAGCCAAGCAGGTGCAAGTTTGTGCACAGATGGCTGATAACTAGCAAATCTTGAAAAATGAAGTGAATTTTAGAGGAAGCAGGAAACCTCATACTTCAGCCCTAAGCCAGTCTCCAAAAGGTTAAAGATAAATCCTGTTCAAAGAACAGATGAAAATACAGCTGGCAGCAGTGGGCTTTTTGTAACTTCTTCTGAAGCATCTGGTGTTGGCTATAGTCAGAGAAGGGTTCGTAGGAAAGGTGGACCCTGTGCCAGAGACATTAGCAAATTGTCTGACAATGTTAAGGTTCCTTAAAATAGGTAGAATTGTGATTCACTTTGTATACGTAAATAGCCCTACTATAGCTATACTGTATTTATTGCTGTGTAAAATACCCCTGTAGTTGATGCAGAACCCAAGCTAAACTGCTGGTATGTAAAACCAACTTTTGCACTACTTCAGTCAGAGCAGAGTAAGGCAGCAAAATGGCAGAGCTGGCACATCAGGCTTCTCTGCAGCTTTGGTGCTTGGCTTGATTCACCTGCCACATGTGTCTCCAGCTCAAAACCAAATGCCCACCTGTATTTAATGCCAAACATCTGCATTGTACAACAAAGTCATGTTTTGCTTCCAACTACAGAACAGAGCATCTGACCAGCTCAGCATTAGAACAGATGTAGGTTACATGAACAATCTTATGTGAAATGCCACTGTGGTTTGATTAGGAAATACTAGAAAAGGAAATATGCATGAAATATTTCAGTACCTAAGCCAGACTCTAGAAGATTTAGAGATCCCACATGCGGAGCAAGCAAACTACATGACCATTTTGCTATGGGCAGGACTACAGTGATTATAATGAATGTCCTCTCATGTTGTCATGCCTCTACATACCAGATTAAATACAACAAACAACCAAAAAAATCCCAATATATTCTGTTTAGTTTTTGTTTTGTTTCATTTTTTTTTCTTTTTTTGGTTGGTTTGTGTTTGTTTTTGTTTAAAATCTTTCACTGGCAAAGGGTAATAGGATGAAATTTAATTTTTATTTTGGATCAGTTTTTTTTTTTGTTTGTTTGTTTGTTTTTAAGCTTGGTTTTCAGAACATAAGGGCAAATGTGCAAACCTTTCAGTACATTTTGAAATATTCTTTATATTTTCAATTATTATTTCTTTGTCCTGCATTTTCCTCCCTTTCTATTTTTTGTCACTTGATGTAATAGGAATAGCACTGGGCAGGTTTTAAAGACGACAAGTTAAAGCGTTGAATTTCTTCTCTTCTCCCCCCATCAGGTTTCTGAAGTTTGAGCAGTTTTGTAGCCTCTAATTACAAACAAATTAAACAGTTTTCAAAGGCAAAATGTTTAAAGAGTTTTCAGTCTTAATTTTTCCTTTCCATGGGTTCTGTTGGAAACCAAAGAAAGAGTAAGACAAAAACTATCAGAATTTCAGAAATTTCCAACTTTGGAATAAAGACATCAAAAGCAGAGTGGCTGGCAGGGCTGGGGAGGTGATTCTCCCTCTGCTCTGCTCTTGTGAGACCCTACTTGTGAGACCCTACTTGGGGACCCCAGCACAAGAAGGACATGGACATATTAGTTCGGAGGAGGGCCAAAAAAATGATCAGAGAAGTCTGCAGCACCTCTCCTATGAAGACAGGCTGAGGGAGCTGGGGTTGTTCAGCCTGCAGAAGAGAAGGCTCTGGGCAGGCCTTACAGCAGCCTTCCAGTGCCTAAAGAGGGCCTATGGGAAAGCCGAGGAGGAACTCTTTGTCAGGGAGTGTAGTGATAGGACACAAGAAGTAATGGTTTTAAACTAAAAGAGGGTAGATTTAGATTAGATATTAGGAAGAAATTCTTTACTGTGTTGGTGGTGAGGCACTGGCACAGGTTGCCCAGAGAAGCTGTGGATGCCGCATCCCTGGAAGTGCCCAAGACCAGGCTGGAGGTTTTTGGGCAACCTGGTCTGGTGGGAGGTGTCCCTGCCCATGGCAGGGGGGATGGAACCAGGTCTTTAAAGTTCTTTCCAACCCAAACTATTCTGTGGTTCTATGATTCTTCCTTTAAGAGGTTGTCAATAAAATGCTTTATTATGGAAACTAACCCCACCCCCCAAATGTATGTGTATATGTATATGTATATGTATACATATATATACATTTCAAAGTAAGATATTAACCAGCTACATTGAAACAAGTGTAAAACAGGTAGCCTGAAGCATTTCAAATTAAGTTTTCAATTTACATTTAGAAGCAGCTCCATTGTTTAAGTGTGCTCTGCCTCTCAATGCACAATAAAAGAACCTTTCCAATCTCTGAAATTTGACTTTCTTAGATGCATAGTATTCTGGAAAGCTAAACACGTGCCAGCATTCTGGAGTGGGGCAGACAGTGAGTTAAAGGGTTCAGCATAGGGGAGCTGAGCACAGCTAAAACTGCTTTGATGAGGTTTGAGTTCACTTACATCCTGAGCAGCTGGCAAGGTGTTTAATCTATGGCTAACTGATCAGCAACCTACTTCATATTTTTAAAGTCTTGGTCTTGGTAAGATTCCTATATTTAGAGAGCAACACAGATATAAGGAAATAATGACAGGATTTTGAATATGTCCAGCCTGAGTTTATTTTGGTTTATGAAAAATCAAAAGTGCAAAACAAAGCCAAGAAAGAGCACAGGTATTGCCTCTACCAGAGGCTGTATCTCTCTCTTGGCAGAAAATAAGACAGGTAAAGAGAGCTTGGGAGCATGAGATGCATCTACATTAAGAAGAAACTAATACTTACCTCCGAGGATATGGATTGGCAACCTCTACCACAAGCCATTCCCTTTGCTAGGTTAAAGCTTGGCTGGGGAGACCTCAAAGTTTAATTCTACAGAGAAATTTTACTCCCAGCACTATCAGAAACAGGAGTGATGCACATGTCATATTGTAGTATATCCACAGAATGCACCATAGCTGCCAGACTGACACACCCTGTGTTTGATGTATTTGATGAAAACAGTCAGGTTATTTTTCATTCTGGGTTTTGCGTGCCTCCCCAGCAGCGTTTGCAGAGGGATTAGACAGGGACATCCTTTGGCTCTATTTTTCCCCTCCATCATCATACAGTGTCTCATGGTGCCCTCAATCTCTGGACAGGTTTTGGGGGCAGAGAAATCACTTCAGACACAAATCTGTCATTTTCTAATCTTAATTGCTTATATTATCCTCATCCCAATCCAAAAAAATAAAATAAAATAAAATAAAATAAAATAAAATAAAATAAAATAAAATAAAATACTGCTTATTAATTCCTGAGAAAGCCTTTTCCTTTGTCTCTGAGAGGCAAAATGCCTGAAATCCTGTTGTGACCTTGTACAATAAGCAAGATATGAGACAAACCACCCCATGATCCACTCTAGCAGAGTTCCATGCCGATAGGCATGCAGTCTCCCTTTTAAAGGAAATGGGGTAGTGTCACAGGGTGAAAGAGAAACCCAACATGCCAAGCACACATGTAAAGACAATGGGTGTGAAGCATGGAGTGAAGACAATGGCAGGAGAGGCAGTCTGCTTGGGTAGCGTAGGGAGGAGAAAACTTCCCAAGGCAGTACCACACACATTGGGACCCAAGACCCTTCCAGGCAGATTGTGCACTTGCAAGGGTTGACCCAAAAACCCAAACACCAAGTTCCGTTCCAGGGTGTCTCTGGTCATCACTGTGAAGGCAAACATACTGCCTTTAATTATGCTTATTGGCCTTCCTTCTATTCTACCCTCATGCTCACACAGGGCAATCACTATGTTATTGTAGCAATCATCAAATAGTTAAATCTGTAAGGCATGCCACTTTTTAGTTTGCTCTTCTCAAGACAAAAAAAAAATGAAACAGTTCACTTTCATTTGGATGAAATGCAGAGATTCCACGCTCCAATCAGCAGACCCATAGTGTAGGGTGAAGATTGAATATCTTCCTAAAAATGCAATGGCCAAAATCGAATCTTTTTTTTTTTTTTTTTTTTTTTTTTTTTTTCCTGGTCTCCTTCCACTTGCTCCCTGTAATTTTTTAGAGGTCTACTTTTACTCATAATGAACTTTAGCAATGTACTATTTATGTTTGTAAGTACAGGCAAGTAACTTTTAAAGAAGGTCCCTGGTGTTGAGGCCTGCTAGCAGCGACTCTTTCCACTGCCAAGGAAACTGAACGTGTATAGCCAGCTAGTTGTGCATGCGGGGAGAAGAACGGCACTTCTCCACAGGTGGTACGTCCCTGCCGCAGCTGCCACCCAGTGGTTGTTTGTCATCAGCATACCTATCGTGCTTTTCCTGAAAAGCCTTTCTTCAGTGACCCAGAGGCCTTGGAAATTTGGAATAAGTTTTTGCTGGAACAAAACTCTCTTCCTGAAAAGCCTCCTGGTTTTAGCTGAAGCACTGATTTAAGTGGGTAAATTTATTTGTATCTACAAGTATCCTGTTTGGAGCTTTCAAACATAGAAAAACAAGTTTTTTTTTTTTTTTTTTTTTTTTTTTTTTAATTTAAATTGCTGCTTTTTAATGTCTTATGCCCACTAACAGCAAGCTGCAAACACCCTAACTAGACAGGCAGTCCTGGACTGAATTTCTTGTTGGATGTGCCTCACCCAGGATGCTTGCCACGCTGCTTTCTACTGTAAGTGTTCTTTAAACCAGTATTTTAAAGGACAATAGTTTACATTATAATGCTGTAAAGACACAGAAATTGTTCTGGAGTAAATTTTATTTTAGGTGAAACACGAATGACACAGTACTTCAGGGAAAGAGTTTTTCTTTGTAGATAATGATTAACTGTTTTACAGACCAAAGTTCAGAGATACTTTCTTGGCTGTAGGTACACTAAGACTAAAATGGGAATAGCCTATAATGCCGTTTCCATTACTTTCAGAATATGAACATGCATGAAAAAAAGGAACATGCAAATAGAAAAGGGGTAGGCAAGATGAGTATAACACTTGTAGCAGTGTCTGTTTCTCTGTAATTCATTGTAAATTGGCTTCTTAGAGCTGCACTGAATACTTTCCTGCTCCTTGCCCCATCTGGCTTTTGACCAGCAGAGTGTTTGGGATGCCCAACCACTATTGCTACATAACCTCCTTACTGAAGCATGAGGCAGGATGTCCACATCCACGTGACTCAGCTGCTGCTTTTAAGACTGTAGAAGTTCTCAGAGACATATGGGTGACTAACGGGGAAGGTGTGATATAGTCTCACTGTCTTCTGGTGGACTATTTCCAGAAAGCAGGGCTTAGCAGCTGTTTCACATATCAGGAGGAATGTCACAAGAATTCCTTCTCCACATTGTTATTCTACAGATCTCTCTGCCAAGTACTGGTCCCTCCCATGGTGATAATGCGGGAAATTCTCGGTAATGGACACAGCTTTTGATCTAACAGTCCAGTGGACACGAGTTCAGTGGCTCACTGTGAGTTTTTCTTTTGAGACCTGCACTTCTGAATGATTCAGACCACTGGCATTTCTGAAAGCAGACTTTATATCTGGCTCTGCAATTTCAGTGCATCCTAAAAGCATTGAGGCTCCTTCAGTGTATCTGTAAAGGCTGGATGCTTTGCCATTAAATTCCCTTTGACTTTGACCCATGTCAGAATGTGCAGGAATGGCACAGCTTTGTGCTATTCCTGCACATCCTGACATGGGGGACCAGGGAGCAGAGACTGGCATCTCCCTCTGAGCTTCCCCTCCTCAGGGAGTTGCAGAGAGCCATGAGGTCGCCTCTTGTCCTCCTTGCCTCTGGACTGGACAGCCTAGGTGTCTTCAGCGTCTCCTCATTGAACATGTCTTTGAGCCCTTTTACCATCTTTTGTTGCCTTCCTCTGGTTGCTTTCAAGGACATTAACATCATTTTCACATTGTGAAGCTCAGAACTGCACACAGCATTCAAGGTGAGGCCATAACAATGTTAAATATAGTGGGAGAATCACCTCTTTTAACCTGCTGTATGTCATTCTGTATAACACTGTAGAACATAATTTCACCTGAGACCAGATTTTCCTGCCTTTTGCAGATCACACCTTCATCTCATGCAATAAGATTATATTCAACCTTTGGAAAAAATGCCCCCAGTCCCCACCCCACCTGTGGGGTTGTGAATGGGGAGAGAAAAAAACAGCTGATACAATCCAAGAAATTGTTCACAACCAAGTGTGAAGCAACTGCCTGTCTCACGTACAAATACTGCATTAGAGTGGAAGGGAAATGTCACAGCTTCTGAGAGGACACTTCTAGGGACTGAACAAGGTAAGAATATCTGTTAGTGTGACAGCAGAAGTCCAGAGACCAGGGTGATGTATTTAGAAACTGCAGAGACCAGGCGTACGCACTATTCAGAAACTGCAAAGGAATGTTTCATCTTAGTATAACATTGGCAAGGGCGAAGTAGAGGAGGTCCCAAGAAGAGAAAAATGGACATGAAAAGCAATATAATTAAGCATTATACTGTCAGCCCAATAAAATGCTGGGCTAGAGAAACTTGTCTGTTGTACACTGCCAGCACAGCAAAGTGCTGATCCTGACAGGAGCCTCAGGCTACTGCTGTGTTTTATGAATGCTATGTAATAATAATAATTATCTGAAGAAAAGAGAAAATGTGGATATGATATTTATAGAGAAGCAAGGCTCGGCATTGCTGTAAGCTCAGAGGACATAAAGGGAATTTTTGAAGAGCAGCGTTGTCTAAGTGGGAGATGGAAGACATATTGATCAGGGATTCACTGCATCACAGTTTTTCAGATGATGCAGAACAACCCTGTATAAAGAGAGTAACATTAAAAATATTTTCTTCTTAATAAGAGTATAATAAGATAACAAGATAATAACATAATAATGACAAGATAATAATATAATAATAACAAAATAAAATATAATAATATAAAAAAATAATTTCAAAGTTCTTTCTTTTAAGGGGGGTTCCTTTTTTTTTTTTTTTTTTTTTTTTTTTTTTTTTTTTTCAAAAGATGGGCACTGTTGTGGTCTTTATGTGCCGGTACCCAATGTTATTTTCGAAAATCAGCCTTAGATCCAGAAGACACATGGAGAACATCAGTGGCCATTCCAGAGTTCAAGGATGAGGCAGAAATTACTGGGACAGCTCACAAGACTATTGACAATCAGATGCTGTGTAAAGCTTCTCTTGAAAGATTCAGTTCTCTCCACAAAATGGTTTAATGAATGCTTGTTAAGGAAGAGGTTATAAATTAATGATTTAATTACAGGAAACACTACCTATAGCCCATGAAAATTAACTCTGGCTGCAAGAATTGATTTATTTTACAGCAAAGACATCAATTGTGTCTGTAAAGTAGTGGAATGAAAGGTATGTTTGGAAGTGCCCAGTACACTTCAAACTGTATTCCAGCAGCCAGTGAGAAACACCACCTCAGACCGGCCAGCTCACTACATACATGTAGGAGTGCTGAAGAAACCATCACCCCCTTCCCAGTGACAGAAACAGACTGGACTAGAGCAGTTCTTCCTGTTGCAAAGGGAGATGAGAGCTTCAGCCTGCCTGCTCATCTGCAGCTTTGTTATTGAAGAAGAGTCAGCAGGTGGGAGAAGAGCCCAGCTTCCTATACTTGAGTTGCCACCTACAACAGAGCCTTGCAGAGTCACTCTGTTTCAATCAGTTTTTGAAATATGTGCACCCATTGATTTTTTTTTTCCCATCTGTTTTTGTACATTAGTGTATGCCAGGTGCTCAGACAAGGTACCTGGCATACTCATCAAGCAAAGAAATACAAGATAACACAAGGATCTTGTGAACCATTTGCAGGGCATCTTGCTTTAAACCCAGTCAGATGAAGCTCTGTTTGAAACAGTGAAGAATATTTTCTAGTGGTCTCTTGTAGGAGTCATAGGAATGGCTCATGACTCTAGTGGGCAAAGAGCTGTACACGTTAGGATAGGAACCCCTAAAATTAAATTTTGGGCAAACTTGTTCTTCTAAAGCTAAAACACTCCCAGTCAAATCCTCTTTGGTGGAAACTGGATTTGTGTCTAAATTACAGTCTCGACAAAAAAACTAGTATTTGTATATTTTCATAAATATACCAAAGCAAAATAAAACAAGTAAATAAAGAAACATATTTTCACCAGAGAAGTTTGTGTCTGTCTTTTGATAAAGAAGCAATTGTTTTTCCATGGAGGAAAATTTTCAGACTGGTAGGCATATATTATTTCAGTATTAAACTGAGTAGAATTAGATAGAATGTATCCAGATTCAAATTAAATCCCTAAAAACATAACTTTTCAAAATTAAAATTAAAGCCAAGTGTTGCTAATTTAATATTTTTGACAAAATGTAAAGATTTTATTTTTATTTTATTTTATTTGACACAGTGGTATTCCTGTTTCATAAATAGTAGCAGTCACACTCAGGAATTTTAAACATAGTTTGGAATGATGGAAGCCATCATTGCTAACTGTGTGGGTCTGAGGAATAGAGAGAATTTACGAGGTGTCTACAAAGTGAGAACATTCAGGATTGACAAGCACTGACTCAGTGCCTCTGGAGGCTGAGTTTCACTATTAAGCATATCTAATAAGTAGTAAAGAAATTACCCATTCATCCACTAAATTCAGAAGACACTCCTACAGAGTGTGGAACTGATTAGTGTGACATTTATCTCCCTGCTTGACTGATCTAAATATCTCATTGATGCAGATGCACTTCTTCCCCTCACATGCTGTGCTACTTTGGTGAAGATAGTAATTGAGAAAGAGTTCTGCCCAACAGGTGGGAGCAGCCTGCCCTGGTAGTGGAGAAACCTAGCACTGATCTTTCTTCTTAAATACAGTTAGGCAGTGATATGAGAAGAAAGCCTAGGATGATGTGGCAAAGGAAGTGCTTCCCTTACTTGTTTTGCTTACTAGATATTGAAGGCTTTGTTAGGTATAAACTAAAAAAGAGCCACCTAGAAAAAGTGGACCAAATCTGAGTGTCATGTGATGCACATACATGCATTTACCATGGAGTTGAATGAGAACTGAGGCAGAGTCAGAGGCATCTGTATTTGTAAGAAACCTTTGAGATCTTGATGTGACGGAGGAGCTAAGATGACCTCATACCTCCTTCTGGAACTGATGGGGGGATCCTCCAAGCAAATGGGATTTATTTCAGTAGGCTGATTAGGTTTGGATTTCTGCTGGTGAATGGCTATAATGGCATATATGCATGCGTGTGCATGTGCATGTCCATGTATGCAGGGTGTGTAACCAGTTTCCACCCAGGAGTGTAAGGATAAAAACCTCTCTGTGGATACAGAAGATAAAAGAGAATGTGCAGAAGAACTGCGGACAGTTTCAGAGTATGCTTGACAAGGGATGCAGAGGAAGATGCTAACAGAAGGTTTTGGTAAAAGTAACTGCAAAGTAACTGATACTTGATTCTTGTTTTGTGTTCAGGCAAGTAGAAATTTATACTACTCATGAGTAAGCAGGCAATGACTCTTGGGGAATTGTTATTGTATCCCTTGAGGTAAATTAAACATGTCTTTATGCTTAAGTATAAAGAGATTGAATGAACAGTGCATTGGACAGTTCTACCACTGTAAGCAGCTCTCCAAGGAGTCTGCAAAGATGTGTCATGAGCCAATTCCTTGCATACTAGCCCCAGAGTCAATCATGAGTGTTGGCACAGGACACCTTTGCCTGGTGTTGTGTTTGTCCCCCAAGACTACCTCTAATCCCCAAAGGTGGCCTCCAGCGCCTGCATCACAGGATCACTACAGGAGAAAGCTGCAGCATGTCTCATCTCATCAGCAAGGGGAACTTTATTCCCTACACAGAGTCCTTCTGTCCCTGGCATTTCTGTTTCCCCTTGGCTTAATCCATCCTGCAGCCAGCCCCTCTTGCCCTCTTGTGCCAGATCATCTATTGGTCACAAATTAGCATTGCTCTACTGGGCCTTAGCAGATTTTCTGAGAATTCCCTCTGTGACCAGTCCTATCTCCTTTGTAAAATCATTTCCAGAGCAAGATGACTCTTATATGCTTGAGTAAAAGAAGGCAGAACTGGACTCTAAAAAGAAAATCCGTTACTGGCCGCAGGTATTATTTATATTGTAATTTCTGTTTGTCTGAGGTGCCTTACTTCCTGGCCAGTACAGCCCTGCCAAATTTCTCTCAGAATAGTAGATTTTATGGCTGGATTAGGTCAAGCCAATGACTCTTTGCCTGAGGCAGCCAAAATCACTGTCAACTTGTTGATCAGGTTATTGGTCTGCTTTTCCATTGAGCCTTTTCCAAGCCATTCAGCTTGGCACTGATGAATGAGACACATTGGAGGATTCCAGCTCCTCAGTTAGGAACTAAACCAAAATGTCATTTTTGACTTTATTGCCACTTCTTATGAGCAGCATAATTTGATAATGGCAGGTAGGAAGGAGATTAAACAGTCCATTTCCCCACCCCTCAGATATTGTTGTAAGACTTGATTTGCACCAGCATACTGCAGGGCAGGTAATTATGGCTTTATGACTACAGGTCAGGAAGTAGCAGAATGGGGAAGGGTGTGGGGGGGTGTGGGGGGGTATGTTTGTGAGAGGATTTTTCTGGCTGAACACATGCTACATCCAGACAGCAAGAAACAAGTTCTCCCAAGCAATAGCCTTCTCCAAAGATCAATAAGTATCCACATCTTCAGGGACTCTGAGGGCAGATTTTCTGTTCCATTGACGTATAAGATGTTAAAGGAGAGTCCAGGATCTACTGAAATGGTCAGAAGATTTTTCACAAAAAAGAGAAGAACCTTGATGAAATCAATGAGAAATTAAGAGTTATCTGCGAGGACTGGGGAGGAGAACTCAGTTGGTGTGTCATTTTTGTCATGCCAGGAAAGAAGTTAAACTCACTCACACTGTCTTGCTATAGGGATTGCCTCTCCCAGCATCCCAGCATGGGGGTTGGAAGAGAGAAAAAAAAAAGAAAAGGGACATGGTCCTAAATTAGCTGGACTGGGAAAGGGTCAGTGCTTGGATCAGTCAAAATTCCTTCAGGAAAGTGCTCATCCTGTGAGGCATCTGCCTGTGGCAGTCATTTCAAAGCGTCTATACAAATCATCCTACTTTGAGACCAAAGCACAGCAGCTGTCTACATTACCAGGGCCAATACACAGGAGAGAGAGACAGGTCATCTCAGTGTGCAGTGCGGTGATGTGAGAGATGTGATGTGGTCATCCACATGTCCATTCTGGTGGCTTTATTTATTACTGCAGCATAGCCAAAAGATTCCTGAAGATAGAACCATTTTTGAAATAAGACCTTACCAAGGTCTGAGCAAACCTATAAAACTTCCTGGAGTTACATATATGACCATATCCAATCCTGGTCCTTTCCTGGAAGAACAGCATTGCAAGTCTAGCAGTAATAGGATACACTCTTTTTATAGACATATGTGTACCCAAGTATATATACATAGAGAATCACAGAATCATTAAGGTTGGAAAAGACCTCCAAGACCATCTGGTTCAACCCTCCCCCTACCACCAATGTCCCCCACTAATCCATGTCCCTAAGCACCATGTCCAGCCTTCCCTGGAGCACCCCCAGGGATGGTGACTCCACCACCTCCCTGGGCAACTTGTCCCAGTGCCTGACTGCTCTTTCTGAGAAGAAACATCTCCTCATTTCTAACCTGAACCTCCCCTGGTGCAACTTAAGGTCATTTCCTCTAGTCCTATCACTAGTTACCTGTGAGAAGAGGCTGACCCCCATCTCCCCACACCTTCCTTTCAGGCAGTTGCAGAGAGCCCTGAGACTCCTCCAGACTAAACAACCCCAGTGCCCTTAGCTGCTTCTCACAGGACTTGGAACAGGGGGATGATCACCTCCCTGGTCCTGCTGGCTACACTGTTCCTGATACAAGCCAGGATGCTGTTGGCCTTCTTGGCCACCTGGGCACACTGCTGGCTCATGTTCAGGTGAGCACTGACCAAGACCCCCAGACATTTTTCCTCTGCACAGCTTTCCAGCCACTCTGTCCCAAGCCTGTAGTGCTGCATGGGGTTTTGGTCAAAGTGCAGGACCCAGCACTTAGCCATGTTGAACCTCATCCCACGGGCCTCTGCTCATCAACCCAGCCTGTCCAGGTCCCTCTGCAAGGCCTTGCTAAACTCTGGCAGATTGACACTTCCCCCCAGTGTCATCTGCAAACTTACTGTGGGTGCACTCAATTCCCCCATCCAACTCATCAATAAAGATATTAAAGAATACAGGCCACAACACTGACCCCTGGGGAAAACCACTGGTGACCGATGACCAGCTGGATTTCACTCTATTCACCACCACTCGCAAACACACATGAAGGTATGTTTGGACAGAACAAATTCTGGATATGCAGAAGCTTCATAAACTCTGAGAACTGTAAAGAAAGTAACAGTTTGCCGGTGCGATCCGAAAGAAAAAACAACCCCCCAAAAAACAAAAACAAACAAACAAACAAACAACAACAAAACAAAACAAAACAAAAAAACAGATTTTGCCTATGAGCAGTCATGTTCCCTGCTAACTGGGACACACATCCCACTCTGCCTGCTGCTGCTCCCAGTTTATCCTTCCTATCTTCTCCTTAAGGATGGCCTGAGCAAGCTGCTGTCGCTCCCTGCAAAATGCAAATTCAAAACCTGCGCTGTTGGCTATCTTAATTATAAGGACCATATTTTTTTCATCCATTCTGCACATAGAAGAATGTTAATCATGTGAGTGACTGCTGTTTCAGGTTTCATTTTGGAGACGTGGGCTGATTTATGCAGTGAAGGCTGCTTATTCTGAGATACATTCACCCTCCTTCACTTTTTCTCTGTTTGGGATGAGTAACATCTGATTCTGATTTACTAATGAGAAATCTAAAGTCACCGAACAACTGTCCTCATATGACCTGTTACTGAGCCTTCCAAGTGACAGCAGCAGGAGTGCAGTTTAGCCATCAGAATGTTAAGGGAGTAAAGAAGTTTCATCCATTTGTGATGATTATAGTTCACAAAATATAGTTGAAAAAATACCACTTAAAACAAAAATATATTGCTCTGTGCTTAGATTAGGTAATCATTTATTTTTTTTAAAATGGTAAGTCATCATCACATAAAGCCTAGCAGAAAGTTTGCAATAAATCTAGCATACATTGATGCTTGTTTTATAAAACATATTAATAACATGATTAAAAGATTAAAATCCCAACCTCTCCTGGCCTTACTGACATCAGAAGGAGCTCACGTCTGTGACCACAAGAAGAGTGTGCACATTTAGAAATTAAAATTGAGAATCGCAAATAATCACAAGAAAGTCATGGTTTCAGGGGACAGTATTTAGAACATGGTCCAGAGCAACTAAATTAGTAGTCCTTTAAATTACCACAATTTAGTCTCTTAAAGTATTTCTGTGATTCTCTGTGGATTGGATTGTGCATTGTATATCCTTGCTATTGAATTAATCCTTAATACATTCTCACAGTAACAAACAATAGAAATGACAGCAGCAGTATCAGAATGATTTACACCGATAGGACCTAGTTCAGATTATTTTGCTATGGATTGGATGTGAAAGGTTATTGCCTTTTGTGGAGGGGAAGAAATTGCACAGTCAGATTATTTTATATTATGGTGGAATCTTTTCTTGGTTCAAGGATAAAGTATGAAGCGCTCACCTTCTACAAGTTAAATGAAAGCCAAAAATACTTAACGTGCTATATATAAAATGTAATAATTTTATTTTTTTATCTTAAATAACTAAATGAAAGGAAAAAAATAAATAGTAGATATGTATTTAAAACAATATAAAATGACCCTAACTGGTTTATTCTGTTTTGAATTTTTCCTTGCTATAAAGGTCCAAAAAGACCTGAGCCCTACCCAGCATATAGCCATGCCATTTATAAAGACATCATAGTTACAGCTAAAGTTACACACCACAGGACAGACAGTAATCAGATTTTTTACTAATTCCAGGAAAATACTGCAAAATTTAGTGTGGATAAACAGAAATTGTATAGAACTGAAGAAGCAGCAGTTATAACTGACATACAAACAAAAAGGTCAATATTCTATATACTTTTTAGGGCATAAGTTCAACTTAAATTACATCTAAGAACACAAATCAGATCTTGATAAAATATTACAAGTTAACAGGTTGGCTGAAATTTGTCCTTCAATGGAATAATCATCTAAACACTGCTTACCTTCAAATTTGAGAGCAAACAACTCTGAAAGGAATACAAGTTACAAGCAAGTAGAAATCACCAATAGAAAATGAAATGCATGAGTAAAATGAAGCTGGCTAAAGGGCTGCTGCATGCTAGTTCTTTCCTGCATCATCAGAATCAATGAAGAAGAAAATAAATCATGCTGCAGTGAAACAGACATGAGGTATATTCAGATGCTGTCAGGGAGAGTGCAGTGAGTTTTATGCAAGGACCTTGCTGTTTCCTATAAATACTGATGAGCCCAAGTCTGACATGCTTGCTCACAGCATGTACCCTGGGGGGACCTCAGTGGGAGGGCAGAATAAGATGCTCTCCAGCATGGACATGAGCACCAGAATGTACCTCATTATGAATGTTCTCATGATTTGAGTGTGAGCTCACTAGTCAAGTAGATTTTCAGCCCTTCCTATGCTTTGCAGTTGACAGTAGGATGGTATGAATCCCAAATCACTAACAAGCTGCCCTTGCCTGACTGGAAGGTGCTCTGTGGACACAGGTTATCTGGTGACAACATGTATCCCTCTGGCCCTGCTGCTGGAACCCTTCCAGCTCATGCTGGGGTCTCAGGGACCATAACCAGCACAGACTGGAGACCAGATTTCTCAGGTGTTTTGAAATAAGTAATTGGGAAAGTATACTGCAATCAGTATTAAAAAAAAAAAAAAAAAAAAAAAAAAGTAGAGTAAGAGGGAAAAGTAGTGCTATGACCTTACCTTCACATTTTCACATTTGAATCATTTTGATCCAGACTGGGCATCGTGAGAAGAGCACAAAACTGCAATGTTAGCTTTTTTGATGAGAACAGATTAATGATGTAATACATTTTATTTTGTTGCTCTAATTTATCTCTGGTGTTAAACAGACAGAATGATCAGCCAAACCGGATCATTTGCTTAATGGCTTTCAGTGTTAGGCCTCTACAGTATTTAGATATTTGACAGCTGAATAACTTTTGTATAGCTGCTGCAGTTAGGTCAGTTTAAATTACTCTGGGGAACCAGTCTCCTCAAGACCAGAATGACTTCAAGAAAAGAACATGAGAGTGAAATAATACAAGAACATTTCTTACCTACATTTCCCAACTCACATAGGCAACAAGGGCAGAAAGAGTTATTCTAATTATACTGTCAACCCCATAGTCAGAAGCACAGACCTGGTAACCCCGCTGCATGTGCAGGAAGCAGTATGAGGATATGTCACACAGCTGCTCTGTTTTCATGGCTGCATGCTGATGTCAGCTGAACAGCTGTTTGAGTTATACTCCTGGAAAGCTAACATTGGCCAAAGTTCAAGAGGGCTCTATCTCCCTCATTTCCCTGGCAGAGAAAGCAGACTTCTCTGCCATGGAATGGGTCTTTGTCCTTCTGGTAACGTAGGTAAAATCACTACTGAACTGAAAGGTATTAAGATGTGAGACAAATGAGACATGAGAAATTATAGTAACTAAGGAAGAAGAAACCATGCATTCTGAGTGCTTAGATCTGGGTTCTTCATCACACAAACTGTAAACTTAGCTTTAAGGAGCAACAACTGGCTTGAATTTTGGTTTGTTTATCTTTCTCAGATATCCTTCTCAGACTGAAAACAGCCCTGATGAGAAAGACCTGTGTCTGTTGATTGACAAGAACCTCAGCAACAGCCTGTAATGTGCACTTGCAGCTCAGAAATTTTCTGGGCTGTATCAAAAGTAGTGTGGCCAGCAGGGTGAGGGAGGTGATTCTCCCTCTCTGCTCTGCTCTTGTGAAAACCCACCTGGAGCACTACGTTCAGCTCTGGGGTCCCCAGCACAAGAAGGAGGTGGACATGTTAGAACAAGTCCAAAGGAGGGCCATGAGGATGATGAGAGGGCGGGAGCACCTCACCTATGAAGCCAGGCTGAGGGAGTTGGGGTTGTTCAGTCTGGAGAAGAGACTGCCCGGGCAGACCTCATAGGATCATTTCAGTACCTAAAGGGGGCCCACAGGAATGTTGGGGAGGGACTCTGTGTTAGGGGATGTAGTGATAGGACAAGGAGTAATGGTTTTAAACTACAAAAGAGTAGTTTTAGATTAGATATTATGAAGAAATTCTTTAAGTGTGGTGAGGTGCTGGACCAGGTTGCCCAGAAAAGATGTGGATGCCCCTTCCCTGGAAGTTTTCAAGGCCAGGTTGGATGGGGCTTTGGGCAACCTGGTCTGATGAGAGGTGTCCCTGCCCATGGTGAGAGGTAGAGTTAAGTGATCTTTAAGGTCCCTTCCAACACAAACTGTTCTATGAACCTATGATATCCTGTTTGCTATGGGGTAAAGAACAAACAAACAGAAGTTATCTCACACTAGAGGGTGAAAACAAGAAGAAAGCAGCTTCTGAAGGACATGTCTGAGAGATGACGCCAATCAAGTCCAAGAAGCAGAGGAAAAAAATTCTAGACTGAAGTTGAGACATAAGGGTGATAAGGAAGACCATACTGCACATGTGGACCAGGTAGATTGAGGTATTCTCAATAATTCATGAGGTTCCTGGTATCTGCTCCTTTTCTTCCAGCCATTCTTGTACTCCAGAAGGCTAATGCCAGGTCTGAGGTACCTAGCAGCACAGAATACTTACTTACAGTTGCCTTCTATATAAGGAAGAAAGTTTTCATCGGATCTCAGTTATAGGGATCAGTATCTGGCTCTGACTCAAAACGTTACAGATAGTCATTATTTCTGTAATCAGCTAGGCTGAACTCACTAACTTTGGCACATGTGACGTGGGAAATGCAGATTCAGGTACAGATCCAACATGCCAAATGCTTTGCTGGTCTAAGCTACATCTTGTTAGCTGGATTTCCTTTGCAGGTTCTTGATCTCACAAGAAGCTGAATGCCTTCTGAGTTGGAGGCAAGGGTGCTCTGCTCTGTGGAACATTAACAGCAATGGTCAAGAAGCACACATCCATTAATCCTGCAGTAGACTGTGCTTTACTCATCTGTTGGCAGGAAGGGGACTTTTGGTAACAGTGCTGATAACACACCAGTGTCTTAGCTGCTGCTGAGTTCCACAACACCAAGATCTTCTCTGTTTCTCATGCTGCCCCACCAGCATGGGACAGGAGGGGAAGCGACACAGCCAGGACAGCAGACCCCTGCTGACCCAAGGCATGTCCCATACCATATGCCATTGTGCTCAGCAAAAAAAAAAGAAAAAATAATTAAAAAATGGGGAGGTGGGAGGAGGAGGAGGAAGAGGGGACATTCATTGGCATGGTGTTTGTCTTCCCATATAACTCTTATGTGTGTTGGATTCTTGTTTTCCAGAAACGTGGATAAACATCTGCCTGCCGGTGGGAAGCAGTGAACGAATTTCTTGCTTTGCTTTGCTTGCATGTGCAGTTTTTGCTTTGCCTCTTAAACTGTCTTTTTCCCATCCCACGAGTTCTCTAGCTTTTACCATCCAGTTCTCTCCCCATCCCACTTGGGGGCAGTGAGCAAGCGGCTGCCTGGGGCTCAGCTGCCTGCCAGGGTTAAACCACAACACCCTGCAAACTGTACCTAAACCTTGGTCATTGCGCCGAGGAGGGGAGCTTTCAAGTGCAACAGCAGTTGATATAAGACATTGATATATGCTTTATTTTAGATATAGCTAATTTTAATTTTAAAGCAGCCCTGTGATTTCTGAGCTGATGCTGTGACTGATGTCTGCAGCCAGATGTGGAGCTGCAGTGACAGTCTAGCAAAACACCGATACCTGGATCTCCTTCAAGCAAACCTCAGAGGTGCTTTATAGGGGATAAAAACACAGGGCTGGACTCCAGAGCTCTTGTTAAGCATCATTGTCTCATGTTTCTCCTGGTGGAGAGTGGTACACACTCTGCCCACATCTTCTTCACCTTTTTCACTAGTGCAAGGTACTCTGAGACTCAGCGTGGGTGTTAAAGAAATAACTCCCCAGGTAGCCCTGCACAGCTAATGGGACTGCCTGCCCAAGGCAGACAAGAAGGGCATTTACTTTCATTGCCTAAAAGACAGGAAATGTTTAGATGCCTGCTCAACTTGGGACTTACAACCCTGTTCTAGAAATATTAAGACCATATTAAGGTCTTCAAAGATACGGGTGTGCCAAGTTCTCATAGATCTGAGCAGGAGTTAGGCACACTGGATAAGATTTCAAAAGATGTTTAAGTACTTAGCACAACATTAAAATTCTGGCCTTCGGGGATCCCAAAGTACTTTCAAAAACCGGACTGTCAAAATAACATGTAATCATCCACTCTCCTTTTCCATGGTTATATATTAGTTTTCAGTATTTTTTATATTCATAGAACACCCATTTCAACAAAAATTCAGTTAAAAGTTTACCTTCCCTACTAATTATGCTTAGTGAGGTCTAAAAATTACATTAATAATTTTAATTAACATACTGTCTATAAACAGATTGAAAATTCAAGACATAATTAAATTACTAACAACAAAAACCTGTGAAATGAACTCTGCTAAAATTTGGGCAGCAACCTGTGCTGCCCAAGGCTCAGACTTTTCCATGAAATGCTGTCTTTTCACTGCTGGACCTTTGCTTTGGCCTTCCACAGAAGTATGTTGTGGCACCACCTCTCATTTTGCCACACTGCAGATTTTTTCTCCATAGGCAACTTACCTTAGTGATCTTACAGGATGGACCTACTCTGGGTGTCAGCAATGGTTCTCCCACTCCCATGAACTTTTAATTTTAGTAAGGAAAAGCCTTAACTTGGAGGATGATTGCCAGTTTTGATCACAGTTCTGCAAAAGCTCACTTCTCCTGTTAATACATGAATACTTGCATTTTCTAAATGAGCAAAGATAACTGATACATGAACACAGGACATCACTGTTGCAGAGAAGCATGGTAAATGGTTATGGAGGTATTCAGTGGCCTCAGGAAGCTGTGCAAAGCATTCTTCATGACCTCTCCATCACCTTCACGCTCCTTACTAGCTTTGATTCTGCTGATGGAA
This sequence comes from Nettapus auritus, assembly GCA_011076525.1. Taxonomy (NCBI): domain Eukaryota; kingdom Metazoa; phylum Chordata; class Aves; order Anseriformes; family Anatidae; genus Nettapus; species Nettapus auritus. The sequence goes on along the minus strand of CM021797.1, from coordinate 50,112,436 downwards.
TTCCCCTTGGCACTGAGTATATCCCATTCCCTTTTTATTTCTGCTCCTGGCTTCTGCTATGCCTTATGTGCCTGGTACTGATTAAGGAAGGCTCCTTTCCCCTCTCCTTACAACATGTAAAAAAATCTTGTGTATGCCTTTGGTGGAGCTGTGCATCTACTTGCATGGGAGTCTAGAGGTCAGTTAATGAAATGTTGCTAAATGGGAAGCTGAATCAGAGTATTACCAAGCACAAACGACATGGTAGGACATACCTATAGCCTGCAATATGTAAAGCAATGCTATGCTTTCCTCTACTGTGGTCAGATTTGCCTAAATCCATTAACACTTTATGACCACATTTTCTTCACTCACTGAATAGAAATAACTTAGCCTGTGGATTAAGCCCTGCAGGAGGCTTTTGAAGCCAAACTGATATTTGTTTGTGCGCTATGGAAATAGAAAGTAATATCCACAGCTCATGGCAGTTCGTAACCATTTGTGGTTTGTGATAAATTTAGCCAATCAGCAAATCAAAGGCTGGGATAAACCACCAACTTGTCTATAAGGTGTGCTTGGTGAGCTGAAGGTTTGCCTCAAGCCACGGATAGTTGTGGCTTGCTAGCGTTATAAAAGAGATTAGTTTTTAGAAAATGTGTTGCCCAAACTGGTTTGTATATTGTAGATGCTAACAAGCATGGTATGTCAGCAAGTGCAGTATGCCAGAATGTCATGCCAGGCTGCAAAGAGAGGAAAGGAGCTTGCAGGTTAGAGCAGTATTCAACCTGAGACTGACATCAGCCACAAAACAACATCCTGGAATGCTTCTTCATTATTAATTGTATTTATTCTACTAACAGCTATTATTGAAGAAATGAGATATTGTGTTTCAGATTTTAAACCATACAACCGTAAAGTATCCCAAGGTGGAAGGGACCCACATAGTAAAGTATTGCTCTGGCAATAGCTGTATGACAGTGTTTTCACAGAAAATGTGTCAGCATTTGAGAACAATTGCGGCAAATGCATGCACAAATTAGACATACAGCAAAACATCCAACTCATTTCAAATACAGGTCAAACACAGTATGATTTTCTGTCTTCTGAGCATACTGGTGCAAAATGAAATGAAAATTGGTAGTTATTTTTTTGAAACAATTTCCCATACTGTTTTATTCCCAGTGCCATTGCACAGTTTAACACTAGCTGTGCACACAGCACTCGTCAGGTATGGCTGACAATCTGGTCCCTTTTTAAAATGATATGAGTACTACAAGTCTCCACACTGACAGTTCATGCTTGGGTAAGACCTCTGTCATCTGTAGTAACTTAGAGGTTCATGACTGGTGTTTGCTTTGACTGAGTAATATTTTGGTGGTTTTGCTTCCAAATTAGGGAAATGGCATCAAGTTGCACTAGGGGGGATGTATGTTGGATATTAGGAGAAATTTCTTTACTGAAAGGGTTTTTAGGCATTGGGATAGGCAACCCAGGGAAGTGGTTGAGTCACCATCCTTGGAGGTCTTCCAGAAATGTATAGATGTAGAATTTAGTAACATGTTTTAGCAGTGAACTTGTCAGTACTAGGTTAAAGGTTGGAGTACATGACCTTAGGGGTCTTTTCCAACCTGAATGATTCTATGGTTTTATGATTCTATGAACTGTAAAAGACCATCTGAGAAACTGGGTAAAAACACTCAGATCCTATGGCAGGTAGTGCTCACCCAGTCATGGATGCTTTCAAAAGGAGTGGAGGCACAACCAAAACAAATTAATTTGCTATTCCATGAAAAATCTCAAGCCAGAAATTTAGGAGACTTCGGGTAGTCAGAACTATGCTGGGCAAAGCAAAGACCACAGAAGTGCCAGTATCTAAGCAATAAAAATATCCCAGGTACTTCACCTGCTTGGTGATGGTGTTATTCTGTTAGTATTAGGTGTTCATCTGGGAAGAAGAGGTGGATCTTTGATTTTCAGCAGTTCTGAGCTGAGCTGGCTTCAGGGTGGTTACTGCATTGTGGAGGAGTGCATGCTGGTGGTTGACTGGGACTCTGATATCAAGGGAAATTGTGATGGCTTTCCTCTGACTAGTCCATGACCATCATAGTGAGCTTAGCATGGATCTGCAATGGAATTTCAGCAACGTACATGGGGCTCAAAACGGCTTGTGTTTAATCCTCATGAACAGTTCAAATGGATGTAGATCTTTCCTGCCCTAGATTACAGAGTAGCTCTGTCCTTGTATGCACAAATGAGCAGTATTATGGTTGTTTTTCCTTTTGCACCTTTGACTGAAGAAAATATGAATAACATGTCTGCACTGGGGAGGGAGTAGTTACCCAGTGTTGGTCATTAAACAAGTCTTCTTGTTCCTACAATTTAGAAAATAAAAAAGAGTTTCATTCTTAATTAGCAGCAGCTTCACTCCATGCCTGCTCTTCAAAATCTGAAGAATCATGGTATCACACAACAGGAGACATCAAAGTAAATCCTATCCTACCAGCAGACCCAGTCACAACTTTGAACAGGAAGTCTTCTAGCACACTGGTCTGATCAGATGCAGATGGTTGCAACTCTCTTTATGGGCCTTCTGTTTATACCAACAAATACAGTTTGCTAGCAGAGCAGAGCAGCCTTCATGCTAACTCAACTTCTCCTGGGGACATATCCTACTCATGTGAGAGCATGGTGATTTACACATTCCTAAAACTTCTCATTCAATTTAAGGTTAAACTGGAATGGCTTACCATGGCATATTAGCAATGTTGTGACACCTAACCTGCTCTCATGGGACTGCCAGTGTGTCACACCAGTGGCTGAACTACATCTTTGACTCGGCATATTTTTGGTCTTCGCTGTAGAGTAAAGGTATCACCCTAATCCTACACGGCAGGGTACAATGTCACGTAGAGCTGGCCTTTGCTTTGCATTGAGCTGAGTGACTACATGAGCTAGGGAGCTGAGAAGAATCTTCTTCCTTCCCATCAGGAAGCTGCTGCAGCTGTTGATGATGATGAAGAAGATGGGAGCTCTTGAGGGTTGCATACTGCCCCCTAAAAAGGAAGTATGCTGAAAGCTGGAGACTTGGTAATGAAATCTTTCACTGCTGTCCCTATCCACAGCAGTAACTCCTTGTGCTGAAGAAAAATTTATATACCTTTTGCTGAATCATGATCCTCTTCAGACATGTCTTTATATATTTTTCCACAGTGTAGGATATTTAGACATTGCAGATTACTGTGGAAACAATATAAAATGTGGAACTGAGACTGCCCAGCAGAGGTGGATTTATGTGCTTCATAAAATTCCTGAGGTCACATTATCAGGAGCATCTGAAAATGGAGCTCTTAAAATATTATTGGCTTCATGTTGGAACTATGTAGTGCTTTGGAAACAGGAGTTTTAGGTCAGAACTTCACTACCTGTGCACCTTCCAACCACCATGCTGCACTCATCCTCTCAAGGACTGTACAAGACCATATAGTGATGTTGTCTCACTGCCTAGCACAGCAGGCTGGGTGAAGATGCAGGGGAGAGCACCCAGCTTTCACTCTTGGAGACAAACCTTGGGCTAACAAACATTCCTTTCAACTCTCTACAGGAGGTGAACTAAATCCTGACTTCACATTACATGCACCTCCTCCGAACTGCAGTCCTCTGATGTAGGCCCCATTTTCCTGTATCTCCAAGGATACACCCCACATATTGAGAGGTGTGTGTGGTAATGTCATGTGTCTACATACACAGAAAAAAAAAGACAAGTTCATGAGATAACAATGCTAAGATCTGACAGACCTTCTAATATCCATGGATTCCTAGATTTTATAATATTTGATTTTTCCTAAGAGCTCCATTTTCAATGTGTAGATGTAGAATGAGAATCACAGAGTTAACAGAATGAAATACGTATGTTTTCATGTAAGAAAGAACTCAAAAATATGATGGGTGTTCAATATAAAACATCTGGATGGTAAGAGATCCACGATTTCTATTGGCTTTAAAAAACTTGCAACTTTGTGGAAGAAGGCCAGAACTCATGATTTTGGATATATTAAATTGTCAAAGTGAGCCATCTCTTTTCTTCATGTCACCTGTATTATCTTATTAAAAGGAACCACTTGTTTATCTTGGACAATATTTTCTTTAACCAACCCACTCTATCCTTGACTCACACTTTATTTCCCCATACTGATTTTCTCTCCAGATAATTCTTCCCACCATCCCGCCCCATGCCACTGTATCATGTATTGTTCATCAGATTCACTGACAGGCTTCCTGGGAGAAAAACTCTGCTTTTGTTAAAAGCTGTGTGTTCATCATGTATTCGAATGAATCACTTTATTATTACAGCAGTGTCTATAGACTCCGCTGACAGATCTACTGTTAGGTACTGCACAAATGTAGAGAGAATGCTTCAAAGAGCTTGCAGGTGGGACAGTGTAGTACTCATCAGCAAAATTGCCAACAAATGCAGATGTGTTTAAAGCTGAGCCTTTCAACATAGGAGACATAAAACTTTTTACCTGGGTGAGATAATCAAAGCCAGTAGAGACCAGCATCAAAGACGATGGGTCCATGGTGAGGCTTGCTGGAACACAGCACAGCAAGGAGTTTCCCTGATTTCAAATGCAGTGATTGGTGAATTTCTTGCCTGGCAAACTGCATGGATGAGAAAGGGAGAAGAGAGGTAACAGGTACAGAAACAGTGCTGAGCAAAGACTCTGTGCATTTTCAGGCATAGCACTCATCGATGGTGAATGACTCAAAAGTCTTGAGCAAGAAAACTCCCTAAGGCATCACATTAATATCGTGCTTTTGTTCTCATTGTCCACAATCAGCAGAACTGCAATGGACACACCTGTTCCACCTGTTAATTTCTCCTCGTACTAAAAATGAAGTTACAAGGCTTCAAAGAATTGTAAGCCAGAGAGGATGACAGACAACGAGACATGTAATTGGAAGAGCACAGTAACAAATTTATGTGGCTTTAAATATGGAATTTAAAGAGCATTAACCATTTTTCAGATTAACTGTCAATCACTTGTTGGCTTTATGACAAGAGAAAAGTTATTGTTTCTGAAAACTCTATTGAATTGCTGCATGCAATCAAATAATGAGGAGAAATATGGACCCTGTTCCTAGTGTAAAAGAAGAGTAATGATCTGAGCCTGTACACTGCACTTAGTGGCGAAGGAAAATTTCAGAGGAAAGTGACTGCTGAAATTGTTTTTGGCTCTGCAACACATTTCAGAGAAGGAGAGACTTGCCAGACAAAGATGAACGCCAGCAATAGTGGAGTTTAAATTTCAACACAAGCCATGGGTGAAGGTTCTCAAGCAATCACAGAATAGAAATAAATAAGGATAGAAAAGTCTGGAGGTCACCTGGTCCAAACACCTGCACAGGCAGGTCCATCTACAGCAGGTTGCTCAGGACCATGTCCAGATGGCTTGTGAAAATCTACAAGGATAGAAAACCCAGAACCTCTAAGGGCAACCCATGCCAGTGCTCAGTCACCCACACAGCACAGAAGTGCTTCCTGGTGTTCAGAGGGAGATTCCTGTGCTTTGGTTTGTGCCCACTGCCCCTTGTTCTGTCACTGGGCACCTCTCACAAGAGTCTGGCTCCATCCTCTTTGCACCCTCCCCTCACATATTTGTACACACTGGGGAGATTCCCCTTGGGCCTCCTCTGCTCCAGGCTGAGCAGTCCCAGCTCTCTCAGCCTTTCCTTCACTACCTTTTTGACTTTTCACCACACTGTCCACTATCTCCCTCTCTTGTACAACCCAGAGCTGCACACTGTGTTCCAGGTGTGGCCTCACCAAGGACCATCTCCCCTCACCTGTTGGCAACACTCATCCCGATGCAGCCCAGGGTACCGTCTGCTGCCTTTGTGACAAGGGCACTTTGTGGGCTCAGCTTGGTGTCCACCAATCCTTTTGTGCAGAGCTGCTTTCCTGCATGACAGCATTCAGGTTGTGCTGGTGCATGGGCCTGTTTCTTGTGCTGGTGCAGGATGTTGCACTTCTTGTTGAACGGCATGAAGCAGCTCATTTCTTCAGCCTGTCCAGGTCCCTTCTTAATGGCAGCACAACTCATTGACATCCCAGTCACTCCTCCCAGTTTTGTGTCAACTACAACCTTGCTCTGTACTGTCTTGAAGACCATTAATAAAGATGTTGGATAGGACTGGGTTCAGTATTGACCCTCGGGGTGCAGCACCACTGCTTGTCCTCCTAGTAGACTTTGTGCCACTGATCACTGTCCTCTGGTCTGCCTGTTCAGCCAGTTTTCAGTCCACCTCACTGTCTGCTCCTCCAGCCTGTACTTCATCAGCTTCCCCATGAGAGACAGTGTCTCTTATTGTGGTTAAGGAGGACAATATCCACTGCTCTACCCTTCATCTACTGATTCATTCATTTCATTGTGGGCTATCAAGTTTGTCAAGCATGACTTCCTCTGTGTGAAGCCATGCTGACTCCTTGCAGTCACCTTTTCCTTCATGTTCTTGGATGTGGTTTCCAGAATTATCTGTTCTATTTCTCTCCTAGGTGATATTTTCATACGTAGCTTCCATACAATAGAAACAATGGATGTTAAATTAATATCCATTTTGTGTTGCTTTGCAATTCAGTGATTCCTGTAACCATGAGTCCTGAACATAACTCATTCCTTAATACACATTAGCTTCACCATCCCAGGTTTGCTCTTCCATTATGCATATGCCTTTAATACTCTGCTGATGATTTCCTCACAATGCTAAGATACCACAAGGCTGCTGTCAGCTTTGAAGACCTGAATATTAAGATGTGTTTCCTGGCAGAGATAAGAGGTCTGTGGTGCACCTTTGGCTTTTCCTACGTGGCAGAGAGAAAAGCTATTCTATGACGCAGATGAGGGCTGATCCTCACTGGGTTAGAGAGGTCTGAAAACTCTGTCTCTGCACAATGTTTCCCATGTGGAAAGTCAAAGCAGTGGAACAAGACCTGGATAAGGACTTTACTCAAGTTCCAGTACAGACAGAATAAACTGGATTCCTATTTTGTGGCATGCTATTATATTCTGGTATCAGGGAAAGAGGAAATAAAGAGGTCACGGTACTTTTCCAAATACCATATTCTCCCGTGTGCTAATTTAATGTCTATTCCTTAAATTCTCTACAGCAGACTTACTGAAGGCTTGACCTTTAAATGAGTCTTAAATATGGATTAGTTGCCTTGCAGTGTTCCAAGTTACAGGTTGGGAAAAGGTTAGTGCAAGAAAAACCAAGAGCATCAGATGTCCAGACATGAACCTCTAGCACACCGTTTGTAAGGTGCTGATTTATCACAAGGCCATATAGAAGAATGGAGGAGAATTCTAGTCTGAGACAGAAGGAACAACTATGAGAAGCAGACATACTGATGGGTGACTATACCCTATAGCTCCTACTGCACGAACAAATTGTATAGTTCACATGAAAAGCTTTTTTTATTTATGCCCCTAAAAACAACCAACCAACCAACCAACCAACAAAAATTAAAAATAATAAAAATAATTTTAAAAAGGAAAAAAAAAACACAACCACAAAACCAAACACCCCAAACCAAAACCAAAATGAAAAACATTAGTCCTTATTTTCATTTTAACCTCTTTAAGTCAAGAGGAAGTTCTCCCCACAATGAGTCTTACAAGATTTCTCACTCCCAAAATTTTGGATTGATGTGTAGCTAGCTGTTCTGCTGGAAAAGGACCACGGAGTGTAACCAGAACAACACATGACACAAAATATGTGCTGGGATTTGCTGCGTCTTCAAGAAGCCATTTCACAACTGATGGTGGACAGACGAACACCTCCTGTCCATGGCAGAGAAACTCTCCATTCTGTAGCACAGCTAGTTCACTGTGATGATCACACTAGAAGTTTTGTGTAATTGCTGAGCCTTTCTGTTAGGGCAAGGCAGTGGAGGGAGGCCTCCCTTGGAGGGAGCTCGAACACCAGGTTGTGCATCTTTGAGACTGGCAGCATGGGCTTGTAATCCAGCATATCTCAGCTGACGGCACTAACTACTTGTTGCTGGGCCAAGGACAGGAAGATTTTACTCGTTATTCATATTTTGCTACTTGCACTTGAATGGAAATAAGTGTGATGTTACAGACTCTAGATTGCAGGTGGCAAACCAGACTGAGTGAATCTGATTAGAAAAATCTGTTTGCATACAGATACCATCTTCTGGCAATGAACATGGACAGAAGAAGAAGTAAAGAATGGATGCGAAATATGAATGAGATTTGGTAGTTGTTTGCCTGATTGTGGTAACAGATTTCCTCTTGTGCTCAGATGTTCCTGTTCCTACATTGAAAAATATTTAGAGTTTCTCCCTTGTTACAAGAAAAAAGCTGGATAGGATGTGGCACAATATCCACAATATGACAGTTCATATTGTTACTGAGGACAGACCTACAAGCAGTACAATCTTTCACAGCAAACAGGAAATACTATGAATGACTTAAGAATGAGACATATTTATAATCCCTCAGTAGTCATACTGTTTAAGACACCACTACTCTGGTGCAAAATATGCAGTGCAGCTCCTATTTTAGCACTGAAAAGAATAAGCCAATTTTGCAATATTGCTGTGTTTTGACACAACCATGCAAAGTGTAAAACATCTATGTTTTGACATCCAGTAGTGACAACACTCTGGATCACACAACTATATTCCAGCTTTCCTCAAATGACTGCCACTTTACATTCTGTCTTTTAACACACTCCTTCTGGAAAAACAGAAAGGAGATTCTCTTCAAAAAATCAAATCAAATCTTCTTTGTTTCTCTTTCCAGTGCAGTGACTATAAAATCAAATATACATTCCAGTTTAGCTATTTTTTTCTTTATTATTACAATTATACATTATTATATATTACAATTAATTACATTATTTACCACTACTTTTGCAAAAACCCTTGTTATGATCATCATGGTGAATCAAATACCACTTCTAGAGACGACATGGAAAAAAGATCCTCTGGAACACTGTCCTTGGGGAGAAAGGAGAGGAACAGAGGTATCAGCTCTTTAAGGATGCTTTTTTTAGAGCACAAGAGCTCTTCATTTCCCCTGTGTAAGAAAGCAAGCAGGGAGGGCAGGAAACCAAGATGGCTGAGCAAGGACCTGCTGGTCAAACTGAGGTGCAAGAAGGAAAGGCACAGGCAGTGGCAGCAGGGACATGTGGCCTGGGAAAAGGACAGAGATTCTGTTTGGATGTGCAGGAATGGATTCAGGAAAGCCAAAGCACAGATGGAGTTGAGCCAGGCAGGGGATGCAAAGAATAACAAGGAGGGATTCTACAGGTACATTGGCCAGAAAGGAAAGGCCAAGGAGAGTGTGCCCCTTGTGATGGATGAAGAGGGAGAACTGGTAATGACGGACATGGAGAAGGCTGAGGTACTCAGCAACTTCTCTGCCTCAGCCTTCACTGCCAGTCAGTTCCCACATCTCTCCAGTCCCTGACCCTCTAGGCGAGGGCTGGGGGAGCAAAGTCCCTCCCACTGTAAGCGAAGAGCAGGTTGGAGACCCTCTGATGAAACTGGAAAGGTACAGGTCTGTGGGCCCTGGTGCCATGCATCCCAGGGTCCTGAGGGAACTGGCTGATGGAGATGTCAAAACTCTCTCTGTCATATCTGAAAACTGTAAAAATGTTGGTTAGGTTTTGGTACTGAAAATGGATTAGAAAGAACAGGTTTATAAATATCCCTTACATGCTAACTGAAATTTTCTTAACGTGGCATTCCCAAAGTTTCACTGTAACTGTAGGTTTATTTACTTTTAAAAATTATTATTATTATTATTATTATTTTATTTTTTGTCCAGAGATATAGTTATGATTAAATCTGCTTTTGTGAAGTGGGTGTGCCTAACAGTGAGGATTAATGTGCAGTCAATCAATGGTGTCACCTTGTGTGTTGGAGCTGAAGCTGAAGTCAGCCACTATGCTGATAGGAATGCTGGGTCTCTTTGTTTCTTTTATAAAAGAAGATTACTAATTTTAAATCTGTCAGAATGCTGTCAGATATTGCATATATGCATATTCCAGTAATATGCAAAAGGAATATTTATCATTTTGAAATGAGATACAACTGTCCTCTCCCATAAGTCTAAGTCTTGTTTTATAGTTCATCCCTGCCTGACAAGACAAGTTATTCTTCCTTACCTCACCCTCACTCAGGTTGACTTCACCTTCTACATCCATGCAAAATTTTCTGGCCTTCAGCTCTCCCTTCCCTACTGTACTGGTGGCCCCTGGCTGTCTATCCTCTTTCTCAAAATGATACCCCGATTCAAGAGTGTGGAGCTATTTACTCAATAATGGCTTTCATTTATTACATGGAGTACTGCCTCTTTCAGATAACAACTGAGGCTGTGAAGGACCTCAGGTCACTTGCCCAGCCTAGTGCTCTGAGCAGATTCAGCTTGTCAGAGTGCAATATGCTCTCATCAGGTTCTTTTAGATATTCCATGTGGGGGGTTTAATATTAAACTTACTTATTTGACAATCGTTAATGTTACACCAGATTTCTGGTCTAGCAGAATGATACAAAATATACTGAAAGCAATACAATTGTAAGTTACACTTAGCAAAATATACCAACTGCAATACAAAGTTCAATCACAATACCAATGCAATTCCCATTCCTCATCTCTATAATATATTCACCATCATTACACTGGTTGTTCCCATTTGCCAGGAAGGTATACGTGGGTTGAAGCCAGCCCAACATTTCTCTGTGAAATTCTTTTATTACTTGTTTAGTTTTTATACTCTATATTGGGCTGAGCTATGTATTCACTCCCTACAATACAGCCTCTTTGGGCAACCTGATTCATTTGATTGTTCTCACAGAGAAAAAGTGTTTCCTTATATCCAGGAATGGATATAACCTTGGCACATTTGTACTGTCTGCTCAGACTGCCGGATCTCTACTTACCTCTTCTTTCCCACTCCTTTCCCTGTGCAATAGTGAGTAGGAAAGGGGAAGGGAGAGGAGAAAAACAAAACAGAAAACAAACAAAACAAAAACAAACAAACAACAACAAAACAACAACAACAAAAAAAAACAACAAAACAAAACAAACAAACAAACAACAAAAAAAACCAAACAAATCCAACGTATTTGAAAACTATTCTGGAGCTCAAAATAAACTTTCTTTTTTCTTCATGAAAGATCGAAAAAAGGAAATCACTTTTTCAACACAGAGAACAAATCCAAGCAACCAGAAACACATGGAGGGCAGCTGAATTTCCCCACTACTTTTCAGACCTGAACTTTCTGACTTTTCTCTGAACATTTGTTGTCCCTACTCTCTTCTGCCTCTTCATGGTCTTCCTGATTTCACAGGATTATTTTTGACTGATTCTGATGGACTGAGACTCATCACTTCCTAAAAAGATCTCAGATGCCTGTGAACACACTGGACCTCTCTATACAAGCAAGGTACCCTCCAGGGGATAGGGAATGACATATGAACATAGGTGTGGGTCTAATCATCTGTCTGTAGGCAAGAATACAGGCAGAATTTCACAGCACAGTATGGATGTTACACAAAGATATAAAACAATTAATGTTTTTCCTGCTGTCAAGTGAAGAACAATCTCAAAGTCATCAAGAAGGCATGTCCAAGGACAGGTTAGGTTATTTAAGATAGTGCCTTTACAGAGACATCCTTTGTAAGTGCAATACACTGCTGTCACACAGTGGAAAGAACAGTTCTCATGTCCAAGTAAGCCGCCTTCATGATACCACTCCCCAGGAGTCACACTGCTGCACCTAAGGTTCCAGTGAGAACCTGTGAAGGGCCTGGTGCAATGGAGGACACCCCGAAGAAACCTGTCCACCTCTCCCATCTCCTAGTCTCACTTGCAAGACCCGATCAAGCTGTGCTGCAATGCCCACACACATATCCTCTATGGATGATATTTTACTTTTTCCTTTTCACATAACCTGTCCACTTCCACTAATATTTTCCTAATTTCAAGTGCCTCCATTTATAGTTACCCTATCTATTTATTTATTCGGTATTTAGATTCTTTCTTTCCCTCACTCGGTGTTTTCCATGCAGTTCTTTCTCCTTTGTCATGTTTGTTTTCACTGAGATAGCTGCTGTGTTACTGCCTTTAATTTCACTCTCTGATTCCCCGTGTCCCCCCTTTTTTGGTATTGCTATGTTGCTTGCTTCCTTTGCACATGAGCTGGAATGGCTCACTATCAGAGCAGGGCTGGAGTCTCTGCCTTGTCTGGGTCCACAGTATCAAGTGATATGCAAACACATCAGTGCTACCAGCAGAGCTGTTTGTGGGGTGTCACAGTCTTTTTTAGGACCTTGGTGTTCTGTTGTGTTTCTACTACATTATTATAAGCCAGAGTGTTCCTCCTTATACCTGACCTATAGAAGACTTTTCCCTCCTCCCACAGCAAAACCAGCCACGTGTGTGCAGCCCTTCACACATCAGCCTTAAAGCCTTGGGAGGGTGGGTGCAGGTTAATATGTCAAAGTGCTTACAAATCACTGCTAACTTAGCCTTCTTAAGGTAAAGTACAAATAGAAGAATTAATTTACCATATTTAAAATAGGCAGAAGGAATGAAAGAAAACACATTTTACCTTGTTAAACCTAGATCAACACATTTGCCACAGTGCAGGCCCATTGCCTGGAGCTGAGCTAGGCCTCTCACTGGTTCTGTTGATGCCCTTCCTGCAGGAGTTTGTCTGCCCTGACTCTTTCCATCTCATACTGCATTTCTTACAGAAAGCCTCTCCCTTGCAAAACAGGACAGCTGCCACAGACAGCCTTTCTCCTGTAATGTCTGCAGGTGTGCCCATACCTTTCAGCACCCAGACTTAATCACCTCTGTGTGATGACATGCTCTGGAGCTGTAACAGCTAAGACCTTGCTCACCTTTATGGAAATGCTTGAGCAAAGCTGTAATGATCTCTAGTGCCTAACTGTGCAAGCGACAACATCTCAAAGGGTTAAAATGCCCAGGTTCCTTATACAGACTGAGGCTGGGCAGTGAAAACAGGATGAAGGTACTGTCATTCCCTTTCTGGCTGCCAGATCCTACCCCTGTGCCTCACAGGGATCTCTGTGTTCATATCCTAGGCTGCTCTGGTACAACTAGCTTTGTCTCTGCCTCACTGGACTAATCTGGTATTTTAAAAAAGCTGTTCTTACTCATTGTTTCTTTAATTGAGCTACATAAGTTCCCTAATTCATTTCGTCATGTGTCAATACAAACAACTGGGCACACATCTGAAGGAAGGGGAGGACATACATGCCCATACTAAAGAAAAGCAGCGAGAAGAAAGCTTCTCTAGAGAAAAGTAATCTTGGGGAAGAAAAGTGCTCTTTTGATATTGTCTTGGAGTGGACTTCCACTTGTGCTTTTCTGTAACAGCTCCTATTCAAGCTTCTGATTGTCATATATAAAGTAAAATTCACGTCTGTAGGAAACGCAAATGGTCAATACCAGGGGAATGTGACCAGCATTACCACAGGCTGTCCAGCCGGCTCTCACGCTTCTCCATGGCACACAGACAGTAAGAGTCTCACACAACTGCTAACTGTCTTCAATGCTTCTGATAACACTGTGGCAGGTTTCTGGGTTTCCCAGGCAAGCCAGCACACACAAAAAAAACCTGAAATGAATGGAAACTTGAGAGTAGGAATGCAGGAGCTGAACTAACAATTTTCCCATGTTTTTTGTTGTCAGGGAAACTCACTCTCCTTTCTGAGTGGGTGCAGATCAGATACTTCAATTTGTTGTTGGAGTAGAGTACGGTGCAGCTTTGGGAATAATACAACAAATAAAGAGTAAATACTTTAATGCAACAAAATTGAGTCAAATAGTATGTCTTGTTTCCTGTTTTGGTATTGTTTCAGGAAGACCAGTAGCTACTTAGTCTTTTTGTCAAATATTCACAAAGTTTTGTTGCTATACCATCTTTCACCTTCCATATTTTCTTCTTCAACAGATAGGTTTCCCATTTTTTATCCACATGCAGACTATCAGACTATAATCTAGTAATGTAAAGATTTAAAAACCTGCCAAATTATGCTAAAGATTTAAAACTCTATGGCTTTTGTGAAGTACCACATCATCCTGGAGTCTGACCTTAAATTGATATCAACAGGTAGAATTTTTTTTTTTTTTTTTAAAGGAAAGTCTTCTTATTTCAAATATTTGCCTTTGTTAACATTACTTTGGCTCATTTTTTATATTCACATTCCTGATTACATAAATTCTGTTCTACAACTATGTGCTTATATAGAATCAAGGCAATTTTAGTGTTTTGACACAGACCACTGTAGTGATCCTGAGCAGAATATAATTGTACATCAAGGAGTTAATGATCCACAAAACAGCTGTCCTGGGTAGGCCCTAGCTTGTGCTGTGCTATGCCATAGTATTCAGAGTGTTTAGTGTGACCTTCAGGCCCGTCTTCTGTACATATTCTTTGGATGCAGGATAAATTTATCTGATTGATTACAGCAGAGAAGCCTGTAACCTGCTTCCACTTGATACCAGCAATTATACCAACTGCAGACTTTTATCTTTATCTAAATGTCAGCTAGAAGTTCATATGTAAACATCATCTTGACTGGCAGTAGAAAGGATGTAGAAGTTGTTTTCTTTTGAGAAAATACTATAAGAATCTCAACTGATGAAAACAGGATAATCCTTCCATGCACAGGATCAGAATGGTTTGCTACATGCTGGTTGAAGGCCCATTGATGCTGCGCAACTCAGGGTTCCCAGTCTCTGAAAGGATGGTAGAGTATTTGTACTACCCTTTCATTATTTTAAGGTTGGCTCTAAAAAATAACATTATAACTGACACTTTACATGTTCTGAGTGCCTTTCTTATTTTGGTTATCACGAACCAGCATCTCCTGCTACAAAATAGAAATGTTTTAAGGACCTGTGGTCAAATATGAATGACAGGTGTTAATTTAGAGGTGGGCTCACACAAATACTGGTATTTCTTCTGATATGCTAATGGATAAAGCACTGTAGGGAAGAGAACCAAGGAAAGGTAGTTAATATTCAAGAATCACCTCCTCCAAGCTCAATCCTAATGTGATCCATCCCAATGAGCAGTAAGTCTCCTATGAAGACAGGATGAGGGCGTTGGGGTTGTTCAGCCTGCTGAAGAGAAGGCTCTTCCCCCTGCCTAAAGCGGGCCTACAGGAAATCTGTGAAGGGATTCTTTGTCAGGGGGTGTAGTGATAGGACAATTTGTAATGGTTTTAAACTAAAAAAGGGAAGATTTAGATTAGATATTACGAAGAAATTCCTTACTGTGGGGGTGGTGAGGCACTGGACCAGGTTGCCCAGAGAAGCTGTGGATGCCCCATCCCTGTAAGTGTTCAAGCCCAGGTTGGATGGAGCTTTGAGCAACCTGGTCTCAAGGTGTCCCTTCCCATGGCAGGGAGGTGGGAATTAGCTGACATTTATGGTCCCTTCCCATCCAAACCGTTCTATGACTCTAAGAAAGCCAAAGCTCACCTGAATTGAATAGAGCAAGGTATTTCAAAGGCATAAACAAAAGCTTCTATAAATTCATTGGTGACAAAAGGAAGACTGAGGAAAAAGCCAGTTCATTTTCAGCCTGCTGCTGAACAGGATAGGGGACCTGATGACACAAAACATGGAATAGACTGAGGTATTGCATGCACTGTTCATCTCAGGCTTTACTAGAAAGACTGGCCTTCAGGAATTTCAGGAATCCCAGGAACCAGTGTGAAAGCCTGGACCAAGATGTACCCTTGGTAGAACGTGATAAGGAAATAATTAAGCAAGTATGCCTAAGTCAATGGAATCTCATGAGATGCACCCATGAGTGCCAAGGCAGATGAGAGCTGGTAAGTGTCATTGTGAGGCAATTAGCAATCATTTTTGATTAATTATGGTGACTGGGAGAAGTGCCTGAATACTGGAGGGAGGAAAATATCGCTCCTGTCTTACATTAGGGAAAGAAGGGAAGACCCAGGGAATCACAGGCCAGTCAGCCTCACCTTCATCTCTGGGAAGGTGGTAGAGCAATGAATCTCTGCTTTTTTATGGCAGTTCGAAGTCTGTCCTTACAGGGTCAGTTATTGGAAGCAAGTGTGAATCACAAAGCCATCACACATTTCTGAATTTATTTGCAAGCCTCTCCAAAACATAAGAAAAGGAGAAAGAAGTCACAACCTGCTTACCAAAGGCTATAGATATGAAGTGATATAATTCTGCAGTACAGTTCATTAGCTTCCATACAGGAAGTACATAATATAGTCAATTATTGCTAATTTACATAATCAGTTTATTTTGTGGAATTGATGTTTTCTTATTCCATCTTAAATGTGTCTGGGCAAGTTAAATTTTTTCTGAGGTTATAATAGACCGAAGTGTGTCCTTGCATGACTGTGTATGGCTGCCATCCAAATCAAGAGGAGTTAAAATCCACTTCGAGAATTTGGTGTGTAGTCTTTCTTGAGAATATAGTTTTCTAATTCTACTGTTTCCAGCTTTGCTCACACAGAAAACTCCCACAAAATTTCATAGGAAAAAGTACAGAATACACAATGTCTATGGCTTTTATTAGAAGAAAATGAATTCTATAGTACATACACAATACTTAACCTTAAATACTGGAGAATGAATCAAATCAATTGCAAATACATATGTTCTGAAAGACTGTAGGGTAATTTCTGGGGACCTTCACAGCTGTAAGATCTTTTAGAGGTTAATGCACTTTCTTAAAATGGTAGTCAAGATTTGTTTCTTTTTAATTCTTCATGTGAACTAGCTTGAATTTCCTGTACCAAATTAGTCATATCCATTATTTGCAGGTGAGTGTTCACACCTGTAAAAGAGTGAATAGAAACAAGATTTATCTTAATTAGTCCAATTAGCTTATTAATGTTAAGTTGTTTTGTTGACCTGTGGGCCAATCCACAGGCCACTGAATTAACAGAAAACATTTTCACTCACATCAGTAGATGTTGAATCTGGCCTTCTATTTTATTGACTATTGGTATTTAATTTCACAACCAGTAAGCAATTAATTTCTGTGAGGAATTTGAGAAACCTCTTGCAGGGTTTCTGTCAAACAAAGTCTTGATTCAAAAACTGCTAAGTGTAAAACAACATATTATTAAGGGATTAAAAAGCCCTGTTCCCAAAAGAAACAATCTGTTTCCAGCATGCTATTGAAGTTACATATATAGCTTAGTACAAAAAACTCCACTTGTGATAGTTCCTGCACAGTATGGTTTACAGAGCTGAAAAAGTAAACACAGAAGCTGTAAACACATTTAGATGACCACATTTAGATAACCATATGCTGTTCTACAACAGCAGCCATCACATTTTTCCTGTAAAAGTATATTTGTACTTTGCTAACACGCAACACTATATGGAAAATGAGTAGATTTTTGTATTTCTTCATGACTTCTCTCAAACGCTTGGAAAGTTCTGCAACATGTATAAACCAGTAACACCTAGCCAATAACTCTTTGACAGGTGAAGAATCAAATAATGCAGAGAAGTAGGACTAAAATGTATAAAGAGGGACAGAAAGGTTGATGAAACTGAGAGACTGGTCATAGGTTTGAGAGATGCTTCCTCAACCATGAAGTATGATTTTTCCAGATACATAACCTTTCCTTCAAGATATAGTCTTTTAGTTCAATTGTGTTTTTACATTCCATCGGAGACTTCTCACCATCCCAATTATTGTAACATCTTTCCATGTCTTTAACTGTTTTTTTGTTTGTTTGTTTGTTCTTTAATTTATATATGTATGTGTACACCGATGTTCACAAACACATACATCCACAGGCCAAGGTGTGGAGACTAGCATGTAATACAAGCAGGTATGTTTGAAAGCAAAATCAGTATTAACTGCCCTCTTCAGAAAATAAGTTTCATGCCAGAACACAGGATCAGAAGAATGTGCTCTCTCAGAGGATATTTACCAGAAAACAAGCAAACACAAAATCCTGACATTTTATGAATCCTGTTTTCCTACAGCCCTGTATTAAAAAAAAAAAGAAAAGCTATAAAGACACCAGTGAAAACATTCCACAGAATAGCTAGAAGTGCTGAACTTGCAACTAGTGTCAATGGCAGAATACTTCATATCAAATATGACAGGTTTTCATCCTTGGTTTTCTGTTCTGTGTTATTGTTGGAGTTAATCTTAATGCCATTCATATATAATACATCCCTGATTTAAGAGCATATGGCTGTTCTCCAGGAGGCTGGTTTAACTTCAGGGAAACATGTTGCACAGGTTAGGAGATGGAATATTTAGATGGATTATCTAGACACTTCCCTTTTAATTGGATTGACATCTTACCTTCCAAGGGTGATCTTACTAACAGTAAATCAGATTTAACTCATAGTTTGCCAATCATACCGATTTTCAAAAACATCTTTATAGGATTGCAATACAAGCCGCTTATTTCTCAACTACATTTTTCTAAAATTGTTAGACAACAATCATTTTTTCATTCTGTGCCAAGTATTTTAATTAGTGACACTGTTGCTAGTAACATACTTACAAATATTCTTGGGTGTGGAATTGGAAGACTTGAAATTCAGCACAAAAATTCCCTTTGATTTGATATGTCATTTAAAAGGGTCTTAAAAAAAACATTTGGACTCCTGCAGAGATGATTCTATGCAAGGGTGGGTTTTCCAACTGAATTGTCATTCCACCAGGACATCTTATGTGTTACCGTTTCCCCCTAGATATCTCCAATGCCCATTTGTCATCTCTGTAAAGTGACAAAATTGAAGCTATTTCCTTTAGCCTGAAAAGGCACCAGGGCTGCCATTTTAAGTTCAATATTTTCAAAGTTCCTTAGGAAATTTTATTGCTGGTCATTTGTACTGATCACTCATGAACCTGGGAAGGTGTTGTGGCATAACTAGTTCAGAGATGGTGTAAGGTGCACATCCCTAAAAGTGGACAAAACATGCACAGTTTAGACAGTAATGTGGTGGACATTCCGCCCCTTGCAATTTCAGATATCAATGTGCTTTGTTCTACAGGTTTAGGAAATGAGAACAGGAGAAGATAGCAAATGACTTGTTCTTATTTATTATATTTCTTCCACAGCTCTGAAGGTCTTCATATTAGAAGCCAATATATAGAGATTGTGCACTGAGATCTTTGTGTTGGAGACAATTTTCTCCAACACTGTTCAATCTGAGACTAGTTAATTGTAGCAAGAACTGTCAGTCTGTGTCCATGACAGAGTTTTATTTTCGTTTTCTTCTTTTTTTTTTTTTTTTTTTTTGAAATCCACTTTTCTTAAAAAACTTTTTTCCTTAAGTAAACTTGTAAATAAGTCCTTCAGTAAAATTCCTGGCATTACAATGTCAGATTTGGAAGTGGTCCCATATCCCCATGTCTTCCTCCCCTTTCCTATGGCTTAAAGATTTAAAGAGGTTAACATTAAACATCTGATTTTCAAATTAAAAACAACAACAAAAACAAAATAAAATAAAAAGTAAAAACCAGAAGCTCTTCTGGTCTTGTCCTAGAAAATAGGGTTAGATTGACCTGCTCCACTTTTCATATGATGATTCTTGGTATGATTTTTTTTTTTTTTTCTTCCCAAGAAGCATTGTTCTTAAGCCAGAGAAAAACAGATAGCAGCAAAAAATTAAATGAAGACCATAAGATACAGAGGGCCTCTCTGAGGAGGATCTTGCCTGCCACAGTTTGGAGAACAGACCATGCTGGAATAAAACCTTAGCCCATATAAGATAACTTCAGTGGGAGTAGACTTGCTTATGCCAACTGAAATTGCTTTCTGTCTTTTTGGACAGCAGAAGAGACAGAAGCATGAAATGTTTCAAACACCGAATTTGACCATGGACTCACAGTAGCTCCCTGATTCCCACACAGAGACTGTGCAGCTCAGACCCATCTGTTATTTATAACATTTCACACGCACACACACCCCAAAAACTAACAAACAAAACTCCACAAAGCTTTAAAATTACGAAAAAAAAAAAAATCCACTAACATGTAAAATAACTGACATGCACCCTGAGGAGTGGAAGTGTTGTATCCTCTGACTGAGTCTGCTCAGAAAAAATGTGCAGATGGATGGGGAAGAAGGGATGTTTAGTGAGACCTAACAGAGAAACTGTGGGTACTTGACAGTGGAATCTTTCCAAGAGAGGGTCCCGTGGGGCAGCCATGCAGTGTAGACCCACTCTGTGAGGATGGGAAGGATTCCCATGTACAGTATAAGACTTGGTCCTAGGCCATGGAGAAGTTTCAGCCCAACCTAGCTTTCTGCTTAAAGAGTCTGCTTATCCTGTGTCAGGACATTTCTCTACTTTGAATTTTTGCTAGTGTAGTTCATAGCTTATAGAAAAAGGAGAAAGAAAGAAAAAACATGGGTGAAGGGGAGAAAAGAAGGCCAAAAGGCACAAATAATCAGCATTTGGTTTCTCAAGGGAATCTGCTCCCTCTGCCTGTTCATGTATCTTCTTTCCTAGAGTTCAGTTGCCTGGAATGTAATGGTCTGACATGTTCATTTGCACCTACACTATGAAGGATACAGTGGATGTGTGATTATGAAGGCACTGCCAACAGTGCAGCAATCAATGTCAGTCAAAGTTGTGCCAGGCAGAATGCTGGCAATGAACCAATGTTAACAAGTTTTTCTATACTGAGAATATAAATCAACAGATGAGCACTCCAGGATAATATGACAGCATCCTTTCAATAAATGACAATCACATTGAGATCCCGACAGTACTAATTTGTTCTTGTAGGTGTGGGGTATTGGTCATGTTCCCCTGTGTGCAGACTGCACAAGCACTGGGGACAGCGCTACTGTCACTCAGCTCTAAGTTCTGCAAGGGGTAAGCATCTCCACCAAGTCATCTTCCCAGTCAACAGATGGCCTCACTAGTTAGGCACACTTACCTTAAGGCACAGTGATTTCCCTCATCCTGTCAAGTACAAGAGCCTGCAGACAGAAGAAATCTGAGTCACTGAAAGTGTCTGATCAAGGAATCCTCTCCTTCCAAATACTCATCTTTGGCCCTGCCAGATCTGAGCAGAGATTTTTGGTGTTGAGTGAGAACAACCCCTTTCCAGAAAACCTAGAAGAGTATCAGAAGAGTATCACCTGCCTTACCTGGCTCATACGCCTGGGATCCCATCTTAAATCTCTCTAGACAGAACAGCCCAGACTTACAAATATGGGATGAAAGGCTGGAGATTGCCAGAGCAACAAAACAAAACAAAACAAAACAATGCACATTGCTAACATCTAATGTCATAGTTACTCTGTATCACATAAGAGAGAGCAGAATCTGGAGCACAAAGGTCTTCTGGATGTTGTATATGTGAGAACAATTTTGCTTTAGCTAAAGAGAAATTGTCATCTCCACTTGGGAGATCAGAAAAAAGAACTTTAATGATAGCTACTGAGAGTCACTGAGTGAGCTGTGGATCATAGATTCTCCATATAGACTTGTATATAAACTCCAGGATGCTTTCCAGTCTCCTGCATCTGAGTGAATATTCAGGTATACATATGCACAGACACTGGGAGAAATGCACTTTACATTTCATCCCTAAAGTTTAAAAATAAAATATATTGCCTAGTTTACCTTTGGCAGTAATTAAACACTAATCCATTCTGTAGCCTACAACAATTCAAACTAGAAACAAAGGCTGTATGTGGATACAGACTTTGCACTTGAAAAATAACATAGATTCAAGACTAAAAGGAAATAAATTTACTGAAATAAAAGAATCTTTTAAGGATGTAATGTAATCCAAATAGGCTTGGTCTGTTACTCAGGAAGGTATGTTCTTGCATTGTGATGATGCCTTTTCAGACACATTTTAGTTTTGCAGCATCTTTTGTTAGTGGCAACTTAGAAGTGCTATTATGAAAACATGAAATAATAGGAGAGAGAATATTACAACAAGCATCAGTAAAAAAATGAGTGAAAACCTAACACTTAACTGCTTAAATATATACAGAATGAGTAATTTATATTTATTGCTTCCCTAAGTTTTCCTTATTTCTCTTTTGCCCAGTGGGTATTGCATTGTCAAGCTTTGTTTTCCCTCTGGTCAGCCTGTGCCCCCTGGGTCCTGTTTAACCTCTTGAATCCATGGCCTTGCTTTATTCCATTCCACAGCAAGTTTTTATTGGTGGTGCAATGCTTGGCTATAGTGTCTCTAAAAACCAGGCTCCCCAAACCCAGAAGGATGACATCTAGTGGCTTTAGCCATTGTGAGTGATAGGTTGCTCCAGAACCTTATTTCAGGTTCAGAACCCAGATCAGTTTCAAAGCCTGTCTTTGAATGGCTTGGGAGGGGACAGAGTGTGCGCATGGCCCTTACTTGCAGGGCGTGGCAAGGCACAGCCAGGGCATGCTGTGGGAACACCCAAGACGTGTGCTCTTCATGCCTTCTTTCAAGGTATTTTGTCTAATGCTTTTTATGTGAAACTTTACAATCACTGAAGTTTTCCTTCCTTTTTTCTCTCTTCTTTTTCTCTCTCCTGTTCTTTTCTTCCTTTTACCCCTACATTTTCTAGTGGCTATGCAAAAACAAACAAATAAACAAAAAAAATCAGAGAAAGTGATAGGTAAACAACAAATAAGAGCATCTTTTCTGCAGAAAACAAAACATACTGAAAAACGGTTTTGTCTTTCACTGTTCAAATGTTTATTTTAAATAATAAATATTCAGATTAAAAAATACACTTTAAGAGATGGCAATTCATTGTTTTTATATATTTTTTTCCCCAGACAATTCTGTGTATAATGCCAGCTCTCTGACTTTGTTCTTTGACAGGCCTCTAGACATAACTCTGAATAATAGTTTCTGATTGAGATTCTTAAGTGAGATCAATTTCCTACAGTTTTTGGAGTAACATCAAAACATGAGTATACATAGTTAAAGAGATCTGATTCTGATTTCATTCTCACCAAGATCAAGAAAGACACGAGACGAGACATTAAACATAATCTTAAACAGAAAGTGTTACTATTTTTTAATGGTCAACACTAAAAAAAAAAAAAATAATCAAAATTTGGTTATCAAAAATCTACTGCCAGTCCATTCAGTGTAGCATATTTGCAATATCTGTATAATCTCTATATCTATATCTATATCTGTATCTATATATATATTCATTTAAACCAGATTTAAACCAGACAGATAATTGCCAGGATACCATTAAGACCATCCTACTTTTACATGAGGTTAATGGAAAATTAGAATCAAGTGTTGAACATTTTGGTAATTTGGCCTTTTTCTTGAGTTACTGTATGTTCCCCTTTGCAGAACTATTCCAAATGCAATTAACAGATGGATGTGGATATGTACGTATTTTGAAAGGTGTCAGAATTTTGGCAAAGCATCAAGAGAAGTCTATTATCAAATCTGTGCACAGAACATGGAGGTATGAGTAAGCCAGTAGAGATTGATGTGGCCAATGTAATAGCAGAGGTTTGTTCTCAAAACTGTGCTCTCTCAACTTGTTGAGTTTATGCTCTGTTCAGAACTGATTAAATCAGAACCTTTAAGACTGAACATCAGTACATAAATAACTAAATTTTTCATGTTACAGCATGAGAAATCCCAGGAGAGGCTCATGTGCAGAGATCTCTTCCTCAGGACATCTGAAAAATGTTGCTTCTTTCTTGTTATTTAAAAGCTGTATTATTTTGCCAAGGTGACAGAAAACACTTGCTTTATTCTTTCTTCCCCACTTGTTTCCTTAGATTGATATCTTCAAGTACATCATCTGACTTGGAAAGTTTAAGCAGTGGTGTCTTGTTTTTCTCATGCATCAGAGAACCACAAACAGCACAGAAAAAATGTGACCTACTCTTAAATACAATCTGCAACTGATTTTTTGTCACTTTTATCCCTGGCAGGTATTTTTCATAAATGTCACAAAGACATTGTGTTTAAATTTGTGACAATGGCAAAACAAGATAAAATAAGCCATGATTTCAGTTATATGCTGTCTATGCACTCAAAATCAGATACCTTGTCTCTGTCCCATAACCACTTGCTTCGTGTGCACATTGCCAGCTGCTGTTGTCATGATTGCAGGGGCCTTAGGCAGCTTCTCAGGAGAAAGGAGGCATGAAGGTCACTCTCGCTGCATAATGGTGCAAGTTGGGTAAGTAAGCACAGCGCTCTCTCTCTCTCTCTTCTTGCATACTTGCACAGAGAGACACAGGGAAACTCCATTTTCCCTTTGGTTGGGTTGGAAGGTGCTTTTGGTTTCTTTCGCTTGTTTCTCACTTCTCTAGCTTGTTAGTAATAAGCAATAAATCTTACTATCTCTCTATGCTGAGTCTGTTTTGTCCATAACGATGATTACTGGGTGATCTCCTCGTCCTTATCTCAACCCTTGAGCCCTTTTCATCGTATTTTCTCCCCATTCCTCTTTGAGGAGGGGGAGTGAGAGAGTGGTTGTGGTGGAGCTCGGCTGCCCACCCGAGTAAAATCATCACAGCTTTTCCACTACAAGGAGGGGGCTGAGACTCGCACCCGGCCAAGGGGTCTGTGTAGCACAGCACAGGCCAGGCCTGGGCACAGTCAGGCTAACCCTGGTGTGGATCACCAGGATCACTACAGCATATTTCTTAAAAGGACCATGTCATCTGCCTCCGTGATGATGAGCTGTAGGGGAAACACCACTTAGAGAAAAATTTGCTTAGGATAACCTCCATCACAGGTGACCACTTTGTGTGCCTTCTCATTTGGATAACAGAAAAGGTATTCAAGGAAATTGTATTTTACAAACTTCTTGGCCCAGGAGTCAAGCTTTGTCTTTTAATTTTCTGTTGAGCAGTTCGGCCACTGATCATACACACATTTCCTTGGAAGATAAAGGTCTTGTCTTGCCCAAACGCCTTCATTGCAGAGATTTTGGAGCGAATGCACTCAGATGTCACTTTGCCAGTTGGACATATTCACTCGTGATGGGGCTTCACGTTATACTCTTCTGGGTGAAACCAACACAGACACACAAGTGAATTGACAGTCTCTAGATTCCTATTTGCACAAATAGATTTTAGAAGTAAACACAGCAAGTAACATTGAAAGCTGTAGAAAGGAAAGAACACAGATACACAGGTAGCAAGGTTTAGTTAGTTACGCCATAGATTTTGACATCTGTCATTTAAGTGTGAATAACACCATGAGGACTCCCATGCCTTCATTATGCTCAGAACATCTAAGGCTTTCTTTTAGATCAGACAGTCCTCTCAAATAATGTCCTTCACCTGGCCTTCAAGCTGAAAGACCAGCAGCATCCTGTGATCTAGGGAAAACAAACTGAGAGTAAACAGAAGGGATATTTTGATTTTTAATTCAAAGCTCACTGAAGACCAAAGCTCACTATTCCCAAATTTGGCCTTCGTATCTCAAAAAAGTTTCATAGTGGAGGGCAAGCTCTAGGGCTGAGATCTTTGTTGTAAGGTGCTCTGTTAGTCTTGACATAAAAATAATTAGCTTCAGACAGCCATAATGGCAGCTTCTTTGTGTGGGTGTGAACAAAGCTTTTGTTAAAAATAAACGCACAAGACCTTGTAATATGCTCTGTGAAAATGCAGTGGCAGCTGATGTATAACACAAAGTGTGCCTCATATGGCTCAGAGAGCATGCCACTTTCCTATGCTATGCTAAAATTTCCGCACTGAAGTGAGGTACAGCAAACTGGGGAGTACCAAGTACCAAGGTTAACAGTCTTCAGGTGGTGTGACACTGTTATTTCCTTTATCAAGAGGGGAAAACGAAGGTACAAAATATCTCCTTGATTTTTAGACAGGCTCTCTAATGGCTGAAATTCAGTGTTCTTCGAGCATACGAATGTTCTGGTTATTGCAGCAGAAGCTCTATGAGGAGCTGCAGTACTGAGGAGTATTTTAGGCCAAGATGAGGCAGTACTTTCCTGAGTGACAGCAGCAACTGATTCTCTATTACCTACCTGTAATAGAATTTGCACACTGCTGTGCAGATTAACATGCAGATGCTCAAGGAATTTCCCATAAATAAACAATAATTTATATATTAAAATTTATATATTTTTAAAAAAGGAAAGAATTTAAAGATTTAAAGAAAAAGAATCTGGAAATGTTTTCAGCAAAGAACACAATGCATTTGGATGAGAGAGAACAGATTTTTATTACCTCAGAAAATGTTATTTTTGATTTAATATATCAGAAAACAGGGCAGCTGCATGTACTCCTGTGTTCATTCATCATATTAAAAATGTGGTCTTGCAATGAAAGAAAGCTTTAACTAGCTTAAAATAACATCCTTGCTATAACAATGGGCCTTTCCCTCTAAAGAGCAAAGCAGCATGCCTGGTTTACACCAGTCCTGCATCCGGCTCAATGAAATTGTTTCACCACACAAAGATCAAATACATGCTGCAGATGTAGTCTTGGTCAATCAGTGAACCTCATTAGGCAAACTGAGCCAGAAACATGCAGAGAATTAGGTTCACTTGACTGTTACTGGGATGCAAGAAAAATGTCATAGGCCAGCCTAGAGGGGAAATCCTATGAACATTTTCAGTAGAGCTAGATATATATTTGAAGAATAGTATTTTCTGAAATATTCAAGATATGCTGAAATAACTGCATACTCAACCCCCCCTGAATTAACTTTTCAAAAAAAATAAAAATAAAAAAAAATCCAGTGAGCAATCCAACTTGGAAAACTACTTAGAAATAAACAAGAAATACGAATATCTGAAGAAAACAAATAAACCAGGAATTTAACAATTTCTACAGGAAACTCAGAAGACAACACATAAATGCATCCACTGAGTCATTCCTGGATTAAAAACATGCATTCCTAGTTTAGAAATATGACATATAATTTAAAATGACCAATCAAAACTGTCCAGAGGACTTTGAAGTTCATATAGGTCAACTTCTGAATTCTCATCAATTCTGTCTGGTTGATGGTGAGCCTCATGTCAGCAGTTATATGGAATTTCTCAACATTTTTTCAACAATAACACACAAAATAAAGCAACGAGTCAAATAAATGACTCTCTGCAGATCTCATATTCATGTCCCAGTTCTGCAGAAGGCATAATCATTGTTCAAACCCAAAGCCTACACACTAAGAGTCAGCTTCTATCCGTACAAGAACCATGCTGGGAGACACAGACCAAAAGCGATGCTGAAGCTTTTCTGGGTGGAAGTAGCTGCTGAGTCAGTGATGGTGTACCTATTTTCCCTCTTTGTTCTGACCACCTTTGTTATGGCCTTAACAATGCTGCATGTCGTTCATGGCCTGTGAAGCTCATAGGATTGATCTACTTGAAAAAAATAAAAATAAAAAATGAGTGGCCAAGGCATTCACTTGCTATTGATAGAAGACTTGAGAGAATGCTGTTAGTTCAAATAATCAATGTACTTGTACTTTTTGAAGCCACCTTTTCTCATAGCTGGCCTCCCTGGGAGCAGGGGAACATGTAAATGAAGAGGCTTGACAGAAGTATTGAGTCAACTGTATATAATAGGTCTAATTTTACCTGGAAGTTCATTTCTTTCTTAGCTTTCATAAATTTTGTAGAACATTAACATTTCATCTCCAGTGGGTTTGGGAACATATTATTATCAATGTCATAATATTGTTCTGGATATGTCCAGATGAAGGCATATATTTTCTTTTCTTTCCTTAGTAAAGGTATGGTGTGCATGTATGCATTTGTGCCTACAGTGGCCTGTTTTACAGCCACTTAGACTGCATAATTATGACATAGGAAAGCAAATGAAGATGGGATCATCTGAAACAGAGATCTCATGTTGAAACTCAGTCAGCATGAGCCTCACTTACTTTTCACTGGAAAGACATAGATTCAGCTGTGGTCCTGAAATGAAAAAGTACCTGCATGCTTTCCCTGCCTTATCCATGGCTTTATCTCACTGCAATTTTATGTCATTAAAAACAAACAAAAAAAGCATGGCTGTCAATCCATTCTTAATGCAAGTTGAAATGACTACTGCATACCCTATTCCCAATTGAGACAAGTACTGATGCCTCATTGAAAATGTTTCTAGCAATAGCACTGTGCCTTGGGAGAAGGTAAACAGTGAATTGGAATCCGCTGTGTGACTGCACACAGTTGTGGATGTAGCAAAGTACTAGATCATGTCTATATCCAGGTACTTTCTCACACAGCTGAATATGTTTCTATTTGTAGGGACATCTGAATGCTAGATCAGGTTATTGAGTTTTGTCATCCTTTGCTGAGCTGTGAGGGCAAGCTGCGTGTTTTGTGTTACTTTTGTAGTAGTTACCAAGAAGTTCATTTTTTTTTTCTGATGATACATCATTCCTGTTCTCTGTATTTTGCTATTGCTAAGTTAAAAAGAAAAGAGATAACAGAAGAGAGGCACAAATTCCTGATGAAATTGTTGAAAGGGTTTCTCCTGTTGTATTCATTAAAAATTGCATGATCCTTTTCTGACCCAGTCTTACTGAGAATGTGGTTTCATTGGCAATGTCAGTGAACCCACAGACTAATGAGCTGGAGCTGACCTCTGAGCTTTTTGGAGATGAATTTTACCTTGCAATAATACCTCCAGGACACAGATCCTTGTAAAAAATTTAAGGTCTAGTACACAGGCAGCTGAAGGCAATATTCTAATTAAATATTTTAATTTATTTCTAAAGTTCTTGTGTGAGGGTTTTCTTTTATGCCCCTTGCAGCTGTATTTTCACTGAAATCTGAAACTCATGCTGGAAAAAGAAAAGGTCAGCATTCCAAAAACAAATAAAGGGGAGGAGTATTATGTGCAGTTGAAGGAAAAGAATCTTGAATGAGTAAAGGTGATATCTGGCCTAATAACAGACCCACTTTTCACTGCTGGCCTAGAGCTGCTGGGGTAATCTGAAACACTCCTCTGAGATCATCAGATACAAGAAAATTTACACCAAATTGGGATATGCTTAATCTAACTGCAGAAAAACAACTTATGATAACTTCTATTTGGGATCTAGTTCCTAGTGATATTAGTGTAGTGGTTTATGTGTGATTGAAACAGCTCTGCCTACAAACCACATCATTTAGGTAGCTCTATCCCAATGCCACCATCACGACACTCCCTGGGCAGCTTACCTGGACCATACTGCTAGACTGGGAATGGGTTTCCCAATGGCCAAGGACGGTGGCACTGTCCCCTGGGATGTCTGCTCTGATATGTGGGACAGGACCCTTACCCCTCCCCACTCATGCCGTGGCTTCTGAACTGGGCCTATTGTTCACATAGTGTGCTGCCTCTGGTGCTTCACATCCCACTGCTTTTTTCCCCTTCATTCTCTAATGGAAACAATTTTTTTCTGGTTTATATTCCTTATGGTTCTCAATGTTTCCATGGCAATTGCTTCCAGCCAGGCAAAGGCTTGGTCCGTTACTGTTGTTACTCCTTCATTTTAGATGAAGCAGAGGATATCCCAGCAAGCAGAAGGCCCAGTTTTAATTTTTGTCTCTGTCACAGATTTTCTGTTTGTGACCTGTGCCATGGACACTGGCCATTTCTGTGGGCATGCAGGAGGTATGTGGATGAGACCATCAGGGATCATCTGCCCCTTGCACAGATGTGGGAGCAGTGCTGAAACTGTTCTTACTCATTTGTTTTGATTGGATGGAAAACAGGAATGAGGCTGTGGTCAGATGCTTGCCCAGAAATACCAGCTGATCATGATTTTGTCCCCAGTCTGGTTGCAGTGTCCCTGCTCTCTTGAAGACTGGCTCTCCCAGAAGAATGCCTGTGGTTGCACTCACTGGTGTGTCTCCTGCTCTCTGCACCCTGCAGGACACCTCTTCTAGGTGGAAGAGGTGATTTGAACTGAATGGATGGCTTAACACATAGTTGATCAATGAGCTCTTGTGAAATATTTTCTAATGAGTCAGTTATAGCAAGAATGTCTTCAGCTGGTCTGGTTCAGTCCAGAAGATGGTGTCTGTCCTGCACAGCTTGGATAAAATCCACAGTTTAGCAAACATACAAGAAGCTTACATAACAAGAATTTATTGACATGAAAATGACCCTAGGAATGTAGACATAGCACTGTGCTGTGGACATGGATGCACTTAGGAAATGCTACTGCCTACTGAGGGTGGCAAAAGTGCACTTTCCTATCAGCGGTAGCTTTTATTACAGAAATAATCAAAAACTGTGCAGTGTTCCCTACATTCAGAAAGTGCTTCATTTTTGAAAAGAAAATTATGTGTGGGCAGCTGATTTCTGGCAAAAACAGCTAGGTAATATTCATGGCACTTACAGAAAAGCCCAGATGAAGCGGGCTTCCCCTGCCAAAGCATGCAGAGTAAGTAGGCAGATCCATTTATTCTTTCTTCCTCACATAAGGGCCTTCAAGGATAGCTGAAGTCAAGAGCTAGAGGACTTGTTTTGTTCTTCAGTTTCTCTGCCAGCATCTGCCTATCCGTGCAGTGATATTTGATGAAACTATGATGAGTAAATTTAACAAGCTATGCCCATGTGTGGGAAGCAGCTGATTTTATGAGTTCTCCTGACTTGTACACCCATGAAAATAGGCAGAACTGAGCTCCGAGGAGAAAGTATTTATGATTCTATAGACTTCTGCCATTTCTCCACTGCTCTGATTCATGCCACACTCATGCTCCAAGACATCTAACCTGTCACCCTCTTTTCTTCCTTTATTTTTAACAGCATATCAAGTGAAATTGTCTTTGCCAAAAACAGCAGTGCTTTCACTATTAGATGTGTCTCCTCACCTTTTGTCACTGGATCATTATTTTACATCTGTTGCTTCTCTTTTATGACAGAGTTTCAGAGTTTCTTTCATGTTTGAATGCACGTACTCACAAGAAAGCTGTCACAATAAGTTCCTTGGCAGTACCTTTCTCAAGATGGAACTAATTGGTTGGGACTCCCTCCAAAGTAGAGTACTGGTCATGCTGCCATGAAGGAAACCTCAGCACAATGTGGAAAGACTAACCTCTGGCTATGCTACATGTCTTCCCCTTTAATGTCATTTTTACAGTCAGTTTCAAACTTTTTTGAAACTTGTCCTGTAGCATTCCAACTCTGATATTTCCCTCCAAGCACCTAATCTTGAGAAGCATTAGCAAAACCTAAGAGCTTCATTATTTGTATGGGATCTCTGTATCACATCATTATACTGTCTCTGTTGAGGAAGCCATATGGTTTATTCTTTATTAAATCCTGTCTTTACACATTTTCCCTGTTTGCACTTTTAATGGTTTTCTGAACAACTAATTGTACTGTAGGTTTCCAGGCATGTTCTAGAGATTGTTTTTTAAAAAACTAATATTATGCTGCATCCTTTTTAAGTTTACAAAGATCTCTGCCAAATGGGGAGAGCTTTTAACAACCCTTCCTTAAGCTGCTCCTCTTTTTCCTCCTACTTATCGTTTTCAGTTGTATATTTTATATCCATAGTACCTTCCCAATTTTAAAAACTAATTGTTAGGGTTGGGTAAAACTTGGCTCATCTCAAAAGAGAGAAAATTCTAAGCTGAATACTTTTCTGTGAACTGCAAAGAGTTTTACACATTTATTTTTTTTTTCCAATGCTAATGACAAGACATTTAAGTGGTATAAATATTCTAGGAGAATATGAACAAGAAGAAACAGCTCTTTGATGGAACAGGAAATAATCAAAGGCTTAAGGGATATTTTCCATGTTTAAACAATATAATTCACCTCTTTATCTCAAAGAATATTGAAGACAAAAGCTAAGATTACTTGTTTGTAGAATTTCAGGCATAATGAATTTTAGAAGTTCTGCATGTTTTTTGGGAACACATGATCATACAAGATTTGTAGGCACAGTGTCGAAAAGCAACTGTACAAAGTTCAG
This sequence comes from Nettapus auritus, assembly GCA_011076525.1. Taxonomy (NCBI): domain Eukaryota; kingdom Metazoa; phylum Chordata; class Aves; order Anseriformes; family Anatidae; genus Nettapus; species Nettapus auritus. The sequence goes on along the minus strand of CM021797.1, from coordinate 50,080,527 downwards.
ACTAGTGTTAGAAGACTAATCCAAAAACATATTTTGCAATATTGCCAAATCCAAGCTTTTCGGAAGCAATGTGTCTTGTACTACTACAAATGGTGAGAAAGGCTTTAAGTTCATAAGGTGCAATAACAATAATAGTAATAACAGCTGCAACAGGTGGATTTATTTGCAGGTCAGAGTGCTAGGTGTTAGAGCTGATGCTGTCAATCATATAAGAACAGTCTTAAAGTTATTTTAAAAGACAGCTGATGCTTTAATCCTCTTCATCTAAGGCTCCAAGAATAGTCATTTTTTTTTGAGAAAAGCTGTAAGTATGGGTCAAAAAATTGCAAGACTTAGCAAAACTGTCTGTCCATGAACATCTCTTCTTATCTTATTAAAACACTTTTACACTTTGCATTCCTCATTATATATTAGGACTCTTTACTCCAGAGTTAAATTCTCACCTTCTTACAACGCATACAGAAACTCATTCATTAATTAATATTAATGCAGTTCAGCTTGCTATACACACAGTGTGGGTGATTTGAATGACCATGTGATTTTCAAATGATTTTCCTTAACCTATCCAAAATACACTTTCTGTTCTAGGCTGTGATTTTGTCTATGTCTAGGTCATTTCTTCAGGGAAAATCTCTACTTATGAAAGGAAAAGACAAATTTATGGTGGTACAATAAAATGGAACAATTTTCTATGCTGCCTCTCTTACATCACTATAAGAGTAATTGATTTTTTTTTTTCCGTGGTTTAAATCACTTCATGGTACATACATACTTAAACGCAAGAAGAATATTCACCATTCAAACAAAATTTTTATAGCATCTGATAAATGTTGAATAATTAAACTGAGATAAGCAAGGCCTAAGAGAATAGGGTTGATTTTATGCTGGCTTTCATTATTTCACTGGCCTGAAATTTAAGTAAATTTTGTATTGCACAATGGCTTGACATTGCAAAAGGCCAATGGCTTGGGTACTAAAGATCAATAAAGTTATTTGCAAGATAGTGCAAGTCTGGCTTTTTACTTTGTGCTATAGAAATACTTTTATTTTTTTGTTTGTTTTTTTGTTTTGTTTTGTTAACAAATCTGCACTGCCCTAAGAAATATACCTCCTTTTCACAGGTGTTTATTTGAGTCCTTATAACAGGTTGTTATGAAGGAGTGTTGTAAATATTTAAAGGACTCTCCATTATCTACATAACCAGTTCCTTACTGGCTTTAATTGCTTTTCCCTGCAGGCAAATGACATTTGGTTATGTTTGCTATTAATTCTTTCACCTCAGTCCAAAACACTTCCAGTCACAGGAAATGTTTTCTTTCTTCTTGTCAAGGAGCAACTCTCTCTGCCTATTCGTCTGTGCCCCTTTCTTCCTTTATTTCTAGAATTTCACCAAGGCTCTTGATGTGGCTTCCCATCAATTTCACAGGCCCATTCATGTGAGTGTTTCAATGAAACCTTGTGGGAGCCTGTGCTACAGTTCAGGTGAGAGCATACTCAAGAATTCAGACTCAGCCTTTATGATCTGGACGAGGGCATTGAGTGCACCCTCAGTAAGTTTGCAGATGACACCAAGTTAGGTGCGTGTGTCGATCTGCTCGAGGGTAGGAAGGCTCTGCAGGAGGATCTGGATAGGCTGCACCGATGGGCTGAGGTCAACTGTGTGAAGTTCAACAAGGCCAAGTGCCGGGTCCTCCACCTGGGGCGCAATAACCCCAAGCAGAGCTACAGGCTGGGAGATGAGTGGTTGGAGAGCTGCCAGGCAGAGAAGGACCTGGGAGTGATGGTTGACAGTCGGCTGAATATGAGCCAGCAGTGTGCTCAGGTGGCCAAGAAGGCCAACAGCATCCTGGCCTGTATAAGAAATAGTGTGACCAGCAGGGCTAGGGAGGTGATCGTCCGCCTGTACTCGGCTCTGGTGAGGCCACACCTCGAATACTGTGTTCAGTTTTGGGCCCCTCGCTACAAGAAGGACATCGAGGTGCTTGAGCGAGTCCAGAGAAGGGCAACGAAGCTGGTGAGGGGCCTGGAGAACAAGTCCTACGAGGAGCGGCTGAGGGAGCTGGGATTGTTCAGCCTGGAGAAAAGGAGGCTCAGGGGTGACCTTATCGCTCTCTACAGGTACCTCAAAGGAGGCTGTAGCGAGGTGGGGGTTGGTCTGTTCTCCCACGTGCCTGGTGACAGGATGAGGGGGAATGGGCTTAAGTTGCGCCAGGGGAATTTTAGGATGGATCTTAGGAAGAACTTCTTTACCGAAAGGGTTGTTAGACATTGGAACGGGCTGCCCAGGGAAGTGGTGGAGTCCCCATCCCTGGAAGTCTTTAAAAGACGTTTAGATGTAGAGCTTAGGGATATGGTTTAGTGGGGACTGTTAGTGTTAGGTCAGAGGTTGGACTCGATGATCTTGAGGTCTCTTCCAACCTAGAAATTCTGTGATTCTGTGATTCTGTAATTCTGTGAAGAAATCCCTTGAATAAATTAAGGGCTGAGTGATGAACTAAGGCAGATTTTGGTCTTCTTCAGCATCAGCCTGCAGGGCTTCTGGTGCTCTGCAGTTCACTTTGCAGCCCAGCTCTGATCCAGGTGAAGGCTGTACCAGTAACAATATGTAAAGGCCAAACAGAACGTCTTGCCCAGATCCCTGAACCTGGTACCTTGTTAAGTGCAGATCTCTGCCCTTATCAACATCAGGGCTCTTCCTCCTTCATCACATGAGTTTGTCATGGTAGATGTCAACCTTGCATTTGTCACCTTCCACAGGATAGTGTGCAAGATGTAGACAGGGGACATTCTTTTCACCCAGAGGACTGTGAAGTCTGATATAATCTCTCACTTTGAATTACCTTAAATGAAGTGTGCACATGGGTGTCCAAGTTGTCAAAGGTGTCAGCATGACTCCTGCCCAAGAGCCCATATGAGGCATGACTGCAAGGTGTGCTAGAGGTAGTTGCTCTGCATGCTACTCAGATCAGAGAAGAGCAATATGAGGAAAGTCCTACTTCAACGACTCTGGTAGTCTTATCACTGGCCTTACAAAAAGTTCCTGAGGGCTCAGATCTGTTATTGGGCAAACACAACTCAGTGTGATACTGAGCTCTGAATGGAGTGTTTGGACCAAGTTTATTCCAGTTCTTCCCCAGCACATGCTGTGACAGATCTAGTGTGACCTTTTGCCCCAAAAAGCAATTGACTTTACGCTTGAAAGGGAATGCCATCATCAACAAATGGCCTGCATGTACATGTCTGGGTTTTAATTTTTTATGCACACTGCTTTATTTCCCTTAGCTTCACTATGAAGAGGTATTAAAAGAGCATTTTAAACCTGAGTATCACCTGTTTATCACTGGACTATCATCAGGAAGGCTTTCCCTTTCTCTCTGGGACTTGGGGAGGGCTGCAGAGTGACAATGCTAGCAGACACCAACAGCCGTGTGTAGCTGCTGCAAGATCAGCTCTGGAAGAAAGCGTGAGGATTAATGAGGAGTGATGACACTGGTACAGTTCATACAGTGATGACACTGATACAACTGGCAGCTTGGAAGTCTCACTGGTTTCTCCAAGCCCTGTCTTCAATGTGCTCTTCTTTCTGTCCCTACTGCAGCCAAGCTTTTCTCATAGGCATAGACTCTTGATCAGGAAGGAGGAGAATTGAAGCCACATCTCCCGCAGTGCTCAGCACAGAGAAAAATGTTAGAGATAGATGGCAGCAGATGGATGTACCAACACCCCTATCCTGTCACATCCAGCCATCAGCCGCTCAGCAGACGGTGGCTTGTTCTGTGCACTGGTGGAGGGGAAAGCTAGCATACAACAAGAGGAGAAACCAATTAGTCAGATAATAGTCCAAAAGGAATGTGAGTTTCCCAATTGTTTCTTCTCTTGATTGCTGCTGGGAAAACACCTCACTCCCTGCTCATAATCCTGAAAGTGCTCTTTTGGGATCACTGTTCAGACAGGGATGCCAGAAGACAGCTGTGATTTTTCAGGGTTCCCCTTCATGAGGAGCACTGAAACATTTCTGAGACATTTGCCATTAGCAGCTGGTAGATGTGTTCTCACTTGAATTCTTTCACTACATGTGAAATAAATTCCTCCTTTTAAGTTAGCATTTGGGTAATGCAAAGCTAGAATCCTGTCACGTTTCCCAGTGAGCCCCTTTTAAAATAACTGAATCCTTGCATAACCTCCTATTGAAGCTATTAAATGTATCTCTCAGTGCCAGTTTCATAACCCACCAACTCTAACTTCCGTAATGATTGTTCCAGTGGTTGAAAGCCATTATTTTGTAATGAGAAGAAACCCAAAGATTTCCTGAGATTTGCTGTTTTTTCTTCCATGACGCTGTCTGAGCATTTTTTTTTTTTTTTCATTTTGATGGAGTTTTGATTCACTTAAATTTTCAGTGAATGATGCTGACTTTTAACTCTTAAAACTTAACTCTTAACTTTTAAGCACTTTTAAGCTCTCAGAGACCAAGGAATTTCCAGCAGGTAAAAACTGAACAGTAGGGCCTTTTGCAGCCCAAATTCTTCTTAATTCAGTCTTTTTACTACATGAAAAAAAAAAAAATCTAGTTCTAATTATAATAAATCCATGGGTATTGTGAGGGTTCCCTCACTCATATGAGCTATTTTTTTCCTGAATTACTTTTATAAAATTGTTGTTTTCCTGAGATCTAAGCTTTCATCATCTCATGTATTTCACTTGTAATATAATTTTCAGTGTAGAGGAAAGAAATGGAAAGGCTGCTGCATTTTTCACTTTATTAAACCAACTCCTAGTACACTTGCTATTGCTGAGGGAATGATGGAACCCTTGCTGTATTGTTTTTCCATAATTCTGTAAATGGCTTATGTGATTCTGATTGAAAGCAGGAACATGGGTACTCTTTGCTGAGTACAATTTTCCTACAACTAAAGGGGGATGACGGGCTACTTGCAGTATTTCAAGGGGTCAGAAACAAAGATATCACTAGAAATAAGTGACTTCACAGGCACTATTGCAATAATCAGTCTTTAATGTAGGTAAATCCTCCAGTTCATTCCCTTTTTTGAAGAAAAGCTGAAGGGGAAGTCTTGACTGAAGAATGAATCCCATGACAGTAAATGTTGCTGTCTATTTTTCTAATCCAAAATCCATCAAATCTGAAACTACGTCAAGGTGAAGGCAGACAGTATATACATCTCAAGGAAATTGGTTACATATCATCTATTTCTGAGAAAAGAAAAACAGAGGTTTTGGCAAATTGCAGCATATGCTAGTAGTAGATTAAAACCATTATTCGTGTTTCTTTTTTTGCATTGCACTGAAGAGAGGGCATGTAGGTACCTGAAACTCAGAGAAGGACTTCTGAAGTGAAAATGATGAGAAACTTGGGTCCCCAGGGAGCCGTGCAAGTTGAAAGTCACCGCCTTGGGAAGGTTAATTTTGAAACCAAAGTTTTTATGTACTGTATGCCTCCAGCAATTTTTATAATACACCATAAGGCAAAGTAAACATGTATTTGTGTTTAATTAGGGAAGATAAATAAATAAACAACACATTGGACAAAGTCCTGCTACCATAAGCAGCTCTACAAGGGATCTGCAAAGATGTGTCATGAGCCAGTTCCCTATATACACTTGCCCCAGCATCAGCCATGAGCGTTGGCACAGGACACCTTTGCCTGGTGCTGGGTTTGTCCCCCAGCACCACCTCTGCTGCCCACAGGAGTCCTCCAGCACCTGCACTACATGATCACTACAGGAGAAAACTGCAACCTTTCTTATCTGATCAGTAAGGGGAACTTCACTCCCTAGACAGAGTTGCTCTGTCCCTGGTGTTCCTGCTTCCCCTCAGCTTAGCCCATCCTGCTGCCAGCCCTTCTGGTCCTCCACGCCAGATCCTCCCTTGGTCACAAGTTACCACTGCCAAGTGGTTACCATTTGAATTTCCCGTTTGTTACCAAAAGAAAAGCAGAAGCTTCAGGTTCTGTGATGCACTGGACAAGACTAGCAGGAGTCTTCTGAGATCTCTAAGAGAGAGTATATCTGGCTACTTTTGCTAAAAAGGGTGCCTGTCACCTGTACAGAGTCACTTAATGAAATAAACTCCTTTTCAGGACACCTGTTTATTGTGTATTTTGGCACATCATTTAAACCCCTGAATGTGGTCCCTGGAGCACTCTATTTTCTCTGGCTGCCTTGACTGGGTAAGTACAATGTCCAGCAAATTCTTCTGTTGCCGCTATGGCTCTGGTTTGAATTCTGCTCTCTGTATTATGTGAGCCTTGTGCTCTAAAAGATAAATAAGATGCATGACCACAGTCAACGGAGAACATTCAGCTACTTCCACTGAAAGTCAGGAACTGAAAAATATTTCCATGGCAAAGAAGTGTCTGTGGATTTAGTGGGGGGTGAGCAGGGAGGCCAGATTTTTTTGAGTGTTCCTAAATAATTTGTCTCATTACTACTCCTTGGGTGAAGGGAAGATATTTCAGCTGTATGATAAATAAGCACTTGTTGCAAAGAGCAGCACTAGGTCATAGAATCACAGAACAGTTTGGGCTGGAATGGACCTTAAATATAATCTAGTTCCAACCCCCTCCCATGGACAGGGACATCTTCCAGCAGACCAGGCTGCCCGAAGTCCCATCCGGCCTGGCCTTAAACACCTCCAGGGATGGGGCATCCACAGCTTCTCTGGCAACCTGTGCCAGGGCCTCACCACCCTCAGAGTAAAGAATTTCCTCCTAACATCTAATCTAAATCTCCCCTCTTTTAGTTTAAAACCGTTGCTGCCTGTACTGATGCATTGGTAATACAGATGGTATTCTTGCCATGACCTGCCAGCTAAATGGAATTTTGACCCCAGAGAAAGCCTCCTGGCTACCAAGAAGTCATTAATAAGTCAAAGAAAAAAATGTATCTGGAGAGAAAAAACAACTCATCAGACCAGAGGCTTTACATTACAAGAGTGCCAACTGGTCAGAGCAAGACTGCTCAGCTCAGTTAAGCAATGACACACATTAAAGCAGCCCTACTTCATCTCTTCTATGTGAAGACAATAACCCATGAAGTGGAGACTGGATTAAAGCAAAGATAGCCAGTGTGGGAAAGCAGAGCTGTGCTAAATACCATCTCTCCAACTGTCTGTCTGGAAATCTGTTTAGAATTGGGCTGCAGACTGAGGCTTGTATACTATTTCATATATATATATATATATATATTTTTTTCCTGCATTCATTAAACAGGAATTTAGAGAGCACTGCATCCTCACTGTGTAGCTGCTGATGGCCCTTGCATTATCTCTGCATCTGCACAGAAACAAGGACACCCATGCCTGGCAGGCAACCTCCAGGGCACGACAACCTGATGCCCAGGTCCCTCCACCCAGGGACCTTGCACAGGGTGAGCCATGTGGCAGCTGTGACAAACTGCCCTAGTTCTGGGGACTAGGGCCAAAGAACACGGTTCTTTCTCTCACCTGTCTTAAGGCAGGTTCTGGAGTCAAACAGTCCTCTGAAATTTTCCTACCTGTATTTTCCGTGAAAGCAATACCCTCACATTCTCACAAAACAGATTTAATGCAAACTTATATAGTGAGGTTGTTTGTTTGTTTTGGCCACCAAATAGAAGATTTCTGAGATAACTGTTCTCTGTACCCTTGTGCCAACTGTAAAAAAGACCTTGTCTTTAGGTTTGCTGTCATCCTTCTGTGCCAATGACACCCAGTCTTTGTAGACAGCCGTGTTGCTCCTGATCTTCCACTGAAAGAACTGTTATGAAGAAACATTTTACAAATACTGTTTTTCTCACACTTACTAAAGGGTTTCTTCACTGTTTGAAAGGATTTGTAGGTAATGGCTTTCCTACCCCAAGAAATATTTTGAAATCAAGGTTGTATTTCCTTCCTGATTTGGCAAAACAGTCAAAAGTTGTGAAAGATTTTCAAACCATAAGTGAGAGGAAAAAGATGTGCCTACTTTATGAAGAAAAAAAAAAATAGTCTGGTGATTTGAAAGCTTTTCTATATGGCATTTTTTATTTTTTTTTCATTGTAAATCTGAATTACAAAACATAAATATCTCTGAACAGAGAACTTAATCAGTTTCCAGTTTGTGTAACTTAGTGAAACAAGTAGTATTTTACAAAACATATACTTTATAACTAGTGCAAACTGAGTAAGGTGTAAGTTCATAATAGTGTTGCAATGTCAAGGACTTAACCAAGAGTCAGAAATGTCTTCCCCAGAATTAATTTATATATTTCTAAAACTTCTGTATTAAAAAAAAAAAAAAAAAAAAAAAAGTGAAAATTGTTATACATGGAGGCACAGACAGAGATAGAGGTACATATATAAGTAAAAAAAATACGTTTACTTGCATAACTTTCCTTGCAAAATCCAAAAATTTAAACCCAAATACATTCAACTGAATAGACAGCATTGGTATTATGAGATATTAGAATGAGAAGTGCATTTGTGTGTGCGTGTATCATAGCAATTGAGGTCATAAAGTTATTAGACACATTAAGAAGTCTAGAGAATAAATATTCCAGTAAACAGATGCTGAACAATTATTGTATGAGTCAGGCACAGGACGCTGCTGGTTTCATATATTAGAAGTCCGAGAATCATTGACATCAATGAGATTTGAAGCATGCCCTTTAAACTTTTATTGTGTTAAATACTTACCTTGGCTAAGAGCTTGCTTTCCAGAGAACTGATAGAGATCTTTGGAAACATATTGTTTGCTAGTAAGCATGGAAGTACACAGCAATTACTATGCATTCAAAGCAGAGGTTTTATACGATTATTGCTTTCTTCTGGAGTATTATGTGACTTGACAAACACAAGATTCACAGTAAACAATCTTTGATTTTCACGGTAATATCAATTATAACTGTAGAGTTGATTTGTAGAATTTGCAGAGACAAGCAATTATTGTATATGGTACTTGCAATTCAATTAAATAATGCCTCTATCATTATATATACTATTTGAAATCAAGGGACATTGATTTCATTGATTGTTCAGCTCCTACAAAACAGACAAAAATATTCCTGGTACCATACTCAATTTAGTGGACTGTTATGATTGAGTTAAGTAAAAAACACCGCAGCATCCACTCTTTTCTGCGTAGTATTAGCAGAAAAAAAATGATGCCAATAGCAGTTACTCAGAGCTTGATCCAAAGTGTCCTACAGTCAATGAGTCTGTCCTGGATGCACTGAAAACTGAAATTCATTCTCCGTGTGGTGGAGTACCCTTGGGAAGAAGGTATCCTGATGTGAGTGTAAAGTACCAAGTTGTTATCAAATCTGCCTGGGTTGCTTTAGGCCACATTGAATGGACTAAATTTGAACTGTAAAATTGCTTGGGGGGTTACATATATTTGCTTATGATGGACTTTTGCCTCATGATATCTTTAGGCAGGAAGCAGGAAGGGGAAGGCTGGTGAGGAAGGGATGCAGACCTGCCATCAGAGTACAGGTTTTGCCTTGTTGGGAAATACTGCTAAACTGCCAGTGCTGCAAAACCCCAAAACCCACCTCTAAGCAGGTGGAAAGGAGGTGAGGATTGTAAAGGAAAGGGAAATAAATCATAAGAAAGGCATTGGAGTGTCTGCACAGCATAAGTGATTTTTTTTTTTTTTTTTTTTTTTTTTTTAATCTGTGTCATTTTCAGATGATTTGGGGAATCTGAGACATATACAAAGAACTGAAAGAACTGTTAGGCAAGACCAAGAGCCATAAGTGTTCTTCACCGTTCCACAGCAGCAGCTGAAATATCCAGAGGTGAACAGAAAGTCATTAGATGCCCATGTTTATGCACCTGAAGTTCTTCTCTCTCTTCAGGGGCAGTCTGAAGAAACAGAATTAACTTCCCTGATACTACAGAAGGGAAAGAAACATAGATGAACCAAGGGAAAAACAAAGCTGACTGTGACTATCAGGTACCTGAGAGTAAGGACAGCTGGGAGTCGTCTCCCCCTGCAGATGGGACACTACAACATATGAAGAAGTAATTTCATTATGACTCAGCCACATCAGTCCTTCATGCATAATGCCTCTTCTCCTAGCAGCCTGAAAAAATGCACATATACTGCTGCCAAGGGACTGCAGGGCATGCAGAGGACTCTTTGGGCACTGCACACCAGTTGTAATAGTGGTGTCAATATAATACTCAATCTTGTTGATAGCATTGTGCTAAGTGGGAAAGACAGCCAAAAAAGTAAAGACACAACTAAAGGACTTCTAAGCTTCATTCTGTCCCAGCTTGTTACCTGCAAACATGCTGAGCTTGCTGGAAACAAACCAAAACAAACCAAAAGAAAACCTAACATAAAACAAACAAACAAACAAAAAAACAGCACATGCAAAAGGATTTGAAACAGTGCAGAAAAATAAAACAACTATTTTAAGGCACTTCCTGTTTCAACTGTTTTCTTTTTAATTCCTCCCTGACAATGAAACACTTGTTAACACAAGCAGGGTGTCTGGGGACAGCCCTGTCACTTGCCTTAAGAGTAAGGACTGGTAGGGGCAACCATTCTGGGGAGACTGCAATGGGGACAGAAACCCAAGGTAGTGTAGGAACAAGGAGTGAGTGAGAGAGCCATGATGCTCCCCAGGATCTGATGGGTAGAAGGACTACGTGGTTTACCCTTTAGGAGACAAAGGGGATGACAAAAGTGCCTCAAACCAGGGGTATGTGGCAGGTGGCTCTGTGGTGAGCCCATTTATTTTCAATGGAATCTTCAGGTAACTGTAAATATTTTCATGATTTGAGGTTGGAAAAATGGTACAACAAATTAGACAGATCATTGCTGTATTGCAGTGGTCCTAAAAGAGGAAAAGGTCCATTATCATTTGCAGTTTGGACACCAAACAGGCACAGCATTTACAGTTTACAGTTGGCTCAGGGCTCCAAGTCAGTTGTTTGGGAAAACTGGAGAAAAGATCCTCCCCCCTCCCCCCTTTTTTTTTTTATAAAAAAAATAGAATTGATAAATGAAATGCAGATGCATTCTCATCAAGAGGGATGTAACATAGCACGTCTTTCAGAAAAAAACATTGTTAAGCTAAGAAAATAATAATTTTCTAATATTATGAGAGGATTCATCCATATAGTTCACATGAACCTTTAATTGTTTTGAAAGTCTTTCCTTCTTTTCTTAATTACTTGCCATTCCAAGTCTTAAGGAAACCAGGCTTCGGTCCAGGGAATCCTGGAGTATAAAAATGTTATTCTTTCATTCATCCTCTCGTTATTTCCTGGGCTGAACCACAGAGTGGATGACAGAGCCCTGAGGGAGGAGCAAGAAGGAAAATGAAAGAGATTTATGTTGCTTCTCTGTTTTCATAAGAAAATATTAAACATGACTTTCATTGCAATAACAGTACTTTCTATGCGGTTTTCAGATTAAAAATGAAGCCTTAACTGGACAAAATTGCTATGTCTGGAGAGAAAGAGCCCATGAACTAGGAATAATACAAACAAGTGAAGCTGGAATTTGAATAATATTCCAGGTATTTTTAACTCTTCTTCAGCTTCTATGATGAATAAATGATGTGATGAGGGATGCTTCTTTGAGGGCACTATGCTCCTGTCCCAGAGGTACTGCAAAGCTCCTCTGAGAGACCAGCTGAGCTCTCTGAGAGTTTTGAGAGGTACTCACAGCATAAAAAATCCCTACCCTCTACCCCCCAGCTCAAAGGAGCAATGAGCACTCATTTTAGAAAGCTTGAAGACTGTAATACTACATACCTCTACATAAACTACAGCTGGATTGCACCTGGAAGTACTCTTTTTTGAGAACATCTTGTACCGAGCCTGAGAGCACTGTGATTAGCATGTCTTCCTCTCCAGCTACTGTTAGATACCAACATAGAGGGCAGGTAACACACTAACCCTTAGCACATGGTGACCACAGTGGTATTGCTCCTGTAAAGAAGAAATGATTCGACAGAGAAAAGTTTGCAGAACTGGGTAGAGGCAGGAGAAATTAGGCAGTAGGAGAATCAGTGTTAATTTTTAATCATGAGGGCAACCTGATGTCAGTGCTGATCCAAGTGGATGCATCAGACAGATTTTACCGTATCACTTCTTGTAGGTTCATTGGCCTCATGGAGGAGTGACCGTGTGTTTTTTCGTCACATGGAGTTTAGCACATGGTTTCCAGTCAGAGCCTGAGTCTCTTCTACTGATTAAAGAGTGCAGAGATGAGCAGATCAGTATTCAACATGACCTCCTTATCTTGTCCAGATGGAGATAGGTTTTTATTCTGTCCAAACCTCAAGAAAAAAGTGCTCCCCCAAAGAAAGAAAATAACAGTGGAGGTTAATCAGCTCTGTGAAAGCAATCCCTGAAAGGTAAAGTATGCTGGCAGCACAATCCTCACAGAGGACTTCATATAGAAATACATCTATTGGTCAAAAGAAATCTGATTTGCATGGTCATAGGTGTTGGGAAGAAACAGAGGAGGTCATGTACTTAATCAAGCTGAAGGAAAGGTTTTTGGAAACTATCCACAGATCATGAGTTTCATATAATGAATTGTTTCTGGTAAAGTCACATAACGTTTTCATGAAGGCCAATTTAAAACAAACATGGACCATAAGTTACTTTTTTCCCCACTCATGAAACCAGTGTCGATGTCACAAGGTTTACAAACGGTATATGTATTTTACAACACATACAGGAGGGAAGTAAACAAAGACAAACTGATGAGATGGGGTTGTGGTGGTTTTACCCAAGCTGGGTAGCTGAACTGCACCACAGCCATTCCCTCATTCCCTCTCCTCAAAGGAAAAGGAGGAGAAAATTTGATAAAAAGGGTTCAAGGCTGGAGGTCACTCACCAGTTAATACCATAAGCAAAACAGACTTATGATAGATTAATATAATTAATAAATAATAATAATAATAATAATAAAGTATTTATTACCTCTCACTAGCAGACTAGAACAATGAGAAACTAAAATCAAAATACAAACACCTTCCCCTCATCCACCCTCCTCCACCTTTTCTCCCAAAGTGGCACAGAGGAATGGGGAATGGGGGCTGTGGTCAATCCCTCATGCTTCGTCCCCACCACTCCTTCACAGTCACGCTGCCCCTGCTCCACGTGGGGTCCCTCATACCAGGCCTGTGCCCCCTACAGCCCTGTGCAACTTGCCCTTGCCAAGTAAACTCAATACAGGGATGTGTCTAAAGCCAGCATATAGGAGGTTGGGATACAGAATATATGCAATAAAGTCCACTGTACATGCTTCATCTTTAAGCCATTCACGAACCTTCCAGTTAAACTCCCATTACTCCTAGTGCTCTAGGAAGAACATGGGATCCCATTTTGTGAGGTGTAGCAAAAGTACTGATCACAAGTAGAATGCATGTCCGAGATGATGAGATAGAGACAGTAAAAAACAAACAAACAAACAAAACCCACAAAAATGATATTATGTTAAGAGGAAAAAACTTTGTCATGATTTCTCTAGTCAAATGCATGACTTTGAAGACTACAGCTCCTCTGATTACTGCTTTCAAACCAGTTGTGCATAAAGACCTTTTTAATTTGTCAAGTGATATCTTAATAGGTCTTCTCTCTTGATCTCATGGGTCTTTTATCTTCTGCATTTGACAGGCAGATTGCTTTCCTTGTAGGAACTAAATCTATGTTCAGTTTCCAGCTAAGAGACCCATAAATATAGTTTAGACTATGTTATCCCCATAGAACCTTCATTTATTTTTACTCTACAAAAATACAAAAATGTACAGGGATCAGTATATTTGTGGGTGCCACTGCTCTGTCTTCATACATATCTAACAGAATTAAATTAATTTTTTAACAGAATAAAAAGCTGATGCTTGTGATGAGATTCATTCAAGAAGATCAACTTTGTTATCAATAGTAAAATTTCCACTTAGTGCTGAGAAAATTGGAACTGCTATTTCTCTGGAAAGGTTGACATTTTCAATTCGCCCGGCCCCGGAACATTTTTTTTTTTTTTGGGGGGGGGGGGGGTTTAGGGTTTATCATCCAAAGAATCATTTAAGATTACTTTATTTTAGCTATTTTTTAAGCTCTTTTATTTTATTTTTAGCCAAGTCACTACATATAATTTTGACTTTATCTTTCAATCTGTTATATTGTGGAAATGGAAAAAAAATCAACTAAATAATTTGGTCTTGCATAAAAGTGTCAGTAATATATTGTTGAAACTTTTAATACAACTGTTCTTGCCAAACATTTTATTTTAATGATGTAATCAATAAGATTTGTGACGAAATGTCCATCCAGGTTTACTTTCCTTTGAATAGCTTTCCAAATTTCTCCTAATATTAAGTCACTTACAAACTCATAGTTTTTACTACTTTTAAACTATGTTCTTTCTAATTCCTAATATTTGAGAAATGAGTCATAGAAAACCCTCTGAAGAACCCGAGGGTCTATTCCGCTACATCAGTTTATGAAAGTACCCATTACTGAAGGTCTCTGGATTATTCCATAGTACATTTCAGACCAGATTGATCAGATTAAAATTTTATTTATTTTTATATATTTTTTAATTTCCTGTAAACATTTGAAAACCACTTCCTGTTTTTCCAGTGGCATAGATGTAAGTTATCAATGTTAGACTTTGATTTCTCTTTTCCCCTGCCTCCTCGGGGGGGGCGAAAACTGCAATTTTATTTATTTATTTATTTATTTATTTATTTATTTATTTATTTATCTTTTTTTTCTTCTTCTTCCTGGGGTCTTCTTAAAAATTCTGCCTTCTGCTGTTCTTTTATATTTTTTAACCATGCTTAAAACAAATATTAATTGAACTTTTGGCAGAACCTTAATGCCACATGAAAGAATGAAATTGGCTACTTCCAACCAACAATGTTGATTAACATCTGCTGGGAACTTGGCCCTCTCTTTAAAGAAATTCCTAATGAAGTATGATGATGAAGCCATTTCAGTGCCCCATGTAATTTATTTTTCTTTCTTCTTTCTGATGCATTTGTAGGAATTTATTGTGTTTTGTTGTTGCTGTTATTTGTTTGTTTAAATTACTCACTCTTTTTGGAACACTCAGTTGGGTTTTACTGCTGCTAATCCCACAGTTAAGAAATAGTAGAAGACTGAGGTAAATAGGACTGATTTATTTAACCTTCTGCCAGCACAAACACTACCTGGAATCACAGTATGTGAAAACCTTTTCTTACCACTCACATTACCTATTGAATACTTCTCTTATTTATAGCAGTGTTAGTAGAAGAGAACTTGGCTAAAGAGCAATAAACACTATTTTTTAAAGTCCAAACAATTTCTAAAAGAGTCATTATTTTACAAATCATCATTTCAACTGCTGAATATAATTAGGACATTGTTTAATGATATATGCATACTGTGGTTGTGAAGAAATGCACAATGTTCATAGCACAATAATGAACTGATCCTACTGATTTTTTTACAGGGTTAAACACTCTAGTACCCAGGGAAATTTCTGGATTCATGGATTCAGCTCAGAAGGAACATTCATTTCCTCTATCATGACCATCTTTATAATAGGACATAGTTTTTCACCTCATTATCTGAGACCCCCTAGCAGTTTTTGACTTAAGCATATTTTAGACCAGGGCAGGAATTTTGCAAGGCCATCTCTGTAAGTTTTCCAGAACAAAGTGGCATATACTGATACTACAATCCTAAAAACTTATTGACATTTGCTAGCAGAATCTCTTTACTAGCCTAACATACCCCTTTTATTTTCCTGCCTGGAACCTGTGTTTGAATGCTCACTAAAATTGGGCTTGAAGGCCCACTGAAATTCCTCTGCTCTATTTGAATTGCTATCGCTATGTATATATTTATTTAATACACTCTTTTCATTATTTATTTATTTATTTATTTATTTATTTTAAGTGGCTTTCCAAAAGATAATTTCCAAAGAAGCAGGTATTTGTGCTTGTTCAAAAAATGATAGGGAGTACCTGAATCCATAAATTACTAGGAAACAAAGATGTTTATTAAAAATGATAGAACCAGGGAAAAGAGGAGACATGCATTATGCAAGATAAAACCTCTGGCTAATAAAAACTAAATGCCATTTAAGTAAAATGTACTGCCTAAAAATTACTCCTCCTCTTTTCATATGGTCAACTGTATTTCAAAATAAAACATTATATGTAGATGGTCATATAAAGATCAATATTGATGATGACTGAGTCAAGTGTAGCCAGGAGAGAACATACTCATTTTTAGTTACCCACAAACATTGTGTTGCATAGGCAGTACATGTGCAAAAATTATATGAATCTGCATACCTGGGTTTACCAACATCAGTTTTAAGAGGAATGGTTCTGGCAAGTATGGATCATTTAAGAAAATAACTCATGTTTTATATCCACTCCCTGCAAATCCCCAGTTTAGATTTTCAGATGACATCTATGGTGTTGGTGTAAATAAATGCTATGTTTGACTACAGCCCACAGTCAAATGGATGACATTTCTTACCACTGATAAAAACATTTCATTCAGTTTGCCAAATGTAATCTTGTCTGTTATCTGCAGATGCTCTGGGAAACATGATTACTTCCTATTTCTCCCTTTCTTTCTGCCTCTTCTTCCACCACTGCTAGAGCATGTAAGAAGCATTGTTCTAGCTAGAATGGGGCACTGATTCCTCTGTGATATCTAGTTAAGAAAAAGTAGAAAATCTAAACTGGTCCAAACATTAAGTGCCAAATATAAGGAACCAGAAAGCACATCTTACAGTTGATATTTTTTATTTCTTCCAGAAAGGAGATCAGTAAATGTTTGTCCATGAAAGCCAGCACTATTTTGGTTTGCCATAATTTGAACAGTGCTTGCACAATGCACCAGCACTCTGCAAACAGTTAGTGTCAGAGCTGCAGCACCATGAGTGAATTCCGAACTACCAATGCACTGCTGGAGATGCGCTTGATATTCTCATCTTCATCCTCATTTCTTCTAGGATGTTGCCTTCTAAATGGTTCAGAGCAAGCACTTCCCAGGGACTGGGAGGGCTTCCCCTTGTTTTTGAGATACCTGTTTTCCAAACAGATGCCTTTTCTCTTCACAAGTGAGCGATAGGGCGCACGTAGAAGATGAGAGGTGGTAGAGGACTAATCACAGGGCTTTCTATAGCATAGGAAAGCAGTGATTCACATGCTGCAACCAGCAAAAAGCTTAAATAACTTGAATGTGTAGATATATAAATCATTTAAAGAGAAAAGAATCATGGCTGATTATGAAGAAAATCATCTTGGCTAATGAAAATTTGGCACCATGCATTGGAAATAAAAAGGTGACTGTCACTTGATCAGAAAGGTTTTTTGATTTTTTATTTCTCCATATTAAAAGGAAAAATAACCATTAATTTGTCAGTCTGTCTTTTCCATCCAAACTCAAAACTCTGGTTGGCTTTGGAGATACAGACATCTTTTCCTTGTCCAAAGTTTCTTACTTTCTTTTGTTTTGTTGTAAGGAAAATATTTCACTGTGCTTGCGTATTTTCATTTTAAGCAGGAATTTGTTATTGACAGCAGTTGTGCACAACCACCATTTCAAATACAAGCTGACAGGGGGATGCTTAGAAAGGCAGATTTGCATACCAACCTCTACATCTTTCCCTGCTTCCTCATAGAATTAGCAACACTCAAGAGCTCTGAAAGCCAGAGCTTTCAGTTTTGGGCTGCTCTGATGTCAATAATAAATAAATAAATAAATAATAATAAAAAACTGCCATTAACTCACCTAAGCATACAGTTTAAAGTTACTTGAGACATACAAAGACAATTCAGAAAACTAAAAATTCTAATCCCAGTTTTGAAATCTTAAATACAATGTATTTCCCTGCCCGTCTAACAGTCAATGAATCAGGTAGCACCAGGTCTGTGACAACTGGACTCACCCTGTTCTCCACCATTGAAGTTCAAAAACTGTGCTGCCATCAGGAACAGTAACATCTGTCCCAAGCAGCAAAGGGATTGTGTGCTGTGTCCCTGCAGGAGAAGAGCCCCATACTTTTCCAGGTCCACACTCAAGTTTATGTTGACAAAAATCTCAGAAGAGAAGGAGCTGTTGCAACCCAGCCACCTATAGAGGAGAGCTCTAGCCCATAACCAGTGTCTCTCACAGCTAGCAAAATGTGGTACAGGTGTTTAGCAGGTGCATGCAGAGAGGGAAAGTGAGTTGCATATGTGCTCAGTTGTTCTGCTTGTTCTGTGTCTCAGGCTGTTTCTAAAACAGAGAGCATAATGTGGGCCTCTGAAGACTTAGGAATTTATTTACGGACGTACCAGCTGTTTTTGTAATGTTACAACCCAGTAGTATTGCTTGGCTCCCTCCGAACTGCAGAGCTGCTGTTACTAGAGAGAAACCCATGTTGGGGAGGTTTTTGTAGCAAGGAGATAATTTCAGGCATGTTTACAGACCTCCCACTGCTCTGTAAGGCATAAGAGGTCATATCCTCAGCTGCTAATAGCCAAAGAAACTCCACTGAAGCTACTAAGTTCGTGCAGATTTGCACAGATTTTTATGTTTATAAATGTTTTGTTCCTTATCACACAATAAGCTTGTAGGACCTTAGACAGCGAGACCAGCCACTATGATGTTGCTTAGGGTTATACCTTCATGCACCTTCTCATGAACAAGAAGGGGAAGAGTGAGCTTAGGCAAGTCAGCAGTGCAGACTCCCAAGCAGTACTGCCAATGGACTGGTTTCTCAGCTTCTTCAGGCTGTGAAAGTTCAGTCTCCTCTTTAGTTCTTGCCAGGCTCCTGAGAGGCCATTTAGTCATTAAAAAGCATGAGCTCGGTTAATTGATTTCTGGGAAAACGTTTCACAAACAACTGGTATCTCAGCATGGACATGTCAGCTTGGGCAGCAGAGTAAGTTGTTTTGTGTCCAAACCATCAACTTCTAGGACTAAAACACCTTTCACCAGAACAATAGAGTCTTGTATGACCCATGCAGCAGGTAAGCTGTTTACGAGCTCTGGAGCCAAGAGCTGCTAGATTAAAGAAACCACTAAGAGGATGTTTCCTCAAAAAAGCCAGTAAACTTTAAAGCATTAAGTTGTTAGCCTTTTGCTCTGCTTTAGATACATCGTCAGTCCCAGGAACAGAGGAGCTAATCAAGGAGCATGGGGAGTGGTTATGGGAATGGGTGTAGCATCCAAAATAAATTCAGTGATGTGCCAGTGGTGATATTAAGGACCCATCAGGACACAAGAACCCATCAGGACACACTCCTTGTCTTCAGCATCACCTGCTCAAAATACAGAAACCTTTCATTTGAGTAGGAAACCAGATTCAGCTTAGGAAAGTGGACAAGCTTTCAACTTTTTTGTTGAAATTTGGCTTTATTTGCAAGTTGGAAACATCACATAAAGGTCTTTTTATGTTTTGTTATAAGGTACTCTGTATATATGCATTTATAGTGAGCGTAAATATTATGTAGCTTAGTTGAGTCATCTCTGAACCTTTAACTGTTATTCACATCTTTTCTTTAACAAATTACACTACATTTTTGTTATTTTATCCTAAGCAAACTGTGCATGAAACTGCACCTCAACAAATTCTCTTTGCATTTACAATTTTACATTCAAGTTCTGCTCACACAGACGAGGAGGTGAGGGGCAGAACAATGAAAATGAAGTTCCACTACGAAAACTTGGATAAATCCAAGTTGTTTTTATTTATTTATTTATTTATTATTGGATAAATCTAATAAATATTTTTTGTTGTTGTTCATTTTCAAATTGGGTAAATCCAATAACCAGCACTGTCACATTCATCTATAGCAAATGTAGAAGCAATTATCTTTGGACATGCAGAATCAACAAAAAGACTCACTTCCCATCATAACATTTTATTTCTTGCAGAAAATTCTGCTAAAATACTGTGACTGCATCTGGGCAAGCAGAACCAGGACACTGCAGTAAGTATGTCTCTTGACAGATTCCTGTTTTGCTGATAAATGAGAGGTAAATAAAATTGAAAATAACCATTTCACTGGAACTGCCAGTTCATGACACATTGACTTTTTGCTCCCTTCCACCATGACTGCTATCTGTGAACACTTCATTGTCATTTGCATATTCACATCCTCCACTTTTTTTTTTTTTTTTTTTTTTTTTTTTTTTTTTTTTGGTGGGTGTTTTTTTTAATTGGATTTTAAATTAAAATTTTTTTTTTTTTATCTTCTTT
>CM021797.1:50035505-50054759 GCA_011076525.1 Nettapus auritus | reverse complement strand
CTGTAATTTCTAAACTGACTGCTCTGCACAGTCTGGATGACACACAAGTACTGGGATTTCTGTGTTTGCTCAGACCATATTAATATAACCTACCATATTATCCCAGCATAAGCAATGTGGTATGATGTCTTGTTATGATGATGATGTTCCCACCTTTCTTACATTGTTTTACATTTTGCAGTAGAGGATATTATTTATTTATTTATTTATTTATTTATTTATTTATTTATTTTAACTTTAACTGTGCTAACTAACAATGTTATTTTTCTTATAAATATCTTAGAAAATTCTTCAGCTCTTCATCTCAATGACCTTTGCAGTAATAGTCTCTCCACAATAATTAGACATAATTGATGGAAGCATTTATTTTTATTTGTTTATTGTGTTTCTTTCAATTTCATCATTTATGCTGAACGTCACCAAAATGGTATGTAACAAGACTTAAGAAAAGTTAATTCTTGGCATTTTTTTTACATGAAGAAGCCCGTAATTCTTAATAAGTAAACAAACTAATGATCATTTACTTTTTTTTTTTTTTTTTAGTGGGAAAATAATTCCAGGACTGAACTCCTTGTCCTGCATTAACTGAATATTTTTCAACTAATGAGGTTAAGTTTTTAAAATTAGTTTTTCCTATTTATTTATATATTTTTCTTTTGAATGTTCACTTGAGAAAGGGCAATCATTTTTCATCAGTTCACTGTTTATTTGCCTGTCTCTTGTCTGCCATGGCTGTGAGTTGCAGCAAGGGGCATGATGTTCTAGACTGTTCACCATTTTATGGATTTTTGTGATACCTCTCTTACTCTGTTCCTCTTGATTAAAAGTTCCTGTGCTTTTTTGATCTCCCCTAAATAAATGCTTTCCTAGATTTGAGGTCACTTTCACCTCTCTTCCTCTGATTTGTTCACACTCTGCAGTTCATATTGAACTGGAGTGATTAAAATGGAAAATGATAGGTAGAACTTTATCTGAATGAGTGTATTCTTGCTCTTAATCCACCCACATCTCATATTTGCTTCCTTAACAGTGTCTGCTGTGTGAGAAGCTCTGTCTGCTTGTCTGCCTGCAGTAATGCCCACAACCTTTTCTCTATTCAGCTTTTCCTCCCAGGTCATGTTACTTTTTCACTGACAATGTTTAGCTGCCTTTGGCATCTTGTTGCCCAGGCTGGCTGAGTTCTTATAATTCCTTGCAGCCTCCTCTGGGACCAGGTGGGATTGATGGCTCCTCACAGCCTGTTCCTCCATTACAAGGGGTAGGGAAGATGATTCTCTGATTGCACCCAATTCTGATCTACAGAGTAGATGTTAACTCAAGATGTAGTTCCTTTAAACTCTCATCATGCCCCAGGGAGAAAAACTCATCTCTGCAGTGCAATCCAATTGACTGAATTTACATCTGTCTCAGAATATGTTGATTCATGCCCATGGCTATTTTTCATCACAGACAGCTCACAGAAGTGCAGGTGATAGGTGACTGGACAAATAAATTCTGGCAGTGAACTCTGTGAGGGTGACCTGTCTGCTGTTCTAGTAGTGACATGGTTCCTGCTGAAAACAATTTTGTGAGACCACACATGAAGACACAACTGATCCTTTGAAGTACGTGATATACTAAATTTGTGAGCTTGACCTCATGCTTATTATTCAGCTCACAGTGCAGAACACAAGTGGCAAGAGAACTTATGTAACTGTAATTCTTCTGCTTTGTCTGAGTATCTTAGCATCAGAAGGTAAGAAGGAGAAGGATTCAATCTCTGTATTAGTTTTCTAATGAAATCCCCCGGGAGATGTCAGCAAATCTTTAAGAAATATTTCCTTGGAATATCAGCAATGTTGACCAAGATGCCATGAGATTTCTCCAGAAAATCTCCAGAAATTTCTCTAGAGGACCGACTATCTGTAGATAAAGCAGTCTCTGTTTCCTCTTTATGACAGTATTCCTAGTGCAATGTCCTTTCAGTTTTTCTGTCCTGGTCCTGTTGCAGCTTTCCCCAGCAGCTAGTTGCTGCCAGTAAATTGGGTAGATACCAGTAAATACTGTGGTTTATAGACAAGTGTAACAGTTGCTCACCAAACTGCTGTCCCTGACAGAGCATTAACATATATGGCTAGGCCGTATGGAAATCATCATGATTTTTGTTTTGGTTTGGTTTTAGTACGTAGAGACTGGCAGGATGCATTTTGATGTAAAGTGGAATCTATTCCCAAACGTAAGAAGAAACTTGTGCTGCAAATTTTCATGTTATGTCAACATAACTGTTCACAGGCTGCAAGCTGCAGGCAAAAAACTCTTTCCAGGTCCTGTGGCAGGTTCCTTGCCTTGTGCAGTCACTCGCACCTTTTCAGAGAGGGTGTGGAAACACAGCCATGTAGAGGTGGTTGTGTTTGACCCCTGGCAAGCAAATGGCTCCCTGACTGGGAGGCAATGAGAAACCGGGCTCTCCAGTGGGTAGGTAAGTTGGATTCTTGTGGATAAACTGCTTAAAAGAGCTAGTATTGAATGACACCATGGATAATAAAAAAGAATGTACATTAGAGTGCTGCAGGAATTTAACGGGGAGATTGGTTTTTGTCCTTATTAGATGATGACTTGTTGCACCAGAGCATAAGTAAAATGTATAAATGCTATATTTTATGCTGGCCTCCTCTCCCACAGACGGCACTGTTCAGGTGAGGTTCTTAATGGGCAGTCTCTGTCTTCTGAAGGAAAACTACACAGTTCACATGGGGTCCAGTGCACCTCACATAAATGTGATCAGGCCAGCCCTTGCCTTTGTAAGAGACAATTCTCTCTGGTCCCTCAGGCAGGAAAGATGTGACAGAGGTGCATTGCCTGGGAGAAGGGGAGAGCAGATGTGATTAAGGGACAAGGAGAAGAGGTGAATAGTACCTAAATGAGGTAATATGAAGAGTTAATTGTGAGAGCAGTTTAAATAGTGTTGAAAGAGAAAGAGAACATCTAGACCTCTCTGTTGAAAGACACAAGAAAGCATTTATTTCAGAAAGCCTATTAATTCTGAATGCATTACACTCACCGGCAGATATTATTTGATAGGAAGTGGAGACCTCTACAGACTCCTGATGAAAATGAGCTGCTGCTGAGATGTGCTGACACACTACTGCTTCACTTCACCAAGGGCACCCAAACATTCATTTTGTTCTGAACAGTCCATTCCATGAGGATAGGGAATGTTCTGTGCTGAACCCAAATTTTCCTTTTAATTCAAGTCAGCAAGTGAAGGGAAGACTTTATTTTGTTAAGATGGGATGCACCATGCATTTATAAAATGAAGGGGAAGGGAAAAGGAAAAAATGTAATGGATTTGCTATCAATATTATATAGACAACTTATTAGGCTGCAGATTTATTTTTATTTTTATGTTTAAATGAAATGGATGTGGAGGTACTGGAATATAGTCATCATAGTTTTTGTTGCTCTTACCTGTACTACTGTACTTATCTATGAGGCCAGTGCTGTAACATTGATCACATAGGTGTAGATTGGAGACATAGAGGAACTCTGTTAAAAAGATTAACAAGAAACTCTCTTTGCATCACTTTCTATTAGCACAGTTTCCTAATGGTCCACTTTCTAATGGTCCACTTTCTTATGGTTCACAGGGTAATTCGTCACCAGATTTTGATGCTCAATACGCTTGTATCACAGAACTTAACTTGCTCAAGCACTGAAATATGACTTGTGGGGACAGGTATTCAGCTGTCTGATGATGTAGACAGAGTGACCCCTTGTCAAGAATGAATGACACCAAAATTCTTTAATTCCCATATAGTCAGGTGCTGATTATCTCTTCTACATATAGATAAATTCTTTAATCTCAAAATTGTGATCTATCCTCTTGTCCTTATATTCCTTTTCCAATTTTTGTGATTAAAGAGGGTCTTAGACTTATTTTAACACACTTTTTCAGGTTTTAGCTAAGCCCTACTTTGGTAGTACTTCCTTTATTCCTATGCTTGGCTTCTAAGAAGTAACTACATTGCTGTTAAGTTCTAGTCCCATTTTAAATAACATTCCCTGCTTAGGCCTTCTATTTTTGTGAACATATTAACTCACCCAGTTGATTTTGAAGTCCCTTCTTGCAATTATGATAAGCTTGCGTTTTGTTGTAAAGAAATTCTTGAGTTTTTTATTTTCAAGTCCCTGACTTCCCTGCAGTCTGAGTTACCTGATAAAACTTTAACTGCACAAAGTTTCTGGAACTAAAAAATTTGTCTTTCCATTGTAGTTCTTCAAACAGTTCGTCTGATGACCTATTTTCAATGGCTTGCTGTTCCATAAGAAGCCTCTTGTTCACCCTACTCTATCAGAAGACACTCGGTGACTATGCAGGGGAGATATTTGCTATCTCAGACTCAGAACTCTCCCATCCTCCTTTATTCATTGCTTTCCAGTTTCCTCCCTGCTTAGTCTTACTAGTTACAGTGTACTAGCCTGTCTCTTTTTGTGCAGACTTTACAAGCTCCTGTCATTCTGCTTATCTAATGAGATAGCTGAAGCCTGCTTTGTCATTTTCACTCATACTATCACCAAAATAAGATTAATGGTAGATGGGTGTACGTGAGAGGCATAGTCATTCTCTCACTTATCACCAGCTTCCTCCTGTATGGAAGTCTCATCTCATTTGTTCAAAGCTAAATGAGTAAATAAGAGAAGATCAGTTCAGAAATGTTTCTCTCACTGTTCTTGAAAAATTGCAGATGCTCTGAGTCTCTGAGTAACTCTTACTACCTACACTTGGTGAATGATGTCATGCTCTGCTTGAATCTGTACTCCAACCCGCCATATGCTTCTTCTCTTGAAATCAGTTTTGGTGCACTGCCATACTCTAAAATTTGTCATTCATTATAGGAAACTGAGACAGCTGTGTACTCCTCACACACTGCTTAACAAACTGCCCCTTTCCTGCTTTGTGGTTGTTGTTGTTTTTCCAATTCAATGAACATTAATGTTGCTCATATCCTCCTGATCTCTTCCCAGATGCTGTAGAGATGAGGAATATAATTAGGCATCTTACTATCCTTCTGGTACTGTGTCATGTGGGGAAGTCTTCTAGTTGTCTTGCTGAGACATTGGACATAAATGAGGAGTCTGATGTGCTGGGTTTCTGAGCTTTGTATAAGCACAGAACGAAGCCAAAGAGCTGTGCTTGGGACCAAAGGGTGAGCAGCATTAAAGATACGACAAGACAGAGAGACTGTGACAATGTTGTGTCTAACAGATTTGTGTTGCTTAGGCAGTAAAAGGCCAAATGTTGACGGTGACAATGCTGGGAGGTGGATTTCAGGCTGAGCAGTGAGGGATGAGCAAATGTCAACAGACATTTCTGCTTGCCCGTGCAGAAGAAAATAGTGTAGAAAACAAGGACAAAGATGAACATACAGTTATATGAACTTGACACTTGTGGGCTCTGTCATTCAAACACTAAAAACCCACCTTCTTGCAGCAAAGGAACTGTTCTGGAGTGATAGTCTTTTTACAGTCTAACACAGGACCCGTAGACAGGAAAAACACTAGAAATCTGAGACTGTTAAGGGTCACTGACATGCTAGTGATGTCAAATTAGACTAGAGCATAGTCTGTAGGATGATAATCTAGTAAGAAGCACAGGCAGAATGGAGAAAGAGCACGCCTCAAGCCCTGGCCATGGCAAGGAGTTGGGCAGATACTCATATGCTCTCAAGAGGGAGCAGCATCCTTATGCTAGTGTAGAAAAAAAAATAATAATAAAAAAATCTTTTTACATTTCCTTGTTGTCACCCTTCCTTTTCCCAAGCAGAGAAACAATCTGTGGGAATATTTCTTCTAAAATGAGTTCTGTCATTAGTCAGTGTCCTGGGCAAAGTTAACCATCTGAACAGATAGAATTCTATTTTTGTTATTGTGAAGCCTCCGCTTCAGAATATATATTACCAAATGTGTAGCTTTACTTCTGGAATCAAGGCATCTATAGCACATAAATAGGTGTGGTGAGTAGCTGAACTCCACCACAACTGCTCTCTCACTTCCCCTTCTCCTCAGAAGAGAGGGAGAAGAAAGTATGCTGGAAAGAAAAACAAAACAAAACCAAAAACAACTCACAGATTGAGATAAAAGTAATTTAATTAAAAAGAAAAGGAAGAGGGAAAAAACAAGCAAAGACCGCATGGAAGCACAGAGAGAAAAAAATCATTCCCTACTTCCCTTCAGCAAGTGATATTCAGCCACGTCCTGGGAAGCAGGGCCTCAATACACACACTGCATTTTTTTGGGAGGACAGATGTCTTCATAATGTGAGCCCCCCCTCCTTCCCCTTCCCCACCTCTTATTGCTGAGTGTGACGCCACATGGTGTGGAATACCCTTTGGTTGGTTTAGGTCAGCTGCATTGGTGGTGTCCACTCGTCACCTTTTGCCCACCCCCAGCCTGCTGGTTCTGGGGGCTTGGGGGGGTCTATCAGCACACCAGTGCCGTTCTATCTACATGTGCAGAGCACAGCACTGTATGGGCCACTGCAGGAAAAGTTAACTCCATCCCAGCCAGACCCCGTACAATAGGTTACAACAAACTGTCCTTACTTGCATAATCTTCAGCCATGTGAAGTGAGCAAAATGAATGCAATCATTTTGGTTATACATCTGCTCAGAAAATACCATAAATGTGTGGTCATAAAAAGAAACTCAGAAATGCATCTTTTTCGACTATAGCATGGTATCTTCTCTCAAAAGGTATGCAAACCTTTAAAATAATGTAGGAAGCTAGGAGGAAAATCAAATGGTCAGTGCTGAGATTACAATAAGACAGAAGAATTGTAGGAGTTCGATAGGTGGATGGACAGAAGAGCAGAACATTTTAAATAGGTGGCCATCTGCTAAATCACAGTTGCTACTGACAACCAGTCTCAGCATGCTCTCCTACACAAGTACAACTATCTTCACAAGGAATCCAAAATTCTTGGATGTGCCATAGAAATCAGGTACATTTCAAGGGACACTGTGGTCCTCTGCAGAGAGTTTTGGTCTCTTCAGCCCTGCAACAGGCATATATATGCTCACTGACTTGCACGCCATCCTTTTGGACTAGACAGAAGGTGAGATAGAACAGACCTGAATGAATACTTCATTCACCAAATGTTTTCCAAATTTTCTCCCTTTATCTATCATTGTGCAGCCTTCTGTCACATTTGGAAGGATTTCTATAGGATTCCAAGGATCAATAGGATAATAAGAAGAACAGGATTCTAGAGACTGGGCTTGCCATTTCCCTACAGGATGTGATTTCCTGCCAGTCAGTTAGACAAGGAAGAAATACAGCCCATGCATTCATTTCTGTCTTTAATAGGACTTAGAGTACCACCTATGAGATTAGTAGTTATGTCCTCACTTCAAACAAGGTATCAGAGAAAGAGGCAATAAGGTAGGCAAATCTCTAAATACCTATGTATACGTGACACAGGTAAGGAACGCAAATGCCATATACGTATATAGGTTACTGTATGTATACTGGCATGTTCCTAAACCCCCTGTGAAAGGGGACAACGCTAAATCACAGAGCCATTGGAAATAAAACAAAGAGCAATAAGTTCTCTCTGAAAGGATGAATACACCAGATCTTTCATGAGACGCCAGTGCTGAATTCAGTCTGCCAGGGAGACTCTGTGTCTAATGAAGAAGCTACAGAACACTCATCTCTGGCTTCCACTCAGTTTGCACACTCCATCCCCACTGTTTAAAAGCAAGTCCTTCTACCGCAGCAGTAGTGAAAACAGTCTGTGGGTCCCAGCACTCCTTCCTGCTGCCCAGCTGATTCAACCCAACTTATTCCATTCTGTAACCAGTGTCTGTTGGGCTTTTCTAAAACTTAATCCTGCGCAGTTTTGGTAAAAGCAGGAGCTAGTCTCTTTCAAAGCAGTATGTTTATTCACTTTGCGGTGCAATATTGTTTGAAATGGAGTTTGTCATCACAGACTAACTATGTCTGGGGACAAGCATTTCTTTGAGATCACACATGTATATGGGACCAGGGAGAGAAGGAATGTGTTTAGGAAGAAATGAGGAAGAGGGCTGATAATGAATTTTAGAAGAGCTAAGTTTTGTCTTGCAGGAAATGAATGTTTGTAAACTACATTCTAAATTCAGTTAAAATTAATTTTTGCTATCTTCACGGGTGGTGAGGATAATTCATCCTTGTCTGATGGACATCCTTCAAGAGAGTAGGAAAAAAAAAAAAAAATCTAGCTGGTCAAACAGAAGCTCTAAGCAGGGCTAAGTCACTGGTCACACTGAACTGAACAACACTCAACACAACACAAAACAGCTCTGAAATGTTGGCTAGTGTCTCAGATACATACACATGATCTTGGAGAATGAAAACAACACAGTTTATGGCTATCTGTTTCATCAGAAAACTATCTACAAAACACATGCTACTAAAAATATTTTAATCTACACTGGTCTGATGTGAAAAGCCCTGATGAAGGAGAAGGCTCTTGTTAGGAGAACTTTTCCGTTGCCTCTCATGTTTCTTCTCTTCATGTTTATCAGCACAAAGTATCCCAGAAAAGTATGTAAGATGCATTTTAATCTCAGTTCACTGATAATGATATCATTATCACATGTATAATTATCTCTTCATTCTGGTGTTTTGCTGCTTATCCTGTGAATAAGTTTTCCTAGCAAACCTTCCAAATTCCAGTGAACTGTACTTTGTGAAACATGCTTTTAAAATAATGTTAATGAATCCCTTACTAATGACTAATACCAGTGACTTTCAACCTATAATACATAGCAGCAACTGCAGATTTGACCAAACCAAAGGAAAACATGTGAAGCATGCATGAGTATGGTATCCCTTGTTTGGTCTAGGTTTTAAAAGCACATGGAGCACTTTATGAACCAGTTCTCCAAAATGTCTAGTCTATTTGTGATTTGATGAAGATCCTGCACTTTTTGGGGGTCTACCAAAAACTGGTAATTTGCTCTTGATCTTGGGTTCCATTTACTGTGGTTGCTGAAATATATGGTGCCAGTGGTTGCTGAAATGCAAAAACAAGCCTCTTTGATTTTCCGTACACCACATTTCTGTAAACTGCTTAGGCTTTATCCACTTATTATAATTATCTGTAATTTACTTATGAGACTGTATGAGCAATTAATGACCCAAAGATATGTTCTTACGTCTCGGTAGTAACCTGTATCTTAGTCAAATAAATACCCATGTTTTCATCCCAGAACTTACTCGGTTCTGAATCAAACAGTTAAAAATTGCTGTTACGTCTGGATTCACACAACCTAACTTGACATATGGAATTCAAATGGTCAAATTAAAATCCTATTTTAAAACTGCAATGCAGTTTCTCTATGTACTTAGTAGAGACAGGGATGTCAAGGGAAGTATTTATCAGGACAAATAAT
The DNA here is from genome assembly GCA_011076525.1 of Nettapus auritus. NCBI lineage: Eukaryota > Metazoa > Chordata > Aves > Anseriformes > Anatidae > Nettapus > Nettapus auritus. Next base: position 50,045,343 of record CM021797.1, on the reverse strand, counting down.
TCTCCAGACGGTACCTGGTCCTGCATATAGAAAAGCTGAAAGGTTTCTATGTACAAAGTTTAGAATAAGGTCTTTAGGTTCTCTTGCTGAATGCCTAAAGTTGGATAAGAGTTCCCCATGTCTTCAACTTTCTATGATCCAAAGCTCTGTCCATAACACATCAGTATAAGTACTGCCTCCCCCTGTATGTATCTAAAAGTTCATTTTTCTAGGGTAAGGATTATCTCATGCTATGCATTAAACACAGCACATGATACAAGAAACTTCCAACTCTTAATGAATTTTCCGTTTGCTACTGCAAGTAAATAAGAGCATGTTGGGAAAATATAAAGAACCATTGACAGAAGAAAGTCTTGCATGTGAGTATGTGATTGTGTTAATAAGAATTTTGGCTAAACTATGTGGAACAGAACTGTAACATTAAATGCTGATTATAATGATTAACTAGGAGGAGGATTTCAGGAAGACCTTGGTGGAGAAACGGAAACCTGAATTTTAATGTTCCTCTTGTTCTTACAATCACCTCCTAAAGTGCTTGGAGTTACACAAACGCTGAACATGGTCAAGAAGATTTTGGCTTGAGGAATGGCCTTGACACGAAGTGCCGGAAGTCTATGGTAATCTTTCTGCCAATCTCAGTCTGCTCCGATTTGCACAGATAGTTTCAATTATCCTTCCCTGGAAGGAAATTACCTTCTTCTAAGATGAACATATGCTTAAAGGGCATGGCAGGAGAATTAGGTGGGTACTGAGCTGGCAACAGTTGGCACCACCTCTTCATTGGTAACGGAGGAATCATAAGGCACAGGAATTTTGCACTGTACTTAGGTTACTTAAAAGGCGAGTGACAAGTAAACTGTCCTTATGTCCATACGTTTTCATATGGGTTTTCACATATCAATAGTAGGTACAAGCCATAGAGATTAAAAAATTTAAATGTCATTAACTGATGGGGACATTCTGGGGAGGAATAGTGACATGTCTCTAGCTTCCTCTGAAGTGTTCCAGACTCAAGTGAGTTTTTGTGAGCCAGAAAAATGAAACAGTTTTTAAAGAAAAGAAATGAAACCTGTGTCTCCTCTGGCATGTGCATAGATGCACGTGGATTAGGTATAAATAAGTGTCTACCTGAAGTTTTGGCAGAAGTCTATAAGCAATAGGCTTTGGTCCTGCACTGAATTATTCCCCACCACCACCCCAACAAGCCGAGACTGCCCCCCCCAATTATATATATATAAAAATATTCCTCCAAATCCTAAGTAAATTGATTTAGAATTGATTTAGAATTCATTGAACTAGAATGGATTGGATTCTGCCATTGTGTGTCACATTACACAAAGAAACCTGGCGTTCTTCTGAACTTTAGAGATTTGCAGTAATGTAATAACAAACTCACTACAGGATGTGAAACAGATATGCTTATAATGCATACCTTGAGTTACGTAGCTCTCTAAGCAGTGTCTGATTCAGCAAGTAAAAAGTGGTAGAAAATATGTCTCAATAGCAATAAAAATGCAAAGACTGGAACAAGAGAAGCTGTCATACCCTTGTCAGACCTGCATTGTATGGGCTTGTTATTCATGTGCAATGCACAAAAGTACAGCTGTGCAAGAGCAGATATTTTCACATGAGACATCCAATTCTGATTTGAAAACTTAAATGACAGAAAATCTCAAATATATCCTAATGAGGTCATCAGCTGCTATTTAGCTGCTGTGTAGTTTGTTATAAACTTACATTTTTTTTCTCCAGCCTGATCTTGTCTGCATCTTTTGTGTAATCATCTTCTAGATTAGTGAGCCATTTAATCTCTGAAATCCCTTTCTATGATGGTTTAGTAAGCCACAACAAAGCCATTACCTCTTAACATCTCTTAAATAAGAGGTTTTGCATCTGGTTTTTACTCTCTTCCTGCCAGGGAAGACTTCAAAACCAAAAATTATTTCTCCAGTTCTCATTATCTTTTCCAATATTCACCATACCTTGAGTATATATGCAAGAACCAAATATGCTCCCTAAAGTGGTACACAGTGCTGCTGGAATACCTGAATGAGTAGTTCCCTGGGTACACACTATTAATTGTATTAGTCCTCTGTGTCAGTGCATTGTTCTGCTCTCTATCCAAAGCCCAGTTGCACACTTTGTAAGAGGAACTGATTCCAAGATATGAGACCTTTTTCACCTGAATTACTATTTATGCCATTCATAAGAACATATTTTGCTATGAATGACAGGTCTGACCGTCACATTTATCATCAGTTCTTATGATGGTAGTGAGTAAGTTTAATAATAAACTTAATGAAGGTGGATCAAGCTTGGAAGTTTCTTCCAGATTATGCTGAAAGACAAAAACAATGTCAGTTATCTTGTCTACCTTTGAGAAAACTGAATTTATTTCAATTAGACTTATTTAATCAAATAATTTATGTTAATTTATGTATTAAAATAAATTCTATTTATTTCTCCTCAGAGTTTGGATACCTCTTCAGTATTTCAAGATTCTTTAAAAATAAATTGAATCAGCAGCTTCATTTCAGCACACCAGTCAACAAATTCCTATCAAACACTTGGATGCAAGTTATTCATAAACATAAGTTTACAAATGCATAGCTTCAGGAGTTGCAGTCCAACAGCTTATTTACACCCGGTGTAGAAATTTCTTTATTTTCCTTATAGTAGAATGTTACTGTATCATCGAGCTCATTTCCATACATGAAAATATATTTTAATTGAAAGTTTCTGCCATTTCAACCTTGATGTATTCCTGATAGCTTTAATATGTCTACTTAGAAAAAAGTCTTCACTATTCAGATTTTTTTTTCTCTATTTGTGGCAATATTATTTCATAATATTTTTATCTGTTATTAGTTTTCTGAACATAGAAACTAACGATTTATAGTCATTGCTATCAATTGTCCGCTTTGACTTTTTTTTTTTTTTAATTGAATGTTCCAGGATTAATTTTTTTTAATAACCGTAAATATCACATCTCTCTCTCTCTCTGTCTCTTAATTCTACTTTAAAGCAGTTTTTCTTATATTTTTAGTTGGTATGAGATTATTAGACTGACTTGCCAAGGGTGTATGTGTTACTGATTAGGTTTACAGTTTGTATGTACATAACAGAAGTAATGTGTTGGAATCACTTGTACAGATCAGGGATTTCTTTATCAATGGTTGTCAAAATAATGTCTAACATAGAAATACTGCACACTGAGGAAACTATAATCTAATTTGTAGAATCACCAGGGAGGTATTACAGTAACATGGTACTTCCAGGTTTAACCCAGAGTGGCTGAAATTCCCTATGACTTCACATGATTTTTTCCCCTAAGCCATGCCTAATCCAAGCTAAAAGAGCCATTTTACCATGTTGCAACTTGTGTCAGTGTCCGTATTAGATCACTGTTGGTTTAAAGCAGTGATCCACATGAACTGACAGGAGCGCTGACACAGGTCATGACATTTCCAAAGTAAACAGCCACACACCCTGACACCTTCCTTCCTGCTCTAGCCTTCCTAAAGAGGAAGAAAGGCCAACCTGCAAAACATTTGAATCTTGTTGACAGAATCACTAAATGGCTGGAAAACCTGAAGAGAATCTACCTAGCTTGAGCTAAAATTGTGCTTGCTGATTTTCAAATATTACCTGCCAAAGTATGGAATATATATAAAAGTTCTTATGTATTCTTCAGTGATTTATTACAGAAGCAATCCTCAGCATCATTTATATTTGTATTTGTTAATAGTATTACTCCACAGGCAGGCATAACCAACCCTCCCTCCTCACATGGTCCATTAACAAGACCAAGATGCACAGTTGAATCTAGCAATGTGCCATGAATATTAGCATCATGCATGAGATTTGCCATAAGGTGTAAAACCAGTTCTGGATGTTGCTTGAACAGAAGTGGCCTGCCACCCTTCACATACTAGTAAGGGATTTTTGCAATAAATTACAGCTAAGACAAGGAGGCTCAAGTTCTGCTCTTGGACTGGTAGAGTAAAATCATGCAGGATTTTCATCTGTTCACATCCTACGAGGATGTGAACAAAATGCAAAACTCACTGGGCTTAAAATTAGTGGTTTCTTTGCACAGTGGTAGAAAATCATAGTCCTGTGAACAAATCTTTGAAAATCACTGGGGTGTTGCTCTTTTTCTTTCACAGCATGATGACAAACAAGACCTACTGTAACCACTGCTATCTGCAGCACTTTGGAAGAAGAGGTAGTATTTCGCCTGCACAATATTTTTTCTGTTACAGTCACATACTTTGAAAAGTTTATTTTCTAAGTTATGCTTCATCTTTCCTCCATTGTCCTATTACTATATATATAAATACATATATATTTTTAAATCTGAAAAAGAAGCCATTTTTCACACTATATGGCATTCAAAAACTTGCAAGAAATGAAGATAGCCAACAACTTCATCTGTAGAGACCTTATCCATGAGAAAAAATATTTTAAGGATTTAATTACCTTTGAATGCAAATGATCTGAAAAAAATGATCTGAACCAGCATAAAGCCACAATATTGTCCAATATATTTATTAATTACTGAATTACTAACCCATAGCTTACTAAAAAAAATAGAGTAATAATAATAATTAAAACCCCGCAGTTCTCATGTATTAGGATGTAGGATACAGTTGAACTTTTACATATCAAACTATGGAGTGACACTGGCTGAGCCATTTGGAATAAATTTGTCCCACATTTGCTTTGCTGTATTTAACACTCAGACAATATTGGTATTAAAGTAAAACTGAACCTCAATTGTATGCATATCTAAAGTATTATTTAGGATTTTGCTTTTAATCCATAATAAAACTCAGTCAACAAACAGATTTTCTATCAGTTTAAATATGCTAGGGTGTTATGCTTTATAACTTAGTATACAATTGTAGCTATTGCATTTGTATTTACACCATTAAAAGTGCAATATAGTGGTACTCTTAGTTAGATACAGGAATGTCAGTTTGCAAATAATTTGTAAATCCTGCATCTGTAGCAAGTGTTTGAACCTTTTGACTGGTAGCAGTTAGGGCTATAACTAAGACATTTAGTCTTCATGTCACAGAGGCTAAATGTTACTGAGGCTTATGTTTCATTTGATTTCTCCCATGACTGGAAGTTCAAATTCCAATTTTCTGTTTAGCTTGTGATAGCTTCTGCAGTGCTTTTAGTAGGTACTAATTCCTCAAGTTCCTACTGTTAAGTAAAATCTTTGATGAGGTTTTAAAGATGATAACTGTGCAGATTAAGTTTGAATATAAAATTTAATAACACATTTCTGTATTTCAATTTCCCATGCCTCCTGAAATACAGCATGAGTTTCCTTTGCTCTGTGACCTTCCTGATTAATTTTCTCTCTTTTCTCTCTTTTCTTTCTTTCTCGTGGAAAAGGATGTCCAACTTCTCCTTTTTCTCTCAGATCAGATTCATCTTCCAAGGCTCAAGAAGAAAGAAAAAATGTTTCTGGATAATTCTTCCTTAATATCTGGGCTATGGAGAATCATCACTTGATCATGATAAGGTATAAAAATCTTACTGTGCTTTAACCTCTACAGTATGAAAAAGAGCAGAAAAAGATAAAAGAAAATGCTTTTCGAAAATGAAATAAAATGTATTTTTAATCTATGCTGTGACAAATGAATTTTAATAAGCAACTAAAAAAATCAATGGGTTGTAGCCTTGTTTGTTTAAATAACATATTCATAACTTTTACTTCCTTTTTAAAATAATTTGCATATTGACACTGTACCCATCTGAAATGACAGAGATGTGTCTGAAAACTGCTGCCCTTCCAAGTAAATATGACTTCTAGGTAGAATTTTTTTTTAGCACTGGTCTTTAGTCATTTGTGACGAAGAATTTCTCATGGAGGTACAACCGAGTCTACTTGATTCCAGCGGTTGATTGTTGCAGAGGATAGGCATGAGGTTCTTTAATTAAATTGGTTATTTTTGTTATGGTCCAGGGGATATACACAATAACTTGGCTCAGATATGGAAGCATACAGATCTGACAAAAATAGACATGTAAAGACAGGTCACTGTATTTGCATGAAAAGCAAATTAACCCCTAATTTTATGCATACCTAGAATATTCTTTAGGGCTCTGCCTCGAACGTATAATACAGTCAGTGGCCAGATTTTATACTAGTTTAACTAGTGCGTTCTACCTGTAATATGGATTTCAATGAGCTAAATTAAGTTTTAAAACATCCAATTATTATATATATATATTTTTTTTCCATAAATGTCACTGTGAATACGTAGCTCTTTTCATTACATGAAAGAGACTCTTCTATTTCTGACTTCCTGTCTACTGCAAATTTTCCAAGCATGCTTCACTGTTAATCACTGAAAAAACATTCTTAACTTTTATTGGAATGTTCAATCAATTCCCAGAACAATTTCATCTGAATACCAAATAAAACATTTTTAAGGGGCGTCATGTTCTTCTAGAAATGTATATAGTGATATATCTAAAAGGGAAAGACAACTTTCATACAAATGTGATATCAAAAATTATTATTTTTTTCCCCATTTTTGTGTTATTTGGCATGTCACTGTTGAAGAAATTCATGTATTTTGTTAAGGCACATCTGAATGTGAGAGAGAAGAGGCACAATAAAAGAACAACGGATGATACTTCCATTAAGAATGGATTCTGGGATTTAAGAGATTTCACCTCATCAGAATTCTGTCACGCTCAGACTGTGTAATACCAGGAGAAGGCCTTTCCATCACATTTCCCTCCACATATATTGTGGTGAAGAATGGCGTTCTGACCTGAGAGAGAAACTGAAAATTCCTAAATTAATGATTCCAAACTGTGAAGATGCTATGCTGGTGGTAGGCACAAAAGATCTGAAAATACAAAATTGTATGTTCCCTCTATTCACAGCAGTGAGTAGTTTGCAACACATATAATCTTCATTTTATCAGGAAGGAAGAATAACTCAACAAAAATCTCTTTCTCCTCGATTGTCCCCATGTTCTCGGCTCTGGTGAGGCTGCACCTCGAGTACTGTGTTCAGCTTTGGGCCCCTCGCTGCAAGAAGGTCATGGAGGTGCTTGAGTGAGTCCAGAGAAGGGCTACAAAGCTGGTGAGGGGTCTGGAGAACAAGTCTTATGAGGAGTGGCTGAGAGAGCTGGGGTTATTCAGCCTGGAGAAGAGGAGGCTCAGGGCAACCTTATCACTCTCTACAAGTACATTAAAGGAGGCTGTAGCGAGGTGAGGATTGGTCTATTCTCCCGCGTGCCTGGTAATAGCATGAGGGGGAATGGGCTGAAGTTGTGCCAGGGGAGGTTTAATTTGGATATTAGGAAGAACTCCTTTACCGACAGGGTTGTTAGACATTGGAATGGGCTGCCAGAGAAGTGGTTGAGTCACCATCCTTAGAGGTCTTTCAATGATATTTAGATATAGGGCTTAGTGATATGTTTTAGTGAAGGATTTGTTAGTGTTAGGTTGGAGGCTTGACTAGGTGATCTTGGAGGTCTCTTCCAACCTAGATGATTCTGCCATTCTGTGTGATTCTGTGGTATAATATTCCTAATGCTACATTACTTTATTTATTTGTGAAGATGTTATTGCCAGGTGGAGAGCTGCTGCATTTTGTGCTGGTTTTTCATTCCTTCTTGTAACATGGGAATCTGTTTTGGATGTGTAAAACATCCTGCTCTGCTTGTTATTTTTGTCAAACTGTTTTGCACTTTTCAGAGGTGCTGTTCCATGTCTCAAGTCTAGATTTTCTTGGTATTTGCAATCCATCCATCTTAATGCCAGGGCTTGTATTGTCTTCACTAGCCAGTGTCTAGAACAACAAGCTGTGGAATACATTTCCACTATATCAATGTCAAATCTGAACCAGTCTATCAACTTTCTTTCTAATCCCATACTCTGCAGAAGCAAGAAGACATGAGAAAAAAATAAAATAATAATAATAATAAAATAAAAAAAAAAACAATCCACCTGCTTGATCCTTTTAATGCCATATCATAGCAAAAGAGAATAACTTTCCAACTACCTCCACCTGAAAGAACCCTTCTACTTTATAAAATCAGGAGGAACAGGAAAATGATGAAATGGGGATGAGACCCTCTGGTCCCCATTTCACATCCTGATAATTGATGTCGCTGTGCTCACAGCTTCATGAGTGGAGGAGATAAAAAGTATCACACACACACAAACAGAGTAAAAAATTTTGTGCCAGGTATTGTGATCCAACCTCTACACATGCTATTCATTAGATAATATTTTCTTGTCTTTTGTGGGATACTCCTTTGATTCTCAAATCCTCTTTTTCTCATGACTGTCACCCTAGACATGGACAGAAAAGTTCTTTAGGGATCCTGTGCAAAGTGAGGACATTAATAAGTTGCAGCTATAATTAAAGATTTATTATTTCACATATTTTCGTAATTGATGCAGCACGGGGTTTCAGTTGGGAATCAGTGTAGCTTATGGTTACTTTAGTGTTTGTTCTAATCACCCACGCCCTCTGCAGATCAGGTCAAATCTAAATACTTGTCCTTCAACATAGTAATTATAATCCAGATTCAGAATTTACCTAAAAGTACACAAGTCACTCACTCAGCCCTTGGAGGAGGCCAGTGATGGTGGAGACATCCCTGGCCAGCGCAGGATCACAGGTTTTGCCACCCAGCAGCAGTTCTTGTCCAAATCTCACCTGGGACCTGCAGGTGCTTGGTCTCACAAGCAGGGCTTCCTGTGTGTGGTGGTTTTACCATGCTAGGCAGCTGAACACCACAACCGCTCTCTCACTCCCCCTCCTCAGATGAGGAGGGGAAGAAGTAAAGGAAAGAACAACTCACGGGTTGTAGATAAGGATAATTTAATTAAAGGGAAATATATATATATATATTAAGGAAATATTATTAATTAACAATTCAACTAAAGGGAAAAAAAAGGAAAAAAGGGAAAAAGGGAAAGGGGAAAGGAAGGGGGAAAGGTAACAGCAAAAAACAAACAAACAAACAAACCAAAAAAAAAAACAAGTAAAGGCTATATGGAAGTGCAGAGGAAATAAATGATTCTCTACTTCCCACAAATGAGCGATGCCTGACCACGTCCTTGAAGCAGGGCCTCAACGCACGTAGCCGGTGTTCGTGAGGAGGACAGACGTTTTCACAACGAAAGCCCACCCCTCCCCTCTTCCTCCTTCCACCTTTTATTGCTGAGTGTGACATCATATGGTATGGAATATCTCTTTGGTTGGTTTAGGTCAGCTGCCCTGGTGATGTTTCTTTCTCCCTTTTTTGCCCACCCCTCAGGAGGGTTGGAGAAAGTCCTGATGCTGTGCCAGCACTTCTCAGCAGCAGACACAACACTGGTGTGATAACGCTGCTGTTCTAGCTACAAGTGTAGAGTGTGGCACTGTATGGGCTGCTGCAGGGAAAGTTAACATCCCAGCCAGACCCAGTACACTGTGCTGTCATGCTTCCCTGTGCCCTGAGGGGGTCACCGCACCCCGGTTGGCTTGGCCCAAAGCCCGGGACCTCACAGCACTGGCAGGGGGAAATGGGTTGATACGTGACCAGCTCGCTTACAGATCATGGCCACTTTCTTTCCAAATGACGTTGATTACGATAACCATATAACCAGGGGTCAGGAGCAGGGGGTACTAGTCACAGTGACTCAACTGAAAAAGTTATCATCCTTGCACTGTGGCCGTAGTGCAGAAACGCATATCAAAATTGCTGCTACCACAGTTAAGCTGGAAGAAGAATTCAGAGAATTCCTGGGAAGTGTATTTTGGAAGCAATATTTTTAGATTGTCAGACTGGAGGGAAAATCTTGTCCA
>CM021797.1:50003848-50035105 GCA_011076525.1 Nettapus auritus | reverse complement strand
TTTTTTTTTTTTTTTTTTTTTTTTTTTTTTTTTTTTTTTTAAGCTCTTGACTTTCATTTTATTTTCTTTTTTGGTGGAAAGTGTACTTATATAAAAATAACCTAAATTAATAGGGAAAAAAATGGCAATTTTGTCAATTTTTGATTGAATCAAGTCTAATTTGGCAGCAAATAAAATTTACATTCTCTGCAGAAAAAGAAAGCATTTCCCATTGCTATCTGATGGTCCTTAGATAAGTAATGTGGAAAGTAAAGCACAGAGAGGATGCATGTCAAAAATCACCTCTGCAGTTTAAAGGAGCTCCTATCTCCTAAAGGGAACTTATTTTCTGGCTAGGCTATCACAGAACTTAAGTATTTCTCCAAAATAAAAAATAACAAAAAATGTAGAATAAAAAATGTAATAAATAACAAAAAGATGTATCTGCAAATATGAGCAAATCATACTGATCTAAAAAATAAAAAAGTGCTTCTTTGATAACTTTGACAACTAAACAAAAGTTTCTTTGATAACTGATTTTATAAACAGAAGAAATATGAAAGCTCTTCCCTGGAATACAGAAAAAAAAGTGATAGAGTACACAACAAATTGTTAGTTAAACTGGAGATTACCACTGCAATTCTTCAAATATTATGTTTGGGATTATCTTTTTCCAAGATTTCCTTTACTGACAGCACAAAATGTATGTGTTCTCATCATCTTTGCTAAAGACATCAAGATAGAGAACATCCTCACTTAGGAGATGGGATAGAATATTTTAGGGATTTTACGGAATAGCTTTCACAGCTCTCCTAGTGAGAAAGAAAATTTCAGATCATAAAGCGTATAGCTATCCCATATTTTTTTTTTCCCGGAAGGAAGCTTTTTGGTTGAATTATTTGTTATTATTAGCCATGACACCCACTGCCAGTAGAAAGAAAGTGTGAATGAAACAGTGATTCTAGAATCCCTTGTGTAGGGTAATTCCATCAGAGATGAGGAATTAGTGAAGTCATTATAAATGCACTGGTAGATTTAGTACTGCATCCAGCTTTGGCCATCTACATTTTTACAATTTTAAATAGAAATTCAAACAAATGGAAAGCTGGATGATCAGGTTCAAAAAACAGGCATAAAAAAAGCATAAAAAGCATAAAAGTTTATTTTATTAAAAAGAGAAAATTGTAATATTGTGATATTCTTTAAATGATAACTGCAAACAAAAGCTGTATGTGATCTTCAGTGCTACATGACAACTTTCCTTATAAAGATATTTTCAGTGGATATCTGAGATTAAAAAAAAAAAAAAAAACAAGAAAAAAAAAAAAAAGTCTTTTTCTCCCAATTATTTCCTATGACAATTATAATCTGAGCATTCTCAATAAAATGAGAAAAAAAAAAAGGGGGGGGGGGAGGGTTTCCTCAAAACTTTAAAAACAACAACAAAAACAAAAACTTGAAGGTTACTGGAAGAACTCAATATCCTCTCTGAATAAAAAAGCAGATTTTTCCAGTCATCTGAAATGATTAGATAAGTCTATATGAGAGGGAAGAACATTAAGACTGAATATGCAACCTTTAAGACTTCTCCCGCTGGAAAGATTAAAAAAAATGTATTTTGTGTATGTGAGATTGCTATACCATTAATATATGTACATTAGATAACATTCCACCTGAAGCTGTTAAGTAAATGAAGTTAGAAATTTAAAACTAGGCCCACAAGGGCAAAAAAATATCAAGTAAGTGAAAAGAAGGGATAAGCCTAAGGGCTGTACCTCAGATTTTGCTTTTAGAAGCAAGTGCTTTCATTACTTGAACTAAACGGGAAGAGCAGATTCTGAAACGTCACAGATGACCAAACCATTAGAGAAGGGGAAAGTTTATAATCTCTTCACTGCAGACTGAAGAGCTAAATTAATGAATGTAAAACTCTGTGAACTGGTGAATTATGCCTGAATATTAAAGCTTGTGGAAATGTAAAGTTTAGACAATTCCTATGACAATTAATATTTTTACTTTGTCACACTGAGAAAAAAGATCAACAACAAGTAGCCTAAAGTGTTCTATCCTGCCCTATTAGTCTACTCACCTCTGTTTTGGGTGAATTTTAGATAAGGTCTTTCATCAAATGACCTGAACAAGATTCAGTAGAGCAATGCAGAGACTTTGGTATTTGTGAGCATTAGCTTTTAGTTTGTCTCCTTATAATAGGTAGAAATACAGAACACAGATAACATAGTAAAGGCCCTAACAGTCTGAGAATGACAGATGGCTGTGGTAAGGGTCCCTCTTCAGACATGCTCTGCAGTAACTATCAAATGTACCCGTAAATACAAGTGCAGATAAACAGGGCTTAGACAAAACAAGGGCATGAATTCAGTATGGGACTTAATCAGTATTCAATTTTATATGTAAAGTTTTCTTCTACATAGATCTTCAGTAAACAAGGTTCCCCTGGAATGGCATAAGGATTAAAAATATTAAGGGGGGTTGGGATTAGATGATCTTTAAGGTCTCTTCCAACCCAAACTATCCTGTAGTTCTGTTTGCTTTTCATGGTGCAGTTGACTAGCTTGAGTGCTTTCCAGCTGTAGAAAATCTATTAAATACCATTGATAACCCTCGTCATCCTCTTTTGTACCTCTTATGTCTGCATTATAGCTTTTTTGAGAATGTTCAAGAATGAGTAATCAGAATTGCACATAATATTAAGTATGCGGCCTTCCCATTAATGCATCTACTTTATTTTACATTTTCTGCCATTGATATTCATCTGCTGTTTTCTGCTGGCCCTTCAGCACTGTGAAATCCTTTGAATGGCTAGCTTTAGCTGTGACTGTACCTAATACTTCTGTGTTTTCAGCAGACCTTTTAACTCACTACTCTCTAACAATTTATGGAAATATGAGCACCTCACATTTGCCCTTTGGTGAGCTCTCTCTGTTGTGATGTCCAGAGACAGCATGCTCAAGTAGTTCCCTACAAGTGGTTCAGAGTGTCCACACTAACACCTGAGTGACACCATGAAAAATGCAACAGTGTGCTTGCTGCCCAAGCTGTTGTGAATATCTGGAGTGTATTAAAAGCCCAAGCATCAATAGCTCTCAAGCTACTCCTCAGCCTCACACCAGGCCTGCTTATTCAAGTACCATTTCAGTTAAGGTATAGATTTCTGCATATGAGTGGAAATCATTAAGGTAAAAATTAGATATGATTCACCTGACATGACAGTGAAAACAAGCAGCAGATGAAGCTCTTGTCATTGGGAGAAGACAAATAGAACAGCTACTGGTATTTTGTATCACATCTTAAGAGCTTTATTTTTCCTTAGCTAGACTGCTTACAGATAAACTATATAAAACTGACAATCCACTCTACTAGCCTTCACTTCTCTGCGAATAACACGGTATTTTTCTACACATCCTACTCATCTTCCAATCCTTCAAGAACTTTTCTATTCAATCCAGAGGCCTTAAAATTAGTTTATTGGTTACTTTTTTCATTGTGTCACGAGGGCTTCAAAATGCATCTCTAATCAATGTGTATTTCTTTCAGCACCTTTCTACGCACCCCCAGGCATTTCAAGTGCCTTTCTGTGCACCTTGTAGTCCTTGGAACACTCTTCTGTGTGGCTCAGGTGCCTCCATGTTCCTAAGGTGGTAGGGTATCTACTTGCTTCCACTATTTAATCACAGGTGCCTTCAGGCTCTTTTCTGTTCAACATAGGTATCTCCAAGAATATTTCTGTGTTGCCAAGGGTTTTCTATTTTTTTTTTTTTTTTCTGTTAGACTCCGGGTACTCTAAGTGCCTTTCTGTATAGGCCAGGAACCCTTGATTGCTTTTCTCTTTGACCCAGTGGCCTCATTTTACCTTCATCTGTGTCTCACAGGCACCTTTGTGTGCCTTTGTGCAAATATTAGGGCCCTGCAAGTGCCTCTCTGTATTGTCCATTGGTGGATTGACCCAGGGTCCTCTGAAGGCCCTTCTCTGTGGCCCAGGGGCCTTCAAGTGCCTTTCCAGGCATCACAGGGTCCTCTGAGTGCCCATCTGTGTGCAGCAGGGGCCCCAGCTACTATTTTATACAAGCTAAGGTTTTTCAGGAGTCATTTTGTTTGAACCAGGATTGTCTGAATTTCTTTCTGTTCAACCCGGGGCCTCTGGGTGACTTCTCTTTGGCCTGGGGGCCTACAAGTACCTTTCAGTGCTGGGAACAAGGGCAATTCAAAGGCATGCTGAGGCACTCTGGCTGTGCAGCAAGTCACGTCGAGGCAGCAGGGCTGTGAGAAAGGCACACTGAGGCAGCTGAGTCCTCCACAAAGGCACACTGACAGAGATAGGCTGTATGGAAAAGGCGCACCCAGGGACATGAGCCATGCAGAAAGGCATGCAGAGGCAATGGGGCTGCACCACATGCGATGCAGATGCCATGCAGAGAACATCAGGGGTTCCTCTGTGTTTGCTGCTTCCCTCATCTCCTAGGTCACGGGCAGCCTGCACTTACTGGCAACACTGGCCAGACTGGGGCTGCGGCAATCTCCCTTCTGTCCTGCACACCCTGCCCCAGGGCTGTCATCTCTCCACAGCTCCCAGTTGTGCCCATGGACACTCTGGGACAGAGAACAGAAGGATACAGAGCTGGGGTTACTGGACAGCAGAAAAGAGAGTTATTGGGGACAGACTGCCTGGGCAGGGGCTCCATGCCTGCAGAAGTTTCTTCACATCCTGCCCCAGGCAGGGGTCTACCATGGGCCAAGCTGGGAGAATCCAGTCCTCACCAGGCTGGCAAAGACTGGATTCTCTCCAGCCCTTTCTCCTGCAGCCCAGTGCCCTGGCTTGTCCCAGCTTAGAAAGCATCAGCATTTCCAGGCAGAGCATGCAGCCTGAACCAAAACTTTCAGAGAGCTGGGAGGGACCTTATTCAGGGAGCTGCATAGTGAGGCTCACCCCACCAAGACCAGGTGGGCTGGGTGAAACCATGCCAGAATGACCTGGAGAAGATGCAATAACTTAAAACCCAACATTCTCATTCTCCCATTAAAACATGTATGTTTGTTTCACTTTCCAAAGCAGAAACCAAAAGATTTATTTATATTTGAGCTTTTCCAGTCATTGGCAAAAGGAGGAGGAATAGGAAATTAAGATAAAGGAAGGAAATAAGAAATGCAGCCAAGAAACAAATGACAAAAACTGGAATGACCACAAGCAGGCTAAACATGGTTTCCATTTTATTTGTTGCTGTCGCTGAAATAACCCAAATGCTAGGATTCCGTAATGAGAAATCGCAGCATGAAGACAAACTGGAATATGATAAATATTGTTAACATTAAGCTCAAATAATAATAAAAAATAATAACGATAATAAATCCCAGTTGTCCCTGCTGTAACTCCTCTGGGCTCAGTTACCGTGTTGTTTCTCTAAAAGCAGGAAAGCTTCGGTTTGTACATGCACCAGCCGCTGGGTGGCTGCATAGCTGTAAATTGAGGAATGCAAACCGCGTGCAGGCAGGACGCACACAGCAGCAGCCAGAAGCTCCACAGAGCAGCTCTGCAGCATCTGTGAGCCCAGAACAATGTCACAAAGTGCATTTTCAAGAAAGGGTTTGGGCTTTGTAGAATCTTGTGGAAATGAAGGTGACAAGAGCTGTGTCCAGGAATGCCATGTACCAATTGGCAGTAGAACTGATGGTGTGGAAGGGCTCTGTACTGTGGCTGAGAAGGTGATTGATGCTATGCTTGTGGTTTCTGTGTGTTTCAGCTCTCTGAGAACACATTCAGTGCAACCTAGGTCTGGAAACAACAAACAAACAAACAAAAAAAAAAACAAATACAGCAGAAATAAGTAAAACAAAAAAAAGGAGTTGACCAATTTGTATGATTTCAGTTCAGCCTGGCACTTTTCAAAATAACCAAAGGTATGTTTGCAGTCTCATTTACACAGGGTTGAAACAGGAGAAATTGTAGTGAACACTGTGAAATGAAAAAGGATAAGCACAACAAGAGACTCAACTGACACAAAATGAGCCAAAGTTCATTTCAAGGTCAACAGTTCTGGGTTGATCCTTTCATGTACTGAATAGTTTCTTTGGCTTGTGGAACTTGACCCAAAACAATCTCCATGTACAGATAAGTTCTGAATGTAAACAAAATATAGTTAGCCATTGTAATGACTGGACAGGGAAGTTCTCTCTAGAATGAACAAACAAAAAAAAACTTTCATCAGTGCAATTTTACTGTCTCAACACCATAAAAATAAACTCAGGAATTATTATAACAGGAAACACGACACTGCATATAGTCACTCCCTAGCGGAACTTCTCCCTGCTCAGTTCCTACCTCCTCCAAGTCAGGGAAGTACAAAAAAGAGTCTAATAGATAAAAGATACCAGATTGCTGGAATTGTTCTAGACAAGCTGAGAACACACAAGAACATTGTTTCTGGTGCCATCAGTATACCAGAAAAATTACAGTAATATTTGTAATGTTTTATCAAGCAAACAGGAGGGAAGAACAAGGACAAGTTGGAAGGACACTTCTACTTTCAGTTCCACGTTAAAGGGATATTTCAATAAATGTATTATTCTTTACTAAAATGCAATCATATATCCAGGAAAAGCAGCTCTGCAAGTGGCTTTATTTGGATCTGATTTACAGACCTGTAAATGAGAAGTCAGTCAGCCGGTCTCTGAGCAGGTGATGTTGCACTGGATCCATCTCTAGAATTACAATTACAGCACAGTAAATTCTGTGACTGTGAGTGGGCTGAAACCATAAAAAATGGGAAAAAGAAGAACTTCCAGAAGAAAAAAAAAAAAAATAGTAGTAATTATCAAGGAAAATTGCAATAAAAGGACTGCCTGAATATCCCCTTTCTACACAGGGGAGCACATTCACTGCAGCAGGCCTGGAGAGGTTCTAGATAATCCATGTTAACTTCACCAAATTTAAGCTGTCTACTACCAAGAAACAGCCTCTTCAGGAAAATACAGATGTTGTTATACATAGTTCAAAGTTTGTTTCATGCCACATTGAACAGGCAGGGGAAGAGTTTCTCCCATACTTAGATGTTTCAGGCATTTCCTGTAGAATGGCTCCACAGCTGAATCTGCTCAAAGTTTTGGTGCCAAGGTGCCCATTCCTGCCTTCCCTTTTTCACACCCTTCCCTTGTTCTGACTCTGCTCCCGGTGTCAGGGGAAACAATTGGGATGATTGCCCTCCCTGAAAGCTCAGCAGAAAAGCACTGATTAGCTTTTTGGTTGAGCTGCTTTCCTGAAGCAGTTCAGTCCCGGACCAGACATGTGCCCTGTCCAGAAAGTTAGCTCAGCCAAATGTGGTAAGAGGGAGCACAGGGTCACATCAGCTCTGGGTGATTATTGACTAACCTCCTGTGTTAAAAACTACAGTAGCAGAATGGCCCTTTTGGCAACAGGATTCCTGGGGATGCAATCGAATCATGGCAAAATGTGTATAGCAGATACATACGTGAACACTTGAGGAAGGAAAAAATGCTAACTGCATTTTCTTTGGATGCTAGTTTTAATTAAAGAAGAAGACAATGAAATCTTAACTACCACCAAAGAGACAGATACAGTCCAGTCTTTAGCCACTGTAAAATGACTTTCATAGGAGTACAATAATTTATAGCATGAAAAGTTTGGCTTTGTGTGTACTACTTCCTCTCTTAAATATTAAAATTTGTCTTGGTTGAAATTACAGAAGGAATATTTATAGTTACAGAGCTGTTGTTAGAGCTTCCAGAATACCTTTAGTACACTGTTCTTCAGCATTTCACAGACATATGCATTAAGATAGCTAAAGTTTTAACTGGTCATAGAATTTCACAGACTATTTTTTTACCTTGACTTACTCACCTGTATGAAGGGTTGCAGAAACTTGGAAAAGGTAAAGCTCACACTCACCTTCAAGAAAGCATAGAGTCTGGTCAGGGAACAACAGGCCAGTTAGTCTCACCTCAGTTCTCAGAAAGGTTATGGGTGAAATCTTCCTTGGAAGTCAGCCTATGATGAGATGGTTCGGGTTCACTGGGCAGGGGGAGAGAAATGAATTGTCATTGTACACTTTAGCAAGGACTTTGACATTGTTTCCCTCCTATCCTTATAGCCTAATTGGTGATGCAGGAAATGGCAAGTTAGCTGTAAGGTAGATGGAAAACTAGCTGGACCACTGGGTGCAAAATGCTGCAATCTGTGGTACAAATTCCAACTGGTGGCTGGGCATGAGTGTCATGAGGAATAGACCAAGCCCTCAGGGATTAGTATTTAGGCCAGCACAATTGAGTGCCAGTAGTAACTAAGTGGATGATAGGACACATTGCCTTTGCATACATTTCACTGAAAAAAAAAATAAATAAAAATTTAAGGAGCAGTGAAAATGGAGGGCAGGGCTGCTATTCAAGTGGAACCCAGACAGGCTGGAGGAATGGGCCAGGTATGAAACAGTTGAAATTTGACAAAGGCGTTCATGAAGTCATGCACATGCAAGGGATTGAGGTCATGCACTGGTACAGGAATGGCACTGAATGAAGAGAAGGTAGCTTTGCAGAAAACGACCTGTGAGTCCTGGTGGACAACCAATTGTACATGTCAGAAATTAACCCTTGGCATCAATGAAGGCCAACCATGCCCTAGCTGATCTCTCTTGGCATGACTGTAGCCAGCAGATTAACTCCAGAATAAATTTCCAGAATTAAGTGATTCTTCCTCTGTGTTTGGCCATTGTTATACCATATGTGAACACTGGTTTGGGGTTTTGGGCTCCTTGCCACAAGACAGACATGACCATTTGCAGAGTAAGTCCAGTGGAAGCCAAGAGGGGGGCAGGGTCCTGGAGCACTGGTTGTTCAAGGGCAGATTGAGACAAATGGGTTTGTTCAGCCTGATGTAGAAAGGTGAATGGGAAATTTGGCCTGGAAGGTTATTCCAGAGCCATGGCACAATTTCTTCTTTCCAGAAAGGGCTGTGCTTGGCTGCAAGCTCAAGGACACTTTGTCCCACAGCTCAGCTTTACACAGCTTTTCCTTCAATGCTGTTACTGGAAAAAGTATTCCAGCTCATTCTCTTCCCATGTGGTGGGGCAGAAAGAGTGGTCGTGTGTCCTGGTTTTGGCTGGGATAGCGCTGATTTTCTTCATAGTAGCTGACATGGTGCTGTGGTTTGGATTTAGGATGAGAACAATGCTGATAACACACCGATGTTTCCGTTCCTGCAGAGCAGTGCTCACACAGAGCCCAGGACTGTTCAGCTCCTGGTGCTGCCCTGTCAGTGAGAGGCTGGGGGTGCACCAGGAGCTGGGAGGGGACACAGCCAGGACAGCTGGACCAGGCCGGCCAGAGGGATGTCCCGTGCCATGTGGTGTCATGCTCAACAAAACAGCTGTGGGAGGAGTTGGCTGGGGGGCTGCTGTTCCTTGGAAACTGGATGGGTATTGGTCAGCTGGTGGTGAGCAATTGCATGGTGCATCACTTTCTAATTTTATTTATTTATTTATTTATTTATTTATTAGTAAACTACCCCTATCTCATCCTGTGAATTCTTGCACTTCTGCCTTTTTTTCAGTGCTCTCCCCATCCCAGTTCAGGGTGGGGAACAAGTGAATGGTTGTGTGGTGCTTAGCTGCCTGCCAGGTTAAACAACACTAGGTAAGAAATGGAAATCTAGTTATTGCTAGCACAGAAGGCCCAGGAGTACCAGGGAAGTCCAACAGCTTTATAACAATGATGCCAAGCACATGCCCTGCTGGGGTAAAGTTAGAGCCTCTGCCTGGGACATGAGATAGAGAATACTCAAAGCCAGCTCTTCTTACATTTTAGGTCTTACCTGTGACACTGTCACCCTACCCCAGGAGAGCAGGGGGTTTCGGCAGCTGCTTCTTGGCTGTGCAGCTCTTCCCCAAGGAGAAGCCAAGCATAGGCACAGGCTGCCTGAGCACCAGATCCACTCCTTAATGCAAGCAGCAGCCAGCAGCGGGGCAAAGTGTTCTCTGCCCTGCTTCTGTTGAAGAAGCAGGAAGAGGTCCTGCCCACCCCTGGGCATGCCACTCCTTCCAGCAGGGCCCAGGGCAGAGGTAACTTTGCCAATTACTCTGTGACATGGCAGGTGTCAAGACAGGCGCTGCTGAGATGGGGCCAACCCATGCTCTTGAACCCTCCCTCCTGCCAGGGGTAACCAATAGTTCTTTGCTTCTTCCCTCTCTCCTCAGGGGATTTTTTTTTTTTTTTTCTTTTTTGGGTGCCAGAGACATGGTGTCAAGCACACTGGAAGTGCCAGAAACATACTTTACAATGCAGCCATGAAGAGGTCACTGTGCCCGGAGTGATAAGCATGCTTAGGACCACCCTTTATATGAGGTATAGGACACCAGACCAGTGGTGAGCAGCAGTGTCTAGTAAAAAGCAACTCTGTTGTCCTCTCCCAGGGTATGAGGATGGCTTCCTATGGCAGGGCCAGGCTGTTTTTTGGGAGGGCAACAGGGCTGGCTGGAGTCCCAGGCACAGGATCTGGGGAGACGTTTGTTAGAACTGATGACCATGTGTGAGGGGAAGTGTAGCCCTGGCACAGCAAGGTGCAAATGGAAAAGTCTGCCTAAAATCCTGTGGGGTCAGCCATACATCTTCTGGAGCTGTGTTACTGTGAAGTGCCCAAGTTGCTCAACCAGCCTGTCAAAAAGCTTAGTGGCAAGGAGCTGGGTACCAGGAGGGGAAGGAGGTTTGTGAGGGAATGCAGAACAGAGGCAGGCTTCTGGCCTCCACTCTCTGCCTGCAGAGCTGGTTGTGTTGCAAAGCTCTGTAGTGCTATCCCCGAAACTATTCTGGACAGCCAGAGAAGTCTGCATCCAAGCCAGAGAGGTAGCCCACGTAGCTTAGGCCTACTCTGCTGCCTTGATTCACAGGGCTACATAGGAGTGGAGGAAACTACGCCTATGCATTTGAGCAGACACTTTAACTTCTCGGGGCCTGGAAGGATGTGTGACCAATGATCGGTTTCTGCATTGTTGTTCTTGGTGGCAGACAACAACAGCCAAATTCCTCCTAGGCCTGCTGCTGGCTGCAGAAGGTGAGAGAACTGCTCAAGCTTCGTGGTGTTGCTGCCTAGCCAGGAAGGGCAGGAGTAGAGCTCTGGTGTCATTTACTGAGGGAAAAAGGTTTCTGAAGCTCATATGTGATAGTGTGTGTTCTGCCTACTAGTACTGCCTCTCCTAGAAATGTCCTCACATCAGTGCTGCCTGCATCCCCACAGTCATGCTATGGTCTGTTTGCTGAGTTATGGGACTTTGAGCTAGTTTACAGAAAAGAAAGAGAAGCAAGAGATGCCTGGGAAGTTCCTCTTTCATGGTGGTGCTTGCTAAAGTAAAGGATCTCTTAGCTCCCATCCCTTCCCCAGCACATTGCATGGCTTTGCTGGAGTGGGTGACGGCTTTCCTGAATGGGTGAGTGGGAAGCAAAGTGTTCTCACCCCTCAGGATAATTGTTTGCTGAAGGTGGCTGGCTCTGAATTCCATGGTACAGGGAATTTGTAAGCTGTTTCATTCTATTGGTGCTGAAGGTTTTTGTTATCCCAGCTATAAGGAATATACTCAGTGTGTTTGTGTATGGGAGTGGTTCCTGGGTGACTTTTCAGTGATAGCTATGCCAGGTGTCAGGGAGCAGCAAGGGAAGGCAGTAAGAGAGTGAGCTGGGAGCTGAGAGTGACATCAAGACATGCTGCGAGGAGCAAGGATGTTGAGCCAGCAAGCAAGGTCTGTCTCAGCCCACTGCTAAAACAGCAGGTTCATGGGGACATGGCAGGCCTGAGGTTAAGCCAGGAAGCCAAGGCAGCAGGTCAGGATCAGAATCAAGGAGGTACAAGACTAGCCACCAGTGTAGATGCTATACAGCTGTGATGTGGCACAGGTGGAGCCAGCAGCTTAAAAGCAGTTTTGAAGGGAAGGTGCTTTGAGCTTTCTTCAAAATAGCTCCTATCTGGGGAAGAGCTAACCTTGGGCTTTCCTCCAGGGTCTCTTGCAGACAAGTCAAATTCTTTAACTCAGCCTGTGCACAGTGGCCTGTACCCAGAAGTAATCAGGCAGTTGTGTAAAGACTGCCCCAGGGACATGAAGTTAAAAAAAGGGGCTGCCCAAGCTGTTGGTTTAGAAGGGTGAAAAATGGCCTCAACAGCAGCAGAACAAGAATATTCCCTATATGTGGATGTAACAGGCAGATGGTAAAAGCTTACAGGCCATTCTTTTCATTAAAGCTGATTTCAGAGGAAAGCCAACTTCTCTTGAGCTGAAAGAAGGCTATGAATGAACAGAAAATTCAAAGATGTCGTTTAAATGGATTTTAATCTCACGGAGCTGATGATATAGGGGTTGAACAGATGGAGGCAGCAGAATAGATAGCTTCTTCCAGGGCTTCAGCTGAGTCCGTGACGGATATTTGAAGTCACTGTTCAGAATTGTCCTTATCATACTGATATGGTTATCAATTGCAATGATTTATTAAAATTATACCACATATATTTGTATTTGGAGTGATTTAACCACAACTAGTAGCAATTAATTACTAGGGAACAAAGGACTCAAGGCCAGTTGTTGCAGTTCAAGACCAAACGGACAGTGCGGAGACTAAATGGAGTCAGACACCAAAAGCCTCCTGTCATGGATATGCTTGATGTTAATGATGATTAATGTGACTCCTCTATTCTGTGGGAAAGTCTTTGTAATTCAGGAGAAAAGTTGGGTTGTTCACTGTAGTAGTTCCTAAGATAACTTTCTTTCCCTGTGTGGGAAACCACGTGGGAGAGAAGCCAGGTGTGTCAGCAAAGCAGTTCCAGCCATGCTGTGAGAAGTCTGAGTGCAGGTCGCCTATGTGGTCCCCCTTTGTTTCTGCCTAGGCATTCCTGTAATCTCCCCATTTTCTCTTCAGGGTTTTTCTTGAGGTCCCTTTAGGTGTCTCTGGAGTCTCCTCGGGTTGCTCTAGTATCTCCCCAAATTTCTCCCTGGGCTCTCTGCTGGAAGTCTCTTCCAGGTCTCTCGAGTGACACTGGACAATACCAGTTATAGATTGCGTAGAGAATGCCCAGTTCCTGATTGGTGTATCCAAATTCTCTCAGCATCTAACACTTGGCTCCTACCTCACTGGCACTCACTGTTTGCCTTTTTTAAAGGTCTTCTGCACTTTCCCCATTATACATTTCCAACATTCATAGCATTCAAAAATTGTTTACTCTTAAATTACTCCCTTTTTCTTCTCCGTGCCTTTGTAGCTAAATTTCACCCAGGCCCAACCCATGCCACCTCCCCCAGACTCTATCTTTCATTCTGTACACAATCCCGCCACTCTTCATACAGATTAATTCCATGTAATCACCAGGATGTTCCCGCCCTTTCATGGTGGTCATCCCCATGGCTTGTGCAGCTAAGCAAGTTTACAACCATCCAGTCAATACTTCTGCCATGCTTAGTACCTGTTTCTTCTGGGAGGCAGACATAAAGCAAGGATCAACATAGTTAACTTGCTAAAAAGCTTTATCAGATCTCCACATGTTCTTTTAAGCACTGGCAACAGGTAACTTCCTCTGTCAGGTTTCCTTTGCTACAACATGTGTATCAAAGCCCTGAATGACCTGGATAGTGGAAGATCCACCTTTCTTTCTCTGGCACAACAATGACTACCACCTTGTCCTTTATGGCCTGCTGTCTCATGGGCCTGTTGGACCATTGATAATTGTCCTCTGTGTTGCTAGTCCAGGTTCATAGTTGCAACCAGAGTTACAATGCCCCAGTTAGTACCTTGGTTGGCTTTAGTGTTTTGGTGTTCTTCTGTGGCTCGGTTGTTTGGAATGTGTGTACACACGTAATGTATGAATACATACCTTTGCTGGATTTGGTAGACTATTTGTTACCATACCCTGGTGGCCACAATGTGTTTAACTCAACGTTCCCATCCTTTCTTTATTATTATTATTATTTGTTTTTGTTTTGTTCTGTTTTTCCCCGTGGTTCTATCCATACCTACTCAGGCCAACAACTAGGAGTTAATGTGAAAATACACTGTGCCACTTCAGTAAAATCCCTACCACCCACTCCTCCATGCTGAGCTTGCAGCACTTAGGAACACCATCAGTGTGCCACAATGATACCTTCCAGAGTTCCCATTGGGAAACTAGACAGCAGTGCAGGAGGGAAAGCTCAACCCATCAGTACCCTGAATGATGCAAAGCACCAGATAAGAAATAGCAGCAATATTCCTCTCTACTTAGGCCAGGTACCCAGGCCCTCAAACCCTTCCACCTTCTCTCCTTCCAGCTGAACAGGCCTGGTTCCTTCAACCTGTCCTCACATACCATTTGCTCCAAACCCCAGACTCTCCCTGTGATCCTGCTCTGGACTTGCTTGAGTTTGCAGTCTGTTCTCTGTGTGATCAGTTCAGATGAGTAAAAGGGAAAGACTATACAAAAACCAGGAGACTCTCTTCTGTTTGCTCCCTTCCTTCCTTGCTCAGACCAGGAGGGCAGAAAGGTCTATTTCATTTCTGTTTTGTTTCACAGTCATGAAATAACTCTTCTCCAGGAGTTAGTGCAGCGGTGTGTTGGGTGTTTTTTGTTGTTGTTTTGTTTAAACAAGCACCAAGACATTGCTTGTTCTGCTCCAGCACCACGCCAGGTACAACCCAAGGACAGCATGAATTACCAGCAGCAGCAGAGGAGGAGAAGGGCAGACCGTCCCCTGCCTCCCCAGCTACTGAGGACTAGCTGATTACCCCAGAGCATAGCTTAGCATTGCAGAAGGGTGAATATGGAATCCGGGCTTGGATGAAAGCAATAGGAGCTGAGGGAATGGTGTCAAGTTGCGACAGGGGAGGGTCAGGCTGGGTATTAGGAAGAGGTTCTTCACTGAGAGGGTTGTCGCACACTGGAACAGGCTCCCAAGGGAAGAAGTCACTGCACCAAGCCCATTGAGTTTAACAAGCTTTTAGAGTGTGCACTTAGTCATATGGTCTGAATTTTTGGGTAGACCTGTGTGGAGCCAGGAGTTGGACTCGATGATCCTTGTGGGTCCCTTCCAACTCGGTATATTCTATATATTCTATGACATTTGCAGCCACTATCAGCATGACCACATAGTGTTTGTGTTGACAGCCTGAGCCATGACAGCAAGAGAATGGGCAAACCCTGAGCCTCACAGCGATAGGGAGAAACAGTACATAACTGTGTCATTCAAAAACTGTCTTTCCTCAGAGCACAGGCTCAGGCCAAGTTCTTTGAGAAGCTACGAGTGTGTGTTTTGTACTTCTGGATTTAAGACAGTCCTGCCCCTCACCGTGCATCCTGGCTCCACAGACTTCATCTCACAGTCAGACGATAAGCTATTAGCAAGTACAGAATCCACGGTGATGGCTGTACTTCTACAAACCTTAAGGATTTTTCCAATTACGGAAGGAGCTATGAGGTGCAATCATGCCTACTATTAACAGCTCAGGGCCTTTTACCATGCTGAATATACTCACCAAAATAGAAGCCTAATTAGCATCTCTTTTAAAATTTGCAGAAGGTAATTCAGCAGCGTTACGCTGTAAACAGCAATAACTGTAATCCTTGAGCATCTCGAGCAACAGGACAGCGATGTCATTCATACATGCACCTGTGCTGCTTTGGCACAGCCCTTGCAGAGCTGCATATTATCCAGAGAATCACTCAGGGCAGAAATGAGCCATCTGATTTTCCAGACTCCAGAACAGACCATTGCCTAATAAATCCTTGCACTACATAGTTAAGACACAAACAGAAGTTGTTCTGAAAAGCCACTTCAACTGTTCCCTGTTCAAGACAATCTGAGAACACATTGATAATTAGAGGAAGAAAAGGGAGATGTTCATGTTTTTTTAAAAATAAATTTTTAATGTGCTATATAGGCATGATCACTACGAGATCTTCCACCTATATGCAATACTACACACTGCAACACACCGCATTTTCAATGTACATTAAAAAGTCTAGGAAGAATATTCCTTCACTGGAAAAATATCATACAATCACTTAAATAAACAAAGACAACATTACAGTGCAAACAAAATCCTGGTTTTATTTATTCTGCAATTACTGAGTACTTTCTTTCTAAAAGTTTTTTAAAAAATAATTAAAAAACCTACCCACAGACAACCAACATTTTCTGAGATGATTTCCATTTGCTGAATCATGGCCTGATCCTTGAAACTGCAGTAAACTGTATACATATTTGTATGATGCATATTGACCTGATTTGTGTCAGGTATGGGATCCCAACCCCAAACCTGCAGACGGCAATAAAGTGGCACTGCTGGCTTCAACTGACTTTTGATCAGCCTGTGTCAAGAAAGATTCAGTACAACAGTCCTCTCCACAAACTAAAGAAAGCGTACTTAAGGAAGCCGGGCAAGGTCTTGGTTTACAATGATTTTGGTTTCTGCTGCTAATTGCTGTTAGAGAGAGTAGGTGCCTACTTCTCCACTACAGAAGCGCAGTCTGTAGAACAGCAACAATGGCAGATTCTCAAAAACGCACTTCAACATGTGAAAAAGGCAAAATGATATCCTTCTGTCCCAGGAGGCACGAGGGCACTGCCAGAGCCACACAGGTACAGACTGCAGCAGGTACAATCTGACTCCTAACGTGCGTGAGCTCTGCCACCTTCATGAGCTCCTACTCTGACACATGAACTTTAAAGTGCCTGTACGCTCCTGCCAATTGGGTGATGTTAGTAGGAGAATGAGAGTCCGGTGAAGACATGAGGGAAACACAAAGTGCATGTAGGTGAGTACATAAAAAAGGGGGGATGCTTCGTTTCACTTGGAGAGGAATGTTGTCCCTTTGTAAACTTCATTGTACCACCCTTCTCTCAAATAAAACACAGTAAGAACCTCTGCCTTTAAATTACGGGTGAGATAAGGACAGCAAGACCCACTACCGTTCTGGCACAGAGTGACACCGGGCTCCTCATGTATATGTGATCCGCTCCTGTTCAGACTGTGTTGGATGCCATAAAGAGAACAAGGCAGGCTTAAAAGACAGGCAGCAGAACATTCACCACTGATGACATTATATGTGACATCCTTCAGGTTCTTATCAGATTAGACAATACAGTGAAGCACTACTTTTACAGGCAGTAAGTGATTACTCCATTACATTTTTCAGATTTGCACTTCTATGCATACATAAAAGAAAAGAGTAGGAAAGAAAGCTGAATTAAATAACACACAATTTCACAGTCCTTTTGCAGTCTGTAAAATACCTAAACTGCATGAAACCAGTTTGCTACTATAACAGCTGATAGGTTAATGCACAACACTCTAGATATAGGTGGGAGATGGCACAAAAGTGAGGACTAGCAGGCTACTGAATCCCCAGTTCCAATTTTTGCACAATTACAGTTTTTCACTTATCGCATTCAACGAGCACACAGAGCATGTACCAAATATCTCTCAAGTGGATGGGCACTGAGTTGGCAGGACTGAGGTAGAGAGCAGCTTCTGCAGCGCTTCTTGCTGGCAGTGAATAGAATACAGCAGGGGGGTTCTGCCTATGGGGAAAATGAACACTGGCCAGAAAGCGTGTGTCGGGGGACCATGTTTTAAGAATGTCTTGTAGAGTAGAAAGCCAAATTTCTGCTCTGCTGAACACCACCGTTCTCATTTGCACAGCTGTACAGGCCAGCGTGTAGAAGGGCAGTATAACACACACTTGTAAGTCTGCTACCTCAGTGTGACAACTTGTTTGCTCCAGATGAAATAAGCAAGTGAAGATTTTGCCTACAAAAGCCTTGTAAAAGCCTTTGACCACCCTCATGCATAAATACTAACCCACATATTAAAATGACTCATTCTCAACTACTTAAAACACCAGGGTGCAACTTCCCCAAACAGAATTAGCCACCTGCATCTATGAATGAAACTTGCAAATGAAGACAGTAATCCTTATAGATTTATTATTGTACCAAAAAAGGATAAAAATATATAATAAACTACTTTTTAATTATATTCCCTATTCATAAATAATTGATCATGACTTGCTGTCACAAAACTGTTTGTTAAGATTTTGTGCCTAATAGGACAATAGGTCTTCTGTATTTGACTACCCCATGAAACTCTGGGGTCGGTTTAAACTGTGGGCATTAAAAAACAAACCCCACCAACCCGAGCGACCGCAGAGCTGCAAAGACTTGCCTGCTAAGCTCCTTCTCAGGTCCACCAAGAACACCCTAGTGTCCCTCAGGGGCAGGTTACTCTTTCACATGGAGAAGTTTCTCAGGGTAGCAAGAGAACAAACATTGCTGGTGCTTTACAGCTGAGAAGAACTTGTTGATTCGGTTTAAAACAATGAGTAAGAACTTTCTGTTGGGAAGTATTTTCATTCACAGAGAAGCTCTGGGAAGGCTATCTGTTCCCTTTGCACCCAAGATTTCTTTCTCTTACACAGAAGCACAGTTCTAAGGGCATGCTGCAGCATAAGGTTACCATACACACAGTCCCATACACAATTCTGTAGATAGCCCACATGCCCGAGTCTAAAGGCAGCCATTCTCCATCAAAGACTCAAGCACTGAATTCTGGCTATGGATTTAGTGCAACCCAGCTTACCTCTCACCTCCCATCCACAGGAAGGGGTGAGACTAGGATATTATAGGGTCCGCACAGCCACCGGGTAGAGCAGTGACAAGTGTTCTGCTCCTTTGATAGGCAGCTTTTTTGTGGTGTAGTAATGGATGACCTCAGGAACGCTGTCGAAGGGAGGGCTGTTCTGACCCAGGATGTATTTTTCTTTGGTTTTCGTCAGTTTCATGTGCATAAAACCTTGACTGCTCCTGCAAGAAAAGCAAAGTGTTAGTTCATGATTGTGTATGGGGAGTAAGGCAGCACCACAACAAGCTCATTCATGACGTAGGGGAATGAAGGAGAACAAAATGGTTTCCAGGTTATAGGCCAAGACTACTCCAAAAGACAGTGACTGTTACCTGCAAACCCCCAGGGACAGTCCAACACTAAGGCAACCTAATCCAGTATTTTGTTTTCACCACTCTCACTCTCTGGACCTGAATACAATGCTGTCTTAACCCTGAAACTGGCCCTGAGGCACTCCAGAGGACAGCCTGTTATCCTGTTACCCCTCAGTTTTGCTGTGAGCATTTAATTTTCCTAACAACCAGACATCAGTTCTGGACCAAAAGGTGTCACTGGTTTTGGCATATCAGAAGCCAGAGGCTTCTTCACAGAGGCACATGCAGGACATGAGCCTCACGCAGATGAGGCCAGGCCTGCCTTGTCCTGGGGCGACCTCTGGACAGAGCACACTCATCCCACCCTACCAGCAACCGGCCAGAACATGGCCATGTGCAGACAGACCCACTGCTGCCAGCTGGGGAAACATCCTCAGAGCAGCCCTCTCCCAAGACTAATGTCATAAAGAATTTCACCTGCACTGCGCTGAGCAAAGGCTGCTAGCCTGCAGCCCTTCTGCTAGCACAAGTCAGTATGTGGCTTCACTGAGGAATATTTAATATATCCCTTAAGGCAAATTAAACACAAGCTCATGCTTAAATATAGAAGAAAACTGAATGAACAACACAATGGACAAAGTCCTGCTACCATAAGCAGCTCTACAAGGAGTCTGCAAAGATGTGTCATGAGCCAGTTCCCTATATACACTTGCCCCAGCATCAACCATGAGCGTTGGCACAGGACGCCTTTACCTGGTGCTGGGTTTGTCCCCCAGCACCACCTCTGCTGCCCACAGGAGTCCTCCAGCGCCTGCACTACATGATCACTACAGGAGAAAGCTGCAACCTTTCTTATCTCATCAACAAGGGGAACTTCACTCCCTACACAGCGTTGCTCTGTCCCGGGTGTTCCTGCTTCCCCTCAGCTTAGCCCATCCTGCAGCCAGCCCTTCTTGTTCTCTGTGCCAGAGCCTCCTTTGGTCACAAGTTACCACTGCCAAGTGGTTACCGTTTGAATTTCCCCTTTGTTACCAAAAGGAAAGCAGAAGCTTCAGGTTCTGTGATGCACTGGAGTGGTTTAACCAGGGTCTTCTAAGAGAGAGAATTTCTTGGGCTACTTTTGCTAAAAACACAGCTGAGAAGAAATACAGGCGATGTCGTGCTACCTGTCACCTGTACAGAGTCACTGAATGAAATAAACTCCTTTTCAGGACAGCTGCTTATTGTGTATTTCGGCACACTGGTTAAAGTCCTGAACACAGTGCCTGGAGCACTCCATTTTGCCCATTTCCCATGTTGTTCATGAAAGTGAGTGAAAAAAAAAGCAACAAAAACATGACCTAGTAGTTGTGGAAAGAAGCCTTGTGGAATTCAACCAAGACACATAAAAAGTTTCTGCCTTTGGACACAATAAACCCAGGCTGCAGTGCAGGCTGGGGCACAACATGCCAGAAGAGGAACCATGTCGCGGTGGACCAGACACAGAACATGCACCAGCAGTCTGCCTCTGGAGCCAAGACAGCCCACCGCAACCTGGGCTGCACGGTAAAAGCGCAGCCACCTGGTGGGAGAAAGTGACTCCTTGGGTACTGCAGCGAGGACACCACAACAGGCTGAGAGAGGTCAGGAGATTTCCATCCTTACAGGTTTTCTAATTTTGCTTGTACAGAACACTTTGCCCCCTGAAGGGCAAGTCCTGCTAGGGGCAGGGGGTACAACTACACACCTCCAGATGTCCTCTAGAAGTATATGGTTTAATCTTTACCATTTTTATATTTCCAGAAGTCACTAAGCAGAGCTTCTAGTTCAACAACAGTTTTCATTTGAAACATTTATACATACTGAATATTAAAGCAAAAAGATGAAAGAATCAAAAGTAACCTGTGAAACTTTATGACTCTCAACTAAAAATTTATTGAAACTGAAAATGTGCTTTATGCAATTATTCCGTAAGAAAGCACAATAAAATCTACCCCTGTTTCAAGCAAGACACAAAACAATTAAGGGAGAGACCTGAAAGGGTACAAGTTTTGACATCTGAGAGGTTCAGAGGTGGTGAGATGTCAAACCAGGGTGATGGCAGATACTACAAGATGCAGACTGTATACTTTTCATACTCGATCTTTGCCAAGCAGGGATGACATCACCTTGCAACTGTATGTAGAGAAATCCTGCAGTTAATGAGGACAGGGCTGTAGACATGCTGTTGCCCTGTGTTCAGGTCCACCCTCATCTGACAAAAATGCTTAGCAACAAACTACCCTAACCTGGGCAGAAGAACAGCACTGACTCCTGGAAG
This sequence comes from Nettapus auritus, assembly GCA_011076525.1. NCBI lineage: Eukaryota > Metazoa > Chordata > Aves > Anseriformes > Anatidae > Nettapus > Nettapus auritus. The sequence continues at coordinate 50,013,862 of CM021797.1, read as the reverse complement.
CAGGGAAGAGAGTATCTTCTGATAAGTTTGTGTTTTAGAATAATAAAGGGTTAGATTTTTTATTTTCTTCCTTTGGTCTTGCCAGACAAACACAGTGGGGATCATCTCCATCATCAAACTAAAGCCCTGGCCAGCTGAGAGCCATTCCTCTTGGGCTAAGTATCTCTTTACTGCTTTACTCCTTTTAGAGCCGTGTTCTGGTTTAGCGGTTAGAGCTTCAGACCATTTGCTTACAAACAAGGGAATGTTTGTGCTGCTGGTTTTCCCCTTCACTGCAAAGCAGCTGAAATATGGCAAGAACGAATAGTTCTGTGATTAGATTATTCCACCAAAGCACTGCTTATGGTTCACACCGATGCTGCACAAGGCAGCTCGACTAGTGCCATTTCTTACCAACAGGAGAACCTTCTTGCCCATTTTTCTTCCTTTAGCAAAACATGTTTGAGGAGCAAACTGCAATCACAGAGAACTCCCCAGCAGGTAACGCATCTCATTAACGCATATGATCTTGAAAAGGAAACATAATGCAACACACACCACAGCTGGATATCACTTTTTATTGTAACAAAAAGCAATTTTTGATCAAAAGGGCTATGAAATACTGCTAATGAAATTGACTTTAGTAAGAAAACCAATCCACTCCTAAAAAGCAAGACATTTAATAATACATTACGTAATTCTGCAGCTGCTGGTGCCTATCGCCTTCAGCTAATATGTGCCTCTTACACCTCTTACTTTTCCTGGTAATTGCTCAATGAATTTTTCATGAAGAATACAAGCAACACTTACTCTAAATCAATTCCTTTCATGGTAGAATGACTTAAAAACCCTTGCATGCAAAACTGATATGACTGGAGGTAGAGGGGCCACTCTCTTCTTACATAAACAGCAGACCTCTTAATGTAATCCACATGCAATCTGTATTTACAGGACCAAAAGCCCCATCCCTAATTTCTGAGATTTCTACCCAATCTCATGGGTATCTCACCCCACATCCGTCCTTTTCAAGCAGTATTACGCATCTTGAGAGGCAGACTTGCAGTTGTTAAAATCAATAGTGAAGCAAACTGACTTGTGGGGCAAGAGGATTAAGCTGATGACCAGAGGACCTTTTCTTGCCAGCACTGAATCATCATTTATATCACCACAGCCCTCTCTGGCATTCAGCTCATTTAGCCATTGAAAGCTGAATTCCGTGAGACTAACGCACCAGGGGATTTTGTTTGCCCAAAGCTCCTCTGTTAAAATTAACTGCTAACAGGGATCTTTGTAGAACTTTGCGAACGATTCGTCTTTCAACTGGTCACATGAAGATGAGAAACTGTGTAGGTTACTTTCATTCAGTTACCTTCAGTTATCTTCATTTTTAGCTGTCTTCCCTAATTATTCGGTAAGATCTCCGACATCCCTCCATCAAGCACTGGTTTTCTTTTCAAGGCAGTATGTTGGAAAATGGGCAGGAAATAGATGGCCAGCTAGCCTAACATTTTAATTGAAAAGCTGATATTTCCCACCTGCTTGCTATCTCATGTCCCAGCTTTTTGACTTAGAACAGGTCAGAAAACAGATTTTCCTTTTGCAGGTCTTCCCTTTGGTAGTGTTTTGTAGGTGGTTTGAAATACAGGTAGATTTTATTGTGGTTTCTTGTGAAATAATTGCACAAAAAGCCCCACATCCCAGTCTGTTTCTACCTTTGTATTTATATGGTTTTGGGTTCTCTTCCTAAAAAAGCAGAATGTAAAAAGTAAAACCCAGTCTGGAGGGGTTTTTACAAAGCAAAACCCCGTCAGAATCCTCAGAAGTGGATTTCTGAGTTTTTCTGTATGGATGCTGAGAAGGAGTAGAGGTGGTAATCAGCAGCTATCTGAAATTGATTGCAAAGCTCTGCAATGTCATGCACGTTCACAAAGAAAAAGGACTAACGGCATTCAGACAATGGACTGATTTTGCTGACTGCTAGTGTTTGCAGCTAACATTCATCCACATATATTGATGGGCTGAGTTTTAGTTTCTGTCCCAACTACTTTCCAGGATGTCCAGAACTCTTTAACCTGAGCATTATTCCAGGCTTACTGGTGGATGAAAGCAAACATCATTAAGGAGCTGGAGCTCATGTTTTCAAATGTTTTCCTCCCTCCCTTCCCAACTTTTTTTTAAGTTTCCAGAAGTTACCTTGTGAATCTGTTACCTGCTTTCCTTATTCCAAGTACACCAATGGAGCCATCACTAGTTGCAACTAGAAATATAAAACAAGCTATTTTTCATCTTCTAGAATGAAGAACAGATTAAGTTGGCAGGAGGTGGTGAGGCAGTTGGACTCGCTATTTGTATGTCCTTTCCAACTGAGCTATTCTGTTCTAAAGCCAGCTTAGCACCTTGAAACTATGCCCTCCAATTAAGCACTTCCAAGTGTAAAGGATTTGAAGCTGCTCACATCTCCAGTAAGGATCCTGCTGTGCTGCACATCCCATCCTTCCCCATTTGTTCCTGAAGTCTGCCTTCCAGACCCACCTCTTCTGGTATGCCTTGGCTCGAAGAAAATCGGTGCCCAGTAACAGGCATGGGCAGAGCGTGTCTACGCTTGTTTTACCACACTACTGCTAACGCAGTGATGAAGATTAATAGGAACACCACTCAGAAATAAACCTGGAAGTCATACTCCTCCATCATCTCCTCCAAACCCTTTCAATTCAAGCCCTGAACTTTGTAAGCAGAGAGATTAGCAAAATTTAAGGCAGAGGTGAGGAAAAAGACCCATGAATTAACTGGCCGTAAATCAGTTTCTGCTTAGTTTTCTAACTGTTGTTTGAATCCACTTAAATTTTACATGTACAAGCAAATTATGTCCCTGATAGTAAATCATTCTGGTTTGGGAAACTGGATTTCTCATTTTTTTTTTCAAAAGCAGTAACTATTAGAGCCTGCCAGGCCTGCCACACAATGAGCAGAACCTAAATGACAATCCCAAATTCACACTCATGAAAGCCAGTATCTTAAATACGATCTTACACAAGACTTCTGCAACAGAAGATGCTGGAACCTTACTTGTTTAACTCATTTATCACATTGTTACACTGGGATTCCCAAATGGTGCTACGATTTCTCAGATGTTGCAATGCATCTGTTCCAGGTTTTTGTTCAATTGAGGCTGACGGAACAGCAACAGTGACATGACAGCAACACTACAGACCATACTCACTCCTTCCTGTTTCAACCATTCCCATGAGTTTCAATTGTAGAACAGGAAAACTCCTAGACACTGATCCCTGCACCAAACTGCTTTGGAAGCCTCAAGGACAGGTGCTTATACAGACACAATACTTGATATATGACTAATAGTCACACCTTATTTAAAATGTTTTGTTACACAACCATAAAACCAAGCGACTTTGAATTAGAGCTTTCCCACACGTTTTCCTTCAGTTTTCAAAACCCATTGAGGATGGGAACAGAGATTGTGCAGACAGCTCATCAGACTGTGCTTTGTTTGATCTTATGCCTGAATTGTGTTAAAAGAGCATTCAAAAAATATTAATTGGATATTAAACCTAGTATTTTTTTTCAAGAAAATGTTAATAGCTATGAAACATTATTCATGCTCACAATCAGGAAAACTGGCCAAGCCTTCCAAACATTGGTTTTGCTGGTGGAAGCGCTGTTTTGTCAGAACAGATTTTCTGCATCAAGGCATCCATTTTAATGAAATGTCAGCTGGGCAAGGAAAAAAGCAACAATATTCCAATAACATCTGAAAAAGCATTGTAGCAGTGCTGGAAATGTGTTGTTTTATTTTTCCATTCTGAAATAGTTTTGTTTCAAAATTTTATTTTATATTGTAAGTTGTTGCTTTGAACAAAACCAACGTTCCACAGAAACCTACAGCAACAAAGAAATAAATTAAAATTTCTAAGACACAAAAGCCCACATTTTTTTTTCCTCTACATGAGTGATCACTTCAAAAAAAAATCCTTTACTGGAGGCAACCACGAGGCTTACCTGGGTATACTTTTTTCTGGCTCATTTCTCCTTTTCGAGCACAGAACACATGACACTGTCATTCTGCATCTAACTCTTTTAAATTATATTGACAGGAGGGAACTAGGATTTTATTTATGTCAAAACAGTTACTTTCTAATAATACTTTATGTGTTTTAAATTAAGTAAAAGGTACAAAGCGTGGCACTGATCTGAAAACTATTACCTGCCCAGAGTTCTCAATTTTGGAAAACAGGATTTCTTCTACAGATCAATCCTGAATTTGTAAGTGACAACAGCTTTTATTGTACTCCCTCTGCCATTTAGGGAAAACCACACACCTATTTATAAGGATCAGTGTTTCAACACACACCATTCTCCACAGATGAAACAAAAGCCTCTGAAGTCAGCTCTGTTCTCCCTCCACTGACAATGACCATGCAGAAATTACCTGACAGAGCAGAAAGCAAAGACCATTCTTGCTTATATTCACAGTTTGCCCATTTAGCTGACTTGAGGAATAATATTAAACTAAAATTTAAAAGTAGCCACAGTTCCCCAGACTGAATAGCAAGTCAGGAAATGAAGAGCAGGCATGGTGTACATCATCGCAAATGGCCGTGGAAAAAGCAGATCCTTACTGGGACAGTTAAACAACAGCACTGGGAACCTTATAAAATTGTCATAAGCCAACCACTTGAACAGTGGCAGAGCCTCTCAAGTTTCTGATAAAACTTTGTAAAGGGTTGAATACCACATATTCCCTGTGGCCAGAACAGCCTCAAGAACAGCAAATAAACAGGGCTAGAGGCAATTGCATTCAGGGTTTTGAGATGAATTTAAATATTGGAGCACATTTCAGGAGGATCAAAAGCATATGGTATTACTCTTCAGGACCCCAGGCTGGAGACTTTTATTATAGTAAATAAACATTCAGCAGTACTACTAATTCTGAAATTACCCACCATTCATTCCAGAGAGAAGGAGCCATTACCACCCATCAAGCAGGCATACTTCATTCACTGTCAAATCACTGGATTTCCTTTTCCAACACACTTACTAGTATTTGGACAGAACTTGGCCATCTAAATCCGCCAGCTGCTTTCATGCAGTCTAAATGAGCTCTAGCCAAATGAACCCATACAGGCTCTTGCCCCTTACATTTTTAGAGAAAGCAGTCAACTTTGATCCCTGTCAGGCAACACAACTGAGTATCAAGTTTGTAACCTTTCCATGACAAGGCATAATACTGCCAAAATGCCAGCAATTTTATTTTATTTAAAAAAAAAAAAAAAAAAAAACAAAAACAAACAAAAAAAACACGACTATGACATCATTAAAGGACGATTACTGTTAGATGTTAGAGAAACATTCACCTTTTCTGTAACTTTCCTCTTCAGGCAGCCTGCCACGCCACCCTTCACCTCACCTTCCCCTCTCCAGACTGAACAGGCTGGGTGGCCTCGGCTGTCCCTACACCCTGTGCTTGTGACCCTGCCTCTGGATGTGCTCCCATGTTGACTTCTCTCTTTTATGGGGGGTCCTTACACCAGCTGCGGTGTCCAGATACAGCCTTGCTGGTGCTCTGTACACCAAGGAGTCACTTTTTTGACCTACTGCCTCTGCTTTAGCTGTTAGAGCCCAGCAGGTGGCTGAATTTCATCGAGCAAGACTGAAACATGGCAGAGCTTACAGAGATGTTCTAGTGCTGCAGTCCATGATGCACCACCATGAGTCGTGCCTGAACACCTGAAATACTTGTAAGATGGCTCTCCTCTTGCCTCCACCTCTTCCACCACCCTACATGCTAGTAAAAAACAGATCTAATTTTAAGGAGCTTGCGTTTCAATGGCAACAACAACACAGCCACCAGGAGCAGGGGTCTCAACTCTTTTACCTAGACTTATGTAATTAGAAACAGGTTTACAGAAATAGTGAGAGAGTGTCAATGGACCAAACACCTACTGCCCCGAAGGAACATGCTATTCGTGTGTCTGGCCCTCTTCGACAACCATAGAATAAAAAGCTTTCCTAATGCTGGAGAAGATGGTATTCAAAGACTTCTCCATTGTGCAGTATTTGGTTAAATTAAAGGAAATTAAGCAAGTGCTACCACCTTCTAACTTTTCAGATATAGATAATATTTGTATAGATTTCCATTGCCAGACACCGCTGTATTTTGGAAAACCTATTCTTCTGTTTTTGCCAGAGAGAAGAAAACCATAAAAAAAAAGAGCAGAGCTGCCTCTGTTTCAAAACTTGCAACATGATGCTACACAATAGACTCTACATCACTGTCACAATTTAAATACAAAAATTAGTGGGTTTTTTCTTCCTTTTTCTCCATATCAGAAATGTGCGATGTTGAATTGAAAAAAAAAAAAAAAAGCTGACTCACACATGCTGGTGAGGGTCACTGAGGGGCATGAACACACTTAAAATACAGCAGTGAATATGAATGCCTAGGGAATGTGTGCAACAGCTAAATGGGGATAGATGCTGCATCTTCTGCCCAAGAATGATCTGAAAGACATAGACCTACACGGTTACTAGAGCTTACCTCATCGCACAAAGCAATTCCACATCTCACTGACCTGATTAAGTACTTCCCTATTTTTATGACTCACTAGAGTCATTTTTGCCTAAACAATAAGGAAAACACAGGGTCATCAATCAAACACTGCAACCACAGAAGACAGAAGTAACTCACTGGATTTCAGTATCAACCCAATCTGATATTGGAACCCTTGCTTTAATGAACCAGAATGGAAAAAGTAGTGTTCCTGGATATTGAAACAAGAAGTGCCTTTGGTTCCTGTACCTATAGGTATGGAAGTGCAGTTTACAAAGACCAGTTTCAGTCCTCCAATTTTATCCATTTTTAGCTAGTTCAGTAAATCCTTGAGAATCTTTTTCCATGGGGTGACTTTTTAAAACTAAATCAAATCTCCATCTTTCTATTCTCCAATATGATTGATTTATGCATTGTTACACAAAAAGCTTAGTTTTATTATTTGTCCCAGAACATGCCAACATTTTTTTTAAACACACATTTTGCAGCAAGAGCACGCGCAGTACAATTCCAGAAGCTTAACAATGGAATTCACTGTCTTTTTCCAGTCAACCACCATACATACAATCTTACATAATCCACATTCATGGAACAGCTTGCTCTCTACACAGATTAGAGAATTTGCCAGGAGCTGAAATCTGAATCTTAAGTGCTTTGCACAAAACATGGACATACTGTGAGTTTACTCATGTGTATGTATGTGGGTTTATATAAATTCAAATTTCCCCAGTATTTTCCCTATAGATGTTATCTCTCCCTCAAAAATGCGTACTACTTTATTTCATGGAGTCACTCCCGTAGGTCAACAGATATTCTGCCAGCCTCTCAGCTCTCCCTGTCACAAGCTGAGATGTATGTCAACTTTCCCATTTGCTGTAAGGGCCAGCTGGAGACTGACTACCCCTTCATATTGCAATGGATCGTGGATGGTCCATAAAACATCACATTGCTTCTGCTCCTGTTGCTGATGTACTGCTTGATCCTGGAGCGATCATCACCTCTGTGCCCTCATCCTCCTGCTCATATAACATACCTGTCCAATTCTGGGGCTTCTGGAGCTCTCCTGATGTGCCTGCCTACCTGTTAGGATGGTTAATGGTCTGAGGAACAGAAACTGTGTGCTTTATCAGTTACAGGCATACCAGGAAAGGGGTATGAATGAAGAAGAACCTCTCCCCCCAGCAACAAAACAATAAATAAAGGGAACCCACAGTCACTAGATTTGTCCCACCAGAGGATTTATTGCATCCCTGCTCACAAATCGCTGTGAAAAGCTTGTATTCCACAGGGAAAAAAAAAAAAAAAAGAGCAAAAGCAACATAGAAACTTCTCAGGCCTGCCTTACTTGTACCAGCTAAATCCGCATTAGCAAGTGTGAAGAACCACAGCCAGGATGCTCAGTGTACTGGGAGGACACCAGCTACAGACAGCGAAATTCACTTCGGAACATTAAGTATAATAAATTTGAGGAAAGAGTTAAAGAAGGTAACAGCAAGATGTCTCACACTTAATTAGGTGACAAAGAAAAAATTAATAATTACATTTCGCAAATCTACTTCAATGCATTGACAGAGCAAGACTGGAGGGCCCACCTCCACGGCCTTCAGCTTCAGCACTGCTTTCCCATATTCAAAGTAGAGTCACACGACTCACAGCATATCCACTTCTTCAGGTCTCTGCTGCCGCCGCCTGAACTTCCATTTCAATACAGCTGAATTGAGGATACAGGCCTAAGGCCGTACCGAGAGGCAGCCCTAGCATCCCCAGAGAAAATACCCAATCATGCTGGACTCTGAGATGCAAATCTAGTATGTATCCTAGCTCTCTTGTTGCAACACAAACCCCTTCATTTTGGCTGGAGACCAATTACTGCACACCAACAGGTTTTACTTGGGTTTGTGCCCAGCCGTGGGGCAGTACTCCCTCCTCTCCCATACATTACACTAAATACCTTGTTTGTTTTTCCAGCATGGTTTTACAGTCCTGGAGACCTAGCCAAGCCTCAGAGGATTCAATCTTGGTCCAGGACAGACAAAATAGACACTCCTGGAGTTACCAACTCTAGTCTATCCAGTAAATGGTTGTCTTCTGTTTATAGGATGGGGACAGTTCTCTTTTTGGGGGAAAAAGGCAGGCACCCCAGGAGATGAGTGAGTCCAGAACCGGCCCCTCTGAGGTGCAGGCTCAAGGAGTCTGAATCATATAAAATATGCAAGGACTTCGATAATAGGATAAAGCATGAACACATGGATCGAAGTAAGTTCTTGGGTCCCCTACCCTGTATGCCTAGTGACAGCCTGCCATACTAAGCACGGTTTTTTGTCACTCAAGATTATATCTTCAACCAGACCTCTAATTTAGCTGCATGCAACTGAGTGGAAAAAAAAACAAAAACAACAACCAACACACAAATTCCTTCTCACCACATAAAATCAGCAGTTTTGTCAACTGCTATCCATTTTCCTGCCTGCAGGCATTCTGTAAGAGACTCATGGACAAATGTAGATGTTACAAGAGTCATCCATGAAGCTACTCACAACTTAGACACAACTGTATAAAACAGATGCTATTCATCCTTACCTGCTAGCCTGAAAAAGACACTGATGCTCCATGCCAGCCTCACTGTCATTTTGTGGCAATACTGTGCTGCCTTGTTATTGACAGAAATCCTCTTAGGAAAGAAAGGTTGCAGATGTTTTTAAAAGGGGAAGACAATACTTGTTTTCTAAAATGTATTGCTTTGGTACTTGGTAGTACCTTAGCTGCAACTTCAACCAATGTACATTTGAATTATTAGAGATTTGTTTAGCTGGCAATAGCAATAACATACTGAGCCCTCACTCTGTTCATAGCTTTATGCAATGCAGTGTCCTATTCTGGCAATGATGTATATGTGAAAAGGAGACTTTACTGATAAATAAATGTGCTGTTCACTGCAATCGTGACAACACCCTACAAATTAGAAATGTTTCATTTATTTATTAACCCACCAGATTATTCTCTTATTTTCTATTTGTTCTAGCAGAACATGGTTGTACTACATAACAGCAATGGCTGGGCAAATGTGAATGTAACTTGCATTTTGTTCCCTCTCCCTCACAGGAGCAAGGTAATATGGAAACAAAAAGAACAAAGATCAAGCTGTAGTCAAACTTTATGGAGTATTCCCAAAGTCTTATAAAGCATTTCTGAAGAGACATGTCTCCAGTGACACTTTCAAGTAAATTCTGGTGCAGCTAATAACATACTGCAAGTAGAAGGTACCTCCTTTCTTCATGTCAGGGAAAATGCCATCTACTCTACAGTCAACAATGCAGGCCCCAGCCTTTCCTGCAAAACGTCCCACCATGGGGCTGGCAACCAGGACACCCCTTAATTTTCAAGGTAAAGAAAATGCTCTCACAGGTAGAGAGAATAAATAGCAAGGTGTGGAGAGTAACGCATCATCCAGCAAGCAGCTTACACAG
>CM021797.1:49943063-50003748 GCA_011076525.1 Nettapus auritus | reverse complement strand
GAAAAAAAAAAAAGAAAAAAAAGAAAAAAAAGAAAAAAAAGAAAAAAAAGAAAAAAAAGAAAAAAAAGAAAATCAAACAGAAGTTACTGTAACTGTACCAGAAGCACTGGCACAGTTCTGGGGAAACGGGGCTAGTAGACTTCTGATCCAAAAGCCTCTGAGAAACAGACCTCTAATACCTGGCAGCTACTCCCACAGGACACGATGTCTATGAACAGAATCGCAAAACTGTAGGTCTCGAGGACACTGCCTATATCCCAACACAACCTCCTATAATCATTTTAAAGTTACATGACAATGAACGTACTGAAATCGTGGCAAGAAATAGTTAACAACTGCAGTCACCTTCAAAGCCAGCATTCTCACATTAGCATAGGCCCGTGCTCTAACAGCAGCATCACAGACTGCTTCCTGGGAGGTGATTCCATGGAAAAAGTGGCCTTACACTGTCGGCTAAACAGGGACACTGCACAGACCATACCAGAGCAGGACCTGGGGCAAGTATGTAGGGCAAGCTTAAGCACAAGCAGAATCTAAAGAGCATGGATGCTCATGAATTACTTACAGAAAACTGCTCATTTTTTCCACTGTAGCATTCACCAACTCCAGAGCTATGATTCAGGAACTATATCCTAACAAAATTATTATAGACAAGTGTAACAAATGACAAGGTTGCAAGTTGGTAACGAGAAAAAAATTACACATGCCTGGTGACAATTAATTTTGTACTACTGCTTTATTAACGTGTTTACCTGATAACTACCATGCATCTTTATAGTGTGCTACCAGATGCAGTGCAGTCAGGACCTACCATTTCATCATAAATATGCCCATAAAATAAAACAGAAGCTCAGTGTTGAAACTGTTCTGCACTTCATTTGACTGTGTACATTCAGCAACATCCAAAAGCCTCCATCTTTGCAAGTCTCTTACACCTGCAGAAGACCTCAAGCACCTCCAAACCTGCCTGCCAAAGGAAGTGAGCAAAGCCTGTTTTTACCATGCTCTTTTGCAAGTCCTGAGGCAGCCCCCCCAAGCAGTAAGAGGGACACTGGATTGGTACAGCAACACAAATCACGTTCTCCATAGCAGTAGAAGGACAAGTACATTATTAGTCTTGACATTACTGAGGACTCTGCTATAAAACGTCCACACACAACCTCATCCACGCTCACACCAGCAGCATGATGCCTGCAGCTCCTTCATTTTTATTTTAATTTTATATTTTGTGATGTGAGATCCAATCTCATATTCTATTGGTGATGATGGAAATCTGCCTGCCAGTAACTCAAGCTTGCATTTGAATGTTCCAGGGGCTCTCTTCTGCAAACAGAAGTAATTGTACTTGTGGAAGCATAAACAAGGTTATATGTTTTCTGAGTATAGTTTGAGGAAGGGATAGCTGATTAACATCGTGTCTGTGGTTAAGTCTGCCAATTTCCCCATGAACACCTTGTATTGAGCACTTTATGAGCTATACATTTATTCTAGAGCAAATGGGAGGTGAAACAGATAGTCTCAAATCTGACTAAAAGATGGGGCACTGGGACAAGCACAAAGCCATCTGAATACCGTCAGCCCACTGATATACTTCTTAGTCCATTCACTTAAGTCTACAAAACTGTGGGCTTGAAATCTCTCGTCATCACAGAGGGGAAGACTTACAACTGCTTCATCTAGACACCCAATGTGACACAATGCACATCAGCAATCAGTCACTTCAATTCATGCTCATGAACTCTACCATTTGGAAGGACATAAAGAAAAATAGATATTTGCAGTAATGCCTGGAGATGGGATTGGTAGGGAAATATAGAGCAAACAAACAACAACAAGAAAAAACACCACCAGAACACAGAATGAGTTTGAAATTAAAGCTCACGACACGGAAAACAAGAAATATTAAAAAGGAAACAACATAGCTAGTGCCAAATTCAGAGGAAGTTCAATGGAAATTGGTGAAAATTGCATATTATAGAAATGAGTACATCCATTGCATTTCAAATTTCAACAAAGGATGAAGGAATTAAGAGGTCCTGCAAGACAAATGCTAATAAGGACATAAGATCACATTGCAATGAAATGATTTGTCTGACCTCAAGTTAAGGATACAGGGGTGCAAAATAACCTCATCACAGATTGATCAGTTGCCTCTGGGTAGAAGAATCATAACCCCAAACAGCAGGCTAGTTTCCTACAGCTAAAACTAGTGATAAACCAGGCTGAAGCATTTCCTCATAAGGATCGCTAGCGAAGCCTGAGAACTGTCTAATAACTCAGCTTTTTGAGCTTAATGAACAAGAATTCTTCCATTACCAAAACTCTCCAAAGCCTTTTATTTTTTTTTAATAATCATCCTCCCTGAGAGGGGATGCAAAAAGAACAATAAATGTATATATAGTGTGCTGAACATGGGAAGAAAGGGAAGAGAACCTTATGGCAATGAGTAGGAATCAGGTGTCAGGGAATGCCAGCATTGAACATGAACTTTGTGAGTGGCCTACAGATGGTAATGGTCAGCGAGAGGGCAAGTAAAACTTAAGGACGTTGCTAGCAGAGCAAGCAAGTTTTCATGATAACTGACATATATGGTTGAATTGTGTTATTTTTTATTTAACTAGATACTTTGTGAGAACACATCGGTTGCAGTTGCAGGATATCAAAAGAGCTCCTTAAAAAAAAATGTCTAATGGACCAGACATGAACTCTTAAGTGCAATACCATGGGCTTAAGAGGATTTTGCGGGTTCTGGAGGAGCCATAGAAGAATGATCAACATCAGAGGGAGCTGATACAAATTTAGTAGACAGCATGAAAAGGCCAGGGGCAGCACTGGTTTTGACAAATTTATGGAAGGAGAGCTGCAGAGTACCAAAAACACTTTTCTTACACTCCAGAAAATGCAGATTGGAGTTCAGTCATTTAGCTCTCTTATTATTGAGCTGTCTTATTTAATTATTAAATTAAATTAAATAATTAAATTTATAATTTAATTAAATTATAAATTAAATTATAATTTAATAAAATATTTCAATTATTAAAATTATTATTTATTGTCTTATTATGGGGAGATTTAAGATAAGTGCCATCAGGAAATCTGGTTTAGAAAATCCTGAAATACAACACGCTACAGGGACATTAAGGGCCAGCATGCAGATGTCTAAACTTGCAAAACAAAGAAAATAATGAGAAAGGTGAGGCAAAGAAAAGATAATTAAGAATTGCAGCAGATTCACAAGAATTTACTGTCATCTTTTTCTCAAAGCTGTGCACTGGTTACGTAACGAGAGTCACCACACTAACGCAAGAATTAAGTGATATACTACGGCATGCTTCAAGAACAAAAGCCATATTTCAAGACTTTCAGAACATAAAAAGGAAAATTTAAGCCTACTTGTATCTGAAGCGTGTGCCATCAAGCCTCCAATGCTTCGAAGGTAACTAGAGAAATATTACACCAGAGAACACACAGATCAAACGACAAAGGGGTCAGCTGCAGCTCAACCACATTTCTAAAGCAGGTGTGTTCCAGTTCAAGGTAGGACTCTTTAGCACAGAGAGACCACAACAAAATAACACAGGAACTGAGATTTTAAGAAGTCCTACAAAATATCTAAACAGAATCTTAAAACTAGGTTAACAGATGCACTTCTACTAAGCCCAAAATGGCAATATAAAACCAATCTGAAATCTACTCTTTAGATACCTGCATAAAACAGGGTAGAGCAGACATGGCCCTTTATTTCTAATGAACCTAAGAATGTACACAGGTTGGCACTGTCTCTGAAAGTGTTACCATCAAGTATTACCATTACCCGAGCAGTAAAATGTACTTCCAGAACAGCTCTGTGAAGAAACTGTTTAAAAGTCAAAGTGTCAGGAGTGGTGCTGGTAAAAAAAGGCTTGGTCTGTTTCTTTCCTACTCGGAAGATAGGTTCCACAGCAGACCCTATCTTGGAAGAAGGAAAGCAAGGGAACAGTTCTCTTCGCCCCTCTACGGCCAATATGATGGTGAAAGGCCTTCTTGTTCTCCTGCACTGAAAACCTGGGAGCCTGAGAACTTTCTCTTCTGGAAATGCAGATGAGCATACACTGAAGCAAGTATCTGTAATATACTCTGAGCAGTCAAGGTAGGTGAAGCAAATAACAGCACTAAGACTGGAACAATGAGCACTTCCCAGTTCTGCAGATCTTCCAACCTTGATCCTAGGCTTTTTACTTTAAATACCAATACCATCCAGCTCTACCGCACAAAGTCTTCCTTCCTTATGTGAAGCTTCTTTTATAAAAGAAATAAAATCCCCTCCCTCCCCCCAAAAACAAAATAAAAACAATGCAGTTGCTTATTCACCCTGAAGCAGAAGCAACACAGCATTTCAAATCTGACCCAGAAAAAATTCAAATTTGTTTAGTTAAATGGACACCACAGGAAGACTAAAAATCCCTTAGCATATCCAAATTACAAGGTCCTAATTCAGTGACTGTCACTATACATCATGCAGGCTGACAGTCTCAAACCTTCTGGGTGCCCTTCTGAGCTGAATTAGTGCAGCAACAGAATTAATAATTTTCCTTTTTTGCACCGAAGAAATTATAGCTTATAGATTACATATACTATGTATACTGGCAAGTACTTACTTCAGTGAAAGAGAATAGTCATGCTTGCTTGTCTGACTGTTTCGTACAAGGTAGCTACACTCTTTACATAGACGTAACAGGTTTTCTGCATCTGTCCGACTGATTGCTCCATGATACCATCTAGGAAAAAACAAGAGATTAATACACATTTTCCAACTCATACTGCTTTCACTGCTTTGTTTTTAAGGTATGAATAATGGTTAATACCACATGGATATCTTTAAGATCTAATACATTAGATAAAAAGTATGTTGTTTGCCTTATCTGAGGTTAACATTACCACTTGGCCTCTCAGCTGGAAGAAAAAAATCAGATTAGGACAGCATGTGACAGAACTGGTGTACGTAATGTTTGTAAGAAATCTGCACCCAGAGCAGCAAGTTATTTTTACCTTGGAAGCTGGAGATCCACAATACACATATTTACTTCATTTCAGCCATTTGATTTATCTGTATTTCAATTTATATACAAAAGAATACAAAAACACAAAAAAGCAAACAAAACCATAGCAAAACCATAGCAGAAGAATACAAACAGTTCACAGTGAAAAAGATCACTTAAAAAAAAAAAAACATTGAGAAAGGAGGAAACTGATAAATGTGTCTGTTTAATCAACATGAAGATTAACAATAAAGACTTGTTCTAAACTTGGTTATGACAACTTTGAGTGCCTTTAGTAAATCCCTGGAGAATCTACGTGGTCTTGTATGCAGGGAAGAAAGGGAATGGGGAGAGGAGAGATGTGTCCTCTACTAAATTGACCAGTGCAAATAAACTCCTCAGTAATCTGCTTTTTTGTATTGGCATTCATTTTGTATTGGCTTTGACCCTTCCCCCAGCCATGTAATGTGCCTGGCCCTGCACAGGGTCAATCACGTCTCTGAGGGAGATCTCCCCCTTCCTGCAACTGGAAAATGCACTTTGCAGCTTGGTATGACACCGCCTAAGCAGGATAACGCATGCACCAGAAATGCTCTCTGCCTGTCATTACCAGGAACTGAGTCGCCGTGTGCAAAACAGTTTCCTTCCATTTGTTCCATATTCATTCATCTGCTTAACTTACTTTAAGAGAGACATTCCAATTAAAAGGAAAGTGAATAAACAGAGAGGTTCTTTTGACAGAAGTCATGCTTTTGACTATCTTGACCCAATGTCAGCTCCACTGTCAAATCTAGTGAATGAGCAAGTTGGTGTTCAGAAGAAAAATTCATCCTGTGCCTGGCTCCAACTGAAGTCTGCATTAGAGATAGCTACAAGGAGGGCTTTACTATTGTATATTCAAGACAGACTTGAAAGGGAGACCCTGACAGCTCCATCACATTACAAGTAACACTGACACAGAGGTAGATGTTTTCAGGCAGCATTCCCTCTGTACCTCATCAGTTATTTATTTATTGCAGAAGAGTATTTCTCAACAAGCAATTTAAAGACGAGCTTAAGGACTAGGCAGTCTTCTGAATGTGAAGAAGAATATGAATACTAAGAGTCAATCAGAAAATGTATTTGAGAAAGCCTAAAAACTATTCCTATTATTTATAAATCATTTTTATTTGTTTTCTTCCTAAATGGCCAAGTAAAACCAAAAGAAAATATGACCTAGCCCAAATCAGGGAGATAAATGGAGTCTGATATTCGGAGCGAAGTACTTTGTGCATTCTTTGGGCCTGGTGATCCCCGGTTGGCAGAGAGGTTCATGGAAAAAGAATGCAGCGTTGGTTCCAGGAAACAAAGCCAGCTTTCAAAACAGTCAGAAGAAAAACAGCAAAGTATGAAGACAACTGATGGGAGAACATCTGATTCAGAAACAATGCCTGGAAGCCATTCTGGCTACAGCTGAGAGTAAACAGCAGTATCGAGAAGTGTAATTGCTTGTGAATCATATGCTCATGTAAATGGGACATTCGGCTTGCTCCTGTTCCAGCTAACTGAGATAAGCATAGTGCTATAATCAGTTTAAAGTTCCTGTCCAATTTGCAGTTTCAACTGTACCGGGGCTGTTTGCCCTGGGTGTGTCTGTTTTTTAAATGTCAACATACAGGTATTTGTACAGAAAGTTCAAAGATTCACATGTGAATTATGTGATCGCAGAACTGTGAAATAACAACTTGTAAAACACACCAATGCAAAAGCACGGGACACAAGAGCCTGAAGACAAGCATATCTTCTAAGATATCCCAGAAAGCACAGGCACACAGTACAAACCTAGAAGCAAAACTGAAACGTAATCACACACTTTCCAAGACTAACTGACAGCATCCTGATTGTGGTTTACAGATGCTCTTCCTGATGTCTCTTGCTTTGCCTAGGATCAGATTTCAGATGCTACGGGATCACAGCTCCACTGCAAACAGGACAGCTGCATGTTATGCAGTCGGTGTGATCCGTTATTACAGCTCACAGGATGCACAACACTACTCCATTTCTGAATTGGTCAGAGCAAAACAGGAAGTCAGCAGACCTCGTATACAAAGCAGGGAGGGATTCACTTTCAATAGAACATACAAAACGGCAGAGCACACTTTCCTTTTTTTCACTGTTACGTGGAGGAAGCAGAACAAATTTATTCGATTCCCCTGTGTCCATGAGTTACTCAGTTTATGGTTACGGACTCTTTAATCGCAACCAACTAGAAGTAATTTGATATATTATTACGCGTTGGAATTTCAACCTGTATGGGAAGCTTCCTAACCTACATATTAGCAATTCACCTGTTAATTTGCAGGCTACTTTTCATGTAGATCCTCTCTACAAAAAGAAAAAAAAAAAGATTCCATTCTTATACAGAAAAGATGGCATGGTGCCATGCCATCACACTATTAAAAAAATAATCATTTTAAATGATTATGAATAATCAAAAGCACAACAAATCCACTTTTCCATTTTCTGATCAGTTATTGTTAGCTGGGCATTCATTTCAGTTTTGATCCTACAAAATGAAGAATTAAAAATAATCTTGTGACCAACACTTGAATAATTAAAGGAAATAAAACCAACTTCGCAGTCTCCATTTCTAAGTTGCAGTCACAGTATAACAGATCTACACAACAATCCATTTATGAGTCAAAGGTTAATTAACAGACGCCCAACTTTCCATAGTGTCTTGAATATATTTTGGGGGGTTATGGTGAGCTGGAACTATTCAAGTCTGAGGGCCAAATTTTACAGTCAAATGTATAGCCTTTAGTCATTTATCTGTAGTATCAGCAAGTGATTTCACAATAGTGGTCACTATTTCCTCTGTTGCACATAAGTCTGCCCTCTGTCAATGAGCAGGTGCCTCAAAGGCTGGGGTTGAGTAGGTGTAATATGATACCACACGGATGATCTCTTTTTCAGGCTTAAGGTTCCACATACTGCATGTAAAAATAGTACAACAAAGGAAGAAGAACTTCAGGAACCACCTTCTCTCAGACTCTACTGACAGAGGGGATTCTCTCCTACTGAGGATTTGAAGTGCAAAAGGATTCAGCACTAATCTTACCAATAGCAGTACCATTCAGAGATGAAGTATTCTGACAGAACACCCTCGCACCCATGTTAAATTACGTGCTCCCTCTCCTGCATCTAACTTAGAATGACAGTGTCTAGAGTGGGACTGTCTTGAGGATTAAAGTGTTATTTCTAATTAGATAATTAAAGTCCCTGACATTACTGTGTGAATCTGTTGGATGACTCAGTGCTCACAAATATTAATGTACCCTGTATAAATTGTTCCACACAAAGATTTTTCTTGTTTTTGGCCCCTTTTCTGAGGCTGCACATCCAGTATGATACAGGACAGTGGGTCACTCCACCACACAAGCCAGTCTGTGCAAACAGCTCATGGAAGGGTAAAAATGAGGCAGGACAGAAGCCACCCTTGTGGAAAACAGATATTCACTCCATAGTATTTCTCCAGAACTTGAGTTTGGAGCTGACAAAGCTGATTCTAAATACCACCCTCAGCTTTGACAACACAGAATAGAAATAACAGTCTTTTGGTAAAGTTTTGTAACTGGTCTCATCAGGCTCTCACTAGAGCAGTATTACAGCCAAATGCAAGGCATGTCTGAGATACTAGAAACATGATATGCAGCCATGAAGATACAGAGTTCATGCAGCTTTAAAGTACATTTTGGATGTATGTGATACATACCTCCTTTCTCTAATGCAAGGTAATCGACATGGTTGTAAGTGGAATAACTGCATGTGATTTAGCAGACAAAATTCACTGTGCCTGAGATGAGAGGTTCCTGTTTAACTTTATATTGTCCCCCCAAAAAAAGTTATTTACAGTTTGCAGAATTAACAAGGATAGTTTTCTGTGTGCACTAATGCAGGGGATGCAGAGGAAGGGGAGCTGGACAGCAGGATCTAGGACATCTGCTGCTCCTGTCGGTGGGGAAGCAAAGAGCTAGAAGGCAATTGCTGTGCTTACTTACATCTGCTTTTCCAGTGGAACAGTTGGATCTATTCTTTCTCCCAGGATCCCACAAAATTCTGGGCTGCCATGTTTGATGGGTTTAAAGCCTCTTCCGGGTGCTCTTAACTGCCTGCGCTGGTCATTTGAGGGAGAAGGAGATGCTTGTCGTTTCTCACTTCCATTAAATTGGGCTGCAAGATACACAATAGTTACCTCTCTAGGCAAGGTTAATAAGGACCAACATAGCTGTAGCATTTAGAGAAGCTTCATACTTCCCAGAGAGAATAAACATGCATGCACCACCCAACATTAAGATACAGTGGTTTATCTACCAAGTTGTATTTATCCTCTGAAGTGTTTCTAACTATGCAAAACACAGCCCTAATACTCTTGCCTTTCCATCGACAAAATCCATGCCCTTCTAAATCCCATTAACATAACCCATGCTTATATTGGGTGTTTTCTTCCCCAAGAGATAATGATGTTGAACTTGCAGTAATGAAGATAGGCTGTGGTGGTTTTAGTCAGGTGGACATCTGAGCTCCACCAAAACTGCTCTTTCATTCCACCACCTCAAAGAAAAAGGGGGAGAAAATACGATGCAAAGGGCTCAAGGGTTGAGATAAGGATGGAGAGATCGCTCAACAATTCTCGTGACGGGCAAAACAAAGTATGAGTAGTGAAATTCGTAAAATGTATTTCCTTTTACCAGCAAGTTAGAGTAGTAAGAAACAAAGGAAAGAAACCAAAAACACCTTCCCCCCCATCTGACCTCTTCTACCTCCTCCTCCTGAGTGGTGCAGGGGCATGGGGAATGAGGGCTGGTCAGTCCCTGATGCTTTGTCTCCGCCACCCCTCCATGGTCCCTCTCTGCCCCTGCTCCACGTGGGGTGCCTCCCATGGATGCCGTCCTTCCCAAACTGAGCCTGCAGGGGCTGCCCACAGGCAGCAGCTCCTCAACAACTGCTCCCACATGGCTCCGTACCACGGGGTCCATCCATCCCCCAGGAGCAAACTGCTCCAGCACGGGTCCCCCACGGGCGGCAGCTCCCCCCAGACCCCCTGCTCCTGCGTGGGCTCCTCTCCACGGGCTGCAGCTCCGGCCCGGGGCCTGCTCCTGCGGGGGCTCTCCATGGGCCGCAGCCTCCTCCAGGCCACATCCACCTGCTCCACCGGGGGCTCCTCCACCCATGGGCTGCAGCGTGGAGATCTGCTCCATGTGGGACCCGTGGGCTGCAGGGGGACAGCCTGCTCCACCAGGGGCCTCTCCCTGCACAGGCTGAGGGGAACTGCTGCTGCCTGCCTGGAGCACCTCCTGCCCTCCTGCTGCACTCACCTGGGGGCTGCAGGGCTGCTTCTCACTCCTGTCTCCCAGTCGCTGTGGCACAGCCAATTTTCCCTTCCTTCAATCTGCTCTCCCAGAGACCCAGAGGTCCACCCAGTGTCTCTCCCTGGCTCAGCTCTGGCCAGCAGCAGGTCCCTTTGGAGCTGTCTGGAGCTGGCTCTGCTCTGACATGGGGCTGCTGGGCTCTGCTCAGCCCCTCAACCCCTGCAGCCCGCCACCAACAAAAGCTTGCCACATAAACCCACTACACAGGCTTTCAGTCACCTTCTACAATTAAGTCAACAAGCAAGTGAGAACATTGCAAACCCAGCTTTCCTCAGCTTAGATGGATCACCTGAACAGCAATCTCAGTGCAGTTCCAGACAGGTAACACCCATCTACCCACATCAGAAATGCTGGCAAACAGTGATCAATTAAAACTGTTTCTACTTATATAATGCAACCACAAGGCTTTTGTCTTGAAAGGCTAGAGCACAAAGTGATGAAAAGCAAAAAGCACACTTTTTAAGTCCCTCTCACAAACTCTGTGATGCCAAGGAAAGCAATGTGGCTTATTTAGCAAAGCACATATTAATGAGGTCTGCGCCCTCATTCCTTTAAAACCACACTTACAGATTTTATGTATCTATAACTTCAAAGAAATAAAGAATTGAATTCTGACAGAAGCAGTGAAAGGAGCTATCCACACCATCTTCCATACACTCTCACTGCCCTCTGGGGTTTGCTTCTTCATCACGAAGTAACAAACACTCCCAGATGTGGATGGAGTACTGTTTCTAAGGTCATCTAGTGGGGAACAGGCTGAACAAACCTCCCTGTATCAGGAAGCTCAGGAAGCAAATATCACAGTGCACACAAAGCAGTCAGCTCCTGCGTGGATTTCAACAGCAGCATTACAGAAAATGTTGCAAAAACAATTACAGGGAATCCCTACTAAAGCTCGTTGTAGATCATACGCATTCAAACCTTGACTTGTAACAACACAGCCAGTTAGGTATGTGACTGGTAATACTTTACTGCTTTAAAGCAACTGTACAACAGGAAGGAGCTGTAATCTTCAAAAAGATTATGCATACAGAATAGAGATGTGTCGGACAAGGAAAATCTTATAGAGCACTTTGTTTTGGCTATTTTTACACGCTTTCCTCATGACTTAGAACACTTCCAAATTGCTCCTCTTCTCAGAGGCAAAGTAGGCAGGCACCAATTATTACCAGAATTGGGCAAATGTATTAAATCATATTCTGAAGTATACATGGCAGAAGTATGGTTACATTTTAAAATGCAAATTCATATTGAGCTTTCATTATCCAGTAATGAGGTTGATTAGCATAACAAGGAGAAACATTGCATGTGTGTACTTGCAGGTGACACATACGAACAGCATAGTGGTTTCAACTGTAAGAAAAACACCTGGATACTGTAATTTGGGAACTCGGAATACTGGTGAACTTAATGTTGTCTGCTACTGACTGAGTAACATCTTTCAGACACCAAAAAAAATCATTTCACAAAACAAACGTGAAACTCAGCTCTTACAGTAAACAGCGATATCTTTATGACGTGGTGATGGTTGGAAGTAGGATCTGTTCTACAAAAATAGCACAAAGTTACATTTCAAATGCTTTTGAATGTTTTGTTTGTCTGAAAAGCTGAGACACGTCTCTTGGCTCCTGCCCTATTTCTTTTTTTGTGAACTAAATTGGCAGGAAGAAGCAGCCTGAAAGGAATATCCAGGCAGACAAAACTGGCAAGCATGCTATCTAGTCAGGCACCGACCCATGTGATGCTGTTATCAGGATGGATTTTTGGGGTGCTATAAACCCACTCTTGACCAAAGATGCAGTACATGCAGTGAAGGTTCAGAAGTTCAACTCCATGAAGTCGCGAGTGGAAAGTTTCTTATTGCCATGGTATTTCTGCTTATGCGGCTGTTACCGTTTTGGAACCGACAGCATCCCTGACTCTTCTTCATTCCCCTCTTCTGCCCTGTAGCTGGTGGCTTACCCACTGGGGTGGCATGCCAGAACGACCCTGCTTCTAATCCCCTGGTGTCCTGGGCACCATCCTTCTGTGCATCAGCAGCTGCAGGCAGCGTGGGTGGCCAAGTCCAGAACCTGGAGATCCTCCTTCAAGGGCTCTGTGTTCAATGCCAAGTGGTGAAAGCTACTATCAGATGGCCCTCTTCGTACTGGAGGAGCACTGGTTTTTTTAAGTGATAACCGCGATTGGTTGTACAGATTTCACGTGCATTTCCTCTACCCAAAGGTTTGCTATGCCCAGCAGGAAATGCCTGCTCTTGCTCACATCCCAGTCAGGAGCCAGGGTCAGCCTGAAGTTCCCAAACGGACTCTCTGGTTTTGCTATCTCCTTTTCCAGACAGACTCATGTACCAGAAAGTTACCTTGATCCTGTTATTTTGCCAAACTCAACTCCTCTGGGCAAACTGGTTTACCCAGCTCAGCAGGAGGTCTAACAAGACCTGCCCACATCTCATAAAAACCTTCAAAATGCATTTCAGCTTCAGCCATTATTTCCTTCCTGCTTTCTTCTCTGTACAGCCTCCAATGAAACAAAGCCAAACCTGCTTGTGAAGCATCTCAAACTTCAGACAGTCAAGATGCTGCGCTCCAATACAAAGAGACACATCTTTCAGCACTGCAATTAACAGCTGAAGTCCCCGAGGAAGGCTATACACAGCCTGCTCTGCAAGCAGACCCAGCCAGTGCTTGGGAGCTACAGCAAACACATGCTCTCCCTCAGACTGAGCAGACTTCACTGTTCGTGCACCCTTTTGGTCTGGCACAACTCGGACTCCAGGCTGGAGACAGACAGCTCCTATCCATACTTCACCAATAAATCTTGAAACCATGGCAGAGGTACAGAAGTTTTCCTTAAAAGACTTGCATGAGCAGTTGACTCCATGATAATTCTAGTGTTTCTTGCCATTTTGGCTTGTTTCCTAAGCCTATCACCTAACAAATCAAAAATGTTTGCTGCATAAAGCTCATTGTGTCTGTACTTCACAAATGCAGACTGCTCCCTGTGGATGAACCTCTCAAAATGGGAAAGTTTTAGCAGGAGGTGGCTTCAGTTGCAAACCTTTAATTTCTAATACCACTTAGACAACGTTGTGATCTTCAGAGAAATCCACTCAAGAAGCGAGCAAAACCCACACAGCTTGTTAAGCTAGCTGCATTACAGAACCACAGTACACATGAAAGTCAGAAAAACACTTCAAATATCTCAGCAGAGGGTCAGTACTTCTCCACTGCAAACATGTCATTGTTTCAGACTTCAGAACTGAATCTCTTCTTCCCTTATTTTAAATATTTATAATTCCAAGCAGTTAAAGTATAAGAGAGAACCGGTTAGACAGCAGCTTGAATCTATGCTTGCAGCCGGTCCTGATGTGTGCTTTGTAGCAAATAACCAGGTACCTAAGACATACTAAGTTATAATGAATGACACACCCCATCGCAGAAATCTAATCCATCTAAAAATATGTTTACTCTCTTAGCACTGTAAAACAGAACTTTGCATGCTGATGTGAGCCCATAAGGAATCCAACCATATCATAATACTTTTTAATTAAATTTCCTTTTAATCTGTTAATTTTGTAAAGCAATGTGTGCTTTCATAAAAGTTAACTACGTAATGCCTTAGAAGAATATTTACGCACAGGCCAATCATAAAATCTAATATTGGGTAGATGGTGTCTCGTTAATCTACACTCAAATATGTAATAATTAAAGACTACCTGATGAAGAAAAAATTGACAAAGCTAAGATTTTTTTTTTTTTTTTTTTTTAAATCAACACTCAAGACTATTTCAGCATTTACCTGCTAAAGATCAAAAAACCGGGCATGAAGATGATTAGAGCACTCTCAGACTTCACAAATGCCAAGCGGTGCACAAAAAGGAATGCAGCAGAAACCAATGCATTTATTCTCTGGATTTAATTTAAACTCAGCCTTTCCATTTGATATGCACAATGCATGAAGAGTAACATCTGAGATTTCCATATGCACGCACATGACTCTTGGGACAATAAAGTAGAAGCCAGTAACCTCACCTTCGTGGCTGCTGTATTACTACTAATTGAGAAATCGGTAAAGTATGATCTCACTGCAGACAGATGTGCCCTGGTTCCACAGAGCTGAACTGTAAATATTTAGCTTGTCTCTCAGTATTGCTAAACAATGAAGTTTCTGTTTTTGGTATTTTGCATACTTTGAAAGAAAAATGACCTCTGGGTAGCACACAGTTACCATCCTTGTGCAGGAAGCTCACAGAAACTCTGGTATTATTCTTAGCCTTTGGAATATTATCAAAACTAGTACATAAAGAAAAACTCAACTCACAAGGCAAAAACTCTGTGCTAGGCTACAACACAAAAAGAAGCTGCTGAGAAATAAATAGCCCTAAAGAATTCCACCTTTAAAGATGTCAGGGTCACATACCCAAGCATGTGTTCCTTCCCAATATTTTATGCAGCCCAGGGGCTTTATTTACCCTTGCCTTCAAATAAAATATCCTTTGCTCAAAAATAGCTCTCTCAAATTGTCCAAGAACACAGGCAGGAATGGCTGACCATGCATCCAGCCAAACACTGAAGAGAATGGAGAGAAGTATCTGGAGGACTCTCAGGTAATGCAGCCAGACAGAATTAACTGCTTTGCTTCCTTCTAGCAGCTCAACAGCAACCTGTAGTCACTACAGGCATCCCCACGGCACTAGCCCAGTGGGCTAAGAAGGATGGTGATAAAGAAATGAAGCACAGCAGTTTCCTTCCTTGAGGGGAGAAATGTACACACAGGTAATAGCAAAAGGGTGATGGGGAGCTGGCGTCTGAAGGCAGGAGTTGAGAAGTCCCAGGGAGATGTAAGAAAGTGTCATGATATGACCAAGACCGTGCATTAGTGTAGCAAGGCTCATCAGTTGGGAGACAGAGGTTGCAAGTTTGCTCTAGGCACAGACAACGTTACTGCCATCACAGGGACACACAAAAAGTCTCAGCTGAGCTGGGACAGCGGTACTTGGACCAGAAAAGGAGTCCCATAGCCCAAACCCAAAGCAGCAGGTTTTAAACAGAGGTGACAGGCTAACTTTCAGCATCTGCAAAAACACCATAGTGGCACTGGAAATGTAGTGATACGTGCCTCCTTTGAGTATGGACAAATCGACTAGCCTATGCTGACACACAGTAGATATCCCAAGCCGTGGCCAGGATCTCGCAGCCAGCCAGTCTCGCAGCGCAACTCTTGCAAGCATTTTAACTGGCTCAGCAATGGGGATGAGTCAGCTCAGGCAAGCCCGAACTGAAGCCTGCTTCCAACGTGGCAGGGTTCGGCAGCAGAACTGTACATCCTACTGCAAGCCACATAAACAGGTTAGGCTTTTGTGCTGAAGTTCATGCTCTTTAGGGAGAGACCATGTACCTGCACAGCATGCAACAGAACTGGATGGTGGCTTAGATCCAGGCTCCAAAGAACCATTAGCATGTACTTAATGGCAATTGACTGAGTCTGGAATCCTATAAAGATTATTAACATCTAACATGCCAAAGCAAACCATGCTGCTAGAAAGTGGAAGTCATATTTCTCTAGTCTCTATTTCTCTTCCATACGAGCCCAAAAAGAAGAAAGGGGATGTTGAGCACAAGGTTTCTTTTTTAAGGCAGCTGCTTCAGGCTCATCCAGGTCTCTTGCTCCCAGCCACATTCTCAGAATGGATGCTACAGACATCAGCTTAGGTTGGAAGCAAACGTAAAATCAATTGCAACACAAGGACCTAAGAACAAATGCAGCTGAGGGGTAGAAATCACTCAACAGATCCACACGGCAGTACTACACTGTGCTACAAGAGAAACACATTTGTGTCACCCACCTCCACCTACCTATTAGGTGATCAGGCCAGGAACACCCAAGAAGGGCAGTGTCACAACAGACTGTTTACAAAACAGTACCCCTGTAGAGCTGTGGGGAGAACGCATGCCCAGTTCTGCAGTGTGGCAATATCACGGCACACAGAACTGCCAAATCATAGAATAATTCAAGTAGAAAGGGATCTTGGGAGGTGTCTAGTCCAACCTTGTCAAGGCAGGGACTGCTACATGATCAGATAAGGTTTTTCAGAGATTTATCCAGTCATCCCTTTTCTTAGGATGAAAATATCTAAAAGATGAAGACTGTAAAATATCCCTTGGCTGTCCTCATGGGGGAAAAAAACAAACAAAAAAAAACCAACAAACAAAACTTCCCTGTATCACATCAGAACCTTGCCTGATACAACTTATGCCTGTTGTTTCTCATCTTCCGATCACACACCTGCTCATCTGTGAAATGCCTAGCTCTATCTTCTTGGACATCTCCTCAGAGGCACTGAAAAGCTGCTATTAGATCCCTCCAAAGCTTTATCTTCTGTCAGCATCTCCTCATGTGCTGCAGTTCCCTGTCATTTTGGTGTCTGCCTGCTGAAATCAACACTGATCAGCATCCTTCTGACATCAGAATACCGGACACAACACTGGGCACAACATTCCACGTTTTGTCCAAAAAAATGTCAAGTTAAGGGAAACTTTGCTTGACCTACTGGCTATGGTCCTGTTTACAAAGGCCAGGACGCTGCTGTCCTTCATCGCTACCAGGGAGCACTGCCAGCCATGTCTACTCCACCTTCCCTCAGGACTCCTAGGCCCTTTCCAGTGAAGCTGTAACCTGGCAGCCAGACAGTCCTTGGTCTATATCATCACAAGGAGTTGGTCCACTCCAGGTGCAGATCTTTGAATTTGTCCTGGATGGATTTCACAAGCTTGTTGCCGGTCCTTTTCTCCAGCCTGTCCCATACGCTCAGCAGGGCAGCTCTTCACCCCTCCATTTGACATTGTTCCAAACCTGATGATGTGCATTCCCTCTCCTCCTCTAGATTATATTGATAAAGATGTTGAACAGGAAAGGTTCCAGAACTGGTCCCATGGGGAATCACACTTGTGAACTGATTCCAGGAAGAGTATGAATCACTAAGCAGCTACCCTTTGAGTTCAATGATCCTGGCATTTTTTCCACTCATCTAGCAGTCCACCCATCTAAGCTACAGCATTTCAAACCACAAAACAAGGATGCCACAGCACAACATGTTGAAGGCTGAACTCAATGCAGGCGACACCTACTGCTCTCCTTCCATCAAGGAATCAAGTAGTTTCAATACAGAAATCAATCAGGCTTGTCAGGCAGGATTTACCCACGGTAGATCCACACTTACTACTCCTAGACGTTGCTCTCAGTACTCTTCCATGGTTCCAGAGCCACATCTCTCATCTTTTCTCACACCCACAGTCCTCGCCACATACAGCTCTTCCTCCCAAGCCTTCTTGGGAAGCCAAGCTGACCCCTAAAAAGAAAGGGGAACAACCCTGCTCCTAGACAGCTTTTTACAAAAACATATAATTGAAGGGGAAATCATAAAGCATGTATGACTAGCATCCCATAGCAGCTTCCTGGAACAAGGTCAAACCATGACTTGGCCAGGCTTTGCTGTGAACACTGAGGCTCTACCAATAAAAAAAAGCCCTTGGCCTCTAGAATCACATCATCAGTGAATGAAGCCCCCTAGCCGTATCTGCAAAGCACCATCAGGGACTAAGAAGAAGAAAATAACCAACACCAAGCACAGATATTTGCAGAGAGAGCAAGTAGTTTTGTGTGAGGTCTCCCTGACTGACGAGTTCTGATGTGGGAAAATCTCAGCCATTCACAAGAACTAATCTAAAAACAATTCTACACATCCACGGGAATGCTCACCGTTGGAATGAAAATGACAAGTGACAAACACCAAGAAACATCACCGAGGAGAAAGAAGCATGTTACCGCATGCACATGACACAGCTACTTTTTATCCTGCCCCTTTGAGAAGTGGCCCTTAAGTTAAGGACCTTGCAAAGCAACACTCTCATCGTAGATCTACTCAACAATGAACACTATCTGCATCATACTCATTAAAATAGGGGTGAGCTTAAGGGGTCATAGAAACAGGGGGGTTACTACCGTGAACCAAGCGCTGAGATGGTTGACAACAGCTCACCTGAAGCAGCAAATCAGTAAGTGCAACGTTCCACACTTCTGCAGCAGGTAAGGACTTGAGAATACCCACAAACTTTTTTGCTAGATTTCTCCCCAGCCCCCATTCTCCCCACCCATCACCCTTCAAAAGGGAAGAATCATTTGACTTCTACTAAAGGCAGGCACATATGCTGTGAATGAGAGAGGATTTTCTGGTCAGAATCTAGGATTCCTACCTGCCAGAGCTGGGATGGTGACTTTATTCCACTCCCATGGCTGATCATACTCATCTGCAGGCCTGTCATCATCCTGTGGCAATTTGCTTTCTCGTAAACGTTGACTCACCACACTTTCAGAATCAGATTCCACACCACTGCCTTCTGGTTCGTAGGGTGTGTCATAGAGCTGCATGTTTTTCTGGTGGGACTTCGTGCCTTCCTGCTTCTGAAACTCTGTTGTCAAAAAAGAAAATTGCATCAGTGTCACTACTAAATATGCCTTATCATCACAGTTAATAATTTTAGAGCATTCAAGTTCCATGCACTACTTAATTTCTGCATAATTGCACAGATGGCAAGCTGCTACAAGATTTCTAAATTCTACTTCTGCATTTGGTTAACTGTCTGCAAGCAAAAGTTTGCTCTAGCTAACAATCACAGCACGGTCTCATGCCTCCATCAATACACCCTGGTCTGCAAAGAGCCAGATTGCAGTAAATACACAATCATCAGGCTTTGTAAAGCACGCTTACAGCCAACTGTGCAAAAATCCCCAAGAAGTTTGTGTATGCAGTTAAGTCTTCTAGAGCAGATCATTTAGAAACGCAACTCAGATTCAAATACCAACAAAAATGTATCTCAGAGTGTAATTACGCAAGCTGATCAGAAGTCATCTGCTGTTACCTCTCGAGAATGCAGAACATCAGCAGAAAATGATCCGGGACTACAGTGAGAACACTAAATGGAAGCAGCGCTGAATGGACCTTATCTCTCCTTGTATTAAGGAACACATTCCTTTAAATTAACACAGACTTTGTCAAAAAGTAAGCATGTTGAAGCTTAACAGAAAGGAACAGTGCATTGCCATTCTGGTTTCTCTATTCCCTGGTTTTTACAGAGCTGTGTCTAGATAAAGCTATGGTCACTCCATCTACTTCTGGGGGCATGGCAGAAGACCTCCAGAAGGCCCTCTCCTTGGCCAGAAGGCCCTCTCCTTGGCCAGAAGGCCGTGGGATTCTGTGAGCTGTTACAGGTAAACCCTGTGTAGAAATAACATAGAAGAAGGTTGTTAAGCTTCAGTGATAAATTTAATTCCCTCCAACATCTCAGTTTATTCCCATTTTGTTTGTAAAAAGCTCTTAGAAGTCTTCAGGAGTGTCATTATACAAAATCATTATCAAGAGTTCTAGATGAGCAAGTCAAGACACTTGTGAAGCATACAAGAGGTGGAAGCAGGGTCGGTGACCCAGGATGTATACAGAGACAGTGTCTGATTGCACAGGAACAAAGGTTGGATTCCAAGTGGCCTTTGGCTTTCCTGTCTGGTGAGGTCAAGAAAAAAGTACATCAGCAGCAAAGGGAAGACTAGGAATAATATGGGTCCATGGATAAATGTGTCAGGGTCCCTGCCCTGATGACACAAGATAAAGAAATAGCAGAGATACTCAATGAATTCTTCTCCTCGGTCTTTACTACTAAGATCAGCTCCATGAACCCCAGACCCCTGAGAACAGAGGGAAAGGCTGGACCAAGGGAGACATAGCCCTGGTGGAAGAGGATCAGAATGGGGGCCCAAGGGAAGATTAGAACAAACTGGATGTACATAAATCCATGGAACTGATGTGATGCACCCACAAGTGTTTATAGAGCTGGCTGATGTCATTGTGAGGCCAGTCTCTCTTGCCTGTTGAGAAACTATGGTAATCTTGAGATGTTCCTGAAGACTGAAAGCCAATGATCACACCTATCTTCAAAGAAGGGCAAGAAGACAGACCTTGGGACCTACAAGCCCATCAATCTCACCTCGATTCCAGGCAAGATGATAGAGCAACTCAATGTGGAAACCATTTCCGGATGCATGAAAGATAAGAAGATGACTGGGAGTAACCAGCAAAGACTTACAGAAGGGAAACTGCTTAACCCACCTGAAAGACTTCCACAATAAGGTGAATAGCTTGGTAGATGAGGATAAGCTATAACCTTGGTTGCATTAGGCAAAGTATTGCCAGTATTTTGAGGGAGGTGATTATTTCTCTCTACTCTGCACTGGTGAGGCCACACCTGGAGAACTGTGTCCAGTTCTGGGCTCCCCAGCGAACTAGAGACATGGACACACTGCAGAGAGTCCAGCCTGAGGCCACAAAGAGGATGAAGGGACTGGAGCACCTCTCCGATGAGAAAAGGCTAAAAGAGCTGGGACTGTTCAGCCTGGAGAAGAGGAAGCATAGAAGGGGTCTTATCAATGTACACGAATAACTGTTGTTTGAAGATGGAGTCAAACTCTTCGTGGTAGTGCTCAGTGACAGGACAAGAGGCAGCAGGCAGAAATAAAAATACATGAAATTTCATATGAATGCAACCTTTTATTTTTTATTTTTTAATAAACAAACCTCTGATAGCAGTCAAACACTGAAACAGGTGGCCAAGAGAGGCTGTGGAGTTTCCATTAATGGTGGTATTAGACACCTGACTATGGTTATGGGCAACCTGTTCTAGCTGACTCTGCTTGAACAGAAAAAAAAAGAACCTGAGAAAAACAACAACAACAAGCACACAACAAAACACCTACAAATTATGCAAAGATTTAGAACAGTTCTCACCATTAGTGTATCAAAAGGTCATTCACCGATTCATTTATCAGCAAGAAGAGTGTATCAGCGTAACTCTTCTGAACTATTTCAAAAGTACAGTGAAAGATCTACAGGAAGGCAATGGCCTTGTTGCTTGGAAAAAAAAAAATGTTAAGCTTAACGCATTACAAGTAAATCTGATGAAACCCACGCTAAAGCCAAGGATCTAAATACAAGAAGGCAGGTCAGGATGATTCCTAGGTACAAATGATAACCACTTCACCACCTTCAAGTACAAGGAAAACCTGGGAAAGCGTACCTTAAAGGGTAAGTTACTTGAAAAGGAATGTGCTTTTGACCTGCCGGAAGCAAAACAGCTCTTGTTTCAACTACCTCTCTAAGATAATTTTGCTCAAGGACATAATGCTGCACTAAGAAAAACTTTTGTATTAAAAATCAAACACTGCTGATAATCAGAGATTTTATATTGATTTTAAGTGCTAAACACAGCTTATCCACTGGCTTTGGGTGTGTAAGATTATTTTAATACAGGAGCCTATGCTCAACATTTTTCTTTTACCCACAGAACTAGAGCATCAGTCTGCACAGAAAAGATGACCTCTTAACAGAAGGTTGCAGGCTACTATTTCATGCCTTGTGGTCAGGGACTACAATTAAAAAAATGTCAAATATTTGATCCCAAAGAAGAAAATTTTCTCTAGAAAAGACCATAACTTCAGGAAATAAAAGAAGTGGAAGAGGGAGAATATACATACACACAGAGAGAGATAAACATGCTTACAGAGATAGTCTTTTTACAGCTTCCTGTAAATTTGCTTGCAAGTCCATCCTTTATGTAATATATTGGAAGCATATTTGTAAAGAACAGTAATTTTACTCAAGTTAAATAAAAAAACAGCTGCTTTCAACAGCAGGCAGCAAAGTTGATACTGTACCACAAGCAATATCAGACACTGACAGCTGAGTGCAGACTTGAATATTAAAGAATAAGGTTTCCATGCAACCTCTAACAGTGACAGCTCTGAGTACTAAAACAGTCACTGGACTGACCAGGGAGTCCAAAACTGTATTAATTGTACTTTATTTGAAGTCTGACTTTGGCCAGTTAAAAGGTCAGGCATATTTTTCACTGTGAAAGCAGCCATGGCAATGAAAAGTACCTTAAGAATACGGTGCAGAAGACTTGTGTCTGTTATATATAACAGTTCTCAGTTATATACATGTTCTCAGTTATATATACGTTATATAAAACTGTTCTCAGTTCACATTTTACTACTCTGAAATTCTGATATATTATTTTTTTTCCTTTTAGCCCCTTACTGCTGATATATAAAAAAGTGCTTTTTTGTAGAATTATGCTCATTAGTTAATTAGCTAGTAGAAAAAGAAGCAACTGAAATTTTGGAAGAGCTAGTTTTGCTAGCAGGCTAGCAGATACTCACAAGTAATTCTTATTCTCTCAAATTAGCAGTTATAACAGAATCAGGCCCCAGGACTCTGGACTCCTTTGTAAAACAGAGAACCTGACCAGCAAGGCCCAGAAATTGAGACATCTGGAGGACAAGTTCCTGTGATACAAGACCGAACTTCACATTCTTCTTCCCAGATGGTGTGCAATTCCGACAAAAACACACAAAAAAAATACAGAACAGACCTTGAGCACCACTTGATACGCAGATAACCTCATGGCAATCTTTCCAGATGTGAACTTTTTAATAGTCTTAAATAAACCAATAGCATTACTCATTGGTGCACTGTATTCCTGAGGTGAGCTTGGGGTATAGGTCATCAAGAAAACAGCTATGCAGACAAGAAAAAGAAATTCTGAAGACAGTACTACGTGCTTGCAGAATCTAGTAGGTGAGCAAAGGTCTTCTTCCAAGGGGATGCAACAAAAAAACAAAACTACCAGACTCTCCTACAATATACACAACCCACTGGCTATTTCCTTCATCCGAAACTAGAGCATTCAGCAACAAGAGGTCAAACAATTTTGTTGCACTTCTAAAAAACAAACACACACACACCAGTGCAGACAACAACGTTTTCCCAGACCAAGTATGGCCATTCACTATGCAGCAGTAAACTCAACCCAGTCGGATCAATGTGATACATTATTTCACACCCCTTTTGTAACACTTCTTTGGAGGAAATATTACAAAAACGAAACGCAGGAGTCGTCCTGCAACAGCTGTGCAAGAAGGTTCCCTGAAGTTAAGCACTCGAGAAAAAGTTGTTGCTCTCTTGTCTGGTGAGAGGCAGTGAGCCACAGACTCTGCTGGGCAGGTTTGTAAGTGAAGGCAGTAGAACCACAGGTTCCTACATCACAGCAGAAACACATCTTGCCTGCCTACATCCAAGATGCCAAAAGGGAGTCTCCTGTTCAGGCAGATGTGGGCAGTCCCCTGCAGCCCTCTAGATCTGTATAAAAGAAGACAGAAGTAGCACCGGCAACCAGAATTCCGAGCTTTGGATAAAGTCCTCATGTTGGCTAATCTTGGTTTTAGCCTGCAAGAGACAAAGCAGGGTATCAGATGAATCCCCTGAATTTTTCAACCCTACTCTTCTACAGGAAAACCTTTTCAACATTTTACGCACCAGGATTTCACAGCATCTGTGGCAACATAAGGCATACGAGCTTCCTTAACACTCCGATAGCAAACAGTAATTCCTTCATGCCCCAGTGAGAGACTTATAGTGTAATTAGACTGTCCTAATGGACCCGCAGCTGTTTTATCTACCACCAAAGTCTTACTCTAGCACGCCAGATCTGACTATGAATGTAACATGCTGGAAACAACACTGCAATCATGCAATGCCAGCATCTGAAAAGCTAGAACTGAAACTTTTTAAGCAAAGTACAAGGGCTGTGAATAACCTTTGTCCTTGACAAGACCAGGAGCAGGACAGATGACAGAAAGCTGCCACTGGGACCCTGCACAGCACTTGTAGTTACACCCACATCCACTCAACAGTACGGAGCTCAATGCAGAATTTAAGCCCATACCGGTGGATAGAGCTTTGCTCTCTTTCCTAAAGCATGGAGACAAAATACTCTGCAATGCTCCATACCCCGATCAATAGCTGCTGGCTGAGTGAAAATGCAATGATTTTTCAGTCCTTTACGCACGCACTTAACTTTGATCAGATGCACATCCATCTGAATTAAACACAGCAGGCTGTTCGTTCATTTAACACACAAAAATATTTTAACACCGTGCTGGAGGAGGACTGTATAGAACAGCTGTTTACAGAACACAAATGTAAGGTTTTCTGTCCTCCTACCTCTGGACTCGGACTGTGGGTCTCTTTCAGATGATCACGCTCGTCTTCCCAAAAGTCAGCATTTAAACATTTAAACATTTAAACAAATAAACATTTAAATAGCTTCAGTCCTAGTGACCTGGATGTAGCTTTCTGCTCACACTCACCAAGATTGCAGCCTGGCACAACAAACTAAAACCAGCCTGGAGGGAATACCACTGCGATGTCAGTACATTTGTACCACTCAGACCTACTGGACAACTCCAGCTACAAAATCTTAGCACTAAAGCAATTATTTCTGGAAACTGCAGATCTTCCTGGCATCGAGTTTTCAAGGCACACAGAAAAACTAAACTATTATCAGTGGAAAGGTCTGAATATTTAATTAGAAGCAAGCGAACAACAATCCTTTGCTTTGGTGCACTGTCTGCATCTCACTCTCCCGCTGTACAAACACATTGACCTAAACAGCGAGAGCATTTCAGCAGCCAGGGAACAGGCCAAACTGTATTCTTCTTAGATGGTCAGAGCACAGATTTCAAAATGTGGATTTGAAGGTTTCATACTCAAAAGCTCCAGAGGGCAGCCTGCAAGGCGTTTGGAGGGCATCCTGCGGAGCGCTGGTTTCTGCCAACAACCCTGGGATAACTAGAAGAGCACCACAATGCATAAAAAAAAGACCTGAGAAGGTAACTCGGGAACAAAGCCTAGTTGTGCACAAAATGTCAGATATTGTTCTTCACCAGGAAACAGGCCTTGCTGAACTGTTTTAAACCTCTGCTCTCTGCACACGCTGCTCTTGCAGCTTGCGATGGTGAGTAACCCCTCCAAAGGTCAGAGCGCTGTTTGCACCGGGCCACGCACCAGCCGATAACTTGCCGGAGGCTAATGCAAAGATCACCCTGACAGAAGAGCATTTACTCCCACTGAATCCATTTCCTTTCCCTCTCCATAAGCAGGCCAGCCAACTGCTTGCTTTTCCCAAGCCTCACCGTAAACATTTTTCATGCCTATCTCAGTAAGATCATCTGGAAACGCTTCAGAACTCACGCTGCAGAGTTCTCATCATGTCAGCGCAATGCCTATTCAAAGCAGAAGCTGAGTTTCACCTCTGCTCACGTTTCACCTCAGACCACCAGAACTCAGGCTGCTTTCTGCTCCGCTCCTGGGTCCAGCCTGATGTCTCCAGCTGCTGGGCTGCAGAGAGCTCCAGCACCACCCCGACAACAGCGAGGGCTGCTTTGCTTTCAGACTGAAGCAGCTGCCCCCCGTGCTCACAATTCCAGTTTACCCTGCAGGAAAGGCTACATAGGGAAAGATCTTCCCTCGGTTTTCTTTCTAAACAGAAGCCAAACGACTCAGAAGTGAGCCAGGGATGAACAAACAATGTTTGCTCTCTCTCCTGCCTTGGTTTGAAAGCTTGGCATAACCTCTCAATGTGAAAAGCAATGACTTGAAACAGCTTACACCAT
Organism: Nettapus auritus; assembly: GCA_011076525.1. Lineage (NCBI taxonomy): Eukaryota > Metazoa > Chordata > Aves > Anseriformes > Anatidae > Nettapus > Nettapus auritus. Next base: position 49,977,758 of record CM021797.1, on the reverse strand, counting down.
GACAGAAATCCTCCTGGACTCCAGGTATGGCTCATTCCCCCTGGAAAAGGCACGTGGAGCACCTCTACATCCCCACAGCCCTGACAAAGTATTATGCGAGTCAGAGCAAGGGCGAGAGGGGAGAAGTCCCAAGTATCAATAAACCATCAACAAAAAGCATCCGTATCTTTCGCAGATATTGTGTTCTGAAATAAAACAAGCAAACACACTGTGCCAAAGACGACAGGAGGTACGTGTTCTTCTTTGGGGGATGTCTGGGGGAGTGGAGGGACACTGGTTGAAAACAAGACATAGGAGGAAAGCCTAAATCCTGGTGGACTGGAAGAACAGCAGTATCATTACAAAAGCACATGAAAACTGCCCTTGGAAACATAATTATTTTACGGCAGATGCAATGAAATTAAAAATTGAATTTCACCAGGTCCCTGAAGGCAGAAGTTTATTCTACAAAGTCTACCCCCGAACATCCCATTTTCTCTTAAATGAGCCGTGATTAAAAATTATAACTGACATCTTAAAATCCAGAATTTCTGCAGACCGCACATTTCAGAGGTGCTCTGCTGCTGCTCAGCCAGCTAATCCCTACACATTTCTCAGGAAGGCCTAAAAGAGGAGGAAGGACGCTCTCTTTCTTTGGGGTGAAGCCCTCTTGGGCGCAGAGCATGCGAGCAGAGCACAGCACTGGTGTTTCCACGCACAACTATCAGCACCATGATTCTCACTGCCCCACGAAACAAACAGGAGTGTCCCTCCCCCAGAATGCTCTCAGGTGAGCACAGCCAGAGTCAATTCTCATTGAAGGACATGTTAATTCCAAAGCGGTGGCTATTTTAACAGGTTAACACTCTCCAGCGTCAGGACGGGGAACTGTGCAGCAAACACGACGGGTGTTTCCTGCAGTCTGATCAGCCTTGCAGCTCACAGCTCTCTTCAGACACGCCGTCTTCTCCCTTGACAGGAATCACCTGGAGAGGTGTGGGGAGTGCAAGGAGAACCCATTCGTCCTGTCACTGCAGTTCAGTGCTTTCACACAAGCAAGATATTTTCTTGAATCTCATCAATGAGCAGACTTTGACAGGCAAATAGCTTACTCAAAAGCATGGAACAAGGCAAGCACTGAGCAACAAGCTTTTTAGTGAGTATAAATATGTACCTACATTCAAGGAGATATCGCAAGGGATATCCACATACGAGCAAAAGTCAGTTGTTGTTTTTTCTAAATCAAGACAAAATATATAAATTGTTCCCTATATTTGGAGGTTTAAGGAAACTCCTTTGGTCTGGATGTCACTAACTTTTAAACTTGGCCTTACCTGGGAAAAAGTGCAAAGTGGATGGAGACCTCCCTGCAGACCTAACTGACCAGTGACGGAGTGGGGATGGCACCGCTCACAGGAAAAAAAGTACGCGGCAGACCAAGGCAGTAGACTCATGTAGCCAGAACAGCCGCCTTCCAGATTTAACAGAAGCCAGACAAGGTGCGTTCTCAGCCGGATGAGATGTGCTCTCATCTTATTTTAGCCACCTGACAGCATTCTCCATGCGGAGTGCAACACTGAGAGAAAGGCTGCTGCTCTAAAACTCCTGGAGAAGATTTCTCCCAAGGACACAGAGGCTACGTGGTCAGACTCACAGCAATGTGTATTGCACATTGTTTCAGATGGAATATCCAGCCTGTGCACGATTGTGTCAACTGTGATTTAAACAAAAAAACAACAACAGAAATGCGAGCTCAAACACATCGCCTGAAGCTCCCCTGGTGACTAACTTCCATTTACATTTATTTTCTCCTTGTTAGTCATTTTTCATAAAAACACCCTGGAAACAAAGAGAAGCCAAAGCTTTGGAAGTGCTATCTAATGCAAGAGATCTTTCCCTCTGACCAGGATTCCAGCAAGAGCAGGCACTATCAGTACCCAGTCATACGCTTCCTCCTCTGGCAGGACTTAAAAGCCACGCAGCATCTGCATACCAAACAGCCTGTTTTTTCCTACTCGCTGCAAGAACAGCCACAGTGAATAAGTGCCGTTTTGAAAACTAAAAAAAAAAAAAAATAGTGATCAGCTACAGACATCATTTACAGCTTTGCCCACTTTGGTTTGTTTTCCCAAGGAGAGCGCTATTCTAGCTGCAGCCTTTCTGTCCTGTCGCCCACACAGAGCTATTGGCACGGTCTGTGAGCTCCGATCAGTACCTGAGGACTTGTAATGAATCTTGCTGAAAATAAAAGGCTTCAGGTGTAACCACACATGTTAGAATGGGAGATTCAGTAAGCTCCATGTCCAGCACAGACCCACAGCACAAGCACACGGCAGGAGTCAGTAACGTACACAAGGAGGAAGATTTGCTGTTCAGCTATGAAGACCAAAATGAATTGGTCTTCAGAATTCCACCTCCTCGTGAGCTGACCAAGAACACTTCTCTGGTGTCAACACAACCCATACGGGATTCCTGCTTCTCATAATCCAAGGCCTTGCATGAAGTCAGAGACAGCTAACTCGCTAGCACTGGAAAAGCAATAGGGATATGATCACTGAAATTACTGAGAAAATATTTCAACTCACCCCCTTGGCAGGTGATTCCTCCACCCAGAGTCTGCCTAGCAAGCGACTGATGGAAAGAGAAACCGGTCCCCAGCATTTTCCACCGAGCACCAAGTGCTCGATGCTGTGCTGTCCAGCTGCTCACACTCACCACCTCGCACTTGTTTGCAGACCTGTCTGTAAGTTGTCATACTGCTCAAGACAACCCCTCATTAGATACTGATTTTTAGTTGAAAGACCGGTCACAAAGAAATCTGTTGGTATTGCAGTACTGTGTTTTGTTTTGTTTTTTCCCTTGGCACAATACATCCATACAACAATACAGAACCTGAAGTGGTGTTTGAATGCACACAGCTATTGACAAAATGCTATAAAGCATGCAGTCTATCACATCATCATTCAACAGCATTTGTGCTTGCACAGATATCTAACAACAGCAAATAAATCTGACTAGCATTCAGCAGAGCATCATTAAGAACAGACCCCACTTTTGGGAAAACCAAACCACAGTCATGCAAACACCATTAATCAGTTCTCTTCTTGCCTCTTTGTAACAGAAGCATCACAAATCATGAAGAGTAACATCTGGTATTTTCCACTGAGGTCAGGTCAGAAAGTGCCATGTTATAGAAATCCATCCCAGCCATGATCTTGCTGCGTATAACTGAGTCCACACTTTCTGGTAATTTTTCCAGTTACGCTTATTTTCCAGTAGATGCTTCTAAACCAGGAACGAGAGTACATGCAAACATTCTTACAGCACAAAACCTCATCCAAAGAGACAACTGCAGAAGCTGTGCTGGTTACTGGGTGTTTTGCTCTGTTTTTAAAAGACAGACACAAAAAGATCCCCCTTAACAGAGACATTAGGAGAAGCTGTCTGTTGATCTCTGTATTTCGCTACGATGCCAATTCTTCTCAGGCATCTCACAGCCTAAGGAAAGGTGCACACAGGGCAGTAAGTCCCATTCAGGACATACAAAAGCAATGGTAGATATGAAAGACATGTTGTCCCTTCTCTCCATCTCCTCTTTTTACTTCAATTGATGCAGCAGAACAAACACCTTCTTGCACACCTTGGGCTGCATTATGGCCTTAACAACTGCTCCAGCACCTAGGAAAAGCTCACGAGGGCTCAGGTCTGTCATCATATTTTACTGCTTTGCAGTCCATTCCAGACAAATGCAACAGTTCGACAGACCTTCACTTCTTGCACTCCACAGAAAATGAATGCAGAATTCAAAACAAGTCCTAATTTTCTCGAGGCAAGACTTATTTCCCCACAGTTTGCCTCGTTTGTTCTTAATTGCTAGTCTGACCTATGATGGCATCAGTTTTGCATACCTACATCCTGCTTCATAATGCCAAGTCGTATGCCAACTCTTCCACTCCATGCCACCAACCGGTGACACTGAGCAAGGCAGAACCGAGAGCAAGTTCACTCCAAGCCTGAGCATCTCCATCTTCTTTTCAGTCAGGCTGATATTGCTCAAGAAATCCAGCCATAGTAACGCAACACATCGCCAGGTACTAGAGGTACAGAAACAATCAGGATATCAGCACAGACCAAAAAGGTAAGAGGCTTGTTTGCTCCCACCTAGAAAGGGCAGGCTGCTCCTGCAAAGGACAGCCCCCAATCATTTTAGCAGCCACAGTGTCAGTGAACAGCTGAGTCTGCACTGGTACTTAACTCCTCCTTTCAAGCAGAACTCTTCATAGACAGAAACCAGACAGGGTTGTTGTATGTTGTGTTCCAAGCCCACATAAAATGCACAGAGCACAAAGGCTGGGTTTCTGAACAGTTCCTGCTGAAGGTATAAGCCCATTTTATGACACTGCTGTGAAGCCTTATTAAAAAGCTGGTGCACTGACACAGCAAGGTGCTCAGCCTCTGCTGCAAGCAGACAGAACCGTCTGAATCTTCAGCCCTTGTTTACTTTTAAGGATAAGAAAATCTCTTTTGGTTTGGGTCACAAAACCAAAAGAGATGCAGGAGAAATGGCTACTGTCAAGTTAACAGCTGATGTCCGAACAGACTCCATTTACCTAAATACGCCATTCTTGTTTTGCCGCTACAGAATTTCAGAGTTTGGGTGAAAAGCCAGCAGGCAAAAAAAAAAAAATCTATCCATTTACCAGTAAGCTAAGCACATAAATGACAAAATATCACAGTCCGAAGGGACACCATCTCCTTCCAGTAAGTGTCATGGTATCTTCACCACATGCTTAACCAGTACACAATGTACCAACTTGTTTTACTCCAGGCTGGCTTAACATTTCTGTACAATATAGTGAAAAAACATAATTACTGGAGTAACAGAGAATAGAATATGAAGGGATGGTAGAGAATACTTCTGAGAAAGAAAAACTTCAACAGTTCAAAAAAAAAGAAAAGAAAAAGGTGCTTCCAAGAAGGACCCTTGTCTTCAGCCCAGCAAGCTGAGGTAAAGGTACGAATTCCTTTTCACTTCATAGCACAGGTAATGTCCACCACTTCGTTTGTTTTTAAAGGAAGTCACAGATATTCATTTCCAGGGCTGTAATCCTAGTACTAATGTACTTAGGAAAACATTGCTCTCAAACATTTTCACATGGGCTCTGGAGTCTAGTGACCACACTTCTTTTGCTAAAAGCCACTTCTCAAAAGAACAAGTAGAAAGATAATAGTACAACTGAACTTAGCAATGAAGAATTGAAGGATCATTTCAGTGAGTCAAGAGACTGTTGGAAGGCGTTTTAGAAGTGCTGCCAGTCCCGTATTTTGCTTGAGCATCACTGTTCCAGCTCCAGTTATCGAATCCTTGTAAGGCTCAACCACAACAGCCCACTCCCCTCTCAGGCTGCTGACTCTCCACGTAAGAAGTCCTCTGTTTCACTTTTGAGAACTGTTCCAGAAGAACAACAGGATCTCGCTAGGAAGACCATGGGCTGACCTTAGAAGTCAGCAAGATATACCACGGATGTCACGGAGTAAGATCTTCCCAGCCAGAGCCAACAGGGAGAGCTTAAAAAGCTCACTTCTTTTCTCTGCCGACCAGAACGGTACCAGTCAACCACATTTCCATCACACTTCCAGCTGGAGAGCTGCCAGAGCTCCCACCAGCATCGTCCAGGCATGCACGCGCTGGCCCAGTCCAGCCTGCAAGCCCATCTGTCCAGCCTCCACCGCTTCACTCCAAGAAGAGAGAGCGAACAGCTGTCAGAAATCATCCTCAGTACCACAAGAGCAACAGCATGCACATACCCACCCAGTGTTACCACCAGAAAACGAGAATTGTTACGGCAAGCCCCTCCTCAAGCTGCATTTCAGCAGGTTGCTTCTTTACACCTTGCACACACCGGCCTTGTCTTTCCAGGGATTAAGTTCAAAAAGCTCAGTACTAGGAGCACACCAGCGCAACGGCAAAGCTGAAAGTGCGCTGAATCCAAAGATGTAATCCCATAAGCTGGAATATCCTGGTTCCCAAGGCTATTTCACAAAATAGCTGACAGATCAGTCGCAGGCTGTGGGACAAGTGAGAATCTCAGCAAGTCACCTTGTTCGATCTGCTACTCAGCGCGGGCCAGCGATGCGGCCAGGAGAGGTTACACAGGCTGTTTCTGCCATCCAGCCATGAAAGCTCTCTCATCTTTGTAGCCAAAAGATCTCCAAGATTTCCAGTAAATTCAGGCCTCATGAACTCTTCTCACTGTAGGGTCACAGTTCTCCTGTGTATTTCTCAAATACCAGCTGCTAGAGTTGTAAAGTGACCGGTCCTCTTGGGCTGTGTGGAATCTCAGTGCTTCTGACACTGCGGCCAGGAGCGTCCCTGCAGCTCACATCTAATGTAGAAGAACCACTGTCCTGAAGTAAAGTTGACTGAAAACTTGCAACTTGTCAGAGGGCGAGGTGGAAGCGAAAGATGGAGTGGGGAGACTCGTGTTCACGTCACACGGGCACCAAGCAATAAGCGCCATCATATGTTACAGATACCGCTCACATTACGAAAACAAATAGGTTGTGTTTAAGTAGCCCTTTTGATCAAAGTGGCTTAAATCAAGCGCTTTGTATCAGCCCAACATGATGCAGGGAGTCTTCCAAACTGTGGGCATGGGTTTAATAGCATTTTGAGCTCAATGGCTTGCCTTCCCCAACCATTCAAGCACTCATCCCCTCACTTTGCTTTTTGCAGAAGAACACAAGCCAGATTCATCAGAGACTACACAAGTAAATTTCAAGAATTAAGTTTCTTCCCCATGTACTCTCAATCTGTTATGATGCTGACATATCTTTCCAAATTTCTGGACACCTTGTTCCCCTTACTTTGTGCGAATGGCTGTGTATTAATGGGAAGTGACAGAAACCCCAAAGAATTCATTTTACATTTCTGAAGTAAGGCCTGTGATTCAAGTCTTACCATTAGTCCATTTCCAGACTGCATCTAGTCATAAGGGGAAGATTAAAGCGTTGAAACTGAAGGAAAAAAAAAAGTTATTTCAATCTTGGTTTAAACATATTTTGGGCAGTGTATTTTTGAACTGAAACTAAGGCAACAAAATCCTGTGCATCAGCTTAACATTCATCCTCTGGTCTAAATCAGGAGCAACAAATTACCACAGGCATGGTACCTTTGCAACTCTGACTTCAGTGTTGAGTTCTGGCCCATAAACCTGATGCACGGAATAGCAAAAGACACTGTCTCTTCTTAATTCCAGTTCCAGACCAAGACTGGAGGGGAAGGATGGGGAGGCAAAAGAGGATGCTCTTTTAGGATAAAGCCAGGCCTTATATTTACATTTACTCAGCTGCACAGAATAGAGAAGGTTAGTTGTTTGGTTTTTTTTTTTTTTCCCCATACATTTGTAAGCCTGTATGCACTAACCAAAGCAGCAAGCACCACTATAATTTTCAGCATCAGGGAGAATGCTTTAAATTATTTCAGGGGAGGAGACAGAGTTAAATATAGAGAAATGCTATTCATTTTATGTACAGCTGGTTTCCATCCCCAGTTATGCATCTAGTTTTAGCAACCACAACACATCACAGTCCCTCCCAGCACCAGAAATTAGACCCCACACATTCTGGCCTTATCTCCTCACAGTCACCAAGAGGGTGCGAAGTATCCCTGGTGGCCGCTGGAAATGAATCTGAAGTGATGCAGTTTCACAGCATACACCAGATCTGTCGCTCTGCTCTGAGAGAAGGTGAGGGAGGACTCCCGGTGAAGCAGCTTCAGCATTATTTCAGTCATACCTCCATTTATGCACATCAGAACTAGTGGAAAGGAAGAAGTCCTCTTCTCGCTTCCCATTACACAATAGATGTGGGACACTTAGAACTTGCCTCCTCCCAGTCATCTGCTTTCCTTTAAGTAACACGGTAACACTAGCATCATGCTCCAAACCCTTGGTGTGCTCAAGACATGTCAGATATCCCCTTCTTTGTCAGCTCAGCAAAGAGCTCTCCAAGATTTCCAGTGCAGTCTTTTGCAGAACTGACAAGTAAATAAAGCTGTCTTGCTAATAGCCACAGGCTCACCTCGAAGTGCTATTGAACTTCTTCAAATCTCACGTGGTGAGACTGCAAACTACGAGTTGAGAGAAAACTCACATCAAGTTCCAGGAATGAAGATACCTTACACTTCTTCCCACCTCACACGTGAAGAAAAACCTTGCTGTGCGAGAATGACCGACATGTGGTCACACCATTTGCCAAAAGACAGTAAATATACAAGTTTTAGTGAGGAATCCAAAATACCATATGAAATGGGTTGATGATGGATAAGTTCTCATTTCGGGCCAATATCTAGCCATGACTAGCCAAATGTTAGATCCTCAGACAGAATCTATAAATGGAGCACACACAAACGTAAGCACAAGAGAACAAGCTTAAAGTCTTTTCAAAACTATGCCAACTGTCAAGCTTAGTGGCCAAACACAACGACTCTTAGGTGTTGGCTACAGCTGTTCCTTGTGTTCCAATACAAGCAGACAGCAAATCTTAAACTGCAGAGCCACTGCAGTGCCTAGAGACCGCGGGCTGGTTTGCTAGGCTCAGTGACCTTCAATAGGCCAGAAATTTCTATTCTGAACATCTCTTGCTGTACATGCTAATATATCTGGCCTAATATTTATCAACGTAATTATCATTACTCTTTTTGCATTATTTGCAACTGTATTCTTGGCGCCAGCAAACAACATGCCAGAGGCAAGCTGGTAAAGGAAGAATGATTTTACAAGAACTGACTCACCACCGATGTGCTGTAGTGACTATTCAGATGAAGTTACATGTCTGTACAAAAAAACTGCCTCTCCAGTTACAAGGGAAACTGACACCCAAGGTCTTCTAAAGTAGGTGCAGGTTCATGGGAATACTGTTTTCCTCACACTCCCAGCATTTCTGTGATAGCCTGCAGCAAGACAGACCGACTGCTCCCAGCATGCCCATGGGGAGCTCCCAGTTAAGACAGATGCGCTTGCTCTGGCTAGGCTGCCTGTCATGCCCTTGAGATTCCCCCACAACTCAGGCACAGACTTACTGCAGTACCTAGAAAAAAAAAAAAAAAAAGGCAGTGATACAGTGATATGCACAAAGGCATTTGTGCTTCTAGCACTGGCTGCACCATTTCTGCATCCAAAGCACAAAACCCCCAGGCGTCAGCAGTTAAAACTGCTCACTGCTCTTCTACCGCATAGCCAGGACGATGTGTATAGAGACAGGATAATGAATACACAGAAAAAAAAGGAAAGAAGAGGCAACAAGTTTTCATTTGGAAGCCTCTCCCAGTATCCTTCATTCTTGTTTAACCCCCCAAAAGCTCCAGCTGGTGCGATCCTCACATTTATTAAGGTCCTTCCGGATGGAGGCACTTGCTTAGTTTACGTTCACCTGCACGACTTTGCTGACGGTGAAGACGTGTCATCAGCCAGGCTGATGAGCATGTTGAACGACGCAGCGAAGACCATAAGACAACAGCCATCTCTGTGCCGTGAACCAGATGCTCTAAAGCATCTCTGGAAATCTCTTTCAGCTCTTCAAATCGTGGACACACCTTTCTCCTGTTGCAGTCACCCACTCCTGGAGCACGTACACAAGCTGGTCTGATCAATTTGTTTTACACAGACCAGGCTTGCATGGGGAAGGACACGTTCCTTTCAGATTTGACAACATCCTGGAGACTTCAGCTTTTCATTTACAACTAGAAGCCCTTCTGGGACGTACTTAAATCTTCTTCTGATTTTCAAGGGGCATTGGCAGCATGCTGCTGTGCTGATTCAGGGCTGACTTGAAGGGACACACTTTGATACTTCCATGTATCTCACAGGTTGATATAACCTACCTACAAGATCTAACGCACCCTGATCCAGGACAACCACGCAACTAACCTGGTGTAAGAAATGCATCAAGAACAGACTGGCACTCCTGCTTCCACAGACTCAAACATCTGCCTTTGATTGGCCTGAAAGAGCCTTCAGTAGCCTCTGAAGTTATCCCAAACAGAAGAGAGGCACAGCATGTACATTACCAATCGTGTTATGACTGTCTTCTGAAGTCTGCCCCCGGCACAGCGCTGGTTACATAAGGAATACCATACAACACCTTACTTCCCAGGGAAAGTGACTGTTTTCAGAAATGCCACCCACCAAAATCTGTAGCAGTCTGAAATATGAGGATGGATTTCTTCCTTCCTACCTGAAGCAGATGCAGGAAATGGGAACCAGAGCCCTAAGCAGGGGCTGAGGCCCCTGGCCCAGTACTAAGTGATGTCTGAAAAAGCGAAAGAGAAACAACGTGTACACTCAACATTCCAGGCAGGACGCAGAGCTGAGGTATTTCTAGGCCTCTAAGAAATCAAAGCACTGATGTACTGTCTGCTTACATCAGCTTCCAAACCAAGATCTGAGCTCAAGGACCTTGCTTGCCTCAATCCTCCTTCACTCCCCATTCTGGCACACAGAAAACACAGCTTATAATCTGGAAAAAACAGCAGTTTTTTTTTTTTTCCTGCCAACACCCTCTTTAAGGTGTACTTTTACACAGCCTTCCCCTCAACGAGGATGCTTCTTCTTTTGGAAAAATAAATAGGAACTACGCACGCTTTGGGTAAGGTGGCTCCAAATTAGTTTGAGACTTGAACTGACCTTACAATTTAAATAAGCTGATTTTTATACAAAGGCATGTGCCATGTCAGGCACCTGGTACTCAAAAATCATGAGCTGGAGGTAAGAGACTGCCTTCAAAGCCAAAAGATAAATTAAAAAGGGCAACAGATGCAGTTTTATCTCATCCCTGTAGCTATCGTTCCTTATCGGACCTTGAAAGGCTGACATCTCCATCTGAGTGATGATCTAAAATTGGATCCTCCTTCAAAGGTAAGCTTTATGAGGACTGTGGTCCAACACATAGCTCTGTGTTGCCTTGCTTTGGCATTTGACTGCAAACGTTGCATGTGGCCTGTAGAATTGATTAATTCCTTCTGAGAAGCAGAGATACTTCGAAGAGCTGACTTGATACATGCAGCTGTCAGGAGGCAGTGGAAAGGCACCATCCCTTCCAGCTCACACGGCTGTGATACAGTCTTAAAGGGCTGTAATGGAGGGAAGAACATCACCCAGATTTTCTCCAATATACCCATATCCATGAATCTGGGGAACATTTCCTCCTCTCAGGTACAGGATTACCACAGAAAATAAACAGAGCCTTCTGCATCATCTGACACCCAGGGCGGGCTGATGGGAGTACACTCAAAGAGGCCTATTTTTTACCATGGATGACATCCAGAGCAGCCTGGGTGTCACAGGCACCACCACTCTGGCCTGGCAGGGTCTCAACCTTTCACTTCTGGAATGTAGTGGCTCAAGCCACTATTCCTCTGGGGAATTCTCTTAAGCATGAAGCATCTCCCGGGCCTGATCCAAGCAATGACACTTGACACGTCAACACAGCTCGCTTTGCATGTTCTTGTGATGTGTCTCAATCACAGCAGCAGAAGGCTCTAGACTGACACTAAAGGAAAAATAGGAATTGAAAGCATGCTTGAGGAAGCAATGGAAACATCACACAACACACTTGGAGAGACAGCCCAGTCATTGCAAGGGGGAAAAAACGTTTTTATACTGCTGTTCCAGAGAGAACTGAGTCTTTTCAGCTGTTAGCCCAGATGTAAGTCAAAACCTGGGGTAGCAGCTTTACAAGGAACCCCAGTCACAGCGATGGGGTTGTTTCTTCCTTCATCTCTTTGACTCCAATCTTTCTTCACCTATTTCTTGCTAGGGTGTGGTATTCAGGTATTATTGGCAATGCCAGTATCTTCTTAACAGGTAACTTCTTTCTCTCTAATCCACCATCTTCTCAGTATCCATCTTCTCAGCTACCTGCCCTTGCTTTCAGACACACACGATAGCAGCCAGGCCAGGATCTCACTCCATCTAGGCTACAGCATGTCAGACAGATCACGGGACCTCCTTCATACATTGCATTTATACTGGGACATCCAATCCCCAAACAGAACTGGGACATGGCAAATATGCAACCACACTTTAAGCACGCTGCACACCAGCAACTGGATTCAGAGGGATTTTCTCTGAACCTCTGGCATAGACAGGACAGACGCTTAAAAGTATCAGCCCTGGCCAGCTGATGTGGAAGGCTGCCAGGAGATAACAACTTGTTATAAACATGCATTCGTTCTCAGCATGCTTCTGCCTTTGCCTCAAGTCAAGCCTTTCCTCAAAAAGCCTTTCCAGACCTTTACATAAAGATTATTTTTTTTCCAGTCAATGTAACTGCAAATCTGGGAAGACAGTATTTTTGGTGACACTTTACACAAAAGACACATCAGGCCCAATTAAACCCAACTCTACCACAGAATGAGTGGAATCAGATGGACCATTTATTAAAATCATTCACTTCCAGGCTTTTTCATTTTTAAAAAATTACAGTCAGTTGAGAACTAATTGCTCAGAGCCAAACAACTCTAAGATGAAAACACCAATGCTAGTAAGCAAACAAGATTTTAGTAGTATTCACAGATCGTTCCTCCACATATTAACTATTCTCTCCTGGAAAAAGGATCTTTGCATCCAACAGCCTCATCTCTCCCTGCTGATTAATCTTTCATAAGGGCCCAAAGCCAGAGCTGCTAACTGATAAGGAAAGCACACAATCAACAAGGCACTAGAATGATTTTTACCTCATAATGAGGATAAAAGGAACTGCTGAAGAAATCTGAGAAATGCCAAACAGACCTGCACAAATGTATGCACTATTTCTGTTTCTTAGCAGTTAATATCCATGTGAACTGCAATGCGATTAAATATCATGTGCAATTTTATTTTCTTACCAGTCATTATTCTCTGGGCTTCATAGGGTTCCATATAGCCAGTGTTCTCCCCTTTTACCATTTTGTTCAACTCACTTTTGGCATCAAACGGATCTGAGTAGTCGTCTGCTATCAAGACCTGAAAGACAGGAAAGTAACTGTTAAGAGAATCTCAAGTCAGACATCTAAACCAGAAGACAGTAACACCCTAGCAGCTAAAAAACGTTTCACACAGCTGCACCCTATGCCATCTTTGAAGTACAATCTGAGTTCAGAGTACAAAATTGCTAAAGTTCATTAATAATATGGTGCTGAAATAGAAACGTGCTTGTCCCCGCTCATCTCAAGGATCTCACAAAGGCAGGCGCTATGTCAAAAGTTTTACCATTTGCTGAAGACATGGAATAATTGGGAAGGACAAACACACTTTCACGTGCAAAAACTCCATCCCATTTTTAGCTTTATGAGGCACAACCCAAAGTATTGCTAACAATTTTATCCGCTGATAGCAATCAGTCCTTCCTATTATTGATGGGTAGGGGATAATCTTGGTTTCTAAAAGCTAATAAGGGGGGCAGGGCAAAGAAAAGAATCCTCATGTGAGAGTTACGGGAGAGCACAGAGATGTAATACAGGACAGGCAAAGGAGTCTGAAACAGAGGAAGCAGAGGCAGGCTTCTGTCCCTCAGTATCAGAACCACCGCAGAACCATAAAACTATTCTGGTGGGATGGACCCTGTCTGGTCCTTCATTCAACACAGAGTAAGCCCAAAGGATCCTGCCCTGAATGTCAGCTCTCCTTCTGAGGGATTTTTAAATCACGTCTCTTTCTGTCCCATCAGTCACTTTACGCCTTTAAGACCAGCGCCAGTGGGGCTGACAGCAGACTGCTATTCCAACAGCTCCAATTTTGTTAACAAAGAAGTAGGAGTACACTGCCAGCTGTAAGACTGAAGCTGCATCTGCTCTGTCTCCCCCTGCCAGAATAGCCCCACCAGACAGAGACAAAAAACACCACTCTCAGCACATCCCAAAGGGACATTTTAGAAGATGTATTCGTTATCACTGACCACAAAGGCATAAATGTCAGAGCAAGGCTTAGCTATCCTACAGTTACAGGTTAACAGCTGGGATATCAAACTGTCTTGGATCGATATTTTAATTAAAAAATCAAGGGTGTTTTCCGCCACTCAAAGCTGAAAGTGCTTGGAAATTTCGTTTGACGAAACCACCAGACTGACAAGGATAATAGAGGAAGGGAAAATAGTTCTTTCTCTCTCGTAAGGACCAAAATGCTTGTCTCATTGTTGTGAAAAAGAGCTAACCCAAAAGGGAGAAGCCCCCTCCCCCAGCCCCGGCGACATATGCCCAAGCAGCAAATCAACTGCAATGTCAGAGACGTGTCAGCGGCTGCACACACTTAAGACAAAGACAACAATGTGCATCACGCAGCACTAATTTCTCCTCGTCAAAAGGAGAGGTTTATCTCTAAAAGCCCTGCAGCTGAAATGCCCATCCATTTAGGCTTCTGATGCAATCCTGTCAAGAGCTGACGGATGGTAGCACGGGCTCCCCGCTGCTCTCCTATTACAAATGTCAACATGTAATTCTTGACGGTCCTTAGTATAACTATACTAAAACATGAAACACAAAACAGTCTTACACAGACAACTATTTGATATTTCTTCCTCCCCGTTTGCCAAAAATCTAATGGGAGGAAAATTACATAGACAAAATGCTGTCAAACAAGATAAAAATCAAGACTGATTTGCTTTAAGCATAATGGCAATGTAGTCAAGGGCTCAGAATACCTAATGTGAACACAAAGACTACAGCAACTAACTTGGTATTCAGAAGATGTTTAACAAAACAAAACCCGCTTTCTAACGATTCAAAAATTTGTAAGAAGGTTCGTATATCCACATTAATTCATTAATATATATATTTTTATTAAATTATCCATGGATTTGTACCAGATCTGACTGCGGCTGGAAATAAACCCTGCTACCATGTCCTCCGGTGTGAAAACCTCCCTAGTTTGGGCAGGGAGCTCCTCTCATTCTGAGGGATATGAGCGTCAGAAGCACTAAGGGATTGTGTACAGGTCACCATAATTATGTTTTCAGGCAGGTCACCAATCAGCTTTGCCAGATTGAGAAAACCTGCTCCCCAAAATAGCCCCCAAAAACTCCCCTCAAAACCCACAAACATATCTCCAACCCACTTTTCAGAAGCCAGCCAGGCAGAAATAGCAGTCTGCTTCTCTCTCCTCCAGTTGTGTATCTACATGTACTTTGTAGGAGTAACTATCAGCTGTAAAAAAACTTCTCAGGTAACTGTTACAGTTTCCATTTATACTAAAATTTATAAATTCTCTGTCTATGTATAGCAGTCGGCCAATACCAACATTTTATTTCTTCTATACTCGTTGACAGCTACCAATTCTCCACTTCTTTCCAAAAGAAGCCTTCATTCAAAATGCCATGGAAACCTCAAATTAATATGCTTTTCAGTTCTATTATGACACACCCCATGTAAATTTCTAAACTCCTTTCCACAATCCTATTATGGAAGATCACCTCTACTACGCAAGTCTTTGTGCTATCTCTACAGAAATGACTTTTACCTTACTAAGCTCATATTCCAAGCCTCTATGCATTATGCCTGTGCAAGCCCATAGTTAAGCAGCAGCCTGGTGCGCTGGGCTGACAACAAGCCCCAAAAGATAGAACTTCCACTCTGTGAAACTCACTGACCATGAATCTCAATGGCTGAGGTTTGAAGGGACTTCTGGAGGTCACCTGTTCCAACCCCTGCTCTAGCAGGGACAGCTACAGCAGGTTGCTCAGCACCATGTCCAGATGGCTTTTAAGTTCTCCAAGTAGAGAACTTGAACATCTAGTTGATATTTCATGAACTTCTTAAGAACCTGATGGGAAACAGTGTCAAACGCCTTACTGAAGTCCAAGCAGGCAAAACCCACTGTTTTTCCCTCATCCATCAGGTTGGTCACTTCATAGCAGAAGCTTATCAGGTTGACTAACCATCTGACTCTTGAGACAGACTTGCCAGAAAACATCTCTCCAGACCTATTGCCACTTGACCAGTTTGGTACTTACTACTAGAACATGTCATACCAAAGGCAGCTTCAGATTATATTCACCAAGCATACCCCTTGCTGTTCAGTGGGGCTCTGCAGGTGATCTGAATCACCTCCATGCCATGAGAAGATCCAATCCAAGAGCACCATGCTGTCTGTCACCTCTCTCACCATACACATGTAGGTGTGGACCTTTCCATATAGGAACCTCCTGCCCTCCTGCTGCACTCACCTGGGGACTGCAGGGCTGCTTCTCACTCCTGTCTCCCAGTTGCTGTGGCACAGCCAATTTTCCCTTCCTTCAATCTGTTTTCCCAGAGACCCAGAGGCCCACCCGGCATCACTCCCTGGTTCAGCTCTGACCAGCAGCAGGTCCCTTTTGGAGCCGTCTGGAGCTGGCTCTGCTCTGACATGGGGCTGCTGGGCTCTGCTCACAGAGGCCACCCCTGCAGCTCCCTGACACCAGGACACTTAAGCTCAATACAAACCAATCACCCACTGCCCAGCAAACTGGCCAGCCATTTGTTTTCTGTAGTTCAGAGGCCAAGGCCAGCACAGGAGACCCTGGCCTGGGGCCTGCATGCACACATCCACATCTTGAGCTAAGCGCACTTCCAAGGCAAATGGATAAACTTGTTTGACTGGCTTCTAGAATGGTCCTTCATGATAGCAACTGACAAATGAAGGACAAGAGAGAAAAGAATGGAAGACATCCATCATCTACCAATAACATCTCTCTCAGAAGTCTCAGCTAGCCAGGATATTCAGGAGCTAGTGCTGTACCTAGACACAGCAAAGTGGAAACACACAGAGGTTCTGAAAGCAGCAGGCTACGCAGGGCATTCACACACAGGGTCTGACCTGACTGGGACATAGTTAACTTGCCTCTCCCCTTTGCTAAATCCAGCCACATTTCATGTCGGTCCCAGCTGTCAAAATGAATCACAGCTATCAGGAAACCCCCAGATGGATTCAGGCAGCCATTTGGATTACAAATGTCTCGATTTGCTGCATTTGCCAGTACTTAAGCTGCATGCTGTTCAGAGGTGAAACTATGAACTACAAAAAAGTTTAGATGGTTCTGCTCTAGATATGCAATTAACAAGCAAGAAGAAGATTGGGAAGTGAAAACCTCTCCTTATTTTGACTAGCAATCTAGTGCACTTCAGTCTCACCATTACAGCTTAATTTACCACTACGCAACAGAAGATGGACATTACACCTCCTGAAAGCAAACATGCTGTGACAGTCAACAAAAAAATACATGCCAAATTGCAGCTCCTGTTTTTGTGTTATCTGCCTCTTCTTGTCAGAAAATCAGGTGATATAAGCTTAAAGTGAGTCACCCTTTTGACAATACACAGCTGGCCATGTCACTGTCAAATTTCCAGCTTTCCTCAAACACAGCAAGTCTTCAATCCTGTGTAGCTTCTGACATGTGGGGTACTATTTCCAAGCAACCACACAAAAAAAACCCACCACAACCAAACAAAAAAACATCCCACCAAACCAAAAGGACATCATAAATACAGGTTTAAATTGTTTTCAAAAGTGGTTCTGTGCTGCTTAATGTCAAACAGAATTTTATCAAAAATAATTTTGACACAGCAAATGTAGTGCAAATAGTTACCCATATTTACAAATACCACCTACAGTCCAGGACAAGGCCTATCTCAGAGCTGCAGTTCAGGTTATTCTCACTTCTCTTCAGAGTTTGTGTTTCCTAACACACTAAGATGTATTGTGGAGATCAAAGCACACCTGTTACGCTGTGCCGCACAACGCTGCTGCTAACACCCATTACACTTCACCTCAAGTGTCCAAGCTATTCTGCCAGTAGTCACTACTTTCCATCAATAAAGATAAGACACTTTAAGCCAGAGTTGTAAAAATTTGGTTTGAACATGATGAGACTCTTCTGAACAACGTCTGGTGGTCGTGGTTTCACACTGATGGCCAAATAAACCACCACGCTTCTCTCTCACTCTTGCCTCCTGATAATAAGGCGGGAGGGAGAGTGGAGAAAACATGCTGGGGGAAAAAAAGGCTTATGGGTTGAGATAAGGATAATTAAAGGAAAAGAAAGAGAAAAAACAAGCAAGGCCGTGACGAAGCAAAGTGAGAAAGAACAATTATTCTCTATTCCCCATCAGCAAGTGATGTTCGGCCATGTCCTGGGAAGGAGGGCCTCAATACACATAGCGGTTGTTCAGGGGGACAGACATGTTCACAATGAGAGCCCCACCTCTCCTTCACCACCTCTTATTGCTGAGTGTGACACCACATGGTACGGAATATCCCTTTGGTTGGTTTAAGTCAGCTGCCCTGGTGATGTCCCCTCCCCACCTCTTGCCACCCCCAGCCTGCTGGCTCTGGGGCGTTGGAGGGAGTCCTGGTGCTGGGCCAGCGCTGCTCAGTGATAGACACAACACTGGTGTGATACCAGTGCTGTTCTAGCTACAGGTGCAGAGCACAGCCCCGTATGGGCTGCTGCAGGGAAAGGTAACTCCATCCCAGCCAGACCCCGTACACATCTGTTTTGCTACACCACTACGTTCTACCCTGCAACACGCTCACACTGACCCTCCCTCAGTGGAGGGAAGGGCACCACTTCTCCCAAGGGTTTTAGCTGTTGAAACATGACAGGATGATCAAACAGAGGGGTTACAAAGTGCTTTAGGAGAGGTGAGCAAAACCGTAACTGTTGGGACTTTGAGCACACCAGTCTGGGTGGCCAGCCTTCATACCCACACCCTTCATATCTGATCAGCCTCACCTGGGTCCTCCATCCACACACTGTGCTCACAGCTCCATTTCAGCTTAGGACAAGGCTTGGGTCCCACCCTGGGTGGTGTTGTAGGTACTGCGACCTCCAGCTCTTCCCAGCTGGACATCCTGGACATACCAAGGACCTGATACAACACTTTCCTAAGTCTGCTGGTCAGCAGACGGTGGAATCTGTTACTCTCACCAGCCTGGCCCTACATGCGAGGCTATTGCCTGGCCTGTGCTAGGGTTGCTAGAGTTAGAGCAAGAACTTTCTGCTCCACCTGTAAACCAATGTACACAGAAAAAAAATATTTATAAACCTAAAACTGACAATAAAAACAACCCCCTTCCACCATGCAGAACAGGTAGAAGCATTTCTGTGCACAGCTCACAGCAACCTATCCTGAAGCATGTGATTTATTTTGCAGGTATTCCTCTATTTCAACAGTTGCTTGTTTTCCATCAATTTGAGCAGAACAGTTACTATCTCAGTGCCTGGGAAGTCTAACTGAGTTTTTCTGGTGCAAAGAAGCTGCACTTGCTCTGAGCACTTGTATGTCCTCACCTTTCTGCAGACAGAGGCAGCTCCCTGTATCAAGAGGCACACTTTATATTCTCTGCTGAAATTCAGACTTAATCTAGTAAAGCCATCTTTGCTTTTAAAATTGAAATACTGTTTGGAGTGTAACAGCTTGGATTCAGAGACACTAGGCACTGGCCCCTCTGTCACTGAAAAGAAAGACCATGCATCTTAACAGTGCTAGCACAATGGAGTAAAATTGGGCTGAGTCACATGAACACACGAACCCTGCCATTACAGGCTCTGTGAAGCCTGTGTTCCAGATACCGAGCAGCGGACAGGCTTCAACACTGAAGCCACCTGGACTGCTTTTTCAGAAACTGTACCAGGACTTGGCTTGGCATAACCCTACCAGTTTCTGAGCAGTGGGCAGACTGTGAGGTATATACAACAAACACACACACAAAAAGTTTTGCTTTCAATCATTCAAATGGAGTAAGCTACTTTTCCACTATTCCACTAAACACTCTTGCATAGTAATCCATCTACATGCGCTTAATCTGATGTCATTCAGCCTTCTTTCCAAGGAAAATGAATCAGTCTTGCCTTTGGAAGAAAGGCATATAGGGAAAGAAAACCACAGATAATTTAAAGACAAAATGCAGAAACACAGCCAATAATGTCTTAGAAATAAATTATAAATTAGAATAAGCAAATACCAATCATATGAATCACCTTCCAGAGCCATTTAAGAGGTCCCTAACAAAAAGAAATGAAAAAACATAAACATACAATATTATTTTCTATCATGTAGATCTAGTAATACCTAACATATGAGTAACTTCAAGCGAAAGAAACTCCGAAACATAAATAGAAGTGCACTGATATAAAATTAAATGAATCTTGTATTTGGCCTTCCTAGATCAGAAACACAAACAGGGAACACACTGAGGAGTTCTCCCACACAGGCACTCCGGTAAAACTCAAAGGCAAAAGAAAACAAGCATGGCTCAATTCACAGGTAAGTTGACAAATTCATAACAACAACACCAGCTAAGATGCCAAATAGCAAGACGAGATTGTTTTAAGAAGAAAAACTCAAAGTTAAATACAAGATGAAATTCAGTTTTACCACTCTACTGTGTATTAACTAAGATGCAAGCATCGCTATCGTTGTTCCTCTAGAGTCTTAAAAACATCATGCAAGACCTACATATGTTGTTATGCTACACACAAAGGAGTTTTTGCATATGCAAAAACATGAATTGCATATAAAGCCAGAGGAAGAAAACAAAGAACCGGCACAAATGCATAATTTTGCAGGTACCTACATCACTAAAATCACATTTCTAAAAGGAACAAGAAAAAACATCAAAAACAACAA
The DNA here is from genome assembly GCA_011076525.1 of Nettapus auritus. Classification (NCBI taxonomy): domain Eukaryota; kingdom Metazoa; phylum Chordata; class Aves; order Anseriformes; family Anatidae; genus Nettapus; species Nettapus auritus. The sequence continues at coordinate 49,957,141 of CM021797.1, read as the reverse complement.
CAAAAATGAGAACTGGCCATACTGAAGCACAACCCTTCTTTGAACTGAAAGAAGATACAAAAAAGCTATCCTGGAAACAGCAACTTCAGCACAGAACTGTCTGTTAATTGACTTGCCACTGATAGCAGCTATCCCAGTTAAGCACACACTGTTCTGGAAAAGTCCAATAGGAACTATGACAAATAGCAATAACCAGAAAACAAAAGATCTCTCCTGCTAGCTGAACCTTTGGGAGAATTATTATGAGAGGCCCTTTTGGGTAGAGAATCATTATGGTTTTGTAATTAAATCTCCCCCCGGAAAAATGACAGATTGCGTAGCCTTCCTTTCCCAGCTTTTGTCACTGCCAATTAAATCCACCAATATCACAGACAAGAACGTGCAGCTGTCAGCAAAGATAGGGCAGGAGCTCTCACTTAAAGATGAGCACTCCGTACTTGTGTCAGAGAACACCAGTTTAACACAACGCAATGTAATGAAAATCCTTCATCCTCTCTGAAAATCCAGTCACAAAAGTGATTTGTATTACATGCCGTTTTGTTTTTTGTTTGTGTCTTCTTACAACCCTGAGAAATTTTTGACAAAGCCAAATTTTATCTCCCTGTCCCCAAGGGATCTCCAGGTCTCTCACATCACAAACATGCCCGAGGCAGGTATTTCTGTAAACATAGCACTTTCATGTAATGCTTAGGCGCTACACATCAGAAAGGCCTCTGATGATGAAACCTAGATGAAGTTCAGCCTGCATACAGAGGAACTGCCAAGTTTCATCCAGATTTGTTTTCCAAACCAATGAAAACTTGCACTCCTGCTTTCTTCCACAAAGCCCCAAATTCCAGAACATGTTCAGATAATTCTCCCTGTAGTTTCAGTACTGCCTTCCTTCAAAATAAAGCTCAATGTATGTGCACGTTTCCCTAGTCTGTGAACTTTGCATGGCTGAATTCCCACAAGAGCCAGCAGAGGGATCTCCACCATCCAGGTGGCATTCGATCAGGAATAGTAAAAGCAGGATTTTGCATATCTCACTGAGGAATCAGAAATTTAGGTCATGATACCAGAGGACTACTCCACAGATCATGCTGTGTACAGAGCTTTTCCTTTGACTCCTAAAGTTGCATGTTGGAAAGATGTCTCAGGCGTCATTCATAGCTTTGATTTCCAGAGAGGAATGTACTCTTCTCTAAAATGCAACTGAAGCTCATATTTGGAAAAGTAGCTCCAAATTTTCTGAGACAGGGTGGACTGGTGGTGAGGCAGCAGAAAGAAAAGAAAAACACTACAAAAAACAGCATTTAATAACAACATTTCAAGGGCTACTCACTCATGCGTAAGGCTTCGTTCTCACACAAGACTGCTGTTTGCAGTTCACAAAGCTCAGGCAAATGCATTAACCTACACCTCACACTGACAGAACCCAACTGCTGACAACCTGAGACATGAACAGTTCTTGTCTTCTTGCCTCCCCATCTCCCTCCCTGTATGCCCTTGGCTGCCCTGGCAGTGACTGCAGTTCCCTGATACAGAATCAAGGTTGACTTGAGTTGGAAGGGACCTTAAAGATCACCTTGTTCCAACCCCTCTGCCACAGGCAGAGATGCCACCCGCTGGATCCGGCTGCCCATATCCCATGTGTGTTTGTAGTTCATGTGTGTCCCTACTTCATATAGGGCAACACGGACCCAAAAGCTGCTGCTGAAAGGTTAAAAAGAGTGTTATACGTGATTCTCTTCAGTAGGGAAAGAGTCCTTCCTTCAGCCATCTCTCAGCTACTTTAAATTTGAAAATACACCTTCCAGCACCTGCCAATAGATCCAAGAGTTACAGAAGGAGGGACAGACATAGCAGTTAATAGGTATTGCTCCTTCTGGAATATTAAAAAAAAAAAAAAAAAAGTAGGATTTACCTCATGCACTGCTGTTGGCAGAAAGCTTTGTGCAAAAGTTTTCTACACTTCATGCATGATGCACAACTGCTCCAAAAATCACATCTTATATCTGTTTTCAAGTTAATGATTGCTTTACTGTAACACTTGCGGAAACAGTGACACAGCCAGGAAGGCCTGGATGGCAGTCCCTTTGCCATCTATCACCAAAATCCATCACACACTGTTTCAGTTGCCAGGTTTCATGTTACTTACGCTACTTGGACAGCAATGACTGGCATATGCTCAGTGATGGGATACAGTCACATTGACACAGGGTAGCAAGGGGAAGAAAAGAAACTATACTCCTTGTCAGGGGGTAGTGCTGACCACAGCTCTGCATGGATGTCTGGGAACCAGGCACCAAGACCTTGCTAGGCAAGGGCATGTACAAAGATATTTAGAGACACAAAGTCTCTCCTCCCGGTACTGATCCGTGTCAGGGAACATGGGGAGCAAAGGAGCTTGTAAAGACATAGAATAGGCATTTCTTCACTGGTACAAGTAAATACAACGGCAAGCTGGCCACCACAAGGAGATCAGATTGTAAACCAGAAGTTTACTAGACAACTTGACAGTTAAAAAGAAACACATTCATCTTTTTCCTTTCCAGACCTTCCTTCTCATTAATCAGGCCGAAAGAGCTGATTTACCTAAGTTTCCACACGTTCTTGCTGTGTCTGCCTTCTCATTAAAAGGTCCCTTAAATCACAAGAAATTGCCTAACCTTATTTTGCCTACAGGTTTCCCCTTCCACAAATGCATTACATTAGAACAGTCCCAATGCCAACACCGCTTACAAGCATGCCTTAAGCTGGATGTGTAAATAACTGTAATGCAGACCTCTCTCCTTATCTGAGCAGTTTAAGGGAAGAATGCAGATAATATCTGTGCTGTCATACAACAGTAAGGAAGCTGCATTTATGGTGGCCCAAATGTAGAAACAGTTGTGCAATGCTGCTGTCTCAGTACTTCAGCGTTAACAAGCAGACTTAACCAGCTCAGCTCCTGCACACACCCACGTGAAAACTCTGGACAATCTATAGCAGAAAGCATAATTCTTTCCTTCTTGCTGATCAGCACAAGTGTTCAACCCTGCTTTAGTGTCCTCACAATATCATTCTCTCCCACTGACTCACCCAGCCTTGCCCAACTGTATACACATGCACTTGATCTGAACAAAGCCCTATTCACTCCTTCATGCTTTTGCAGAAGAAGGTATGCTTGTACACTTCAAGGACCACGTCAGACTAACCCCACAATCACCTGCTGCAAAGACTCAGCTGCAGAGTGGGAAAGACACTCCAGCTTGACAGAGCTGCACCTTAGATCCTGCACTACTGTCCTTACAGGAAGGCACCATATTAACATTACAAAAGTCTGTTGGCAGCACTCGGGCTCCAGGGCAGTTTTTGAACACCAGACTTAAAACAAAAACAAAGGCTTCGGTTCTGTGAGGTCTCTGAAGACAATTAAAATCAGAGTCAAAGCTCAGTGTCCTGCTCCGCTCAAAGCAGGGGTCATGTGAAAGCTAGACCACGTTGTTCAGGGTCTTGCCCACACAGGTTCTGAAGCGCTCCATAGCTGGAAGTTCTGCAGCCTCCTTCTAAGCAATATGTATGCATATAAAATAGCAAGTAATAATTATAGCTATATAATACATACACCATATATTTATGTATACCCATGTACCTACATATTATGCAAGTATCATAACATTACGTCCAATACAGGTAGCAGGAAAACCAACATTTGAGGCAAAACAAACAAAGAAGATGAGCGTAATTGGTAGACTCCAGCAGCAGTTTAAGATCAGACAGGAGCTGTGTACACCGGAGGATGTTACTAAGCATGCATTTGGATTCCTTTCAGTTATTACAGTCCCCATTAAGACAAAAGACATGAAAGTGCTATACTGATGGACTGCTCTGGACATTTGCCCTGATCCCTGCTCTGCACTCATTCAATTCAGAAGAAAGCTGCACTAAGCAATACGTCGTATCCACTGCGTATCTTTCAGTTATATGTGAAGTTGGAACTTGTAAGGCAATAAATCCACTGCTGGCATTCTGACCGTTTTGTTCTCCTTTTGTTCTCCACGCAAACTCCAATACTGCATTATTTTTAGGCAGATTTCATTTATTTCACCATCCAACAGCGACATTTAGCTTCTCGCAGTCTGTGTTACTACCGTTTCAGGTTAAACTGAATAACTCTTCTTTGACTCCTACATTTATTAGCTTTATCGGTCTGAACACTAATTAAAATTGCTGGCTCAACATAAAAACACAATGACAGAAGTGTAACCACAGGGACGTGTCTCACAGCTACTGTTAATATTACCCATTCCTCTGATACCCGTGGTAAGCTAATGCTTGGTCACAGAGGCAAGCTGAACTTTTACAGGGAATGCTTCAGGGCCTCGCCTGTCTGACACAAAAACGTACAGAGACCGGGAGAGCACGAGCTGCATCTGCAGCATGCAGCTTTTTTCTTCTGTCCCCATGCACTGTCAGCTGCTGGAACCAGGTCAAAATCATCACATCAGCAGAGGCATATAAAAGCAATGAATTTCTTCCCTCTCTCCCCCAGCTGGCTTTTCAGCGTACGTCCTCACAGCAATCCCCAGATAGGAAGATTAAGTGCTGAATTTGTGCAGAACCAGTAAGAGGTAAACCAACAGTGAAACACATAAATGCAAGCTGGTAAAGGGCAGGCCCATGCTAGGACCTGGAAGGCTGCTGCATGCGGTGATGCCCTTCCAGGGACAGCCCTACAGCCCACCTCCCCTCTCAGGCACAGGGCTCCGACCTGCTGAGTCACAGCAGCACGATACAGCTCCTCTTTCTGCAGCAGAGAGGAAGAGGTGTGCCCTCCTGCTTGCTCACAGAAGCCCAGGTGTGTAGCTCCAGGCTCTCACCTTGCCACGAGAATCACAGCCAGCATCCTGCTGCGCTGCTCTGCCCGCTGGTCTGCGCACAGCTGGCCCCTTCTGAACACAGGCTGCCATCACAAACAGCTCTTGTCCCTTTCTACCTTCCCTTCAGCATCAGGAGCATGTGGACTCCAACACACGAGGTGCTCTAGATTCAGAGTAGCAGGAGACCCTGAACAGGCTTCCCAGCTGCAAAAGAGCCACCCCACAGTGCTATACTACATCTAGATGATCAGCACAGCCTGAGTACATCAAGCCAGCTGCAGCTGCCTTTTACCACAAAGCTTCTCCATACTTTGTGCCAAAGAGCAAACAATCATTTCTTCCACAATATTCCCAATATTGCAATGATGGCAAACTGTATCATTAGCTGGCTCCTGCACAGCTCAGGGCTCAATGAGCCGCACTACCTTGGGTGGAAAATCACTCCCCAGTCTGGTTGGCTTTACTCAAGCTTGTTCCGTGGAGAAGACACGCATCAGAGCTCAGAACTCAGTCCACAGAAGAACAGGGAAATGCAATCTTAAGATGAACCTCACACCCTGATGAGCCAGGGTCCCTACATCACAGCTCAGGACTCAAACTCAAACTCCACCTGGATTTGATGTCTCCCTCCCCTACGCTATAGATCTTGTTCCCCACACCTTAGCAGCAGTTAGAATGACTTCAGCACTTAGAAGATGCATATACCACCAAGCATGCTCAGAGGTACATGTGGTGAGACCCTCTGCTGACCTACCTGGGTGAGGGTAAGTGACTTACCCAGCTCCAGACAAAAGCAGTTAAGTACAAGTTTCCAGTTGTGCCCGCTCCAGATTCTCTTCGTGGAACCAGATCACCCTGTTCCATTCAGATGGGGTGCATTGACCTGAAACAAGGCATGCTCCAAAAGGGAACGTGGCTAGTTCTCTGGGTCAGAATAATTAGGTGGCAGAACTTACTCGTGAGCAAAGAGGTCTCAAAACCGCAACCTGTGACAAATATTTGGTTTGAGAAACCACGTACTGTAGTTCTTTGACAGCTGGACCAGAGGGGCTGCTCAGCACAGATGTCCTGGTGTCGTGACACCGAAGTGTGAGAACAGTGTGCAGCATGGTTTTGGCTATGAGCCTCTGAGGGATGAGAGATCTAACCAACCTGAGACTTAGCAATCACTTCATGTTTTTCGTATTTGTTATCTGATCACGCTCTTTGCTTATTGCTGGCAAAACTAGTCTTTTTTATATCTAAAATACACTTAGCACCACGGTGACAAAACAGGCCGATTCAGTCACACATGGGTCCGCAGAGCACGGTGTTACACAGCACTCAGGAGCTGCAGCACTCAGCCAGAGACCTCCCCGAGCCCCCCAGCTTCCCCTGTCTGAGCTTCGTGACAAGAGTGTGGGAGGGAAAAATGAGAAGCGTTTGTCTAATGCCTCGGGGACAACTTGTTCTTCCCAGCAGAGAATGCAATGAGCACCCAGGTCACTTTCCACCTTTCTACCACAACCTAGGAGCACTTGGCAGTTCACAGTTCCTCTTATGCTGTAGCTTCTGATTCTCAACCACCTTGAAGTCATTTCTCTCTTCCTCCCATTAGGAAAATTTCATCCAAGATTTAGTGAATCACTCAGCTCACCTTCTTCACTGCTGCAGTCTCAGCAACCTTGCATTGCTTGTGCCAGAGATGTACGTCTCTCAGCCCCGTGAGAGCTTCTCAAATGAATTTCAAGTTTTATAACGGCTGCAGAGGGTCTTCATTCTTCAGTATCTCCTACAGATCTTGGGCTGGGCCATCAGGCCAAGCACTGTGGCTGACCAGCTTATTTCTTTAATGCAGACACGTCAGGGAAGGGGAGAAAAGAGAGGAACACTGGAGACTGAGGCAGAGGAATGTCTCTCTAACCTGGTAAGTTAGTCACAGATCACACTGGCCACAGCAAGTTGGACCAATGCTTGCTCCTTGACTTGCAGGACATCGTCCCAGTGAGTTTAACACTAACCAAGCATTTACTCCTTTATACACTGTCCTGGTTTTGGCTAGGATAGTTAATTTTCTTCCTGGTAGCTGCTGTGGTGCTACGTTTTGGATTTAGGGTGAGAATAATACTGATAACACGCTGATGTTTTAATTGCTGCAGAGCAGTACTTTCCAGCTCCTGGTGCCGCCCTGCCAGTGAGGAAACTGGGGGTGCTCTTCCTCCGAGTCCCAGTTACTGAGCTACAATCTCAGTATCTCTGCTAGGTTCAGATAGGGAACTACCCACAGGGCATGCAGCACAGCTCCAGGCCATTCCTATCTCACTCAGTGCATGCCGATCTGTAAAACTACATTTGGCACACTGCTGTGACTCTTCTCTGAAGATTAGACTAGGCTGGTTTTTAAACCATGCAAGATTAAAATAGATCTTGAAACGTTTCAGAAGAGCAGAGATCTGAATTCCAGGAGGGTGGTAATCTTTCACACATGCTCCTCCTGCAGTTCCTCGGCAGCCTTTAGTGCGCAGTCCTAAATAACTGCTGTAGGTGGCTGAAGTCCATCAGCGGTCACTATCACTTCCACGTATGAAGCCTACAAAATACTTTGGTACTTTGGGGATTGCAGTCACTGGTAATCCAACGTCTAGTATTTTTGCAAAGTCACATGGAGAAAATATGAGAATGCAAGCATTACCATTTGACATCAAAGCACAGAATCCAGCTACGGAGAACAAAGCACTTCTGCAGGTATTTTTCATCCATGCCAAACAGACCACAGCTATTTTTTAAAGAGTTAAAGATTAACAAGCTACTTGCTTCAAGCTGACCTCCATCCCTCCAATGGAAAACATCCCAAGTACTTCCAGGCCACAGCAGCTATGAGTAGTGGGTTTTTTTTTTGTTGCTTGGTTTTTGTGTTTTGTTTTTTTTTTTTTTCTTTTTTTTTTTTTTTTTCCTCCCTCTCCAGCTAGAACTGAAAACTGTGGTCAAGAAGTAGAAATGACTGGCCTGGTAGACGAGGGAAGAACAGCGGGTGTTGCCTGCCTGAACTTCAGTAAGGGCTTTGACACTGTCTCCCTTAAGATTCCCAAGTAGCAGCTGATGAGGCATAGACTCAATGGGCAGTGAGGGGGATTGAAAACTGGATAAATGTCAGGCACAGAGGATAGTGACCAGTGGCATAAAGGCTGGTTGGAGTTCACTAACTAGCAAAGTACCTGACAAGTCAACACTGGGTCCAGCCCTGTTTAATGTAAAGGAGAGAGCTGTGAACGTGCAGCCTGCAGAAGAGGCGGCTCAGGTAGTTTCTCATCAGTGTATATATAAATACCTGAAAGGAAGGTACGAAGAGGATGGAGCCCAGGGCAGGAGCAGAGGCAGTGCTGTTGGACCAGGTATACTCCAGAGGTCCCTTCCAAACTAATCCATTCTGTGATCCTGTCTCCTGCGTCAAAGGCTAAGCACCCTGGTTTGAACTTCACATCTCTCGTTATCTGTTTCGAAATGTGACTCTGAACATAGATGGAGAGAGAAAAGTTAACGCACAGACTAACTCTGCAGTAGCCACTTCTGAGGCCGTAAGATGCTCAGAACACAGGCGGAAGGGTGAGAAGAGCACACATGCTAATTCCTGATGTCCAGGAGTAGGACAGGGACACAACATCGAGATTAAAGTGTCAATGACCAGAGATGTAATTAGAGAGCTTACAGCTGGACAATGCAAGGGAAGACAAACACAAGCATTTTTAGAAAACAACTGTGTCTATTCTGAGCTTTTTCCTAGAACATTCAACCTCACACTTCATGTTCTGCATCCCACTCTCTCAGTCCAAAGTGAATGAGAACTTTGTACCCCACAATGAGCACAGAAACTGAGCACAGAACAGCTCAGAGCCTCTGTCTGTCACTAGCAGCAGTGCCGATGTGTTGGATGGGGGATGACATCCCGGCACAGACAGATACCAGTCTTCCACACTCTCCTGTGAAGGAAGACAGGGCACACACAGAAGATTGCTGCAGGCACGTGTTCCTGCTTGCTGGGGGTCAGGAGGGGCCACGGTTTGTACACATTACACAGAGGTTGCAGAGAAGGGGATGGAAACTGAACAAAGGTCCACTATCCTGCCCAGCTCCCTTACAGGCATTCGTACCGCCGTAACAGCCTTTTCCAGAACGAGGCCATGTGGAACGTGTCCAGCTGCAGCCTCCCAGTAAATGATTCAATACCTACATCTGCGTTCAGAAGGGGCAAGTCATTCTTTTACTTGAAGCCAGTAACTGAGGCACCGTGAGTGTTCTGGATCCATTTACTGTAAAGGTATACACAACACACTCTCTTAGATGAGAATCGCTCACTCCTTCCCTCTGCATGTGTCCAACTGCTTCAAAATCCCTTCTGGTAGCCTTTTTCTGCTCCAATTTTCTTTGTCCGAAAGTCTGAAAGTCTGGATGGTTTCCAGAGCTGAGATGGTTTGCAGCTGTTGGTGCGCTGCAGAAGCCAGGCGTGCTTGTAACCAAACAACCCACCACATCACTTGGAACAGCCCTACCTCAAGTCACAAGCTGGGTAGCAACTGAGCACCTTACCACTCCTAAGATGGACAGTCCCTTGATCATCAGACTGATGTGTGTAAAGAATACATTTGTATCTGTCCGAGATGCATGGAAAAAAAGACAGCTTGCTGCCTTTATGCATGGTCACATCCGCACCTCTCACGCAGGATCACACGACCAGAGGCCACCAGTATTTTTTTCCAGACCTCTGGCTCAAAGACAGAACCATATGTCAATAGGAGCCACATGCAGCAAGCAAGGCTGTTTCAGAGCACAGCCTGTGGTAAAGAGCGGCAGCCTGACACCCTGCTGCAACGGATTATACACGGGAATATGACACAGACTTCCATCTGCAATTTAGGAACTCTAGAAAATACATACTTGGGTGTAGATAATTCTAACAGTGCTAAGATATCTTACAAGTGCATCTCAAAACACCAGCTTCAAGATTCTGCTGAATGCACGTGACTTGCTCCCACCTGCAAGATCGAATGCAGACCTTGAGGATAAGAAAACAAGACAAACATCTTCTCAATGTTTACTAAAATGTTCTAGTAATATAGACACTAATATTGTTCCGTGGAGCATAAGCACTTTTATACTAGAGCTGAAAAGCTCAAACTGCATGTTCATAGCCAAGTGCAACACAACAAAGGCAGTTGTTTCATGCATAATGGAGGGACGGCTTCCAAGGCAAACGGCCTCAGCCCTCACACTTAGCTAGCATCCAGATCTTAGTGCCACGAACTTCTGAGGTAGATCCCACGGAAACTAAGTTTTTCCTTCCTATGCAAGTACAGAACTCACACAAAGCCCTTGTCTTCAGACTTTTGGAAATTAAGCTGCCTTAAAGTTTCCTGCCTGCTTGCTACCGACACACATCTACATTTTCCCTGGATCAACCCCGAGTGTGCAGAGGTGAGATAACTCTACTGGATCAGACACATCCTCTCCTGGGGAAATGGATCTCCCAGCTTGCAGTGCCTTCTGCATACCGTGCCCAGAACTGCCGCACTGTTCTACCTCTGCTGCACGGGCAGAAGGCAAAATGCTGCTCATTATGAAATGACCATCTTGTGAAGGAGAAGTGCACTACAACCCCGGCTGTTAAATACCAAGAACTTGCTGCAATGGAGTATGACACATTTACTTTGAGGTTCTTCAGCTCCAAAACCAAGTGGAGAAGCATTTGAGTGAGAAATCACGCAAAGTATGCTTTCACACGGACACTATCTCCTCAAATATTACTACTTTCACAGATTTACACACAACACCAAAAAAAAAAAAAAAGGAAGAGTCACTCAGGAGGATCCCGGTTCACGAAGAGGTTTGTCCACTGAGCTGATGGTAAGCTGCATCTTGCATTTGCTCTTACACAAAGAGAGCAGCTGCCAAGTTTACACATACGGCTGCACGTCGTTCTGGCTCACCGACGCTCGTTTGCCTGCTGCAGGAGAGGTGAGCGGTTAATTTCTTCCAGGTTAGCATTAACGGTGGAAGCCAGTAGTTTCTTATCATCCATACCAGGGGAACGGAACTGCATCTGCCACAAATTGTTACCTAGCCTCATCTCCCTTGCTTTCAGATAAGCATTGCTGCTAAAGACCCCAAACCTGCCCATTAACACTACCTAAATAAAAACAGAAATCCACAAACCAATTTGGATCCAAAGACACCTGGCAATGGTGACTCCCTCGGGCACCTCGTGTGAAGGCCAGCCACCTCACTGTTACAGGTGCACGGCCTCTTTCCAGCTTGGGTTTCCCTGCCTCAGCCTCGGTCAGTCAGTACTCTCACCTCTACCATCGAGCCTCCTGAAGCCCAGATGCGTTGCATCCCTGCGGTTACTTTCACAGACTCTGCACAGAGTCTTGCAGAATACAGTCACGTGCCATTAATTTAATTTGTCTCTCCTCTACTACCTGAATCAGTTGGTCTATCGTTTTTTTTCCCCGGGAATTTAGACTAACCAGTCTGCAGTTATTTATGCTTTGCCATTTGTCCTTTATATGTAACCACACCAAACAAGCACCTTAAAAAGTCTCCTATCCGTTCCAGCACCTCTTGCAAGTTCAACACGTAACAACAAGGCACAAAGCTTTAAAAAAATCTCACTGAATTTGTGGAAAAACTTACAGATTCTCTGTAAAGGCAAACAGCACTTCATCCTTGCGTGTTCGAAAAAGAAAAAAAGACCAGAGAAGTTGGAACAGGCCACCAGACTTTACCAAACACTCCTGGACTGTTAAACATTAACACCTTTCTGGACGACGGACCTATTCTGCAACTATATTTTCTTTCATTTGTAATAAACGTTAGAGCTTAAGCTATGCTAGTCGTGGATTTTTTCCCCTCTCAATGTTTTGAACATCTCTATCAACTTTTCTGGATGTCTGACCTCCAGATGTTTTTTGTCTTTTCTCCCCCCATCTGTCACCTTCTTTACCGTCCCCCTTCTGTAGGAAGGTTATTTCCACCTGCTTTATTTGCCAATGAACGCGCCACACTCTTCACCCAATTCCTCATTTTTCCTCCTCTCAGCAGATGACAGAGCTGTTCTGTCAGGGCTCGCTTTGCCGAAACGAAAGCATTTGTCTGCCTGCCCGTTAGGGCACTGCTTTCCAGTTTCACCTGTCAGTCCTTGCATATCAGGGCTGGGAAATGATAGCGATCTCATTTCCATCGCTGGGAGGAAACAAACAGAACAGGAGGCAAGGTGCGTGGCTCCTAATAACCAGGCTCTGAGGGGGGAGGGCAGCGACGGGCACACCGGTTTTCAGACAAGTAAAGATCTCCTGCCCATCACATACACTTCTCTCTCTCAAAGCCAGGAAGAACGTGGCTATGGCACGAGCATTCTCTATCTTTTGGGGAACCATTCCATCTTAAAATGTCATTTCTGTTTTGAAAATCGCTTCACTAGGTTCTGAAATAGAATGATTAAAAATAAAAAAAAATAACCACCCTTTTTTACATAAGAAGAACAGCAGCTGCACTTGGAAGCATTTTGCCCCAAGCAGTTATTTTCCCTGAAGTACGAAGCTGTTGAAAGTATTGGCCTGAGAGTGGGAACATCACCCTCAGCACAGGTGTCTGACAGAAGACTGAACGTACTGAAACTGCAACCTTAACGATGATTCACTTCTGTGAAACAAGTCGCTTCCAGTCAGGAGCTAGGTGCAAAAAGACAGGCTATGTAATAGGAGTTTTAATCTTGTATCATCACCGTGACAAGCTGATTTATTTGGAATTCCACCTGGGCAGGATATAATTTACCGGGTTGTCATGGAGATGCGCTACCACTCCACGCAACCACCTTGCAAACTCAAACATGTACACGCAGATCGTCTGAACTGATAACATTCAGCACATACCTGGAATTCCAGCGACACACTTATTACTCGGCACTTTCACGAGCTGGTTTACAACGGGGATAAGATTTAATTTCCTGCGTATATAGGAAACCAAACTGCGCTTGCAGGAACAGCAGAGGTGGGGGGACACATGCTGCGTTTACAACATAATTAACGCTACTTCCCTCTGCAAAGTTGCAAGCGGAGTTCAGGATCCAGGCGCTCGAAAGTGCCGTCCCTAAAATATTTGTGGAGAGGCACCACTGGAAGATGGGAGAACATCTGGCTGCAGGAGCCGGCGGCTGGGCAGCTCGCTTCGGTACCCGCCAGCCGCGCATGGCAGGCGTCGTGCTCCGAGCTGCCTCACCTTCAGCTCCGAACCGGGAGGCACCCAAGCCAAGACGTGAGGAGCAGCCACCTCCAGGAGAGGCAACTCGGTAATGACTCGGCGTGAATCGCTGCCGTGAGCCCGTGGCTCGCTGCGGACAGGCTGCCCGCGGTGTGCCCGCTCTGGGGGTTATGCCAAGCCCGCTGGAAGAGCCAGGCTCCCGCAGAGGCAGGCCGGCAGGCGAAGCTCGCCCTGCTGCCGGCCCCGGGTCCCGCACCCACCTTCTCCTTCCCCGCGGCGGCCGCGGGCGGCTCGGGGCCCTTCTTCTTGCTGTCGCCGATGTCCACCCTGATGAGGCGGTGCCGGGGGGAGATGTAGCGGCCGTCGGGCGGCGTGCCGGGCCGCCGCTCGCTCTGGCTGCGGAAGAGGTGCGGGGAGCCGGGCGCGGCGGGGCTGGCGGCGCCGCAGGACGAGGAGGAGAAGAGGCGCGGGGCCGTGTCGCCGGGCTCCTCGGGCCGGCACAGGGCGCGCAGCTTGCGCAGGGACGAGCCGGGCCCGCTGTAGGGGTCCTCGAAGTCGCGCTCCTTCTGCGCGCGGTAGGCGCGGAGCAGGTCGCTGGTGTCGTCGCGCAGGTGGCGCTGCGGGAAGCCGGGCGAGGCGTGCGGGTGCTGCTGCGGGTGGCGGTGCGGGGCGTGCTGCCGGGGGTGCTGGAGGTGCGGCGGCCCGTCGGGGCGGGGCGCGCCGCCCGCGCCGTTGCGCTTCTCCCGGTAGTCGGGGCGCGGGGGCTGCGGGGGGCTCTTGGTCTTGTTGTTGCCCAGGCTGAAGTACTTGTTCAGCCATTTGGCCATCGTCCCCGCCGCCCGAGGGCCCTCAGCGGCGGACGCTGCCCCCGCCGCCCTGCGCCGCAGCTCCGCTCGCCGCCCGCATGGAGGAGCCGGGTGGCGGGGCGGCGCGGGACCGGCCGCCCCCCTCCGCTCCGCGCCCCGCTCCGCTCCGCGCACACGGGGGCTGCGGGCCCCCGGC
>CM021797.1:49904625-49942663 GCA_011076525.1 Nettapus auritus | reverse complement strand
TTTTCTTTTCTTTTCTTTTCTTTTCTTTTCTTTTTTCTGCCTAGCTGTGTTACTCTCACCTGCATCTTTAGTACTCATCTCTGTAATGATTTGGTCTGTCCTTGGAGAAGGCTGGAGGCACTGAATGGGTATTCAAATGGGGATAGCAATATCCTTAGGCTGATCTCTCTAGGCCCATCTGTGGCCTCTGCAACAAGAAAGAAATTAATCAGACCAAAGAACTACCAAGGTGAGAACTTTGCTTGTGGTTCTTCAGTTGTGGGTACTAATCCGGGACGGGAGGTTCTGGTTCTTCTTCTGTTCTGTCTACACTGCACAGGTGGGATTCAGCTTCAAAAAGAACGAAGTCCTTACCAATTACATGTCTGGGAGGCTTCCATCAGCCAGAATTGAGACCCATCGACACAAGCACTAAGAAGCTGGCTAATCTTTTCCTCCCTTTGGGATCACCCTTTTCATCCTTTCAGTTCAAACCATTCAAAACTATGACAGGGTTTTTCAGACCCATACTTTCACATAAAGGACTGCCTCCCTGTTGCTTTCTCAAGTCCATGAATGCAGAGAGATGAACAAGCTGGGGATCTGCAGCTCAAGATCTCTGTTCTTTTGATACAGGACGAAGCTCTGCAGAAGACCATCACAGTTTGATTCGGAGCCACGGACAAGTGCTTACCTCAAGCAGAGGTCCTAACTTGCCTTCTGCACAGAAGGGTGGCCTGAAACTGGAGTTGAAACATATGCCTCTTTTACAGATGGGAAGGGCAATGTTGTACAGTGTTCAGCGACTGGAGCAAAGATGTAAGGAGCAAGTCATGTTTTGCACTATTGCTTGTAATCATTTGGGCCCTCTTCTTATCTTGTATTTTATATTCCGAATGAGGGAGAGGAGAGGAAGCCCTTATCAACACGTCATTACAAGTTGACTGTGCACTGCCCTGCTTGCATTTTTGCATTGTTAAAGTCCAACATCAGAGCCATGCCTGTAATATACCTGACACGCCCACCTTCAGTTGTGATTTCTGAAGGCAGCACAAAGTCAATTGTCTCCACGAGTTAGTTAAAGATGGATTGGATTTTCACATTAACTTTTTCCCTGGTCTTGTGGGCCATTTTAACCCTTCTCTTGGAACATTCACACACTACAGGAAGCATCGTTGTCTTTTGAATGCAAATAAATTTCTTGCTTTTGGTCATCACATTGAGCAGCTTGCTTAAGATAAGCCTGCCTAAGTGTTATAGTGTCCTCCTGCGAACAGAGCTCCCCGATTATGAACACGGGGCTCAAATATAACTCCTTCCTGGCAGGACTTCCTGCAGCTTGTGTGGAAAGTTGCGTAGCATGCTCCCTTACTAGTCTGGGCAACTGGAAACATTTCCCTTTTAACATTCCTGCTGCTGTTTGATCATCTCTGCACTGTCAGCATATGCACCTTGCCTGACTGTTGCTTTTCTTAAGGCAGCCTTTCAGCCTGAGATCCACCCCGAGAAGTGTCCAGGTTCTCACCTGGCTAGTAGCAGGGTCTTTCTGAGGGTTGAAAGACTCCCAGGAGTTGCTGTTTCTAGGAATGGACCCTATGCAAGTGTGAGTTTCTGTCCTGAAGCAAGACGGGTTTCAATTTCTTTAAAACTCCAAGGACCTCATTACTCAGAAGCCTAGCTCTCTAAATACTCCCGAATTCCTGTTCTGCCAGTCTTTCCACCAAGAATTTGGCTCCAGAGTGGACGCATGGGAAGGAAGTTAAGGCCCCAGGAGTACCCTGAACTCAGTCCCACAGCTGTCCCTTATGGCTAAATGAGGAATTACATTTTCTACCCTGCCTTTATAGGCAGCTTGGAGTGAAGTGAGACAAATGCTGCTGATGCCAGGCAGTTCATCTAATACTCCAGAGGTTCTTTTAATCTATCTACCATCAGATCTCATCAGCGTGTCTGAGTAGGAAAGATAGGGAGACTGGACAACCTCAGGAAAAGCCAAACCTGGGTGACGCTTTGTGTGAATGAAAATAGAAGAATCTGCCAGACAGCATAGAAGGAAAATGAGTTTAATATTTTAGTTGCCTGCTGAGCATACCAATCTCAGAAGTTGCACCAAGCTGAGCTGGCAGGGACCACAGCCCCCCTGGGTGCTTTCCAGCACCAGTCTGCTAATGCAGGGTGTACATGTGCACCTGCAGCACTCCTGGTATCAGCTTTGTGTCTCATGGCTCTTCAGAGGAACCAAGCTTCACCTTTTCAGAGCTCTTTGAATGGGGTTACGAGTTCTGGTTGGTTAGCTTCTGTATTATTCATTTATTATTTATTTTTACAGCTATGAGAATGGAAGATTAGAAGTGAAAAATACAACTTTCTGCTTCTGCTTGGCTCTTCGTCTGTCGAAGCAGAAACACTAGGAGAGGGTTTGCAATTTGTTCCAACTTTGAGAATGAGTAATACTGAGACTCTTACTGCCATTGAGACCAAAAGAAGAGCTAGCATTTGATACATATATTTTATTACTCGCTAGCGTATATTATTTTAAATTTGTGCTAAGTGTGCACACTGCTAATTATATTAATTTAGTTAAATAATGAAGTTAAGGAGCAGCTTCTTGGGAATTTACAAGACATTTGTTTCCTCACAAGTTTCTGGTTTCCATGTGTAATAAATATGCTGTACATTTTAATTGCATTTCAAATTAACATAAAGAGGAAAAAGGAGCAAGGGACGTGTGGAGCAAGTAACTTTCTGGGTTAATAAACATGCAAGCAGTGTTGCCATATATAATTCCTCTGTTTTTATAGAAGAAAGCAAGTCCATTATTTTCCTAAGTTGATCGGGTCTTCACACTGGAATACCCACAAGAGGGTTGTAAAGTAGGAATGATTCTGGCTTTTGTGGCTTTGGGCTAGGCAAAGAGTTGCAAGCATTCAACATGTTAAGAACTGCCATCACAAAACACAGAAATGTTCTCGTTCTTGATATGCTTCTTTCTTGGTGACTAATGTTGGCTATTTCAGAAAGGGTGTGTAGCATCCATAATGCACTTGGATTTCTCCTAATTGTGCATACTGCACCACATTCGGGTAATGATTCCGGATCAGTTTGGACCCACAGCCTATCAAAATTCTGAACATTTTCCTTTTTGTGTATGTGTATGGCTAAATGTGAAATTACTTGGAAGATCTGATATTTCTGCCTTTCAGAAAGACCCGTGAAAACTGATTTACTCCTGAGTAGGTGGGAGTGCTCATGCTGTGATCATGTTTTAGTTATTTAAGTCCAACCAATTCTTCCCACATTGTCATGCTGCAGGAAAAGAAAGGCAGTTTTTATTCCTCTTGTATTTTTCTTTTCTGATGATCCCTCCAAGAACCAGTGTGGTTCATTTCCAATTTCTTGTATCTTATGGGCAAGGTCAGATCTTGAAGTGTTTTTTTTGTTTGTTTGTTTTGTTTTGTTTGTGTGTGTGTGTGACCTATAGATGTTCTGTAGAACTTGCAAAAGCAGCTCATAAAGCCAGCTGTCATTAAGATACAGTGTGTTTGCAAGAGTTCTGAAAATCTCTGGCACAGGTGACCAACATGTGCTGCATTATAGAATTACTTTGGGCATGGGCACTCTGGAATCATAGGAACTGAGCTTTGCATTCCCAGCAACCCTTCAGAAAATGATCAGGTCTAACAGCGATGTAGCTGCAGCAGCAGAGGATTCTTCACGGGTTGTAAAATTTGGCCTGATCTTGGTTCAGCCTGTGAGGCTGAGTGTTAAAGGGCTCAAGTGTGAACTGTACTCATCTGGGTAAACAGGAGCTCTGTCACTATGGTGTAAGGATGTTTCCCTGCTTTACGTTGTAATGTGCAATGATCTCAAAATTTCCGGCTTCTGCTCTGAGCTCCAGTGCTGCACACAACTTCATGGAAGTTATGGGACCTCTGCCCGATGAAGAAAAGTTGGGCACTGCTACAGGGGCTCAAAGAGGCATAACGATCTCCATTGCCAAAATTCAGACCTCAGCTGGAGATGGCCCTAAACATGCAGATTTTTACTGGCCCAGCTTTGAGCAGGAGGGTGGACCAGAGGGGTCTAGAGGTTTCATCTGACCTAAATTATTCTGTGCTTCCGTGAAGCTGCTCTCTTTTCCAAGTACTCCCCAGCTCCTGTGCTCCTTTGCTGCATAAGATAAAACATGTTCTGACCTGGAAACCTCTGTTGGCACAACAGGAGGATTTTCCAGGTGGATATACCTGATGGCTGCCCTGCTGAGTTGTCATTATTCTTACTGAATTCAAAGCTGTTGTGCTACTTTGAGTCTTCCCATTATCTGTGCCTTACAGTTGACTGTAGTTGTTTTTGTCCATGCTTCTCACTTACCTACTCTTCTTGCATCCTTTGCTTCTCACTTACCTACTCTTCTTGCATCCTTTTGAGAGGCCTTCAAGCTAGCCACTAGCTGTGAGTATCCTACATAAATTTAAGTCATCAATGTATTTCGCCAGTTCAGTATTCAGACTCTTTTAAAGGTAATTATTAGTGAGCATCAGCAGTCCTAACACAGACTCCATAAGCATGCTGTTATTAACCTCCTTCAGAGGTGAGAATTGGCCATTTATTTCTTCTCCTCATTTCCAACCTCTTAAACAGTGGTTAATCCCTCACAGAACTTTAACTACTATTATTTTGTTACTTCTTTTCCTGTGGGAAACAGCATAAGAAGCCTTTCAAAAGTCTAACTAAATCCTAACCTCAGGTTGCGCTTTATCAATTACCTTATCTTTTTCATTGAATTCTAACAGCAGTGAGGCATGGCTTCACCTCCCAAACCTTATTTTCACACTGATCCTGGGGCTCTGCGCATGTTCATTTTAAGTGACACACCTCAGGGTCTGAAGATACTTAGCTCTTCCTGACCATACTATCTGTTTTCAAAGGAACTTATCAGAATTCTTTGCAGCCTGGTGAGTTACAAAAGCCAAAAAACTCATCACCTCTACTGGAGCACCTTTGTGGTTACAAGGCAAATGAGACCATGTATTGCCTAGGAGAGTGCTGGGTTTTCTGAGCAGTATTCAGTCCATGTAAAAAAAGCTACTGTTTACACCATACTGGCGGTGGCAGTGAGGGCCACCCTTTGCTATATCTGAGAGCGTGCCCTCTCAATGACAGACAGAGAAACAAGAACTAATTAACAGTATCTCAAAATTGCCAGCTACATTTTTTATCCTGGTTTTAGTTCTAGGATAACACAGCTACCACAGCTATGACTGCACACCGTTTGTAACATCTATCAGTCTAGCCTAAGGCAGTAAAAATGTTGTCTTCACTCTTCCACACTGTTCTTGCCTGAGCTCTACCCACTCACGACTGTTGGGGGAGGGGGAAGAGAAAAAAAAAAAAAAAAAAAAAAAAAAAGAGGCAAAGGAAGCCAGATTTGTTGACATCTCCCCCTTTAAATCCATATATATGTGGCTGCTGCAAAGATTGAATGCTGGAACTGACAATCCCTGACGTCAGCTGCATCCCTAAAGCACTAGAAATGTGTTGGACACCAAATTCTGACAATACCTCATGTAGTGCATTATTGGACAGGGAGATTATGCAGAATAAGCAGTAACACCATAATACGATTTGTCATTGTAGTGGCATAGGAATTGTTTGCACTGAAATATGTTATTGGTAAAAATAGATTATCTTGTTTCTCTGCATTTTGTATTCATTATTATTCTAGCTAAATCTCCATTTCATCAGAAAATGTATGCAATACTATGAAATTGTTAAATTTTCTTGTTCATATGCACAGTTTAGTGATTGCGTTGTAGTCATTAGCCTCTAGTGTTGTTGAAGGTGAATATAGAGGGTAGGAAATATTCCCTCACCATTCAAAAAGAGGAGTGGAGCCATGTTATTCTAGTGAAATGACACAAATGAGTAGCCACGGGGAGAAAAAAAAGGCTGAGAGATGGAATTCAAAAATCAAAACCTGCTCTTAAGATTAAAGAAGAGGATAGAAACCGAGATTATTAAGTGGTCAACACACTGCAATAGCACCGTAGGAGGAGGAAAAGCATGACAAGAAACCCGAGTAAATAGGAGAAGACGTTGCAGCGGTGTGTTTGCCAGGTTAATCAGTGTTGTTCTTTTAACAAAAATCCACTGGACAAGGCCAGACAGGCCAGCTGATAGAGCAGAGGCCTTCCACCGACTGCATTCAGAAGCAGGGCCTGACCATGCAGATCAGAAGCTTGCTCATGTGCAACCCATACTGAATTAAGCTGGAGGAGGATTTGTGAAGAGGGAGGAATTCCAGTGTCTTGTGTGCAAGGAACATCATTCACATGATATTGGCATGTAAAAAGTAGTCATGCTTTAGGAAAGAGAGTAGTAAACCAGCGTCAGGCCATTCAACTTACAGAAAAAAAAAAAAAAAAAAAAAAAAAAAAAAAAAACACATTTGGGGTGCAATCAACTCAGTAGGGTTTTTTTGTGGTCTGAAACAGCACCAACCAGTTATTAACCACAACATTTACCTTAAAAGGCCAGTTGTGGAATGCAAGAAGAAATGGGACTCCGGCATTTATTCCCAGGAAGTTCTGGTTCTTCAGGAAGAGCCTTGAGTAAAGCCTGAAGACTTTTGTCTACGCTTAGCAATACCTACTCTAGTCAGATGGCAAAGGAGGGTTATGAAACAACTGGAGAAAACAGAAGTGCACGGATGCAACTACTCCCTTGGTAACAGAGCAATGTGTCACCTATCTTTGGAGGGAGAGAGACTAGCTCTCCTGAATCACTGGTGTGCAGATTTTGGTAATGAATGGTTACAAAAAGGGAAAGTCCATTTGCTTCCAGCCAGGCTTGAAGCAGTTTCACTGGAGGATCTTTGCTGTTGAAATGTGGAACTTAGGCTAACAGAAGGATCAGGCGGTAACAGAGCATCACCACTTACAAGTAGCTGGAGAGTAATTTCAGATCTTTTTTTAACTGCACCAAAATGCATAGGGGAAGAGCTGTTACCTCAATTTCTCTTCACATTCATTTGTCAGGTATGATATAAGAGTTACAGAGTATGGATCTGTTGAGTCCATCCTAAAAAGGCCCGTTCAGCCACAATTGCTAACATTACTTTGCATGAAGGTACACACTGCTTTTGACTGATATTACTGAGCATTTCAAAACATTGGACATGAAATCCTGCCGCCCCCTTCTCTCCTTCACTGTGCATGTCTTCAGCAAGCTGTGGATTTAACACTCACTGATATAACAGCCCAAGTTTCTTCAGTGTTTTTGACAGATTATGTAAGACTTAATCTAATTTTATAAACTTGCATGTCCTGTCATTGTGGAAGAAATTGAAGGTTTCTTCCAATAGACAGAGAAATCCTTAATAAAGCATAGGGAAAGAGGCAATGGCCCAGGCATTCTACAGTTAACAGCATCATGAAAATCCTTACCAAGACTAGAGAAAGTGTTGGTCAGACACACTGCTCAGTACCTCAGGAACAATGAGAATTAATGGCAGAAAACACACTTAGCAGCCATTGCAAAGACTGAGTTCTATGGAAACATGGAGCATAATTCGGTAATTAAAGGCTGGACTATAACACCTTCAAGTAAGTTGTTAAATTAAGTTTCTGCATGCAACTTTAATTCTACCATTACCCAATTCTGCAATACAAGTGGCATATTCTGTTGTTGCTCCCATTTTAACATTGACTTCCTTCAAGTAGAAGAGTGGATTAATGATTCTTGAGGTCCTGTGCCATGTTATTTTCAGTTACCATGGAAAGAGGAACTACAGTTTCTCCAGCTTGATTATTTAGATTGGCTACACATCTGCCTTTATACATCTGTTGGGAGATGGGCCTGAAGATTTTGCTGTTAATTTCCTGCTCATTGTGGATCTAAGGAAGAAGAATACTCCTGCCAATCCTGACCAGGTGCTGCTACAAGAGGCAGCAAAAGCCATTTACCATGAATTGGTCTGGCCTGGTGGAGTTCTATGGATTAAGCAAATTCTGACTGGCAGTGGCATGACATATGACAGGATATTGCCCTGTTTTAGCCACAGATAGAAAGATACACTGCTGTCAAAGTCCATACAAATCCTTCTCCAGTTAGTGTGTTCACTGATTCACAGCTTTTCAGTCATGTCCCCAAACCCGGCAGGAACAGAAAACATTTCTGTGGCTCCTGTTTGCACCACATTGGTGTTGCTTCTCAATACCAACATTTTCCTACAGTTATATTTAGCAGAGGACCTTTCTGCTGTAGCTTGTACATGAGAGGAGAGTAATCCATAACCAGACAGCACCAAGGTGCTTTGAAATAAACAAGCTCCTACCAGGAAAACATGCACACAGCAACTGCAGAGGCCTGAAATTCTGATTCCAGAAAAGTAGAAAATGGTTTGTTGTCTTGTATATAGGCATATGCTGCAGGACAACTAAAGCACTTCTCTTCCTTTAATATGCCTCCTAATGTGCCTTTAATATGCCTTCCCTTCCTTTAATATGCCTTTAATATGACTCCTATGCCTTGAATCGATGTCCTCCTATCAGAGATTTTATTCCTTCAGACTCTGTACAAGGTTAATTGCTTACTTTTATCTAGTGTCTGGCTTATGGATGCCCAGTCCTGGCCGTGTTACATAATGTGAGACTTCACAACAGCCTGACTATTAATCCAGACACAGATTTGCATTTTTCATGCTTGGAAACCATAAAAAGAGCTTTAACACAATCAAATTGTTCAAATGCAGTTAAATGGCAGACTTCTCAGTTAAAACAATGGTACTCACCCCAAAACTGTAACTCACTGAAATTAGGTTATCCTTCTGCACACTCTTATTGCAGGCTTAGCACAGACCCTTGAAGCCCTCAGAGTTCACAAGGGTTTTAAGAATATTTATGGCCTGTCCTTGGAGAGAACAGTGTCTACTGATTGTCTACTGAAGACCTCTTAACAGTCTGCAGTGTTCAGTGCATGTGCATCCATTTTGGGAAAAGAGTTCTTTGGAGAAAAATGTCGATGACTCTCAGTATCTCTCTAAAATACTCACTACAAATGCAAATGGAAGACGTCTAGGCATGTCACCTGGAGTCTGTGGTCTCTTTTAATAGGGAAGAGTGAAAAACAGTGGCTGTGTAAAAATAATTTAAAAAACAAAAACAAAACAACAACAACAACAACAACAACAACAAAACAATGTTTAAGGAAGTTTTGTACTTTTTCCTTTAACAAGGGCGAATAATAGTCTGCAGGAATTCAGATCAAACTTTCTTATTTAACAAGCCGACATAAAGGACAGCTTCTGAAATTAACCAAAGCAACAAAACTAGCGATTGCAAAATATTTCCTGAGGATCGTACCTCATTAAATAGCATAATCACTTAGAAAGGATTATGTAATGAAACAATAGACAATCGGTATTAAGTTGGTTATTATGTCACAATGTTGGCAAAACTCCAGCTGTCAGTACTAACAGCTATTTGCTTTTAAGGCACAGACCTGCCAGAAGCAGGGTTATTCCTGCCTGTCATTACTCATGAGACTTAAGGTTGTATGGCAAGAAACTAGCAGGAGATGAGCTTACATGCACACTGTAGATCTTAAGCAGGAAATAATTTGCCTACCCTTGCTTTCTCCAATGATCAACCACTTCTATTCTCAGAGTGGGGAGCAGTGTGGAACAGAAATTCCCAAAGTGAACTGGAGGAGAAACGTTCTCTGTAGGCTGAGAGTCTCAGGGAGGACAGACAATCTGTGCTCCACACTACTCCACGCATTTATTCTCACTTTGCTAAATGCTTGCTGGAAGAATGGCAAGCAGCAATAAAGGAAAATATAATTTGCTGCTATTCCCCACATGAAAGAACAAAACAAAACAAAAAAACACCAACACATAAAATGTGACATTTGTTGCCCAAAGGAGAAAATGTGACAACTCTAGGCATAATATAAGAGCCTGAAAAAGTGGATGTTCAGTAGATAGATGCTTCCTGACTTCTGAACTCCCTGCTGTCTGACCCTTTATTTTTAAAGCAAGAAAAGCTGTATATGCATTTCCCATTGAAATTGGTAGAGCTAATAGATTTTATCAGCTGACACTCGTTGCTGGACAGTAATGCCATTATGCACTTCTGAAATCTGAGTAGAGGCAGCTTCTATCCTTTTTTTGTCACCATGTTGCCAAAGACATTCAAAGATAATAGTTTCCCAAGGAGAGTGGGAAAGACAGAAAGTAACATGTTCAGAGCCAAGGCTGATGCTGTGAAAAAGGTTGTGCATTTAAGAACTCCAAAAATAGATTGCTCAAGACCCAGGAACTCCCACAGTGAAAGTGCTCCCACATGCCTATGCCTATTCTTCTTCTCTTCTCCTCTCTTTATACTTTGACCTCTCCTGACATGATTCTGATTGTTATAGTGCTCTGACTAGGGACAAGAATGTTTTCAGTTATTGAGGCATTAGTTTTCTGTGTGTGTGGCAATTATCCACCACTGCAAAGAAGACAGCAGAATCTTAAAAAAAAAAAAAAAAAAAAAAAAAAAAAAAAAAATGAAGAAAGCAGACAATTTTGGATCAGTAACAGCTTGGAGACCTATCCACTTGGCATTAATATCACATATATACATCAGTAATAAGTCCAAAAAAAGGCCTGTTCTTGTTCATGAAGGAAGTTAAAGATTTCTTAGACACAATGAGAAAGAGACAGTTTGAGACAGTGGGAAAGCGGAATGCTTCTTTAATATCCATTCTGATCTATTCCAGGAGTCAAATGCCACACAAATCCCAGAAAACAAATTGTGTTGTCAGTCATCCTTCATTGCTGGTTTGCAGAATTTGCTTTTGTGTTATAACATAAGCAAACCCTTTTCCTTTTCTGTCAGTGATATAGGCAGTTTCTGAGAAAAGACTGTGAGCTAGGTCTTAGGTTTATTTCCAGAGAAGCAGATAAGGAGGTAACATGAACGGACCAGAGGACTATGGTAATTTACATCAGCTGATGATGTGGCTCACAGCACTCTGACTTATGCTTTGGTTTCCTGAGGAGTTTTGAATTCAGTCAATGCAGGCAAGCCATTTACCTTATATATACCTTAACATCAAACCTCCATAACCCAACATACTTGACCAGCAGATTTCTGAGTGGCAGACAATTAAATGCTTAATCCCAGTTTGCCATCCAAAGTTATTCATTTATTTATTTTAAATACAGCCTCAGTATATCCTTAAAGCACTATGCCTAACCCAACAACAAATTTCTTCTCAGCTTCCCCTTTTCCACCTAACCAAAAAGGGCATCCTGGTTGCTTTCCATTCACTCGCTCAAACCCAAGCTGAACGTGGATCAGAGCAGCTGTAGCTGGCCATGTTTTAGCAGGTGGGGGAAAACTGGAACCAGTGGGCATGGTGGCAGATCCACTGCGCTCTAGCACTAGGGTGGAAAAAAGGCTTAGCTGAAGCTTGGCATGATCTGCAGCCACACCGCACCTCTTTTCTTCCCAGCAAAAGGCTTCTCTTCACAGGCCACTGAAAAGCTGACTGACTACATGCCCAAAAGTTTTAACAGCACAGCAGTAGTGGCTGGGCTTGTGACTTCACTTGCTGTCGTTAACAGAGGAGATTTTGAGAGGATTATAAAGTGGGGCTGGATTCTGGTCTACCTCAGAGGTTGCTGACACAGACCTCTTTAAAATGACAGACAGAAAAAGCACCATATTATGTGCTAGTCTCCAGTGACTGAATCCTGCTGCAAAGGACAACCAAAATGCCACCAAAATGAACAGGAAGGAATAAAAGTATCTTTATCTTTCAGGATAGTAACTTGAGAGAACCTTTAACACGGTTACCAGTTTGTTTATCACCCTTTTAGAACTCCTTTCCTTAAGAAATGGCACTTGGTCTTTTACACTAACTCGAAAAGGATCATTAATGGGAGTGTCAGAGCTTAACATTCTTTGAACTCCTGATTGTTAGTCCAGATGGTTATTATGTAAAAGGTAGAGCAATCCGTGTTCCACGAACCTGCTTAAGACAAAGCATGGAATAGCCATTATGGTCCTTAATTGCCATTAATTTTCTGCTAATGATAATGTAGCCCGCCTGTTTATGATTTCATCGAATGCAAGAAATTTCTGTCTCATTGTAATCTTGTGTATTCATCTGCTGCTTTTCCAAATTGTCCTATGATGACAAGAAGAGAGGAATGATTCTTAAACAGTTACAAAATTACAATAGCATAACTGTTCCTGTAATCAGAATACTGTAAGTGATATTTTTCTAGCAATAGAAGAGCCAGTGGGGAAAAAAATGCATTTTCCTTTCAAAGGAAACAGTGCAATTTCCCTGTTGCATTGTGGCATGATTCATCGTGAAAAGTCAAAGCATACCGTAAATACCGGAGGTAAAGAGTAAATCACTTATTTTGCAGTAGAATCATAGGAAGGGACCCACAAGGATCATTGAGTATATGTAAATACATGTACAGTACAATACGTGCACAGTACAGTACATATAAGTAAATAAATAGTAAAAGATGTAAGTCAATACATTTTATCTCCCGGTGTTGTTATAAAAACGAGTTTTTTAAAAAAGCCATAATAATAACTGCAAGAAAAACAGAGAGAAACAGAGAGAAAAAGAACCATCTTAATCCATACTTCCGTGTTGAAAATTTGCAAATAAGCCACTCCTTTAAGTAAACTGTGCTGATTGACAAGACCACAAGTTACAAATATTTCTTAACAGCTGAAGCCTGCATAGGCCTATGAGACTTTTTAAGATGTAGAGTTTCAAACCACCTTTCTGCAAAAGATCTAGAGTATGGCAGAAAGACCATATACATCCTGCTCATGACTCCTGGGAGTCCAGGATCAAACACCACATGGCCTGGCTGTCCCACCCCCTGTTCTTGACTCTAGATTTTATAATCATTTATAGTCATTTTATAATCATTTATAGTCATGAGTCCAAGCACTTCTTCCTTTTCTTCTTCCTTATCCTTTAATATATTCAGCATCATTGTTCTGGTCTCTGCTTGCACCATGTCTCATTCAATAGTCTTCCACACCAGTTTGTTGCAATGTAAGATCAACTTTACCAATAGTTAATATGTAAGATCAATGTAAGACCAACTTAACCAAAGTTAATAATCTCAACAAAATATGCTTCAATGCTGTCTTTCTTACAGTTTTTCCTAATCAACCTTCCATGTCTGGGAGTCTTCCCCAACAGCCAAATAGTTTTTTTCCCAGGTGTTTCATACACTGTCTGAAGTTTACCTTGAATATTATATACATCCATTTCAATTCTCCGATCTTGGTCTGCATATATACAGCAAATGGTGTTAATTAATACAAAGATACTTCTTTGAGTGAGAAACACATAATCTAATGTCATTCTCTTTTGCAGGGCTTCTTGAGATGCTTGTTTTACTACTAATTCAAGGCTGAAATTCTGTTAAGCATAACATTACCCATCTCTTTTAATTCTGATGCTGCTAGTCAGGATATGAATGCTTGAGAAATCTGGTGGAAGCCTGTTCATCAAATAACAAGTAGATTTTGCACAGAGCATTTTGTACTTCGTTTATTGCATTGGGTAAGTTTTGCCTGTTATTCTAGAAGAGGTCTGAATGTGCTGAGATGCCAGGAAAAAAAACCATACTAATGTACAAAGTGCCAGTCAAATTAACAGGCTATATATTAATAGCCTTCGAGCCATATACCCTTGTAATTCTTCATTCCCTGAGGTCTGATCATATAACAATTCTGACAGGTTGGTGCACGACCAGTAGTAATAAAAACACCATGCAAAATCCCAGAGCAAACAAAGCTACAATTTCTAAAAACAACCAAGAGGTTGTTGATATCAATAGGGTCATCAAAGTCTGTTTGCAGAGTTGTAAATTATACTGTCATCAAGGTTTGATCAAAAGAAATTCCTACAGATCACTCAGCTCTGCTGTGACAGGTGATACACCGCGCTTTGTGTCTGAATGTGGCGTGATCCCTTTACACTGGAAAGTGCAGATCCAGCTGAAGAGGCCTCTGCACTTTCACACAGTATTAGCAATTGCAAGTACTTGATAAGGTCCCTCCCAGCACTGATGAAGTGTGTGTTTTCAGTGGCACATCTTAATCTAGATCCAGTCTCCTGTTTCCAAGGAGTGACACACTTCAGTGATGGTTTCTGGAAAATGTTCTTTCAGGTCTGGGGAGAGTCTTAACACATTTCAGTAACACCCAACAATATTATAGAAGACCGTTATCTGTCAGTCTTAGGTTTGACTGCATGGGAGTTATGGGTGCTGTTTGAGACAGTCACACGGGTCTGCCCATTAAAATGTCATTGACGTAACAACCCCCAATTTCTATTCATGTTGCTTCTTACATATATAATTAATGGGAGAAATAACGTATCTGGACATTTCAGGTGTGTCTCCAAAAATCCTTGACAATTTAGTTTTCAAACCAAAGTTTTTCCACTCTACAACCCCAGTGGATTGGTGGTGATAGGCACAACGACACTTTGTGTCTATGTGTAGGCCTGTGTGAATTTTCTGCATTAGGTAAAATATGCAAAGAGAATGATATCTGGTATAAGAGGAATACCACATCCAGGAACATGTTCTCCTAGAAACTTTTTTTTTTTTTTTTTAACATTTTTTACATCTGCGTATTTACAAAAACATCTACCCATCCTGAGAATAAAATGAGAAGTATGTGAAGTACTAGGCTTTGATACGGAGATGTAAGTGCCATGTGAAATTTTAGATGTGAAGTTTCAAAGTGATCTTTATTTTCCAGTTTAACTTATTTTTAACTGGTTCTTCTTTTTTTTTTTTAATTATTTTATTTATTTTTTTTTTTTGCATTTTGCATTTTGCCCTGTAAGCTAGCTATGATAGGTTTCTGCTGGTGATTATTTTTGCTTCTTCGTACCACAAAAACCAAGAATCCCTTTGTCTCTATTTTCTTTGACGTAATGGTGAAGCTAAGTTTATTTATCCATGTCAAAGGTTCCTATGTCTGGAAATTACAGTTCTTTAGGATAAGTATAACAATTCTACTGCCAGACATCACTTCAAATTGAACACATCACTTGATCCCATTTTTTCCCAGTCATGTGCCATAATCATGGCATATAGAATGTAATGGCTTTTAGGATCCAGACAAGAGGAATTTTTGTTTGTTTTCCTATTTGTCTTTGATTTTTCTCAGTGAGGGATTACAAAGCTAAGGCAAGGGAGTACTATTTCTCAGTGAGTGAGTACTGAGCAAAAAGTTCTGAGTTCACAGCAAAAACATAGAAAGAGAAGTTTGAACATCCTCAGGAAGATGAAGATTTGACTTTAACCCCTCAAAGTCAAAAGCTCTCAAAACCTGTTACCTTGAGCTTCTGGGCCCTTGGAAAGCTGAGGAAACACAAAGCTGAGACTTGTACTTGGAAGAAGCATAGCAGAGGTTCAGATGTCTCTGAGAAGACAGAGCTTTGACTTTATCACCTCAAAACCTGGGCTCATAAGTGAGACAGCTCATTGACACTCTTGAAAATTACTCTGGAGCTTGATTTGAGATTTCAGAAGTCTCAAACTTAGCCTGCTGTCATTCACTTAAACAGAAGACTTTTAACTCATTTTCCCCTTAATTTTTTCCTACTCTTTATATATATATAAAACAAAACAAAACAACAACAACAACAAAATAAAATAACAAGGATTTAGCTTACTGCTGATGTGAATCCCAGCCAGGAGACATGGTAGGGGATAAAACTACATGCAAATGAGAATTTGAAATGAGAATTTCTCACTTCTGTGTGGTGGTGTCATACCATGTCTCCCTTCCAGTTCCAGTCTGGTTGATACTGCCAGTGTGCAGGAATTACTGAACACTTGGTGATAAGAACTTAATTTGGCTGTGCAGGGAAAAGTCACAGTCATCTGTAGTAGGCAGAACACAAGATCTCTGACTGGAGACAGGGTCTTGCAGGTTGCATTCCCATCTCTCACAGGCATATGCACAGAACTGGAGATTACTGGATTTTGGAAATGGAGTCTGTGCTCCTTCTCTAGAAAAGATTTCATGATGGTGAGCTGCTGTACTACATTACAGCATGGGTCACACAGCCACCCAAACACAGTCCTGAAGCAACTGTAAGGATCACAGAAGCACTGAATCACAGAATGGCCGAGGCTGGAAGGGACCTCTGAAGACCATGCAGTCCAACACCCTGCCAAGCAGGATCACCTAGAGCACATTATACAGGATGGCATCCAGGTGGGTTTTGAATATCTCCAGAGAAGGAGACTCCACAACCTCTCTGGGCAACCTGCTCCAGTGCTCTGTCACCCTCACAGCACAGAAGTACCCCCTCATATTCAGATGGTACCTCCTGTGCTTCAGTTTGTGCCCACTGCCTCTGGTTCTGTCACTGGGCACAACTGAAAAGAGACCCGCTCCACCCACACGATACCCCCCCCCCCCCCCCCAGAGATTTATACACATTGATGAGGTCTCCTCTCAGTCTTCTCTTTTCCAGGCTAAACAGGCCCAGCTTTCTCAGCCTGTCCTCATACAACAGGTGCTCCAGTCCTCTAATCGTCTTAGTAGCCCTCCTCTGGACTTGCTCCAGTAGCTTCATGTCCTTCTTGTACTGGGGAGCCCAGACCTGGACACAATACTCCAGGTGTGGCCTCACCAGGGCTGAGAAGAGGGAGAGGATCCCCTCCCTTGACTTGCTGGCAACACTCTTCTGATTCAGCCCAGGATACTGCTGGCCTTCTTGGCCACAAGGATGTGGGAAAAGGACCATGGTTCCCTGGTTCTCCAGCTTGACTGGAAAGACTTCTCAGCCTTCATTTTCCTCAGCTGTCTCTTCTGGTCTGTAATCACAGTAGGATCAGTGGAGAGTTCCCAGATACATGATTAATACAGGTAATGCTATGATGGATCAAGAAAAAAACATACGTCCTTAAGTAAGAGCTGTCATAATATCCAGGCTGACTATAGATAATTGTCATTATGCGTAAAGTGGGGATGAATCATTTTCCTCAAAGGAAGCTGAATGTGTTCTGTGTTCTGTGTTCTGGCACATGTGAAGTTGTCTTAACACCCAGTATTTTCATTGTAATTTCTGCATGGGAAGGAAGCCTTAACAGGAGCTCGGATGTCAAAGCAATAGACAGAGAACTTGCTAGCTGGAAGGTATCTACACAGAGGGCAGAGGTTTTATAGGTTTGCGATCTACTCCATCTCTCTGAGATGTGTCTGAAGATTGTTTTGTAACTTCCTGTTTGGTAGACATCAAAGCCAAATGCTGCACCTTAATTTCCCTACGGTCCAGAGCTCACTGTATGAACCCTTTTACATGCACTTGTATGACTTTTATCTTCCCTCAGGGGCAGCCACAGCTGAACCCTGTGGCCCAGGACCTTGGTTATCTTATGCATCTAAATTAGTATCTGAGTGTACCATATATTTGCTTGGTGTTTTTTAAGCTATTTCTTAATTTTAGTTGTTTATTTATTTTAGTTATACTGGCTGGAAATTTATGAAGCTGCTAAAGAACGAAGTCCTGCAGGGGTTGCATGTGCTGGAAAGACCAGAGTAAGAGGAACAATATACAGTAGTGAGGATAAAAAGCCGTAATCATCTGACTTCAGCATCTGTTAAAATAATTAATGCTGTTCAAATAGAGAACTTCAACATTCTGTAGAGTATTGAAAGGTCAGAGAAAGCAATGAATATGACTCACATCTGTTGAGATTTTCCCTGGCACACTGTTATTCATGAACAGGGAAATTTCATTTTCAGACTAAAAGAGGCAAACACCATGAAATGAAATTTTCTGCATTTCTGAGCCCTTTTCTCATTAGCTGTTTAATTCTTTGTATTGGAGCAATACCACATTTGAGTTTCCCCCTCTCTAATCCAAAATTCAATCTTTTTTACTTAATCTTTTGATTAGTCAGTCAGCAAAGCTGAAGTTCAAGTATATGTAACTGCAAGCTGACTGCAAGTACGTGGACTTAGGTACCACAGGGGTAGATCCTCTTTGGGTACACAGATGAGCGTGCGAAAGAGACTCATGAAAGAGGAAGTACACCTATCTAATCCTTTCCTGCATTTGGTTTTCAAAATGTGTTTTAATAATCTTGTAGGCAAACAATACATGACATGTAGGTAGATTTGTTCTCTATCCTCTTTGCTGTTAGAGATCAATAAATTTCAAAGATATTAATAATAATAATAATGAAATTATGTATCTTGACCAATGTTGAATATTCTTTATTATCCGTGATTAAAGACTGTGCTCACTGAATGTCCTGAGGCCAACAGTTTTGTCCATGCAGGTGAATGGACTCACCGTAGCATCAAGAATAGAAGCTGAGCAGGGACTGGTGGCATCTTACTTGTTATTGGAACGTGGATTTCTACCACTCTGGGATCATAATTTCTACAGAAATGTGCCTCTGCTGGAGGACAGCATTTTATTTCAGCACTAGATACCATTATTGAGTTAGAGGCTGTTGGGAGGCTGGTTTGGTCTCTTGCAGTTTGGGTCCCTAAGGGTTTTCAGCACTGCAACACACTGGGCATTTGCACCCGGGTAGGGGCAGTCCCCACTGTCAGTACCTACTGTGTGATTAATTTATTGAGAGCAACTCTGCAGAGAAGGACTTCGGGATACTGGTGGATGAAAATTAGGTATGAGCTGGCAATGTGCACTTGCACCCCAGAAAGCCAAACATATTCTGGGCTGCATCAAAAGAAGTGTGTAGGCCAGCACACTGAGGGAGGGGATTCTCTCCCTTTATTCTACTCACATCAGACCCCACCTGGAGAACTGTGTCCAGTTCTAGGTCCCTAGGACAAGAGAGACATGGACCTGTTGCAGTGGGTCCAGAGGAGGGCCACAGAAATGATTAGAGGTCTGGAACACTTCTCCTGTGAAGACATGCTGAGAGTTGGAGATGCTCAGCCCGAAGAAAAGGCTCTGGGGAGACCTTACAGTGGTTCTCAAACTTATAAGAAAGACAGCAATTTTTCCTAAGGTCTGTAGTGACAGAACAATGAATGATGGCTTTAAACTGGAAGAGGGTAGGTTTACACTGGAGATAAGGAATACATTTTTTACACTGATGGTAGTGAGATGCTGGAAGAGGTTGCACAGAGAAGCTGTGGATGCCCTTTCTCTGGAATTGTTCAAGCTTCAGTTTGGATGGGACTTTGAGCAACTTAATCTAGTGAAAGTTGTCCCTGCCTACAGCAGCAGGGTTGGACTGGCTGATCTTTAAAGGTCACTTCCAACCCAAACCATTCTATGATTGTTCAGTTCTATTTTTCTACAAACAATAAAGAAAACAGATTTTATGGCTCCTGCAGAACTTCCATAGCAACATTTGATATGAATTATGCTTTTTGTGCTATACTGAGGAAAGGGATTCTGTGAGCAAGATTTGACTTTCTCTTTAAATCACCAAGTTGTTTTATTATTACAAATGTTTCAGTTAGGGTCTGAGTTTAGCAAATAAATGATCAAAATCCAAGTACCACTAAGGTAGAGCAGAAGTTCTCTTTTGTTTTTGTTTGGAGGTCCTTTGGGTCCAATGGCTGCTTGGTAGAACAGTGAGTTCCCACTGTGTGTGCCTGGATATCTCTGTTGTCATGAGTCACCTTGTTACACATTTGAGAGTCAACAAATTATCTTTTATTGGTCTTTGTTCTTTTCCTTGATATCCACTGTGGTAATTTGGGCAGAAAGGTTTGGGAGTGTCCCGGGATTCTGAAGAGTCTGGCAGAGCCCTTTTGAATCTCCTTTTCCTTAATCCAGGGAAGTTTCTGCATGGCAAAACAAAGTTTTGTTTTGAATAAAAGCGTTGATTCATTCCTGAGCAGGTATTTCCTGTGGCTATTGACATTAGTGTCTCAGCTGGTGGCTTCCCTCTTTCACGTCTCACCTTCATTAGAGCTACACCAATTACTTTTGTTCAGAACTGCGCAGGCAGCAGATAACTTATCACCTTCCCATTGGAAGCTCTAGCCATGACACTGATTTTTATTTTATGAACAGTCCCAATCCCAAGGAACTGTATAATCTGTGTAAATGAGAAATTACCTAGTCAGAAAGAAAGGGATATAAAGATCCTATATCCACTCACTGCACCACTCCAATTAATGTGAGATACCCATGTGAATCTTTGAGTCCAATGATATTATAACCCTGCAACTGCACATAAACTTCTCATTCCTCTATTTATTTCTTCTAACTCTTCCCAATACTTATTTCTCATACTGCATGGATGAAAGAAACTTCAAACAGTAACTTCAGAGAGGCACACACTGATGCTGATTTCCCAGAAAAGGTGTGAGAGTTTTTCCCAAAATACTGTTCTGTAGCCACTTCCTTATGCACATATACTTGGAGTGGGTCCCCTCAAACCTTATTTTATTGATTATAAGGGTCTACCTGCTCACATTGCTCCACACACTTTGCTTGGCTATCTGGTTCACTACTTCCTCACTTGATTGCTGGTCCCTCCCACCTCTCCCTATTTTGAAATTAGCTTTTACATACTCTGTTTAAACTTGGCATTTATTTATTTATTTATTTATCTATCTATCTATTTATTCTGGTACTGGAAGCAGGAAATCATCCTACAGAGTACAAACTAAAATGTGTTTGCTCATGCACTAGCTGCAGAATTTTTTGGGATGGGTTTCAGGCCCTTAGGAAGAGCATTCCTGGCATTAAATTGCCCCTTTTGGCTATCTCTGAGGAATAAATTCTATAGGGACCAAAGTCACCATCCCAACTGAAACAGCAGAATTCATATTATCTTTCAGTTCTCATCCTAAATACCACATGGGAACTGAAAATAGTTTTTAAAATCTTAATGAATTACCCTAAGATAAATGCGTGAGAACCTAACTGAATGACCGCGTTCCTTCAGGTGATCATGGAGTTTATTATTTTGAACTGTGGTGATAAAGTAGTTTCTCTTCATGAGAATTGACAGAAATCTACAGAAACGTATCCAAGACATTCTTTCCCCATAAGAAAGACAATTGCTTTGTCTTTCACTAATCAGGGATAACCCTTCAGACAGGGGGTCCAGATGCCCTCATCTGTTTATCTGCTCCTCAAATATGGTCCTGGTGTAGTGGGTTTACGTGGCAAGGTTTTGGTAGGAGGGGGGCCATAGGGGTGGTTTCTATGAGAAGGATCTAGAAGCTGCCCCATGTTTGCTAAGGGCCCCACTGCTGACCAGAGCTGAGCCAATAAGCGATGTTGTTTTGCGCCTCTGTGAGAGCATATTTAAGACAGGGAAAAAACGCTGCGCGATGCAGCAGCTGGGAGGGTGAGAGGAGTGAGAAACAGCCTTGCAGGCGCCAAGGTCAGTGAAGAAGGAGGGGGAGAGGTGCTCCAGGCGCCGGAGCAGAAGTCCCCTGCGGCCTGTGGTGAGGACCATGGTGAAGCAGGATGTCCCCCTGCAGCCCATGGAGTACCACGGTGGAGCAGGGTTCCATGCTGCAGCCCGTGGAGGAGACCACGGTGGAGCCTGTGCCCCGAAGGAGACTGCGGCCTGTGGAAGACCCCTGCCAGAGCAGATTCCGGACTAGACCTGCAGCCCGTGGAGAGGAGACCACGCAGGAGCAGGTGACCCGGCAGGAGCTGCTGCCCGTGGGAGACCCAGGTTGGAGCAGTTTGCTCCCGAGGGATGGACCCTGTGGTATGGACCCATATCTGGAGTAGTTCTTGAAGAGCTGCTGCCTGTGGACAGCCCACGCCGGATCAGTTCGGCAAGGACTGCATCCCGTGGGTGGGACCCCACAGCACAGGGGAGGAGAGTGACCGAGAAGGAGCGGCAGAGAAGAAGTGCTGTAGACTGACCATAACCCCCATCCCCCGGTTCCCCTGTGCCGCTCGGGGGGAGGAGGTGGAAGAGGGTGGATGGGGGGGAAGGTGTTTTTGGTTTCTTTCCTTTGTTTCTCACTTCTCTAGCTTGTTAGTAATGAGCAATAAATCTTACTTTCTCTCTATGCTGAGTCTGTTTTGCCCGTCACGATAATTATTGTGCGATCTCCTAGTCCTTATCTCAACCCTTGAGCCCCTTTCATCGTATTTTCTCCTCGCTCCTCTTTGAGGAGGGGGAGTGAGAGAGCAGTTGTGGTGGAACTCGGCTGCCCACCCGAGTAAAACCATCATACCTGGCCATTCTCTCATTCACACAAACCTCATTAGGAAAACTGTAAATAGATGAAAAAAGGCATGGAAAGAAATTCCCTGGACATTTTTGCCATACTGAGTCCCCTCTTGGAGGTTTATCTTTACTGATAGGTGCTAATCAGAAAAATCTAGGCTACTCCAGACAAAGGGATTGCAGATCAATTCTCTGCACTTGTGCCTTCATTTAACTCCGTTTCATGTTGCACTGTTCATTATTATTATTATTATTATTATTTTCCCTGTCCCATCAGAGCTAATCATTAGCTTTCACTGTCATTTTCATGCATTGCAAGGGTCTGCACCTGGAGCATCGGTTAGCAACAGTTCCACCAAGGACTCATACCATCAATGTGGAATAAGAAATTACTATCCTGGAGGTAGTCCATCTGCCACCCTCACTGGGGATTGTAGGAATTCTGAAATTATTCTTTTGCACGCCAAGGCTGGAAGCATGGGAAAGAGCAGACAGTTCCTCCCCCACAGGAAATCTCTTTGCATGGATTAAGCAATAGCATTTTTGATTGCATGGGGATGGGTGAGTGGATCTGCCAGGTTTGGATGTTCTCATTCCTCACTCTTTGTTCATCCTGTGAGTCATGTAGTAGTAAACATGCTAGTAAATGAAACTAGATCCAGGTAGATTGAGAAAGCAAATATTCAGCTATTGCCAATGTCTCTGTATAGGACTGGAAATTAATCAGGATTTTCATGAGTATATTGTCTGATGACCTCAGCCTTTCCTTTCTCCCACACTTCCTTCTGCCCTCAGATTAACATTTTCCACCAAAGGCTATCATTGGTAAAAAGTACTTCTTCCCTTCTCCAACAGGATTCTGCTATACGGTGCAACAGGAATAGGAATTTTGGGGTTTAACTTAGTCATGACAAGGAGTTATGTTGTGTTCCAGTTTTACTAAATACATAAGTCACTGAGAAGATTACTGCTGGGCTGAAGCAGGAGTCTCTGGAGTTCACAAACCAAGCCACTCATGAGTTAACAAAGTCCTTTTTCTGAGTGCTGAAACTTTTGCAGAGTAGGAGGTTGAGATGGAGAAGACAGTGCTTGTCCTGGCTTAAGACACTCACCACAGAGCCAAGTGGCTGCTCAGGATGTGAAATGGTTTTAACTGTGCATGAGATGCACACTGCAAGAGAACCCTCTTGTAATCCACAACAGTTTGTTGTTGGGTTTCTCTCAAGTATGTTCTGAATTGGCTACTATATTTCCCAAACATTTACATTATTATCATGTTTAAAAATGACAACTCTACTGAAAACTTAGTCTGAGACCTGAACAGCTCCTTCAGGCTTCTCCAGCACTGTACTTGGCGGGAAGCAATACAGAAGCAAGAGATCTTTTCCCTGCCAGCTATCAGAGAGTAAAAAACATGCCTGACAAACCTCTCAAGTGTCTTCCTCTGGGAATGAAATTCAGAGATGAGCTACACTCTTGCCAAAATGCATGTGTCAAGGTCCAGTGCCTCATATGTTAAATACATAGACAGAGGGTCTCCAAGTGTACAGTAAAGGCACATTTTAAGTTTGAATGGACTCAACCTTATTTATTAGAGAGGATCTGATTCATTAAGTCGACTTGAAATCACCAGAAAAAGCCCATATAAGCCAATTATCTGGGTTCAGAAAGAATCAAAATAAGATCTGCTTGTGGAAAAACTACTTTTACTGAGGAATTTAAAGCCTTTACAATGAGCTATTACAATATGGGGGGAATCAATGCCTGTGGAATATATGCCATCTGTTCCCA
Organism: Nettapus auritus; assembly: GCA_011076525.1. Classification (NCBI taxonomy): domain Eukaryota; kingdom Metazoa; phylum Chordata; class Aves; order Anseriformes; family Anatidae; genus Nettapus; species Nettapus auritus. The sequence continues at coordinate 49,918,692 of CM021797.1, read as the reverse complement.
CCTTTGCCTAAAAGCTCCCTGTCCATCTCAGAGCACTTTGCTCTTCTTTTCCTGTTTCTACTCTGTAAAATAGGATTATTATTCTACATTACCTAGAATGATGCAGAGACACATTTGATAATATCTGGAAGATAAATGCTTGCTGCAATGGCCTGAACTGCGTGTGCTTAGGAGAAAGATGTGCTGCTGCCATAAATGTTTCGGTGACTGTTCAGGAACTTCATTTATTTACTTTATTAGATCAGTGAAAATAAATACATTACAAATGTGTACCGGTAATGTTTAAAGAGTGCACAGTACTATTTGTGGGAAGTAATTATGATTACTGTCAAGACAGAATTAACAAATGTCACTGCAACTGTTTATATGCACCATGTTAAAAGAAAGTTTTTGTTTGTTCTGGCACTTCCTTTCTGCTTTTGTGGTAAAGGAGGAATGTGAAAGACTTCAATACTTGCTATACTGCAATCAAAACATTGCACCAGAAGAAAGTAATACATAATGTTGTTGTTCTATACCTCTAGCACAGCAAAGCTTGTAGAGTGAATGAGCTTTAGAGCAAAATTATAAAAGAACCTGAACAGATATTCTTAAAAATAAATTAATATTTCTAAAGTGTCTTTGAAATACATTTTCTTCTGCTACAAAGAGACACACGCTGATTTATTCACAGTGATTTTTATTTTTCACATTCACATTAACGTTTCTTGCATATTGATTTGTATCAGTGATCCAGATGACCTGTACCTAAAAGATAACAGTATTCGAGGATATAAATATACTTCATAAAGCCTGTTTTTGTAGTTACAAACAAAAGTTAAAGTCCAAAATTTACATTCCCCTTACCTCAGTTACAAAAGGCTCCATGGAAATTTTCAGTACTCACAGTTTGGCAGCTGATCTCATCCAGACAATGAACAGCACAGGATACATGACTGACAAAAAGCAGCCCAACAAAATTGTGAGGGTTTTTCACTAACCTCACGTTGGTACAAAGCAGCAAAAAGATAATCATTATACTAGATACAGAATGACCAGAAAATGTATCTTTCTGCAAAGTATTTTTTTAGCTGCTGCTTTCCTATCAGTTTTGCTGGGGAAGACAATGATTTGAATATGGAAAATTTTGATTTTATTTTGTAGTGGTTTTGCTCTGCTGCAGCTGAGCTCCACAACTGCTCTCTCACTCACCTGCAGCAGCAGTTCCCTTTTGGAGCCATCTGGAGCTGGCTCTGGTCTGATATGGGGCAGCTGCTGGGCTCTGCTCACAGAGGCCACACTTGCAGATACCCTGTTACTAAAACTTTGACATGTATCCCCAATGAATACTTTCAGTTTATTTATTTTAGAAGTGGTAGATTTGCTACTCTGTGATGTCAGTAACCTTTCTACTGGAAGTGAAAACCACTGAGATAGAAAGAACAGTAACAGAAAATATCTCATCTTGATACTCGAGAAGCTTAATTACATATAAAATTTACAGCAAAGCAAAGACAGCAGCAGCAATAGTAATTGCATTCCAGTAAAATGTGTAGTAGTTTCTTAATGACTGAGGCCATCTTGAATCAAATAGTATTACATAATAAGTAAGGCAATACTTATTCTAGGCTCTGCCACACTGTGATTATAATTTCAACAATAGAAGGGTTTTTTAATTTTTATTTATTTATTTATTTTTTCTAAATGAACATGTCTTGGAGGTTTTTATTTTTATTTTTTGTATCTTAACACATGAAAATCTGTTAAATACAAGGAAAAGAAATCTGTATTTAATATGTCCAGAGAACTTAATCTCATCTATAGGACTGAACTTCTCCTTTTTCTTAGCATGACCTGAGCAGAATTTGAAATAGATATGAGACAGAGAAACACTCAATTTAATATTATTAATTTTTATTAATGTGAAAAATGGGCATGTATTGGAGAGCCAAAAATCGTTTTCCCTACCTCAAAGACAGCTGGGCTCTATTGTTATCACAAAGAACAAATCTGGAGGAAATACGTATGTGAAAATTGAAGCAGAAGAAATTTGAGTGGAGTTAAGGGCAAGACATTTTAGCTGTAGGAGCATGTAACCCATTAGCAGCACCTTGCTATGACACTGTTAACATCTTCCTATTTGAAAGCTCACCATGACAGTTTTTGTTTTGTTTTGTTTTGTTTGCTTTGTTTTCAGAAATCGTTTCAAATGGGAGTGAGTTCAGGGAGAAGCTATATGGGGTTTTTCAGACTAGCTAGTCACAATTTGGGACCTACTCACATTTTAATCTTGTAATCAATGTTTTGCTGATGGCCACAGCACTATTTTAGGTATGCTAAAATTCTTACTGTTCCACAGTACTAGCAGTAAGTGCTTTGTAAAACTTATTTGAGTTACAGCACTTCACATTATTTCAGAACAAAAAGACTGGTCAGGAGGAAGACATCCTGTCGTGTGGGTCCTTCAGGACAGAATGAGGCACACTGTGTGACCTCCATGTGCTGTACTGTGTCAGAAGCAAAGTGTTAAGGAGTTCTGCGTCAATCTCATTCACTACCTGTGCCTCTCGCTGCTGTGAGTGGGGAAGACCTGTGAGTGATTATGACAGCCTGCAGGTCTTACTGCTAGACATGGGAACCTACCATGTTGGTCTGGGTGCCAGTTGCATGGCCAAGAGGCTCAGCACAGAGCTTGGAAGACTCTCTATGTCCTGAGCATCAGAAACGGTATCAGATCTCACTCCAGATAAGTTTTCTAAGCTCACAAATACATGGACTACCCAAAAGGTCGGTGAATAGCACCTATGCCATTAGAAAACTAATCCTTTTCAGATTCAGCCTCTGGCATACAATGTCTGTACTCTGAGGAGAGGCAGGAGAGGAACCAGAAGGATGCCAGGACAGGAGGGACAGTAGAGCTGGAGAAATGCTGAGGTAAAACCGCCACCCAGATCAGCCACTCTGCGCAGGGCTGGAGCCTACCGGGCTGCCCCATGGTGGTCAGGAGCAAAGAGTGCCTGAGCAGGGACAAAGGGGAGGCTGAGGGCAAATAATAGATAGGTCTTGTATGCTGCATTAGGTGTACATTAACTTCAGAATAAAGTCTGCTTTTCGATTGTGCCACACATTTGAGAGGACCAGGAGAGATAGGCTGATTATATGCATGTACACATTTACTTAGGAAATTCTCTCTTTAACAGATTATCTGCTTAACTTGCTGGGGAGCAGGAACATTCCAGCATGTCTTCACTGAATCCATGCAACTGCTGTTGCTTTTGTCTTTGTAACATACAGCATGACTTCCTTCAGTTCCATCACCTATCATAACTCATAAGAAATAACTCAAACTTGTTGACAATCACTTACATACACAGCATAAAAAATAAGTGTGGTTGTGAAGATTGATGGTCCCAATAGAAAATCACAAGACTTCGTGGAATTTTGAGATAAGAAATAACATTTCTGAGTGCCAGAATGACTCTGGGAAGTATCATTGTTAATGCATGTGAAGGATGGAAAAAGTTCATTATAAACACCTCCATTTCTACCACCCGCTGCTGTGCCCCTGGATGATACTTGACAGACCAAGCTGTAGGCAAGAACAATCATTTTTTTGAGTGAAATGTCAAAAATGGCTGAAGAGCAATATAACTGAGGAGAGATTTTCCCCTCTTCCTTTCCTTTTTTGTGTGGTACATGAAGTCTGAGCTTTCATGCACTTCAAGTCAGACAACAGGTGATAATTTAAAAGAACAAAGGAAAAGTGTGATAGCTTTTCCTACAATTAACTTTTGTCATTTACTGAAACTGTTACATGAACTAAGAATCTACCATCAGATCAACTAGCTGAAGTTGGCTGTAACGGTTCCTAGAGAAAAATAAAAAGATATTTGTTTTTGCAGGATACATAAATTCTCCTCCAGTTATATATATATATTCACCTAGATATATGCCTCTCACTATATATATCTCTGAGTGGATATAGATATGTGTATAAATATGCACACAGACACATATTTACACTAATGCTGGGATGGGGGTGGTGTCATGAAAAGCAATTGCAGGGGGGAGAGGCTAGAAAGCACTGAAGACAGAAAGTATCACTGTCACCTAAGGCAAAGAAAATTTTGCCATAGTCATAATCAACCTTCAGTGTAAAACTTCTCATATTTCTGTATGCAGGTACATCCATATGCATATATATGTACGTATAAATGCATATAAAATGCAATCAGCATTATCTCTGATATTTTTACCACCTCTATTTCTGTAGTAAATGTAAGGGAAGTGTGGCACTTTTAAACTACAAATACGGTGTCACTTGTGCATGGGAAACTCACCACAGTCATAACCCTTTATCCTACACTTCTGCTATTTCTACTGTCCAGAGTTTTTTTACCATCTGGAATTAAAAATCTAACTGCGTATACTAACTACCTCTTTTCCCCTGCAAATGTGAATCAGAGAACTCTTTGACTCAAATTCTATCTATCTATCTATCTATCTATAAATGTAAAATGAAGTGATTTGTTTTATATTTATATCATCTAGAATTTGGGTATAGACTGAAGTGGAGCATCTAAAAGTTTATGCTATCTACTGACTTGGGACAGACAGTATCAATATGAGAATTTTCTGTATTTGGAGGTTAAAGTTAACAGTGGTTTGGTTTGGTTTGTTTTTCCCAGAAGTCCCACTCTTCAGCAGCAGGAAAGGACTTTGGGGAACCCACACCCGAGGAACCTGCACCCTACTACAACATGTCTGGAACAGTCACTGCATGTCTGTGGGTCAATCCACCACCTTGGTTCAGATGACATTTGTTTTTTTCAACAGAAGCCTTCACAGCAATTTCAGTGGTGCAGGGAACTCTGCAAGGTGAAGTTGTCACATAACTGTGGTCACGGAGTGATGCCTGTGTTTTCTGGGAGGCCTGTATGTGCTACTCATTCCTCTGAGAATTTGTCTGGAGTTGGCTGACCACAATTTATAGTAATCTGTTATTGATGCAATTTGTGACGCTAAGGTGTTGTCCCAAACCTGTCCCTTTGTAACTACTCAAGAGCTAGGCAATATTATTTAACAACCTGCAATTATCTTTTCAGGTGAGAAGTGGAGAGCAAGAAAAAAAAAAAGAGGCTTTCTTTCAAATGCTATGGACAGTACTGCAAGATTCTTGCAGTGAAAGGAGACATATCTGTCTCCTAAATTATGTTTGCCCTGTTCAACAGACTCAAACCTTCCTGTCTTAGAAGAGAGATGTAAAACCAGAATGTAGGCAGTGAGGATGAGCAGGTGATTTTGGCCATGGGACAAGCCAGCATACAATGACACACAAAGTACTTGCTTTATATTAAACATCCAAAAAATATATATATAGCACTCACTTTCTCTAATCTATTAAGAAAAAATCCATCAGAGGAAACAATGGGTAACTATGTCAAGGTAAATTACTCAAAAAACAAACAAACAAACAAAACACACACACACAAATAAAATACTGATGTATGGTTCTCTTAGTAAAATTAATTAGATAATATTTTTCCAATCTATTATTATCTGCAGCTTGGTACTATCAACTATGGTTGTATTTTTATTTAAAAAAAATTGATTTCTCCATTTTTTTCTCTCTCTTTCTGCATTTTTGTGTATGTATGCATATGAATCTATACTCTTTCACTTTCACACATATCTCTAAAAATATCACACACCCATTTCTGTGTTTACTGAGGAATACTATATACGAACACTATATTTCATTTCCCTACCATTGAAAATTACATGGGCTACAACAGACCTTGAAAATGTTGTGTTAATTTCAGGCTGCTCCTCCTGAAGAGTAATCCAAGGGTCAGAGCAACACAAAGAGGAAAAAGTGCTTTTTTGTTGTTGTTACTAGTCTTTTCAGGAGAAAAAAGGTAGAGAAAGGTTCAGTTAATTAACAACTAGAAAATAGCATAGCCTTCAGCTTGTTATCATCTAGTTGAAATTGATAGATGCGGTTAACACAAAATCTTATAATATTAAATAATTATAAAATAGATAATATTAAAATATTATCTAAAGATATTAATCCATGATATCAATCACTTCCAAGCTACTTTAGAAAGTCTTATAACATGGAAAATCACTACTTCACTATGCCACATCCAAACTCCTCTTTTTTTTTTTTTTATTCTTATTTTTTTTATTATTTTTTTATTATTTTTTGTGATCTTAGAAGGACCTCATGGGAACAGTGGAGGCTTTCCCAGAAGTGTTGTAGTTACCTGTTGTTAAGTCTGCATGATTACCTTGGGCCATGAGTGGACAAAACTTCATCACACTTTCTACAAGTTAGGAAATAACTTGAGTTATGACTCAAACCATACTTAAGCCCTGCCATTGAACTGTCTATAGATGAGTGTGGCAGTTTAGATTTGACTTGTCATGACACTTTCTTGTATTGCTATACTTGCTAGGCTCCAGCGTGTTTCACTGAAGCTATCATCTATATTGAAGGTCTCATTTAAGACCTTGTAAATGAGGATTAAGAGGTGTTGGATTTTTTGTTTGTTTGTTCGTTTGTTCATTTGTTTGTTTGTTTTTATCTGCCTTTTGAAAACAGTTTTTGTTTGTTTGTTTGTTTTGAATGAGTTTTTCTTTGAGATCACTATTTGTTCATTAATATCTTGAAAGAGATTCTGAAGTTTGGCAGTTCCCAGCTTTTTCTAAATGAGAATATTGATGAACATATTGAAAGAAAGTACTGCCAGACTCAGGGTGATCTTTGCTGCTATTTTTATGATACTGTAAACACTGTTTTATCAACATTAATGCACTTATGATGAGGTCTTTTGTATAATTATCCACTGTGCAATATTTTCCTGAGTATTTCTCTGATAAAGAGAAGTACTGGCTACCTTGTTCTTTTCCTCCCTAAGTTATGAATTTCACCCTTCACTGCTGCCAATTACATGCCCTGACATTTGAAATCCTATTGGAAATCATGTTTAAGTGCTGTAAATACTAGGCTGTGAGGTCTGGGTTGCCCTTTATTGTCTGATAAAACTAAGCAGTTTGCTGTTGCTTCCAAAATGCCTCAGAAAAGAGACTAATGCCCTCCTCTCTGCAACCTCCATTCAGGTAGTTGTAGAGAGCAATGAGGTCTCCCCCAGTCTCCAATTCTCCAGACTAAACAACTTCAATTCTCTCATTTGCTCCACATATGTCTTATATTCTAGTCCCATCACCAACTTCATTGTTATCTGCACACTCTTGAACAATCAATATTCTTCTTGTAGTGAGGGGCCCAAACCTGAAAAAAAGACACACACCTGGCTCCAAGGCCACTTCACCCAGTAACACGTTGACTGACCTGACATTGACTAACAGCCATACCCTCACATCCCCACTCCTTCCAGTGGCTGACAAAATGGACATGAGTCCTCTGGCCCCTGGTCCTACTCCAGTGGTCTGCATTTCTATTCTCTCACTATGACCTCTCCAGTTGCTAGGAACTGAGACCTCTGGTCCACCATCCCAGCCCATTTTTTTTCTCCCTCTCCGTGCTGAGGAGGGGGCATGAGAGAATGGATTGCTGGGTACTTGGCGGCCAGCAAAGGTCAACCCACCACACCATGGCTAGGCATCAGTGTACTGGTGGGAGTTGATAAATTATTGCTGTTGTTTCATTTGCTTGATTCATTTTTCCTTCTCCCCTCCAACCCTCCCTTGCTCCCCCCCCCCCCCATTACACTGTCCTTATATTGAACCACGAGTTTTTTTTTGGTTGGTTGGTTGGTTTTGTTTGTTTGTTTGTTTTTGTTTGTTTTTCCTTGCTTTTGCCCTTCTGACTCTCTCTCCCGATGCAGTGTAGGGGAAAATATTGTGTGAGTGACTAAGGAAGGACTTAGTTTCTAGCTAGGGCCATTCTACCACACCTAAAGTTCTTCTAGTTTGGTTCAGAAAAAAAAATATTCAATATGAAGTGACCAAGGAACGTGAGGATCTGTGGATCAGGATGGAGAAACAATATCAAAAATACAGTTTGTTAAGATATTTTCAGGTTCAAATTACATGCATATATTTTCATAACTGCCTACTTTTTATTTACATAAAATGGAAACATTTAAATCAACACAGTCTAAATTCAAGCATATATTAGAATAGAGTTCCATAATTTTGATGGTTATTATAGCAACATTACAATATTTCACAGTTACAGCGGTATAAATTATATAAAATACTGCCAAGACTAAGTTTAGCAAGATCTTTAAATTAGATATTTTGAAACTCATGTTTTTAACATAGTCTTGCCTTTTTTTCTGGATGATACTTATGACTCACCTAAACTCATAAACTAAAAGGCAAGTAAAAAGTAAGTTGTAGATTTTGAATGAAAAATGTTGTCACAAATGTCATAAAATCATAGAAGCATAGAATTATTTAGGTTAGAAAAAACCTTCAAGATCAAATCCAACTATCTCAACATCATCATCAAGTCCAACCATCAATGTGCATTTTTCTCTATTGTTATTAAAAAAATCAAGATATCCTTATTAATATAACATATATGAATGTAAACATGTATATATATATATAAATGCAAGTAACTAAGAAGGAAATAAGCTTGACTGAACACCAGTGCAAAGCTTCTAATTCTATGGGCAAATTCTCCTTTTATTTATTCAGGGTTTTTTTTGTTTGCTTGTTTTATTTTGTTTTGTTTTTGATTCATGTCTGATGCCCATTCTAAAAACTTATTTTCCTTTTGCTATAATCTTTTAATTTACAGAGGTCTATGAGTCCATGCGGTAATTCCATGTCTTTACTTTGTTGGAAGGACCGTGGGAGTCCTGGCAAGCTTTGTATATGCTCCTGAGTGTGCATGCCTGTGTGTTGATGCTGTTTGTGTGTGTTCTGTGCTTTGTGGTGTTCTATGCTTTGTGGTGTTCTGTGTGGCCAGCCTTGTATGTATGTGTAGTATGGGAATGCTGTACTGGGAATATATGCTCAGCCTTGTCGCTCTTTGGAACTGGGGGCTTAGGAAAAAAAAAAAAAAAAAAAAAAAAAAAAAAATAAATGAAAGCAGAGCAAACCATACAGAGAGCAACAAATAGTCTCACACAGAAACTACATAATAAAAATAGGCAGCAAGAGCCAAAGGAACAAAAAGTCCTACACAGTAGTGTCATGAGCATTTCCTCTCTTGATTACAGACGTGAATAATTGTATTTCACTAGTGCTACAGTTACACAAAAGAGACACAGTACACGCCATCGCTTGCTTCCACCTGCTGGTCGAGCATGGAATAAATTCCTATCTCTGGCAGTACCACAAATATACTACTTTATGTGGTCTTTCGAGCTTACGTAAAGGTTGTCTGCTGCTATAGCCTTGGTGTTTCTTGGAACTGCCTGTAGTGCCAAGAAAAAAATCTGCAGTGTAGTCAGTGAGAAAAAGGTAGAGGAATGCAGGAGCCTGCTTTCCTTTGGTTCTGGATCAAAGGCAGAGGAAAAATTTGGAAAACCTTTCAAAATTGCAAAAAAACCCACCTCTGAATAAATCTAACACAAACCAAATCCACCTAAGATCTCTCTGTCATCAGAGCTAACACAGGTACATTTTAAGGGTGATTAAATTGATGGATTTCTACTACGACTACTTCAGTATAAGGCAAACTTTCTCTTATACTGACCAAAGAAAATGATATTATTTGTGTCTTCATTATCTCCATCTCTTCCCCAAATTTTATTAGACAGCTTCTCTATTTATTTTAATATTTATTTATTTTTTTGACCTCCAGGATTATACACTAATGCCTATTACAAACAACAAAACCCTAGAAAAATGAAAAGACTTGTGGAAAGAGGAATTGGATTATAATACAACATGTGCTTGCAATCAATTTTCCAGGCTACCGAGCTGAAAATGACAGAATTACCTCTCGATACTCCAAAGAAACCCATAATCTCTACTTGCTGGAAACCAAGAAAGTCTGTCAAGGAAAAAAACACTCTGTATGTGCTCTGCTTAGTTTTACAGGTTCTTTAACACCTGTATATTTTTGTGTCTGTAAGATCTAAGCTACATTTGATCTTGAAGGTGGGAAGAAGTCTCAGGTGTACTTAACAGAACCTTACAGTTGGTATTTCGAAATACAGTGAGAAACACTTGCAAGATTACTAAGCAATGTTAGGGTTATTTGCATTCAAATAGATACTTTATTGGGATCCTAAATTATAGGTGTAACTCAGTGTTGTTCTCCTGTTTTTAATCCATTACAGTCAGGCTGCCACTTTTTACAAATGGCAGTACTATGGAAAAACTGTGATTCAAGACAGGAGACCAGAGTAGTGAGTTGTGGGGGTTTTACCCTACTGGGCAGCTGAGCTCCACCACAATTGCTCTCTTATTCCCACTCCTCAAAGGGAAAGGGGAAGAAATGTAATGAAAGGGGCTCAAAGGTTGAGATAAGGATGGGGAGATCACTCAAAAATAATAATTGTCACAAGAAAAACAGACTCAGAATAGGGAGATTATTACGATTTATTGTCTATCACAAGCAGAATAGAACACTGAGAAACTCCAAGCAAACTAAAAACACTTGCTCCACAAACACACTCTTCTACCTCCACCCCCCAAATGATACAGAGGAATGCTTCGTCTCCACTGCTGCTTCTTGGTCCCTCTCTGCCCCTGCTCCACATGGGGTCCCTCCCACAGGATGCTGTCCTTCCCGAACTGAGCCTGCTGGGGCTGCCCACAGGCAGCAGCTCTTCAACAACTGCTCCCACACGGCTCCGTCCCGCGGGGTCCATCCATCCCCCAGGAGCAAACTGCTCCAGCACGGGTCCCCCACGGGCGGCAGCTCCCCCCAGACTCCCTGCTCCTGCGTGGGCTCCTCTCCACGGGCTGTAGCTCCGGCCCGGGGCCTGCTCCTGCGGGGGCTCTCCATGGGCCGCAGCCTCCTCCAGGCCACATCCACCTGCTCCACCGGGGGCTCCTCCACCCATGGGCTGCAGCGTGGAGATCTGCTCCATGTGGGACCCATGGGCTGCAGGGGGACAGCCTGCTCCACCAGGGGCCTCTCCTTGCATAGGCCTCAGGGGAACTGCTGCTGCCTGCCTGGAGCACCTCCTGCCCTCCTGCTGCACTCACCTGGGGGCTGCAGGGCTGCTTCTCACTCCTTTTTTCCAGCTGCTGATATGCAGTAGTAGTTTTTCCCCTTTCTTAAATCTGCTCTTACAGAGGTGCAAACAACATTGTTTATTGGCTTGGCTCTGACCAGCAACAAGGCTCTTTGTAGCCTTCTTAAACTGGCCCTTATCATGGGGCAGCTTCTGGACTCTTCTAACATAAGCCACTGCTGCAGCCCCCCTGCTGCCAAAGCTTTGTCACCAACCCCAATGCATGGATCCACAACAGTTGTCCCGTGCTACAGGAGCTTTCTTCTTGCACACACCTTCAGGGCCTTTTCAAGAAGGGCTTTGCACTCTCCTTTACAGACAGTTTAAGGGGAGTCATGTCCTACGTAGGGAGATGTCTCCATGGAACTGGTGATCTGAAACATCTGGGTTCTTTGCAGTAGTGGCAACATAAAGTCAGGGTACAGACAGGAGTGTAGGAGTGTAGGGTGAGAGATCCTGGCCACCTGGTTTCTCTGGAAAGTACATGTGGATTCAGGACATCCAACAGAGGGTGGGGTTCCTAGACACTATGGTTTCTTTTCCACTGCTAATATCAATGAATTTAAGTTTTGGAGAAGGTCATCCTAGACACCCAGATTCCCTACAATTCAAGGTGGGAAGGAAGATGTAGGGGTGTGAGTCTAAACAATTAAGTTATCTTTGGCTGAAGTAGCAGGGCCTCAGGTGCTGGTGAAGAATCAAAAATGTGGGTTCTTCTAGTGTGAAAACAGCCAGGCTGTTAGAGCCGAGCAGATGTGGTGGTTTAGCAGGACACCTGGGTTTCCTGGAAAGCAGCAGGTTCTAGAAGAATTCTCTCCATCCACTCTTCTAATGAGACTGGGATCTTCTCCCAGGCATACCTCTGTTGTTATTGGAGGGTTATGTCCACTTCCAAGTGTAATGGCACTCAGGCCAGCCTGGTGTTGCAGGTAGTTTTTCATCTATATCCACTCAGCTGGACATAGGTCCTCAAGATGACCTTGATGAACTCTGTCCCATGGGGGATTTGCATCTGATGATCCCCAGATTATATCTGCCCTAGAGACTTGGAATGGGGCTGGGGACAGTGCAACTACCTGTCTGGGTCTGGGGAAATCTCCCTTCTCTCCTGCACACCCTGCCCAGGGCTGTCTCTACACAGCTCCCAGTTGTGCCCATGGACACTCTGGGATGAGGTTACAGGACATTGGAACAGGGAGTCACTGGGGACAGACTGCCTGGGCAGGGACTCCATGCCTGCAGCAGTTTCTTCACATCCTGCCCCAGGCAGGGGTCCACCATGGGCCAAGCTGGGTGAGCCCAGTCCTCACCAGGCTGGCAAAAACTGGATTCTCTCCAGCCTTTTTTCTCCTGCACTCCAGCAGCCTGGCTCATCCCAGCTTAGAAAGCATCTGCATTTCCAGGCAAAGCATGCAGCCTGAGCCAGAACTTTCTGAGAGCTGTGAGGGACCTTATTCAAGGGGCTGTGAGGGACCTTATTCAAGGGGCTGCATGGTCAGGCTCACCCCACCAACACCAGGTGTGCTGGGCTAGACCATGCCAGGATGGCCTGGAGAAGATGAAATAACTTAAAACCCAACATTATCATTCTCCCATTAAAATGTGTGTTTGTTTCACTTTCCAAAGTGCAAACCAAATTATTTTTTGTTTATATTTGTTGTTTATATTTGAGCTTTTCCAGTCATTGAATCATAGAATCATTTAGGTTGGAAAAGATCATCAAATCCAACCATCAAACCTGACCTACTCCCATCACTAAACCATATCCTTTAGTGCTATAAGTAAAATCTCCCAATGGTATAAAAGGAATATTTCATCTTTCCTTTTTACCAACAACAGTAATAGAATATTTATTTTATTTTTATCCTTATACTTTCAGCTTTAATAATATATTTCATCATCGAAATGCTCATATTTCAGACTTTTACTTTTAGCTTTTGCAGTATTCTACCCCAAGAGCTTCTGGTCTTCAAATGCAATCAGAGACATTTAATCATTTCCAAAAACTTTTTCTTTCACACAAAATGAAATGTTTTAATTTGATCCAATGCTTTAATATGAGCCACCTGCCTTGCAACTAATCTTCCTGATTATTGCTTATCTGCTGCCGTTATTGCTCCTATTCTCCTACTACCTCCTAACAACTGCAGTTTACATCAGTCAGTGGTAAAAGGAGGAGAAATGTGAAACTAAGGTAAAGGAAGGAAAGGAGAAATTCAGCCAGAGAGACAAACTACAAAAACTGGAATGACCACAAGCAGGCTAAACATGCTTTCCATTTTCTTTTTTGCTGTTGTTGAAGTAACAAAATTACTAGGATTCAGTAATGAGAAAACTCAGCATGAAGAAAAAATAGAATATGATAATATCAAGTTAACAATAAGCTTACATAAAGTAACAACAATAATAAAAAATCACAGTAGTCCCTGCTATAACTCCTCTGGGCTTGGTTACCGTGGTGTTAACGTGGGAAAGCTCCGGTTTGCAGGTGCACCAGCCTCCTGCTTCAGCCGCTGGGTGGCGGCCGGGCTGTGATGGAAGGAATGCAAACGGAGCAGGAAGGGCGCGCATGGCAGCAGCCGGCGGCTCCACGCTGCAGCTCTGCAGCCTACGTGAGCTCAGCACAGTGCCACAAAGTGCATTTTCAGGAAGGCTGTGTTATACCCTCAGCGATCAGTATTTAGGCCAACACTGTTTAATGCCTTTATTAACTGCCTGGATGATGGGACACATTGCCTGTGCAGACATGTCAGAGAAAAATATAAAATTGTGGGGAGCAGCAGTTATGGAAGGTGCTACTCAAGTGGTATCCTTGACTAGGCAAAACACAAAACTCTTGAAATTCAACAAAAGCAGTTCTGAAGTCAAGTACATGCACGGAATTTAGGCCACTGGATGGAGGGATTAGCTTAGCTTT
>CM021797.1:49889123-49904525 GCA_011076525.1 Nettapus auritus | reverse complement strand
AAAAAAAAAAAAAAAAAAAAAAAAAAAAAAAAAAAAAAAAGCTCCCTTGGAGCCCTGAGGACAACCAATATTTATGTAAACCAGCAATGAACCTCTAGCATCAATGAAGGACAACCACACTGCGGTTAGGCTCTCTTAGCACGAGTGTAGCCAGCAGATTAATTCCAGAACACTTTTCTGGAATTAAGTGATTCTTCCCCTCTGCTCAGCCCTTGTGAGAACGTATGTGAACATTGTGCGCAGTTTGGGGCAAGAAAGACACAGTCACTCACAGAGTGAATCCAGTGGAGCCCAAGAAGGGTGGAGGGGTGCTGGACTACTGCATGTTCAAGGTGAACATGAGACAACTGGATTTGTTCAGCCTGATGTAGAAAGGTGAACAGGAAATCTTATTGCTGCCTGCAGTTATCCAACATGAAGGCACAGAAAAGATACAGAGAAGGCAGAGCCTTCTTGAAGGTGCGCAGCAATGCCATGATAGATGACAGACATGATAATACAGGAAAGTTTAATTTATGAAAAAATATTTTCATGCTACAAACGATCAAATATGGGACCAGGACCAGAGAGGCTGTGCCTTGAGCATCCTGATCTAGTTGGTGTTGCTTTGAGCAAGAAGTTGGACCAAAGTCCTTCAGAGTTCCTTCCTACCTGCATAATAATTCTTCTTCTCAGGAAAGCATTTGACTTGGCCCATGAGGCTGACAGCTCCTCATTAACCTACTTCTCATGTTCACCTACTTGTATATGCCTTTGGGTAGTACTAGTTCTGCTTCTGAACACCTGCAGCACTCCATTCCCATAAAGGAGCTACAAAATGAGCTCTTCTACAACCAACATTTTTTTCTTGAGTAAGTAATGTCTTCCCTGGCATTATCATTCCTGTGCTGCTCAGAGTGGTTCCTGTTGCTTTTGCTGGAGTTGAAGTGTTCTGTTTCACCCTCTCCTAGGAAATACAGGTGGTAGGGGATATACCAGCAGTGTTTATTGACACCCAGAGGTGGGAAATGCTTAGATGTTGCCATCCAGGGCTCCATTTTTCCACCTGACCTGGAGGAGAACAGCCATCATGGTGTGTGTTTGCCTCATTTTGGTGAAGTGGGAGTCATTTTTCTGCTACTCAGACCTGAACTTCTTCAGCCTCTGGAGCTTGTCTACCCTGTACTGGAGCAATGTTTGCTTTTATGGAAAGGTGGCTACTGCCACCTGATGTGTTCTTTGGAAGGACAGGGCTCTGCTAGTTGCACAGTGTTTAGCCCCAGATAGTAATGCCTCCTAATAAACTTCCAGGTGGCAATAATCTGCAGCAGATGGTGACTGTGGTGAATGATGATAGGATCTCTCTGTCAGTCCAAGCACTGACAGCTGTGGAGAAAGGTCTTGGGTCACCTCTTGGTGCCACTAATGTTCACAAAGAGAGGAGGAGGTCCAGTAACTCCATTGCAAACGGTTACCTGCAATGCCTCACTCAGCACATGGGCACTTCCCTCCTTCTCACTTCCCTTCTTCTCCCACTGCTGATCTCCAGCTAGAGTTCCGTTCTGTGGAGAAGACCTCCACATGGGGGTCACACAGCCTTCTTTCTCAGATACCTCCTGAGCAGCTAGATCCCAGCCACAAAGGCCAAGACTATACTCTTCTCAGCACAGGAAAACTTTGTCTTACTCCCCACCTATTCCAGCTCCTGGGAGAGCACTGCTTTGAGAGAAGATGTCAATTCAAGATGCAACCAAAGGAGATGGCAGAGATTGGTTTACAACTGTGTGCAGTAGGGTGGGAATGGTGTACCATAGCTTCTCTCTGGGCCTTGGTAAGAGTGCTGCTTAACTGCCTCCACACCTAAGAGAAAGGTGTCTGCGAAGTCACAGACACAGGAGAAGCTTCTGAGACAGCATCATAGGTCCTCACTCAGCAGATGATTGTTGAGGTGTTTGACTCTGAGCTGACCTGTTTGTTGAGAAGAAATTGTGCCTTCCTTGGGATTTTACTGCAATGTCTGGCTGATGGAAGGAAAATGGGAAGAGCTTATCCCTGGGTCTTTGAGGCTCACAGGACGTTCCCTCCATCCTACCCTACGTAAGTCCTATGGGACAGCTACTTGCCTTTTAGAAAGAAGGCTACTTCTCCATCTGTAAAACTTAAAAACTGCAGTTCAAAAAGAATTATTATTATTATTATTATTTTTAACTGGGGAAAGTTGTTTTTGCTTTCCCTCCAAAATATTCAGATTGTGTTTTGTCTTTTCCAAATACTGGGTAGGTGGTATTTTGTTGTTGTTGTTTTGGTTTGTTTTTTTCCCTACCAGAAACATCTTCTTGGTGGAAGACCTGATGTCAGAGGAATGCTGATTTCCCTTCCCTTGTTCTGAAACAAGGTTATGAAATAACACTAAAAATTAAAGATGGTTTTCAAACGGATCTTAATGCCTTTCACCTGCTACCAAAACTCTACCAATTTATTCCCAGTACACCCTTTTTCTTCTAGTTCTCCTTGGGAGCTAGACTCTCAAGGGTCCATGCTACCAAATCTATTTAGTATCTACATCAATGACATGATAGTCTTGATCTTTATGATTTTAGTATAGAGAGATGGACAATTACCAACAATATGAAGTTTAACAAGAGCAAATGCAATATTCTGCACTTGGGAAAGGGCAACACTAGCTGTATATACAGACTGGGGGATGAGAGGCTGGAGAGCAGCCCCACAGAAAGGGATCTGGAGGTTTTGGTCAAAAGCAAGTTGAATGTGAGTCATCAGTGAGCCCTGGCAGTCAAGGGAAAGGAGTGTCCTGCTCTGCTCTGTGCTGGTGCGGCCTCACCTTGAGTACTGTGTGCAGTTTTGGGTGCCACAATATAAAGAGAACATAAAACTATTAGAGAATGTCTAAAGGAGGGCTACCAAGATGATAAATGGTCTAGAGGGAAAGATGAGTGAGGAGCAGCCAAGGTCCCTTGGTTTGTTCAGCCCAGAGCAGATCAAGCTGAGGGGAGGCCTCATGGCGGCCTGCAGCTCCCTCACAAGGGGAGCAGAGGGGCAGGCGCTGAGCTCTGCTCTCTGGGGACAGCGACAGGACCCAGGGGAATGGCATGGAGCTGGGACAGGGGAGGCTCAGTCTGGGTATTAGGAAAAGGTTCTTCATCAAGAGGGTGGTCGGGCACTGGGACAGGTTCCCAGGGAACCTGGCAGTGAGCCTGCTGGAGTCCAAGGAGCAATGCTGTCAGACACATGGGCTGATTTCAGGTGGTCCTGTGTGGAGCCAGTAGTTGGACACAATGATCCTTGTGGGTCCCTTCTGACTTGGGATATTCAATGATTCCATGACATAGATAATGGCATTGAGTTCACCCTCAGCAAATCTGTGGATGATTTCAAACTGAGTGATGCAGTTGATATACTAGTGACAAAGGTATGTCCATCCATAGGGACCTTGACAGGCTTCAGAAGTGGGCCCATGAAGTTCAACAAGGCCAAGAGCAAGATTCTGCACATTCATTGAGGCAATCCCCAATATCAGTACACACTGATGAATTTATTGGGAACAACTCTGCAGAGAAGGACTTGGGGGTACTGGTGAATGAAAAATTAGGTATGAGCTGGCAATGTGCACTTGCACCCCAGAAAGCCAAACATATTCTGGGCTGCATCAAAAGAAGTGTGTAAGCCAGCACACTGAGGGAGGGGATTCTCTCCCTTTATTCTGCTCACATCAGACCCTACCTGGAGAACTGTGTCCAGTTCTAGGTCCCTAGGACAAGAGAGACATGGACCTGTTGCAGTGGGTCCAGAGGAGGGCCACAGAAATGATTAGAGGTCTGGAACACTTCTCCTGTGAAGACATGCTGAGAGTTGGAGATGCTCAGCCCGAAGAAAAGGCTCTGGGGAGACCTTACAGTGGTTCTCAAACTTATAAGAAAGACAGCAATTTTTCCTAAGGTCTGTAGTGACAGAACAATGAATGATGGCTTTAAACTGGAAGAGGGTAGGTTTACACTGGAGATAAGGAATACATTTTTTACACTGATGGTAGTGAGATGCTGGAAGAGGTTGCACAGAGAAGCTGTGGATGCCCTTTCTCTGGAATTGTTCAAGCTTCAGTTTGGAAGGGACTTTGAGCAACTTAATCTAGTGAAAGTTGTCCCTGCCCGTGACAGAAGGGCTGGACCAACTGATCCTTAAGGTCCCTTCCAACACAACCCATTCTGTGACACTAAGATTCTGTGCATTTTGTTTTCCAATTTGGTAGGGAAGACTATACTCTCATGTCTTCTCTTACTGTTATGAAGTTTGTAAATAGGAACTGCACCAGAAACATGTCTGGAAAGTCACTTAGGTTCAAGCTCACTTTGAAGGCATTCCTCCTTAAGACAAGTGTTAAACAGCAATTGTGGCTATAGGACTACCAACCCTTTTGGCAACATCAATGTCTTTCAGGTTTTAACCTGTTTTGACAAATTTACTGTTACATTCTGACTCCCTTGTTCTGCTGCTTTGGTCTCTTAAGGTAGGTTAGAGCTGCTCTACTTGCTTTAGTGTGTTGCAAAGGAGCCAAAGCATACAAAAGGATCTCATCTAATAGCTGCTCCTTGGTTAAACATAAAGTTTGTGTACAGTTAGGAGGATAACATGTTCTTCTGTATGCAGCATGACTCTTTTCCTAGAGTAAATGTATTTCAGCTTTGTCATCTTGTATTTCTGATGTTGCAGCAAGTCTCCAGGTTTATATTGCACTAGCCACGTAACATTTTATACACGTATTGGCTCTTTTGTTTACTTAGACATTAATGTCGTCTGCATTTGCTTTTGCTGATGTTAGTGGTGATGACAAATTCTCTGCACTTCAGAAAATGTTGCCTGTAATAAATCTGAAAATATGCTTACAATAGGTAGAATGTACAGCATTACATTCTGCAGTATTTTAAATCAGTGATAGACAAGAAGACCTGGAATAACGAGGACTCCACTTCCGAAAGAATGAGTCCTTCAGATCTTCTGCAGATTGCATGTGGCCTTCGATATCTTCCCTCTATCCAGAAGGCAAATGAGTTTTTCAGCAAGTGGATGGAAGACGGTGAGAAGATAAAATAAATGATTTATTTTTCTTTTTACATTTCCTTACGTTTATTTTACTTTACCCTGAGATTTAATTTTTAGAACTGGGGAGGAAAAGTAGTTTCCTGTAAGAAGTATGGAATATCTTTTGCTGCTGGAAATGAAGCAGTATTTGAAGGCCACGTATTCTTGAGTATATGTTTACACATACATTTATTCAGTATAGTTCCCTATGCTTCACTTTGGGGCTTTCTTTCCCTTTTTGAGATGCCCACTTGAGGTGTGCCATGTTAGTAATACATCGTAGTTTTTTAATTCAAGTATCAGAGACAAACTCTTTATTTTTAAATCCAGAATTTATGTGTTTGGTTTTATATTAACTGACAACACATAAAGAGGTGTTACACCACAGCAACACCATACAAATATCTTCCAGTTGATTCCTCCTACTCCATTCTATTCATTATGTGAATGCTCATCTTGTTCTTGAACTTGTGCATTGTCCTTCTTGAAAGATGGAGATTTACTGAGTGAATCGATAAGCCTTTGTTGAAATATGCTGCTTACATACAAAGTTCTATTGCCCCAACTATTGGAAAAATATAACAGGAGACTTCATTTTATCACCATTCCAGAAATGAGATAAAACGATATTTTCATAACTATCTTCCCATGCAGATAATTAATTGTTCCCACTAAGTGGAACTGCTATCTTCTAAAACGGTAGGTGATATTTTTAATTCCTTCAGCTTTAAGAAGACTTAACCTAACCTTTGAAACTCCTTTCTAATTCTGGTATGACTCACTGTGTGAAAAGTATTCAGCAAACACAGATAAGGCATCAGTTTATGTACAGAAAAACTTGCCCAGGATGACTGCAATGCTGCACTGGGATGGCAGGCTCTTGTGTCCATATACTTCTGCTGATTTCAAGTGAGTGATAGAGAAGAAGAGTTCTACTTGGACTGCTAGATCAGGATTTGTTGGTTTTGTGCAGTTTTTTCTTTTCCCCATTATTTCTGTATATATGTGACAGATGATTGTTGATCTTTCATCACTGATCATACCAAATCCTCTCATATATCAATGGGAAGAGAAAACCAGCTGACTTTTTTACATTACTCCACGACATAATTTGGTTGACATGCATCAACAGATGTCTCATGTGGTCCTTACCACATTTGTTGGTATCTTAGTCCTTTTTTTACTTGTGTTGCATGCAATGGGAATTATAACTGGGTTGAGAAGTGTGTCAGATTGGGCAAAATCATAAATTTGTGCAGAATCATGGCCATTCACTGTGTAATTTCAGAATATAAATTCATCTGCGAAATACTAATGTACATTTATGTCATGACATGCATATTAATAACAAGACTATTTTAAAACTAGAACATCAATTGACATTTTAGAATGCAAAAAATTCCCCTACATTACAATTATATAATCACCGCAGAAGATGTAGTTCCTTATGCTTAACATTTTTGCACTGTTCAGCAATCAAAAACACTATTGCAACTCCAAATGATTTTTTTTTTTTTTTTTTTTTTTTTTTTTTTTAATCTTTTCTGTTAAGTAACATTGCCTCTGATGTCCTTGAAGTGTGTACTCAGCTGCTGGCTGGAGTTTTCTTTTGAATACATATAAATCGTCCATATCTGTTGCTGAACAGAGAACGACCTACTCAGCTCTAGCAAACAGCAAAGATGATGCTGAATTAACAAGGTGGGAAATTTTCCATATGAATTATTACTTAACTTGTCTCTTGTTAAAGACATGCTCTTTTGTGTGAATACTGCCTGACTACTGAGCATGAAATGAAAAATTCTGATACTTTGAATATTTGTTAAAGATAATAGCAGCCAATCTTCCTTAGGTGAATTCTTCATTAAAAAAAAAAAAAAAAGAAAGAAAGAGAGAGAGGGAAAAAAAAATGTCTTGAATTTACTTGTACTTTTACTACCAGATTTACAGCATGATAATATGAAAGTTTAGGTAGTGAAAGAAGGCTGTGAATAAGTTTGATAAATGTGCCCATCAGCAAATCATTCTGTTACAGGGAAATAAATTTGATGTAAGACTGTGGGAAACCAGTATACCACCAATATACTTTATATTAGCGCATGTGTTTCCGCATGTAAATTGACAGTTTTAACCTTTCCTGCTTCTTATAGTGTGTTTTGGTGCTGTACATTTCTGGATCTTCAAATGGAAAGAAAACATTTAGGTTTCAAGACATGCCTTCAGTTATCTGTTCAGTCAGCACAGATCCAGCTGGACAACTCCTTGCATGTTGTGCTGAGCTGCTATTGTCCTCCCCACCATCATTTTGCATGTTCCTGTATATTATTGTGATCTTATGTCAGGTCTGCCAATAACAAGTTTGGAAACTAATCCTATCTCTGCCTCCCTCTCTCTTTCTTTTTGTGTGAAGCTTGAGCTGTGAGACAGTCTCCACTGGCAGACTGGCAGCTCGCAATCCTAGAATCTCATGAACTAGCAGTGAAATTACCACTGACTAATATAAAACTACTTTAAAAATTCCAATTATTTTGATGTTGTCTTTAGAGCCTAGTCCGTCTGGCTTTGCTTGGGGGGTGACACAAATAGATAGCAATGAAACAATAGATTATAGCCGTCATATTGTAAATTCGTCATACCAATTTATATTGATTCACTACAATAGATACTACTATTGTTAGTCATAGGAGAAAGTTATGATGACAATTCTATCCAAGTGGCAAAGTAGAAATGTAAATATTGTAATGGAAATTTCTTTGGGAAGACAAAGTTGAAATGAAATTCCTGGTAAAGGCTATTGATTGGTTACTTTTCATTTGGTTTGTCTATCTTCTCTACTTAAGACCACAATTTAAATTTTCAGAATTTCTCCTCACTGTTTGCAGGCTTCCTTCTAAAAACTTTTACCATCTACTGCAATTTCACACAACTTTGATAGGCTTGGACTCTCCTTCTTTTTTGATGATGTTGTACTCTTTTTCCTAGTCACATAAGAATGAGTATACAGAAGACCATCTTCAAAGTGAATTACTCTGATATGAACAAATGCAATCTCCTGTTATTTGCACATTCTGAGAATTCCTGCAAGCTAGTAGATTGATTCCATGCTTCACATATGAAAAACTAAGTGATGGCAACAAGTCAAAAGATCCATTGTTTGTTTGCAGATGACATAGACCATGAATTAAGTCTCCTCAAATCAACATAGACTGCCACCCCTTTCAAGGTGGGGGGGAGGGGGAAGGAGCATAAGATTGCCTCTGAAACAGTAAAAGGCCAATAATTTTAAAATTAAGCATGGTTGGATAAAAAATTCCTTCAAGGATCTGGAGAATCATTGTCCCATTATGGGTCACAGGGATTATGATGAGATCAGATGCTGTATCTAATGAATGCTCTATTAAGAGCCCAAATCCTGAGTGTCAGTGGGGGAGTGGTGTGGGAACCCCGATGGGAAAAGGCAGTCTAGGAAAATATGAGCAGTCTAGGGATAGTCAGCTGCTGGAAGGAACTGCTGTGTTCTGCTTCTACCTGAATTTAATCAAGTCTTCAAATCAAGGACATAAAGCTGATCAAAAGATATTTCAATGCATTGGAAGTTTCTACATATATAATCTGTAACTTCTCAATAAGTATCTTTCATCGTAGAGCTGAAAACTATTCAAAAAAACCTATCTAAACTAAATTTATCTAAAAAAATTTAAACCAAATGATAGATATTTTCAACATTAAGAGCCAACAATTTTTTTTCTCTAAATTTTTTTGAACATACCAAATTCATCATTTGTTGTGAAACAGTATCACATTGTGCAAGAACAGAATCATTAAAAAACAACAACAACAACAACAAAAAAAAACTGGTTTCATATTAGGGTTTTTGTTTGTTTGTTTGTTTTGTTTTATTTTGTTTTTGATGCAGTTAAAGTTTGGCTATGCCAGAGAGTGCTGCTCTTGGACACCAGATTCTTCACCATATTCTTTCCCTATTGGCCTGGTCTTGACTGAGATAAAGTTAATTTTCTTCATGGTAGCTGGCATGGTGTTATGCTTTGGATTTGTGGCCACAACAGTGCTGATAACATACCGATGTTCAGCTGTTGCAGAGCTGTGCTTGCAGAGCTAAGGACTTTTCAGCTTCTCATACTGCCCTGGGGAGGCTGGGGGTGCACCAGGACCTAGGAGGGGACACAGCCAGGACAGGCAGCCCAGACTGGCCAGAGAAATGTCCCATACCATGTGGTGTCATGGTCAGCAATAACAGCTGGGGTAGGGAAGGAGGAAGGGGGGACATTTGGAGTGATGGCATTTTTCTTCCCAAGAAACCATTACATGTGATAAAACCTGCCTTGCTGGGAGCGGCTGGCACTTGCCTGCTGACGGGAAGCTGCAAATGGATTCCTTGTTTTGCTTTGCTTGTGTGTGTTGCTTTTGGCTTACCTAGTGAGCTGTCTTTATCTCAGCCCACAGCTTTTCTCACTTTTACTTCTCAGACTCTCTCCCCCATCCCACATGCACAGAGTGAACAAGTAGTTGTGTGGGGCTCAGCTCCCTGCCAGGGTGAAACCACAGCAGTACTTTGGTGCCCACTGTGGATCCTGAAGGGTCTGAGTTGATGAGAAATTTGTTTGGAGTATGGGAGCTTGCTAGACAAAATGTATTGACATTATCACTGTTTAGCTGCTAATTGGCAGGCTCCCATGCTTGCCGCAGGGCTTGCTTGCTGCCTAGTGCATTCTTTCAGTGTCTTAATGCTTTTGCCAGCTTTGTTCCAGTATTACCTGAAATCTATACTGAATGATCAGGTTTGGTCTCTCTAGCAAGTGGCATACAGCAGAGAATTCTGCCCACTGTAATTATTATTCTGTTCTAAATTTTAAGTTCATGAAAACCATTGGGGAAAAACTTTTGACACAAAGGTCAGTACTACATGGTCCATAACATCAAGAAAAGACATTTTGACCTGACAACATCAATCTGCCTGCTACACCTAAAATACCTGAGTACCTTACAGAAAACAATAGAATTTCAACTGTTCTTAATATTTCAGACTGTACCTCATTCAAACTGTTAGATTGGATGCCTCATTTCCTCACATTTGTTCTGACCCTAGCACTTAGAATTAGACTCTTAATTTTAATGTATCTGTACTATAAATCTTTAATGTTAACAAATCATTCTCTCTTTGAACTTTTCATACTTCAGAGTGCATTAGAGTTCATCTTTTCACACAAAGTAGAAACTTTATTTGATATAAGACGAAGGTTTTCACATAAGCACACTTTTAAGTATTTGCTAGATTTGTGTTAACTGATGTTACTTCCTTAATCCTATATTTTATTCCCAAACCTTTTTTCCTTCACTTTCATTGTTAGCCTAGGATTCAGTGGAAGTCTTATTCATTTGTTTGACTTTAAAGGTTTAAAGTAGGAATAAAAGTTGTAAAATTATATATTTTTTAATTCTACAACATAGTTTTGACAGCTCTTTTTTTTTTTTTTCTTTTTACAAAGTTATGTATTTCATCTTTTTCTTAGTCATTGAAAGCACTGAGTCCAGATTTGACTTTTAAGCAGAAAAATTATACTGAAATAAAATTAATGAAGGACTGATCTAAATCATAATTCCCATAACCATGGGACCTGAAACTACAACAGAAAGAGCTTAGAATGAGCTTTGCCCTACATCCTTTTCAAATGTGGAGACAAAATTTTAGTGTGCAGCAAAGCTCAAAGACGGTGCAAGATGCAGCACAGAGACAGAGCAGACCCTAAGAACAGGGACGGGCTTTATTCAGTTTTTTACTTGGAATAATGTCAGATGAAGTGCTTCATTCCAATGGCCCCTTTTAATGCACAAGCCAGATATGGAGCCAGCCTGCAAATGGGATCATAAATATTAAAACTGGTGATGCATGGTACTAGCTCAATGAGAAATAAATCTTCTGCTGCTGGCAAATTATATTTCTTCCACAGAAGATGCCTTTCCTATAATGTTTGAATTTCATTTTGTTTTTGGAATCCTCAAAACATCGGGGAAAAAAAAAAAAAAATAAAACAAAAAAAAACACCTGTTTATTCTCTGTTTTATAAGTAAATCACTCAAATTCATGCAAAATGAGATGTCATGTTAAAAACCTTCTGCATTATATTTTCCAAAGCCGCTTCTCAGTATATTCATAGGGCTGAGAGTGGAAGACTAACGAGAATTCTCTGAAGGTGAGGATTGTCACAGAATAAAGTGAAAGTGGGGAGAAGTGGAATGAAATTTGATTTTCTTGTGGTATGTACCTTCTTTTAGGATAATGTACCATAATGTTGTTAGGACTAAACCATTAGAATCATGGACTTGTAGAACAATTCAGCTTGGAATAGACTTCAGGGGGTCACAAACTTTTTTGAGGCCTTATTCAAAGCAGAATAAGCTACAATATTGCTCAGGCTGCTCAGGACTTCAGTCAGTCTGGCCTTGAAAATGACCAGTGTTGGAGATTTGTCATAGTCCAATACTCTGACCAAGTTATTTTACATATTTCTTGCATAGAGTGCGAAATGTTTAATACCAATTTTATTTATTTGATGACAGTTGATGTTCTACAGGATTCTTAATTTAGCAGTGATACAAAATACACTGAAATCACAATACAAATGTAAGTACACTTAGCAAAATACAGCGATTGCAATGCACAATTCAGTCACAATACAAATGTGTGCGTTACTGTTGCCCATCTTTGCTGAGCCTTCTTCCATTTTAAGGGTTTATTGATCAGTCACAAGCCAGTACAGCCCCTCTGGACAAGCTGCAATTGACTGTCTTAATAGTGAAAAGAGTTTTCTTTATTAGTATATTAGTACTGATATTATTTATATAAACATACAGAAAAGGACCAACATGCTTTTGTTGTTTTGGATTAAAATTGAATACTTCCGGAAACCATAAAAAGCGAGAGCAGATCCTTCCATCAATTTTGGATATCTGATAGTAACTAATATTTATTTATATTTGAGTTATCAAGCACCTCCTTTTCTATTAAAAAATTACATAATACTTCTTTCAGTTTATCCAAACTGGGACCAGAGATGAAATTAACTGAGGTCATTATTTCCTTTCAATGTTGACATAATTTTCAAGACAACTGGATCCTTTCTTAACAATACCTGACAACCATTGAATGTAGCTAGATTAATTAAGTGTAATTGTGTGAGAAAATAGTGCCTTTATTACCATCTTTAAAATCTGACAGAATCTTACCAAAACGCATGGCTGTTGGCACAAAAATTATTAATTAGTAGTTACAAAATATTCTTAAATTCTCAAATGAATCTTCCCACATGCAAAGTTTTAGTGTCAATTATTTTTGTAGTGCTGTCTTAGCTGTATAGCATTCATCACAGTATCACTACGAAGAAATATGAGAGAAGTAATTTTAGTACTCTGTATTATGAATGACTGTACTTTGGGGTAAAATAACAAGCAGCTCATAGCAAAGGCATCAAGCATGATAGTAATAAATTGGTACTTTTAATACCTTGAGCTGTATATACCTATTTTTCATAAGTACTGTTAAGCACAAATTTATATAATAGAACTGTAACATATAGTAGTAATTTCTGTCTGTTTGCAAAGTTCTGGAACACCTTCACATAATGTAGCATTATGTAATAGTAATGCAAAATGTAATAAAATTTAGAAATAATTATTACAAACTTTTTTTTTCTTCCTTTTTTTTTTTTTTTTTTTTTTTTTTCAGCATTAACTGTGCAGCTAAATAATGCCAGTTACCCGTGCCTTAGTCTACCAGGTCCAGACTCCAAAGCTCTGCAAACTGCAAAGCTCTGCAAATCCCAACCAATTGAGAGTAATTATGCTTCAAACACCCTTTTCTTCTGCAAAATATTAAAAACTATATATTATTTTTCATTCTACATGAAAAATAAAGATTTTGTGCTTTAGGCTTTTGATATAATTCTGACTATTTGAACAACACATGCATTTGATGTGCATTTTAAATTAATTTCCTTGATTAGTTCATGCTTTTCTATTTTAGGAAGCTTGTAATTTGAAGATGTTCCAGAATTTCCTATAAAAGGAAGTAGAAAATATTACACAGCAGAACTTTTCACTACCTGAGGAAGTTCAACTACAGAAATGCAGAGTGCTGACTTCTGAAACAGCCTAGCCAACCTAGACTTGTTTGTTGAAACAAACCAGGAATCAGTTTTCTCTTTGCTTTCATTTTCTTTTATTAGTTAATAAGCATTCTTGTTCTGTTACATGATTTCTCTGTATCACTCAAGTTTTGTCTCTAATTTACTGTTTTATTTTACTGATGAGTTTGCTACATTGAACAAACTGAAACTCTAAGCTAATGTGTTTTTGGATCGATACATTTCTGTGGAGTATATTCATACTATCAAAAATCAGACTACAGATTAACTGCTATGAAAAGCAGAAGATGTACAACATGAGCTGAACTGTTACATCTAGGAGTCAAATTCTTCTCACAGTTCTAATCTGAGATGTATCATGAATCTACACTGGTGAGACACTGGAATGTTACTGTGGCAGTTGTCCAAGTTATACCAGATGTGCCATTTATGTAAGTGCTGACAATGTGAATTCTTCTGTACCCTTCTAGTATGTTAGAATAAATATGCAGTTATTTTCCTGTTTCAGTCTCCAGCAAATGTTAAGCTGCAGATGTGTATTTTAATTGGTATGTGCATCTGCATCCAAAGTTATCCAGTAATTATGCTCAGATGACAGGTTTTAGAGAAGGTTATTGGGAATCTGTAGTCAATTCGTTCCTAGTAAGCAGATTTTTCATGCTCAGATATACCAACTGGTTTGATTTGCCTATTCCTCTATCTACTTTTAATTGATCTCTTAAGAAATTACATCAAGTACCTTGGAATTCACTTTTGTGTTGTAGTTTACAAACTCTGACTTCCCATTTGCTTGTGTTCACTATCTGGCTTCCAGGCCAGCCAGCAGTGCAGTAAGTTACATTATCAGAAGACAAAACACAGCCCTGTGGAGATGATGATACAAGAGGTTGTTCCACTTTTGCTATGGGGACTGAGCTTGGAAAGTAGATCTTGTATTCCAGATTTTCAGACTGCCAGCGACCTGGCTTGTCCTTCATTGGATGCTCACAGGCTCCAGGGAAAGTGTAGATACTCTGTGCATAGAAGTTGTACATCCCGAACCCAACTGTTGTGGTTTACCCCACCAGGCAGCTGACCACCACCCTGCCCTGCAGTGGGTTGGGGGAGAGAGTCAGAAAGAAGGTAAAACTCATGGGTTAATAATAATGATAATGTTAAAAGAATATATAAAGTGAGTGATGCACAATCCAATTGCTCATCACCTGCTGACCGATGCCCAGACAGACCCTAAGCACAAGCAACCTCCCCATCTGAATCCCCCATTTTATTGCTAATCATGACACCACATTGCACTGGGACATCCCTCTAGCCAGCCTGGACCAGCTGTCCTGGCCGTGTCCCCTCCCAGCTCCTGGTGCACCCCCAGCCTCCCCACCAGGAGCTGAACAGTCCTGGGCTCTGTGAGAGCACTGCTCTGCAGCAACTGAAACATCGGTGTGTTATCAGCTTTATTCTCATCCTAAATCCAAACCACAGCACCACACCAGCTACTAGGGAGAAAATTAACTCTGTCTCAGCTGAAACCAGGACTCTAATTTATGGAACACTGGAACCAGTTGTTTGTTTGTTTGTTTCACTGGAGGTAAGTTTAACCTGACAAAGAGAGAAAAATAACAAGCTGCATTTAAGGGAAATAGTGTAGCTTCAAGAGTAAAAAACAAACAAAAACAAACAAACAAACAAACAACAAAAAAACAAACAAACAAAAACAACAACAACAAAAAACATACATTGCATACTGACTTCATCAGTGAAGTGAATCTCTTTTGAACCACAACAGCCATAATATATTTCTGATACAAAAATACAGTAATGTATCAGTGCACACTGGCAACAGTCTATACAAATATCTCTGAAAGCTGAGCTTTATTGTCTTTAAAAATTGTGTCTTTTGGTCATGACCCTCCTTCAGCAAATGGTTTCTAGTCTTTGCCCATTCACAAGAGGTATCTGTGACATAGGTATGAGTATCAGAGAAGACATTTTACAGAATAGAATAGTATAGAATAGAATAGACTAGACTAGACTAGACTAGACTAAACTAGACTAGACTAGAATATTGTAGGATAGGGTAGGGTAGGGTAGGGTAGGGTAGGGTAGGGTAGGGTAGGGTAGGGTAGGATAGGATAGGATAGGATAGGATAGGATAGGATAGGATAGGATA
>CM021797.1:49869839-49881141 GCA_011076525.1 Nettapus auritus | reverse complement strand
GAGAGAAGCAGCCCTGCAGCCCCCAGGTGAGTGCAGCAGGAGGGCAGGAGGTGCTCCAGGCAGGCAGCAGCAGTTCCCCTGCAGCCTGTGCAGGGAGAGGCCCCTGGTGGAGCAGGCTGTCCCCCTGCAGCCCATGGGTCCCACATGGAGCAGATCTCCACGCTGCAGCCCATGGGTGGAGGAGCCCCCGCTGGAGCAGGTGGATGTGGCCTGGAGGAGGCTGCGGCCCATGGAGAGCCCCCGCAGGAGCAGGCCCCGGGCCGGAGCTGCAGCCCGTGGAGAGGAGCCCACGCAGGAGCAGGGGGTCTGGGGGGAGCTGCCGCCCGTGGGGGACCCGTGCTGGAGCAGTTTGCTCCTGGGGGATGGATGGACCCCGTGGGACGGAGCCGTGTGGGAGCAGTGCTTGAAGCTCCAGAGATGAAGCATCAGGGACTGACCACAGCCCCCATTCCCCATTCCCCTGCAACACTTGGGGGGAGGATATAGAAGAGGGTGGATGGGGGAAAAGTTTCTCACTACTCTAATCTGCTTGTGATGACAGAATCAGAGAATCACAGCACTATAGGGGTTGGAAGGGACCTCGAAAGATCATTGGGTCCAACCCCCCTGCCAAAGCAGGTTCCTTAGAGCAGTTTGCCCAGGTGGGCGTCCAAACAGTCCTTGAGTATCTCCAGAGGAGACTCCTCAGCCTCTCTAGGCAGCCTGTTCCAGCGCTTCATCATCAGTATGATAGACACCAATGTGTTAGACAATAAATCACATTAGTCTCCCTGTGCTGAGTCTGTTTTTCCTGTAACATTAATTGTTGAGCGATCTCCCTGTCCTTATCTCAACTGTTGAGCCCCTTCCATTGCATTTTCTTTCCTGTTTTTCTTTCAGAAGGGAGAGTGAGAGAGCGTTTGTGGTGGAGCTCAGCTGCCCGGCAGCATAAAACCACCACAGAAAAGGAAGTGAATGCGACATTGCTAAAAGTTTTTGGATGCAGACTGAAAGGGTGAAGAACATAGAAACTAGATTATAAAAAAGTGTTCCCATAAAGAAATGATTTGCTAAAGAGAAGCAGTCCTACAGAAAACACATGACAATCTGTCACTGTCCTGCTATATGAATTTAGGTCACAGAATCACAGAATCACAGAATGTCTAGGTTGGAAGAGACCTACAAGATCGCCGAGTCCAACCTCTGACCTAACACTAACAAATCATCCACTAAACCATATCCCTAAGCTCTACATCTAAACGTCTGTTAAAGACTTCCAGGGATGGGGACTCAACCACTTCCCGGTCATATCATTTCTGCATTTTGCTATCTCCGAATCCTCCCTTCCCCTTCTGTTCAGACTTCACAGTCTATTTAAACTTCCCCTTGAAATTTTTCTCTACAGCAATGCCCTGAAATGGACTCTTCTCACTGGGCTAACCTGCTAATTTCACTTTGACTAATAATGTCAGAGGCTGGGGAAGAAGAACATACTGTTTTTCCTTTTTCCCAGTGCAGCAGGTTCTCAGTTTGGCTTTTTCCTCTAGATAGAAGTACATAGTGGTGGGGTTTTTTGTTTGTTTGTTTGTTTGTTTGTTTTTTAATTTTAAAAAGGTGAATTTCAAAATAGGTGACATAGGCAGTATGCAATATTACACCTTGCTTTCTCCAACTCCTTTGCCCCCCAGATCAGTGAGTAATTGGTGAAAGCTCAGAAGGATAACTGACTTATTCAAAAACCCATAGCACAGCATTTTAGAGGGCTTCCATTGGTATGTGGCTTAAAAGATGTTTAGCCAACAAAGCATCCTGTATACTCTATTCAGTTTAGTTAGGAATTAGAGTGTCCTTTGAGTCTTACTTCTAAGATTGCTAGAAATTAATATACTGAGGCTTTCAATGGAAATAAATTGATTTATTCCTGTGAAACACTCATGAGGTATACAGCTGCCTCACACAATGAAATGCTAAGATCTTGCAGCTAGTTTTTCAAACATGTCTAAGGATTTTAAATGCTTCAATATGGATGCCCAGCTTGAAAGATCCATTTGACCCTACACCTACAACTCACTCTGGAAGGTGTGAGATGCTCTGCCTGTCACTTGGCCACACGGTTGTCTCCAGCTGCTTTTCACATTGCTGTGTATGGCTCATCTTCTGCATAAGGTTTATGGCTGAAATGCTTTCATTAATGATCTTGTTTTTTATGCTTCTGACATAGAAACAGTGTTGCTTAAATCTTTTTGGACGCGGTGCTTAGGGACATGGTTTTGCAAGTGCATCTGCTTTTAGCTCGTTTATCATTGAGCAATATATAGGCTGGAAGGAGGTGAGAATCAGCTATAGTTCACTGTCTGCATGTCACTGCTGGAGAAGAGCTCTGCCACTAGCAAGTCAAGGTATGTGGCTAGTGCAGAAGCTTATAGCCATTCACTATAGCCAGTTTTCATTTATACACCCTGGAGAAAGAAAACTGCTAACAAACAAGGAGAACAGAGGAGCTGCTCCTTGATAGTACACAATATGCTGCATTCCCAAACTAGTTCAGTGCCCCAGAGTCTGACAAACACTACCGTATATAGCAATATTTTACTTCAGATTTTAGCAAAGATGAAAAATTTACAACCAATTACACCTCCTAATAACCCTGCACTACAAGGTAGGAAGGATTTTAAAATGTATTAATCACTGTCAGTAAAAGTCTGCTTGTTGACAGTTGTTCCTTCCCCTTAGCCATTGTCAATTTCTTTGATGTTCACTTGCAATCAGAGGGTTTGCTACTGGCAAGAGGCAGTTATTACTTGGTTAGTATTTCTCCATTTCTGTACTTAATTTGTTCCAGGGTACAGTCCATGTTTTCCCTATATCATTTTGCAGGAAACAACTGTAGAGTGATGTATTTAGTGGTGGTAAACTACTCCGAAGGCTTTGACAAGAAGGTTGTTTTTTTTTTGAGAAATGTATAGTTTACTGTAAAAACTCACAACCAATTCTAGTAAGTGCATGAGTTTTCCTGTAAGTTTTTACTATTCATCACTGTCAGCCTTTCTACCCTTGCATGTACAAGGCATATGTCAAGGTGGCTCCAATTTCCTAATAGCTGAAGCTTATACGTGTCCTGTAATTCAAATATATTGTTGTTAAGATGATGAAATTTACCAAACAACGAGTGGATCTCTAAGACTGTTAGGCAAGTTGAAATATTTCAATATTACCAGAACAGGACAGGTTAAGTTTGTCCTGGAGATACTGTGTTTCTGCCCCACAACTAACTGGTAGATTTCTAAGGGAAAGACTTAAAATAAAGCTGCTGTGATGTCATCTCGCCTTGCTGGTGTAAATAGAGTTGTTAGAGCTTTTTTTTTTTTTCTTTCCTGCCATAAGTGACTGAATGGAAAAGAAAAAGCTCTTCTATTCAGCCTGGCAACTATTTTTGGATGGTATTTTCTGATGCTTACAGAAACAGCAATTGATGACAAGATAAAGTTAAGTTCATTCAAATCTCAAACCAATCTACATTTTGTAAAACCATCACAACATACGTAGAGAGCTCAGAAGCTCCTTTGTGCCTAAATATTTTTCATCTTTTTCCCAGATTTCTCTTTTACACTCGGATCTGTAAGCTGCTAAACAGCAGAGTTTGTGAGCCTTTTTAGAAGGGGAGAGTTCCTTTGCAGAAACCTCTGTGCAATTTAGCCCACGTGCTCGATGCGGCTCAGGTGCCCACTGATGCCACTGAGTGGACTGTCTAGAGGAGGCAGCATGCTCCCACTGCTTCCCAGACCCAGTCTGACTTGCTTATAGTCAGCTCATGTTTCTGCGGGTGCAACTGCTGCTCCTCTCTGCTCTGCTCTGCGAGGGCATGCCCAGAAGCCTCTGGCACAGAAGGAGATTGTGTGTGCCAATGCTGTTATTTAAATAGCAGCGTCCCTCTGGCACACGCTCATCTCACACAATTTTTTGTTAAAATATGGAAGTGACGTCTCGTCTGCTGGTATGGTGATTTTATTTTTCTTTTATTATCTTTCCCAAAGAAATGTGACACAATTGTAGTTTGTAGTTTGTCTTATATGGCAGTATCTCTGCTTGAAACATACCTCTGTGTCGGTGCTAAGTGATCCCAGGCAGTTGTTGCACAAGCATCGGGCCACCCCTCACATTGTTAAATGGTGATTACATTACATGTTCCTAGTATTGTATCACCTCGCAGCACACTGGCATTTCAAAGTACATGTTCTGCATTCCAGCTGGACACCCCACCAAGCGCTGCACTCTTCCAATACTATGAGCATCTGGTGGTATTCACTCAGTGTTTTGCAGTATTTCCTCCAGACATGAAAAGTGCTTTAGAAGTTTTAGTTACAGCATAGTCCTGCCTATCTTCTTTTATCACATTGTCCCTTCTTTTGCTCAAAAGCCATTTTTCAGTGCCCAGCCAAGGTAGCACCTGGTAAGTGCTAAGGTTTCCCTAACAGTGAGCACAAACGGGCTGGTGCACACACAGCTGAAGTCCTGTGAACTCCTCAGAAATAGGATGATAAGAATCTTAGATGTTATTCTTGGATGTCACCCTCAACCTTGTATTTAATTTTTGGTAGATAAGAGACTGCCAGGGTAACCATAACATTCCTGGCAGTACGCCTCTTACTGTTTGTTGCTGCTGATGTGTCACCGAAGGCTAGAAACTACTGTGGCAAGTTCAAAGGTGGATGCTTTAGGAGAGCATTTTCTCTTCACTGTTCCCAGAAGCTTGGTTCGGGGTTCCTGAACCATCACTTAGATTCTCTCCTATGTTTCTCACACTGGTAATGAGGGTGGAGGAAGCAGGATAGAAAGCACGGCCTTTTAATTATGATGGGGACACAGTGCCAGATATGCTGCGGGTATTGTGGGAAGCTAGCTAGGATGTTGCAAGAGCAGACTAGTAATTGCATATGTGTACTTGCAGTTGGACATTCCAGGGGATGTAAATCATGATTATCTATTTATCTATTTATTCTGCAGAAGACTGTGTTGGAAATGCAATGTTGCAGTGAGGTATCCCAGTTCACCAAACTGTGACAATTAAAATTACTGTGAAATGCAGAGCTCTTTTTCTCCTCTGCCTAGCTGGCAGCTGGCAGCTGTGGTGGCGAGATTTTATTGAATCATAAAGGTGATGATTTTACAATTGGACAGAAGTCACCACTGTTGGAATGAACGTAATCTTGCAATTAGTGTGCAGGTATGTGTGTATGAATTCCATGGTTTCAGCTGCAGGGAAGATAGCAATCTGATTTCTCCATACCAGCCTGTGGAACAACTAGTCTTCAGTCGGGGAAGTATGGAGTTAATTGTTGAGGTTTTGTAAATCACTGTAAAACTGCTAAAATCAAATGGAGCTACACCAGTCTAGCCTTTTGTATCAGTATTGTGGCCCCTTACAATCTAAAATATGCACAAAATCTAGAGTCTAGCTAAAAAAGTTTTCAAAAACTGATGCATTTAAAAACATTGCAGCGAAGGAATAAAAGTAGGCAGAACTTGTCTTAACTCTGAGCGACTGACATTTTACGTTATTTGATTCTCGTATAAGTTACGCTTGCTTTGTCTTTGAGCCCCATGACAATATCTTGTTTCACTGTATGACTCAGTCTCAAAGGAACCACTAACATGAAAGGTGCCAAGACAGAAAAGGGAGCATCAGCCATTTTATGTGAGCGTGTGATCTTTGGATATATCTCCTGAGTAAAGCTGAACCACAACATGGCTTGTTTCTTAGTGCAAGGGCTTGTCAATACCTGAAAGCTGTTCCAGGTTAACCTGTTCAGTACTAGAGTGTCTTACGTCCACAAAAATCTTTTATGCATTACCGGTCCTTTGCCATCTGGTAGTTATTCTCTGCCTTCTAAGATGGATGTGGAGGGATGATGCCTTCCCAACCCATATAAATTCCTGGGTACCTGACAGAACTATCCCTCTTGTAAGCTATATGGATTCTTTAGCTGTTTGGGTCTGTTCATATCTATACTATCCACTGCTCCGAGCTTATCCTGAACAAGTGACTTGCTGATTTTTAAAACAACATTTTTTTGTACGCTACCCATAATTATCTTTTCCAATTGTCACTACAAGGAGAGTTCACATACCTGTGTGTGTGAATGTATATCTTATCTGTGACTATTTAATATTTGTAATTTAGATCGCATTGAATTTCTCTGTAGGAATCTTATAATTATTGTACTACTCTAATAAGCAGAATCTCATAAAATCAGTGTTTCTCATGGATGTGGCTGTGGGTCAAATATATGGAGTGACTTCCCAATGAATGGGATGGGGACTACGATGTTAAAGCAGTAACAGTTGTCTAAGTTTCTCATAAAACAGTAACTACCATCACACAGCAGCACACAAGCCCCAACAGGCTTCTTGTGTAAATGGACTAAGTCCAATCTTTTGCTTAGGATGACTGTTAGGAATAAATAATAATAAATAAATAAATAAATTTTTAAAAAGGACAAAAGCATTAAGTATTGCCTCAGATAGAGAAAATGAAAGGGGTTGTATTACCTTCTGAAATTGTTTTCACCTTTTATTGAAAAACATAACAGAATACTTGCACTGTAATTAGAAGTAATGCTACCTCTTTTCAACTTGGTGTTATCATATTACTTGTTATCTGCCTTCCTCAATGATTTGTTTTTAAAGGAACTTTGCCAACATACATATGGATTTCAGTGAAAGAAATAAAACAACAGCAAAACTCACCACAGGAAAGTGGAAGGTACTTTAGCTGCTGAATATATACTTAAATCAGAGCTGAAAAATACTGGTGTCACTTCATGCTTCCTTGTTCTCTTGAGCTGCTGTAACTTAGATTAGCATGGGCTAAAATGTACCACTGTCCCGTGCATCTTTTTTACAGTATTCTGTGATCTCTGTCCTTCAGCCTATGTTGTCAGACTGACAGCTACATTTGCAGTGTGAGTAAAAGCTCTACAGCCTACTACATAATTTAAGACTAAGAGAAAGCATCAGTAAATGCAATTATTTTGCTACTGAAGTTTTATTCTCATTTTTCACTTACAATTTTCTCCTAGAATCTTCCTTGCAACGGTTTTTACACCCATGAAAGCTTTGCACAACTGGAACCAAAATAGGGATGTCAGCCCTGAGCCTTCCAAAAAAGTATGTACAACAATATGCACGCGTTCTGTAGCAATACCCTGACTATCCTCTGCGCTTGTTCCTGCTGTATGGAAGATAAATAAAACATCAACCAGATGCCACAGTCTTCTGTGCTCTATGGACGTGTCCATCATAAGACAAGTTTTCTATTTTGGGTGAGGCAGCAGTCTCATATTTCCTATTTCAACACTTCCATGATTTACGTCACTTTGTTTTGTGATACCAGCAGAAATACAAATAAACACGTGACATCAAGAGCTACAGTGCTAGCTTTACTCTGCTTCTGATAAGTGGCTGATAATTTCACTTTCATTTCATCTTCCTTTTGCAGTTTCCCACTTTGCAGAAGCAGAAAATAATACTAATCATTGCCCAACGGGTACTTCAAAGATGAGCTCTGAACATGGATCACTTTTTAATTCTGCAGTATTATTATGGCTATGATAAACAGGATACTTAAGCATCCTTTTTATAATTTACTCATTAAACAACGTAGTTAAAGTTCTCAAAATTCATGACTGTTGCTATGACTTTATTGCTGTACATGTCAGTTGATGTTGACTTCAATAGGAAAAAAGTCCTGCCAATGTCAAGTGTTTTCAAAATTAGCATGGATTTATTCTGGCTACATGTCTTACTTTATAAAGCTTCTTTCTCAGGTTTATTACTGTTTCCCCCAGTATTCAAAAACAGCTATTTTCAATGCTGTAAGATTTCAGTTAGTGATAGATAAGAGGAACTGACAGCCTCCTGAACTGAGCTGAGAAGTGAATGACTGGAAAGGAAGGGCTAAGGCCATAGCTGTAGAAAGCTGCAGAACTGAGCTCCAAGGAGGGGATTGCCATAGAAAGCTTGCAGGTCTTCAGCTCACCCCTAGCAGGGGTGAATAATCTCCCTTCTCTTTTTTGCCTTTCACTCTGAGTTGAGGTTGCTCATCTGCATGTTCCTGAGCTCTCCTTTTTACTAATGCTATCCAGATTCCTTGCAGGTTCCAATAAAAAATCTGTAACTCAGAATTAAACTATCCAGTGATTTGCTGAATTCGTTTTCTGCCAAGTTATAGAGTTGGAAGAGTTGAAACAGCCTGCCAAGGGAAATGGTATGCATCAGGGCTGCTGCAAAGTAAGCAGTGAGAGCATCAGACAGGTATAGGCAGAGGGGAAGAGCTGAGCAGGGAGAAGGAGGACATCGCCATCTGGGTAAGTGGCAAGCTGTTAGATCGGCCTAAATTATCATGCTTAATTGTATTCTAATGCCATCTAAGAAGAGTCAGCTTTTGAATCATGCTCTGTAGTATTTTGATCACAAAAGCTGGCAAGTCATTTCTGTGTTACTTGGTGGATGCATTAATAATACATGATAATTTCTTGTTAGAACACTTTTTAAAATCAAAAATAAGATGTGAGTCTTTACAGTCTGAAGGTAAGATACAAATGTTCTAGAAGTATTTCATATGAAAGAGAAAAAACAATAGATTTAATTTTATGACCTGGAAGTTTTTATAGTATTTTGTTTCTTTTTATGACTTAACAAAAACAGCAAAGCAGAGAGACCATTTACAGGCAACATGTCTGTACTACAATAAAATGGTCTAACATGCTAACCCATGACTCTTCCTCCTGAGAACACATCTAAGATTGGCTCTTGATCAGTATTGTAGCACTGTAATCCATCAAGGGTCTTATGTGCCACTGTCATTTCTGTGTGGCTGTCAAGAATGGAACTGCAAATGTCACTTTGACAAATCCTTCCTCTAGGCCATAGCAAATACAATATTTTCTTGGCTCTAAGAAAATATACAGTTATGCAATTAAATAAGTAATTTTTTGAGCAATGGAATTAGTAAGATGCGGTTGTTTTTATATCTCTTGATTCATTTCAAGTTCTTGATTGAAGATGTTCTTGCATCTGGTTATTTAAATGCTCCCTGTCTCTTATGTACCTCTATATGCAAAATTAAAATTGTTCCTGTGCAAGGATTCACTGGTGTTTAGTTCATGATGGAATATTTTTTCTCACCGAGGCACTTATAGTACTTTCCTCTTAGATTTATTTTCATGTAACTGTTAGAAATATCACTGCCTTTGAGATGTTTTTCCTATCATAAACGTGTTGTATTCAATCAATGGTCTCAAAACTTCTGAGAGACACAGAAAGAGGCCGAACTATTCAAAAAGGTAGATCTAGGAAATATTGCATG
Organism: Nettapus auritus; assembly: GCA_011076525.1. Classification (NCBI taxonomy): domain Eukaryota; kingdom Metazoa; phylum Chordata; class Aves; order Anseriformes; family Anatidae; genus Nettapus; species Nettapus auritus. The sequence goes on along the minus strand of CM021797.1, from coordinate 49,871,795 downwards.
TAAAACACATAGCAATGACGATTCTGTGGAAGGACCTGCTTATCTCATGTATGAAAACAGCTACAGAAATAAATGGATGGATGGATAGATAGATAGATAGATAGATAGATAAAGCTTTTGTCTATTTTGAAAAGATAATGCTGTGGATTACTTGGGATAATACTCTGAGCAAATGCTGGCTACCAACAGCTGTACTCGCTGGAGGTGTGGAGAGGGTGTCAGAGCTACGCAGTTGTGAGTATAGCAATGAAACAATTTCAGCCTTTAACACAAAGGTCTTTTAAGGTCCTTTCCAATTCAAATCATTCTATGATTCTTCTGTCTAGAAAAGGGTAACGTAGGACCCATTTCTGCTCGGGCTTTAGGCACACATAGTTGTTGGGGCAATCTTTGCGTTTCCTCCTAAGGTTGTTGGCCAGACACTTCACCAGTCCCACACCTGAGCGTGAGCTACTTCTGACATATTTTAGCAAGGCTGGTGAAGTAACTTGCTTGCCTTCGAACCTCTGGAGTCCTGGTAACTTCTCAACTACAAACCTCTGTGTCCCATTGCAGCATACAGATCTAGCTGTACACAACCGGAGACTTCCCACTGTATCAAAGGCACCCAACTGTCTACCTGACACTTGTGCTGTTCATAGGGTCAGGTCTCTGTTCCTCTGACCAGAAAAATAAACCAGAACAAAGAAGGTCTGAGTCATGTTTCCTGCTGTTTAAAAGCTGAAATATCTCAGACATTGTTTAGGGAAAGCACGTCTTCAAAGATGAGAAAGAGGCAGGTTTGCTAGCAATCCCATGGAAAAGACTCAGCTAAGATATTGCTGAATGCAGGCTGCCAAACAAGGGTGAAACATAAGCTGTAGCAGACATTTTAAGATTGTAGTTAGGGCTTTAAGCATTTAAATAAATATTTTATTCTGTATTTTAGGGAGAGGAAAAAAAATAAAGACAGCATGGTAATTGTTGGTTTGAAGACAGAAAAAATAATTTAACATTCTTCACTTTTATAAATCACTCATACCATTAGAGCCATGACTAAAAACTGCATTTTACAGTGAAAAGGATCTCTAACTTTTGGACACAGATTTTTATCATACTGTAGAAATTCTAGCTTTTTGATTTTAACAGCTCCGGCAAAACTGGAGCTTCAGTTCTCATTCTGCTCTAAATTTGCTTATATAAATTATACTGAAACTTAGTCATCTAATATTGGACAGATATGAATAAGAACTATGAAATTACCTCTATACCTAACTTTATCTGTATGAATAGTTCTCACTGTATTCTTTTGAAAATTTATTTTAATAGGAACATCCAGATATGGAAAATTAGGCTCATGACCATGACCTTATTTTGGCTCTTCTGCTTCACAGAGATGTATCATGCTAATTAAGGATTTTGGATTGAGAAAATGAAGAATGGTGAAAGGAAGTGATTGAGAGCTCAAAAAAGTCACCCAGGCCTCTCTGCAGTCTCTGTGTGACACCGTGTAGGATCCCAGTGCTGCGGAGTCAGCTGTGGTCTTATTAATGCTTTGTTAATGTATTTAAGTACAGATCAGGCAGGGTTAGTGCTTAGAAAAGTAGCCTCTCAGGACATTTAAAGCTGTTAAAAGAAATGCTTTGTTGTTTTAATAATTTGGTAACACAAAGTCTTTCATACAAGGATGGGCTGTTGTGATGTCTTATTACAAGGAGTGTCATGCTGCAGCTGTGAGAAGATCGCAGCTGGTGGATGGTCATCGAAATCATACAGCAGTGTGCCTAATAATAGGGCTAGCATTTAAATGTGAAATGTAACTAACACCTAGTTTGTGCTATCGGGCTGTCAGTGGAGGTAAGTCACTGAGGTGTGGGAAAGCGCCTTTTCAGGTTTGTGAAGCAGTGAGCACAGGAGTGGGAACGGGTCTAGCTCTCGTGTGCCTCAAGCCCTCTCAGAAAGCTGAGGAAGAAATAC
>CM021797.1:49739087-49869439 GCA_011076525.1 Nettapus auritus | reverse complement strand
GGGGCGGCGCCGGGCGGGGACTGCAGGCGGCCCGGCCCGAGCCTCGGCAGGGCAGCGCCCGCCCGGGGAGCGAGCATGCGGCGGCGGGGGGAGGACGGGTGAAGAGCGGCGGCTGCGTCTCCTCCTCCTCCCTTCTCCTCCTCCTCCTCCGCTCGTCTCGCCAGGGCTTCGCCGTTGGGGCTGCGGGAGGAGCCGGGCAGGAAGATGGAGCCGTTCCCCAGCGGTGAGTACGGCGGCCCCCTGCCCGCGGCTTGCGACGTGTCCTCGGGTCTCGCTGCCGCCGCTTTCCCGCTGCAGCCCCGGCGCCCTCGGCCCGCAGCGAAGCCGAGGCAGCAGCAGCCAAAGATGGAGCCGGGCACGGCGCTGGGCACACGGCCGTCCCGGCCGGCGGGGCTGGCCGCCCCTCCAGCCTGAGGCATGGTCTGCCGCAGGGCATCTCAGCTCCTCAGTGACCGGACAGAACTTGTGACAGATGCAGGGGGAAAAAAAAAAAAAAAAAAAAGCATGCAGCAAAAAGTAACTTTTCCGTTTCACTTGAGAATTTATTATTGCTTTACGCTTCCCCCTTCTCAGATGAGAACTACAGAACTACAACTTGTGCACCGCAGAGTTTGAAATCAGAAGGTTAGCAGCCAGAGCTGTGGGCTTACATTGTTCGTTTAACTAGCAATATTGACTCATTTTCTCTGTGGAGGGGATGTTTTGCTATGTTATAATTGCAGTTGGTATTTTGTTTTTGTACTTAATCCTGGCTCTAGATCTTTCAGCTAATGGCAGTCGCAGAGCTGTAATCGACACTCCCCTGCTCGCGGTGAAGAGGCTTCGTCTTTAATGCAGTTTGGGAGGGAATTGTTTTTAAAGTCATCCTGCTAGGTCTTCTCCCTGCTTTTCACGAGGCAGCCAGCGCGCTGCTGTCGCTTTAAGATGTGTTTGCCATGACCTTGTTCCTGCATTGTGCAACAAAAACGCCAAAAAGGTCTGCTCTTCGTCTGTGGAAATGGAAGTGGTGTCGTGGCCTGAGCGTGCAGCGCGGGGGTGCTTTCTCCTGCTACTGAGAAGTGGCGGTCGGCCGTGCACAGAGCTTCCCGACTCAGTTCCCCGAAGTGAAAGCTGCGGCCCAGAGGTGGTGGTGAGGCTGTTGGGAAGAGATCCTGGAGCTGTCTGGCATCAGTCAATGCATTTCCTCCAGAAAGCTGCCTCTGCTGGAAGGGAGACTAAAGAGAACGTGCAGAAGATTAGAGCAGAGATGTGGCTTGTTACCTTGATGATCTTTGTGTGTGTTTGGTGCTCAGCAGCGGCTGCTGAAATCTGAAGTGAAGAGGAGGCTTACGCTATTAGTTTTTGAATGGAGTACTTGTTTCTGTGCTGGTGGTCTGGAAGGCAGATTTGAAGGCACCAAATCTTTCAAGCAAACTGTGTTGCACAGTAACTGAAAGGTTTTTGGTTCGGTAATGAGGTCTCTCTGTCAATCTATATGTTGACTTCCTGTGCGAAGTGCTGTGTAAACTCAGAAGGAAAGATGACTATCACAGGAAGCTGAACATGTTATGTTTGTAGCTCTTGAGCTCTCCACAGCTCTTACCCTTGTAAAACAGAAGGAACAGGTTGAATCTTAAGGTCTTCAGGGAGCAGTTTAGTTTTCCTTGCAGAAATTAATAGCATTTAGTCCCACCTGTAGAAATTACAAATAGCATTTCATCTCCCTCCTTTTCTCCTCTGACATCACGTTGTCCCACCTCTTCACTTGAAGCCTAGGTCCAGTCCTGCCTGGAGAGCTCTCTGCTGCCCTTTCCCTCCTTCCTGCGGGCGTAGGTGGAGGTATGTTTGAGGTCTGTAGCTCTGGAGGAATGCCTCATCACAGATCTGTTCTTAGGGCCTGGAATAGCTGAATTAGTAAATGCTTCAGGAACATTTATGCTACTAATAGCATTTTATTTTTGAGCCAAATTCTTATATTTTAGGTAACTGTTCTTAATTTGAGACTTCTCCAGAAATGTGAGTAGTTAGTATAATTAGAAGTGCACGCAAGACTTCATTTTTGTTGCATATGATTTTTTTCTCTTATCTTACGTGATCTCAAACCTCTCTAAATTGGGAACTGCAAAGTAGTGAACAGAATTCATTAATTCTGACTAGTAATTTCTTACCTAAAATGTTTCGTGGGGGGGGGGGGGAAAAGTGAAATGTTTCCAGTGATAACAAATGAAATTCTGACTGTTGGGGATATGTTACGTAATTTGGGGCATGTCTCTGTTGGACAATACTGCAAAGTATTTTGCAAGTCTTCTGTTTTTACTTTTAGATTGTGTTTATTTCTGAAAGACTATTTCACCCTTTCCTGTTGAGTACCTTAAGCTTTAAACTTTTTTTCCCATTTGACGTACAAGGAAAATGCAGAAACACTGCAACAGCATGTTTCTCACTTTAGGATAGGTGATGTGCAAAATCAAGGAAGTACACAGAGTAACTTGTGACGATATGCCAAAGTGCAAACAACAATCAGTTTCATTAACTTTTTTGAATCATTTTAATCTTTTCACAGCAAATGGAAGCTCTGAATGAAAGCTCATTACATAGCTAAACTGATGAACAAAAGTAAAACGGTTCTCATGGGAATAAGTGCAGAATCCTTTTGCAGAAGGAAAAAAATAATAAGCCAAGCAAGGTAGCAAAATAATTTGTGGAAGAACGTAATTTGCAGAATTTATTTCAGCTTGTTCCTGCCAATGCAGAAATGTTTTCTTTCATTGTGTCAGTAGAAACACACGGGAGATTGCAGGAGCATGCTCTCCGTGCATAGCCTAAGTATTGGGGTAAGCCTGAGTATGTGCTTAGCCTTAGCTGTCAGTATTGTATGCTGTTGTGTCATGGACCAGAAGTCTTCCTGTTTGTTTAGGACCTAATAATACAGATTTAAGCAAGACTGAACAATCTGTTTTAGCAGGGTGATAAAAAAAAGTCTAAGATGTCTGTGCTAACTGCCTTTTTTCTCCCTTCTTTTACATATCCCAGCACATTTGCTTTAATCAAATATTACCAACAAAAATTTTCTGCTTCCATTTATATGTTGCCAAATGTGTCTTACGTTGTTCAAATCTGTGCTGCTAGATTGTGTTTTTCCACAAAGCCATGTTGTAACATCTGTATCTTGTGTTCCTGTGTCAGCTTAGCTAACCTAGGACCCCTTTTCTCAATGAGCCGGGTACTTGTTTGCTGTGGAGGAGATGGTGTTCCACTTGCAAGATATCTAATGAGTCAAAAATGTTGAAAGCTGTTGTTGAGCTCGCTATCTGTTGTCTGGGGAAGTATTCCAGGACTCTCCCTTCATCTTTGTCTGGCAACGTGGTGCAAACATAGCCCAGCAGCCGTTTGATACTTGCGAGGCCACAGGCACGTGTACAAGATAAAGCCCTGTAATGACAGCTATAGAAAATGTTGAAAACTAGTAAAAGGTGGAAAAAAAGCCTGTTGATCTACTAAACAGCCAGTCAGAATATTTTTTTCATATCCAATGTGTATGATGATTACCTACTAAAGAAGCCAGAATTACCTGAATTTAGTGCACATCACTTTTTTTCCAGTGATAAATTCAGCTCCAGCTTTCCTCTTCCTCTCTCACACGGTGATTTAAATAAGGCCCAGTGAATTTCCAGCTTAGCTGGGCAATAAACTACATTTTTGTTCATGAAGTGCAATAGCGGAGATCATGTAGAAAAACAAAAATACAAGGTTTTCTTTGAGTGAAAGCAGTACTAAGCCTTTGGCTATGAGACAGATTTGTCTGCAGCTACTGCTTACACTTCTGCCCAGCAGTACCTTAAAATGAGATCCAGTGAACTTTTAAAGCACGACAGCATTTTTATGAGCTGGGTTTTATGTGTCTGAATGGTTTAAAGAGTCCTATGTACATGCTAATAGCTGCGTTTTCACTACTTTTGGTACTGCTTTAAATAGTGGAGGTACGCTGAACTTAAATTGTAAGAACCACGAAAATATTTTGTACCCTGTAGCCAGGAAAAAAAGGAAGTGAACAGATGGAGGCTCTTGAAGGGAATGTGGAGAGAGGGGAGAGACCCAGAAATGGCATTGAGCTGATCACAGAAGGAGGGGTGTCAGGGTCATAGGATGTGCTCTGCTCTGTCTCCTAGGGGCACAACTGATGTTTTAGCCCATGGTGAGCATTGTCTCGTGAAAGAGGCTCAAACAATATCGCAGTGCCCAGTTCTTTGGTTGGTTTGTCAGGGGTAAGGTACAGCTGCCGTGGCCTTCCCTACAGCTAGAGACAGGAGTCCTCGTCCCACAGAAGTTTGAGATGTTTTGGTGTTTTCTCGTTACTGTGGAAATAGGGTGATTTAGTTTTTTTTGTTTTGTTTTTCTTCATGAAGTTTCACTGTTTGGAAGATCCTGTTTTAGTCCTCCTTGGTGAGCGTGGCTGCGTGCAGAGAGCTGTTCCTGCGCTGTAATCGCTCTTTGACAAGGAGGGAATCCATTCTGCAAGCGCTCAAGTTCTTGTCTGACCGTACATCCGTGTCACAGTGCCGCTGAGTTTTAAGGGGAACCACTCGTGGTTAAAACTAAGAACGTGCCTCATTTGCTTACTGCTCCGGGGCCAAGCACTGCTGTAGATTTAAGCCTTCCTTTTGTATAAAATCTTGACACTTGAAAACAGTTTCGTCTGCTGTAATAATGTGTTGTTAATACATCGATAGTCGTTTGTGACTGTTTCTCATGCACGTAAACCAGTCTTTCTGGAACAGCCAGGCTTGTGTTTGTGGGAGCCCAAAAAGCTTCAGAATCCCTTAAAACCCTCATGGCTTCTAAGCTGAAGCTCCTGCAGGTAAGAGAAAAAGACAAAGGGTATTTTTTTTTTTTTTTTCAGAAAATGGAACTGTGAGTGCAGGCTGTATGAGCTGTCAGTTTTACTATCCAGATTCGTCGCTGACAGGCATATTAATGAGGCCTTGGCACAAGAGAGTCTCTTAAGTACGAAGATGTGTATGAGTGCAGTGCTGTTCTGCAAACAACTGGAACACGATTAAAGGGACCACCGCAAAGCGTGCACTGTAGCAAGTGAAATACAAACGAGAGGAAGAGAAGAACTAAATAATGTTGATTAGAGTGTGCAAACCTGTTAAAGTTTTGGAAAAAAAAAAATTAAAAACAATTCCAGGAAACAGTTTAAATTTTCCTTCACGTCTGTCTTCCGTGGCTGTGATGCTCCTGTGACGGTGGTCTGCATTGCAGAGGAGGGAGCGCTGCTTTTGTTCTGCATTACGTACTCCGATGGAGCGAGCAGGCTCCACCACAGCAACTGACTTGTTGGCAACTCCGTTGATTGATTTGGCAAAAGTTCAGGCTGCTGCTGTGCTGGAGGGATGGTGCCTAGAATAGAAGAGGCTACGCTAAATGTCAGTATCCTTGATGTGATATCTTTTTTTCCCCTCCTTTATGTACGTAAAGCAAGGACAGGCATTAATGGGCAGTATCTGAATGCAGGGGGTTATTACTTTTCATCTGCAGAAGTAATGGTTGTGGGATTAAGATCAATGAAGGGAAAAAAACCACCTGTGGAGCAGAACTGAAGCGTTAGTTTAAGGGGATGTGTCATTGACAGGTCTACGATTCACAAAAATTATTCTAAATAAAAACCGGTGGTCAGAAATATGCTTTGTCTAGAGAGAAGCTGAGTTGTGTCCCTTTCCCCCTGTTGTATCTCTTCCTCTCACCTTGTTATTTTCTTCCTTTTCTTGGCAGCAGTTTTGAAATACGTATAAACCTAGTGATAGTGATGCAGCCAAGGATACCTGCGCTTCTGGTCAGAGCAAGGCAGCGTACTCACAAGGCCGAAATACCTGTGGGCGGGCAGGGATTGTTGATCGGAGCTCTCACAGGGCTGGCTCTAGAGTGACCCTGCTGGTATTTCTGCAGAAACCTTCCACAGACCCTGCGGGGCATGTTTATCTGATGCACGGATGGCTCTGGCACTTTGCGCAGTCAGCAGCCCTCCCACCTGCTTTTTCTGTGGTGACACTGAGTGAAAGAGATGATCCCCCGGGTACCTTCTGAAAAGAGCCTGATATTTGGGCTGCCTCCTTCCCCGTCGAGCTGGTGGCTGCAACGACGCTGATTTCAAGCTGACAGTGAGTATGTGGCAGCTCTTGGAGCAGTTTAGATTCCAGTATCTCTCGAGCTACCATGCAGGCATGCTGCCTTTTTTCTCTGTTGGAGTGCTTTGTCTTGTCCTAAAGTAACTGACAGATACTCATTTGCTTCTGACGTACAGGAGTTTTTATGCGGTGTGTCGTAGGAGTTGTCAAATGTGTATTAAGAATAGAATCCAAAAGGCACATCAGGCTTTCTCTGTGGTTGCTGTTGATGGGTTTTCTTGTTTGTTTTAGAACATGCTCAAGATGAGAGGGTTTGGTAGGTGGAATTTATTGCTTAAGAAAACAAACAAACAAAGCCACCTAGGCAAGCGCTAGGTTGTACGCAGTCTTATGCCTAGCAATCCTCTAGCTGCAAAGTTCTCTCTTTTATTTCTACAGAACAGCTGATAACTGGCTGAGAAATCTTCTGTAACTTAGCTGTGAACAGCCTGGCATTCATCAGCCATGTCTATATGGAGTCAAGAAGATAGTCGAGAGCCCCGAGTGTGGGAGCTTCAGGAGCTTGAGAAATTTAAGACAGCTTCCAGTGAGACCCCAAGGCTGGATGCCTTTTCATTAGATCCCTGTGGTCAAACGTACTCTTGTTAATTGTAAAACATATCCTTGATCAGGTTGGAAACAGGAAACTAAAAAACTGTCTAACAGTGTTAATTTCAGTGTCCCTTGTCCCTTATTTCTTTGCTTTTTGCCCAGTCAGTGACTGAGGATTGAGTGCTGCCTTAATGCTGCTGGGACTCGTGTAAGGTTTCCTCTCTCAGTTAGCAGCTAAAGAGTAGTGTCACTTAAAACAACCTTCTGCTCTTCCCTTTCCTTCACCTCCCCCTTAATTTCACTGTGGAAGCCGAAGTCCTGCAGATTGAAAGCTGACAACATTTGGCAAAGTGTGAATGGACTTGCTATGCCTATGTTGGATATCAAAATCTGGATGAAGCTTGTATTGGGTAGCTTTACATTCTCCAGTAATCTCTACATACCTCCAGGGAAAGTTATGTACTTACATTTTTGCCAATTGAATAGCTAAAGGATTCAGTAAATGATAGTCACTCTCTCTTTTTTTTTTTTTTTTAATCTTCTAAAAAATTTTATTTTTATTGACAGCAAAAAAGGTAGTGATTTGAAATGACATGTCAATAATTACGTGACAATCTACTTAAAACTTCATTGCTAGATGTTGAAATGTAATTGATCATGTGGTTCTGCAGTCTGAGGTCTTGCCAAAGAAAATGTGTTTGTGCTTTCCTTAAAAATCAGGAAAAGGCTTTAAGGAAGTCTTTCAGAAGCACCCAAGACAAATAAACAGAGGCTTAAATGAGATTACACTCTCAGCTCTTGTTTCTTATGGCAACTTAAGATAAGAGAGGGTTTGAAAATACATAACCATGTATTGTTTTAATTTCCATCATACATCCCTGTTGGTGGAATTTTGCTCTAAGCTACGTGCAGGAGCTTGCTACCGAAATATTTGATCTCACATTTGTAAGTGGAATAAAAATAATTACAAAACAAAAAGGCAAAAGTAGGCCTTCCACTACAGGCAGGAGGAAGGGGAGTTGAATAGAGAGAGACCTTGTGTGGCTTGGATCTGAGGTTGCCTTGTTTATTTTGGTTTGGGAAGTGGCATTTATCCACCTTTACAATACAGGAGAAACAGCTGAAGTTAGGATTATACAAAAAAAAAGTGTGTTTTTTCAAGCCAACATCTGTTTTGTGCATTTTTTGTTTGCCCTCCCTTGTGACCCAATTAAAGAAGCAGTGATACATACTTAACTGCACAGATCACTGTAAGCCTCATACCAGTTTGGTTGCTCCTGTAGACTTGCCTGTCTCCTGAAATCAGTCTCTTGCAAAGCGGTGTTTGTCACTAGGATACTGCCAGCACTTTGTGTCTCGGATGGATTTCCTGTAGTGCCTGCCTTTTGGTGAAAGATTGCAGTAAAACTGTACAGAGGGTCAGCATGTATGTTTGCACTTCAGTAATAACGCCACAAAAAGCAACAGAGCCTGTCCTGTTTTTTATGACCGCCAAATGGAAATGTCTTTATCTGTGTGAGTGAAGGGTGCTGAGCTCTTAGCTGTAACTGAAAAACACCCACTTCACTTCAGTGAGATTGTGATTTATGTAAGGCCTTTAGGATTTATTCCGTCTGTGTCAATGTGTTCTGTTTCCTGTACTTAGGTAATTCTAAGAGGACTAGTAAATGCTGCTATATGCTCAAAGCACAAGTGGCTTTCATGTTTCTCTTCCTTCTTAAATGATTATGTTCATTATATAAAAGTGCGTATGCTTGTATGTTCAGACGGGTGTTTTTAGTCTATTAAAAATGTGCACGCGGTCTTGTAACATCATGGGAGGTAAGGGCATGCTGTTAGCCCACCTATTGCTTCTGTTCAGCAAGGCACATGTATGATGCGAGGATTTCTGTAGGAATATGCCATATTTCCTAATATTTCTCGTGTTTTCTTCTATTGGATTATTCCCTTCTGCCTTCTGAGTTCATTAAACCAAGAAAGTGGTGACACTGGTCCTGGAGTAGCCTAACTTTGTTTTGTTTTTCAGATGAAAAGGTTCTAAAAATAAGATTTAACACGTTCAAAATAACTGCAAGCATGAAAGCTTTTATTTCTAAGTTGAAGCAAACGTGGCTTCCCTCCTATAGAAACGTCGAGCTTTTACCCTCCCCCCGTACGCTGCTTGTACTGGTAAATAAAAGTTCTGCTTAAGCTTTCTTCTTGTTGTGGTTTAACCCTGGCAGGTGGTTGAGTCCCACACAGCCTCTTGCTCACTGCCTGCAGTGGGATGAGGAGAGGGCCGTGAGGTACCGTGAGTAACCTTGTGGGCTGAGATAAGGACAGTTTAAGCCAAAAGCCCCATACACAAGAGAGCAGAACAAGGAACCCATTCACTGCTCCCCATCAGCAGGCAGGTGTCCGCCACTCCCAGCAAAGCAGGGCTCATCACATACAGTGGTTTGTTGGGAAGACAAATGCCATCACTCCAGATGTCCTCCCTTCCTCCGGCTTTACCCCAGCTGTTACTGCTGACCATGCCACCACACAGCATGGGACATCCCTCTGGGCTGCCTGTCCTGGCTGTGTCCCCTCCCAGCTCCTGGTGTAGGGCAGCGCCAGGAGCTGGAGACCCTCAGGCTCTGCTGTGGCCACAAATCCAAAGTGTAGCACCATGCCAGCTCTCACGAAGAAAACTAATTCTGTCATAGCCAAAGCCATCACAGTTTCAAAGGGTGCAACTGGCTTCAAAGCAGAGCAATCAGAAACCTTGGGCTGTAGATAGTTAGAATTTTGCATTGAACAGCTGCTGCCTTTCTGGTTTAAGAGTAATGATTGTTTGGAGGTATACGTGCTTTATACCCCATAGCAGTCATCCATGTACTTACTGACATGGAGCTCTGAATTTGTGGCCTCTCTGTAGGTGCATAGTAGCATATGTAAAAGCCATCTTAGAGAGTAATGTTCTGGATGTTGATTAAATGCCCCCCTCTGTGGGTCTGGCCAGCTATGCATATTTAAGAGAACATTGTATTATGAGCATCGCAGTGTGCGCATGTAGCTCTTTATTAGATTGTCCCTATTTGTTGCCAGATGCCTTTGAGCCATGCCTGCTGAAAACCAAGAACTTGTAATGCTATTTATGAAGGTTACGTTAGTGGCATGTTAAATCTGAGACAGGATTTCAAATGTCATGAAATTCAGATATGATCTGGTAGGAATAGTAATGTCATCGCTTCCAAACTTGTTGGTGTGTGTTCTCACTCTCCCCCCCTTTCTTTGTGCTGTGATGAAACAACAGTTACAAAACAGGCATAAAAATGCAGTATTGCCTTTTCTGTGAGAGCTGGCTCTATCGGTTTGGTTTGGTGCAGTTGAAGTGCTGTCCCTACAACCGTACTAGTCTGTCCTTTTGCAAGCTGCTTACAGTGTCGAGGGGGAAATAGCCATAATGGTGGGAGGTTTTGCATGAAGTCTGAAGCTCGATGATGCCAGTAAGGCTGGGGGAAGGAAGTGTGTGCTGCTCTCTCATGGTTACTTCCTTGGGGAGGGTGGAGGTGGGAAGTCACTCTCTATTGCAAACGTCTTGCTGTAGTGTCTGTAACTTTCGTTGTTGCTTTTTGATGCTGGGAACCTCACGAAGGAAATCAGAATTTCCCGCATGCTGTTGCAGAGTGTTGCTGGTAGGCCACTAGGAAACATAATGAGTAGTGCATAAATTTCACAGACAGGTGGGAATTTACCTGCACAGCTTTTAATGATCATCGGAAGTGGACCAGGTCTGTCCATGCCTCTGGCAAGGTCTGAAATGTGGCAATTCTTTTCTTTCTTTCAAATAGAAACACTTCAAATCCGAAATGGTAAAAGTGGAATAATTTCAACTGGGATTTTGGTAGAGATCAAAGCTGTGTTTCAGTTTCTGTTGTTGTTTATGTTTTTAAAACTTTCAGGGCTTTTTAGCAAATTGTCTTGGCACTGGGAGATGGTCATATGAAACTTCCCTTCAAGAGACTTTATTGTACACGTACAGACCAAGAAAGGCATCTGTGGGCCCAGTCTGCTCTTCGGGTAGTGGATTTCTGTGGGTTTGTCCTGTATCACTGTTTTCAGAAGGTACTTGAATGTCTTCTTTGTTCTATGAACGTTAACTTTGTGCCACAGCTGACCCAGTCATTTTGTGTTGGCTACACAGCCCTCGATTGTAGGTATTAATTGCTGTGGAACCAACTGAGACGCTTGTGAGGGAGTATGGAAAATCATGTAAGCCCTTTTTGTTAGTGAGTAAAATCTGTAGGCTTTTTTGAAGTGGTTTGAGCTCGTTCTCATGCCCTGTTCTGAATGATTCCCGTCTCTTGCCTCTATGTGTAGTGACTGAACGCAGCTTGAAAATTCAGAATAGGGCCTGTAATGTTTCCATAGATGTTTCCATCCAAAGCAAATATTTACAGTCATGCCTCGGTCCTATTTATAATGAAGAAGTTGGCACGAGCACTTAATGAGCACATGCTCGTGCACAGCTCCGATTTTGATCATGTTTGTCTGAGGAAAACCCGTCGTTCTGGAGGCCCCGTCAGCTCAGGGGGTTCCTCCCACAGATGGAAGATGTGGGTGTGTGCCTGCATCCACATGAAGAAGCCGCAGAGCTGGGATATCAGCCAGGCTTTTGTGTGCTCTTTGTCAAGGAGTTGTGGGTTTGTTTGGATCCTGCCCCTATGGAGAAGGGTGCTTCAGCCGGACTCCCGCCGCCTCTGGAGGTGCCACAGGAACTGGGGCCTTGTCACCTGTGGGCGTGCCTGGGACCTCTGAGTGCTTCTTTTTGACTTGGAACTGCAATTTTTTGACCAGTTAGATTCTCTGATATGACCTGTACCTTTTGGAACGGTCGATTCTACACTCGCAAGGTTCTTTTCAGATGTGCTTTTTTTCTTAGAGTTCCCGTTGCCGTTCTGTTGTCCGGCCTCCAAGATGGCAGATTAAATGAGGGCAAAATGATTTCAAGTAGGATTTCTGATTCCCCTTAAATTCCCCCAGCTATTTGTATCCTTGTTTTTTAGCTGACTGAAGGATATAAATGCGTGTTTTCTCAAGGTGAAGAGATGCTGATTTTTAAATTACATGAATGGCATTGCGTGCTTTGCTATTTTAGCAACAGCAAATAATTGCTCTGTATAGCATTAAATCATAATCTTTTCCTCAGAAGGAATTTGAAATGCATGGAACAGTTAGGGGGACTTGGGAAGGAAAACTGTAGTCAGAAGCTTAGCATGACTAACATGCTTGTTGATATTAGCTTTCTTTGCTGAGCACACTACTTTGAAAAGATGAAATGAGCTTTTTTCTCTCTTTTTTTAAGTAAACAAATAATAGACTTTTAAAGGCTAGCTGGAGACAGCCCAATGCAGAACAGTGCAAGGAGGTATTTTACATTTTAGAAGGAGCAACTAAACTGATGTGACAAGAAGTAATGATCATAAACCAAGAAGTACTTGGTTTGGAGCAGGCTGAAGAGATTTTACTTTCTGAGAGAGATGGATAAAGCTCTGTGTTACAAGTTTATGTGACTATTTTTATTTTTTTTTTATTTTTTTGCTTGTGATAAGTAATCTGAATTCATTAATTGTTGACAATGGAAAGTTCTCTTCAAAACTGGAATGGTAAAGAAATGGGAAATATGACATCCGGATTGTAACTGAGTAATACTATCTATACTATTTCATTTTCTTTTAATACATAAAAGTACTATAAGACAATCTTCTACTGTGTATAATGTAAAATTGGATATTTACGATTCACTTTTAAAGAGTAAAATGAAAAATCTGTCTCTGTTAGAAGTACTGTTTTGTTAAATTGTTTCGATCTAAATATGTGTGTATATATATATATATATATATATATATATATAGTGGATATTTTTCCACTAGAAGAAATAATGTATTGCAATCTTCAAGTGGTGATAAAGAGTGACTATAAGCACTGTTCCCACAAAATAAAGCTTTGCAGCCAAAGGAGGGAAAACATGTAGATTTTTTTTCTTGTATACTGCTCCAGTAATGAATAGTTGTATCTTCCGAAGGGCAGACTTCATAACTAATGTTTATTGTTTTTTTTAACTTCTTGTGTGTGTAAATCTGATAGTGTATGCACACAGATTTGAATGTCTTCAATCTAAGAATTTACATTTTTCATCTGCGGGATCCATGCTGTATGTCGCTGCATAGAACTTTTCTGTAAGCTTCAGAGCAAGAAATCTCAAGACATGAGGAATTCACTTATATATAGACTATGAACAAACAGATTTTTTTCCACCACCCCCTTTCCTCTGTGGATGGTGGGGGGGAATCCAGAAATATTACTGCTTGTCTGATGCACTGAAGCACAAGGCTTTGGTTAGGATTTTGCATAGGTTTCCCAGTATATGCAGGGTTATTACATGAGAACTTCGAGAGTCTTGTGCCACTGCCCTCCTACTCTTTCTGAAAGTGACTTCCTGTGTCCCAGGGAGCTGTGTCTGTGTACTGCACGTGAAAATAGCAACAGGGGATATTTACTGGCTGTGCTGTAAATCAGTTTTCCATGGGCAAAATCTAGAAATTGTGTAGTGCTTCTATTGGCTGGCATTACAGAAACACAACAAAGCAGTTTTTAAAATTAATCTTCGATATTTAAGTACTTTTTTTTTCCACTTAAAGGCTTTTTATTACTTCCTCCAAAGCCTTGAGGCATTTATTTGCCCTGCGCTCCTCTGAGAAGTGTTTACATATGTTCTTTCAGTGCTGTCCTGAAAAAGCAGTCCTTTCTTGATAATGTCTCTTCCCTGCTTAACTGCTTAAATATTCAGATAGGTGCCTTTGGCAGTACAGCATTTTCAGGCATTGCCTTAGGCACCTGGGTGTTCATTGGTCACACAACAAGGCAGCAACAAGGAAGAATTTTTAATTGGTCTCAATAAAAAGACTACCAAGTTTTGCTTCTTGTGTAAACACAGATGCATTACTCATGTTAATGCTACTGAATTTTTGCTTCCCACCGTGAGTACGTACGTTTGATTGACCAGGTCTATAACAATTAAGTATGACGTGTCATGGCATTGTGCAAAGAAATTGAAGGTGTGTTTCCGGGAAATCCTTGATGAATTGCATTTAAGGTAGTGTTTTTTGACAGCTGTGGTAAACCTGGACCTCAGTTGTCAGGCACTTGCAAGAACCAGTACAGTAGCAGGCAGTAATTGTTGCAAAGCTGCAGTGTGCAAACAAAGTCTCAACCATACCTGTACCAGAGGCTCAAAAGAGAGGGTTAGGGCAAAAGTGGAGGATGGAGGCAAGAAATTATCTTCCAAACCATCGTATCCGGACAGGCAGTCAGAATTCTGGGGTTGTACCCCATCAGCTGGGCCTCGCTGCCTTGTGTTAGCTGTTGGTACATTTGGATGCTGTACCGTATACAGGGGCGATATTGCTTCTTGTGACTGGGAGAAGGAAGAAAAGTTTCTGATTAGTATTCAGTTATTATTAGTATTTAGTAACTTAATAACTGTTTGTTTTGAGATTACAGTGTCAGTTTTTATACTTGCTCAAGTATACCTTTACAATTAAAAGTATTTTAACTATTGAAAGGATTTCTGCATTGGAGTGTTTGCTACTTTGTGTGCGTGATGTATTGTATGTCAAATATATTTCTAAAATGGAATGTAAGCCCTATGAAAGTCTTTAAAAGTCTACATGCAGTCTAAAGACTCACTTAGCACTCAGGTTATTTCTGAAAGGGCACCAAGTCCTCAGCCTCCACGCAGGCAAGCTGAGACGCTGTGTCAGAGGGGCAGAGCTGAAGTTGGTTAGAAAGGGGAGGGTGTAGAAGTAAAGGGGATCTCTGCTTAGAAACCAAAGTAAGGCAAGGATTTGTTCAGAGTTCTTGACCAAGGGAAAGAAAGGGAATAGACACAGTGATGTTAATATGTGCTCTTCCACCAGGTTTTAATAACTGGGAACACAGTATGCCATAGGCGAAGAAACTGAGAAAGGCTGTGAAAGTTTAGCAGTCTGCTTGATTAGATCTGATAAGACTCACCTTGAAGTGGTGAGTAATCAGTGAAATAGACAAGAAGGTGGTAAGGTGAAGAAATTGTAGGCTCGGCTTCAGGTTTCTGCACATTTTGTGGAGAACAGGACTGCATGCAAAGTCTGGACTGATGACCGGTGAGTTGGCTGTCCGTGACAGAGAGGACTGGACTGCGTAGCCCAGCTGGCTCTGGGCAGTGCTAAATTCCTCCTGTCGAGTCTCTAGATTCAGCAGGGGTGGCTGGGAATTCACCTTGACGAGTAAGAGAGGTGGTCTCTTTTTCAGTGCCTCAACAGCTGATGAAGTTCATCAGTGCTCAATGTTTGGGTGGATTGAAAGGCTCCATCCCAATCCTCCTGCCCTGGCTGTAGACATGAGGGTGATGGGGTCTGTTTGTTTGTACTGTCTGTACTAGCCAGCGGTTCAAAATCCGTATTCTGCTCCATGCTTGGAAAGCATGCTTTTCTTTCACAGCCCCTGATGCAGCATCAACAGAGAATTAAAGCTTAAAATCAAAGTATGGATTAACTCTAAGTTCGTTTGTTTTTGACTAATTGACTTGTGTCATTAGTATAATTCTTTGTTCAGATCATGATGTGAAAATGGTTCACCTTGGCAAGCAACCACTCACAAGGCTAGAGATAAGTAGGAGTACTACCAGAAGTGCTGCCAGTTTATCTATCATGTTTATTGCTACAGTTTACTAATGGCTGAGGGGAGTTTTCTTGTCCATAATTCCTGAGATTATTAACTATTTCTAAAGCATTATGCGCCAGGTGTCTTACAAAACTGAGGTTAATTCTGATTTGATCAGCAGGTTTTGAAACTGACAACACAGAAGGCAACTCTGAAGCTGCATCCAAGCACTGAGAGTCTAAAGAAGGCTGTAGGTGGAAGGAGCTTTCCTGCTGTTAAGTACACGTAGACTGAGCGGTTGTTGGCCTATGCAGCCAGGAAATCACCACTTATACTTGTATTCTTTGAGAGATTCGGGGCGGGGGGGGGAACAGATCTCAACTAACGGTTGAGATAATGTCATCCATGCATTCAAATCCTGTGCAAAAGATCGTAACATACAGGATACAGCTATTGGGACATGTTAGATGGATATGAATGTGGGTGGTACCTAAATAAAAAGGGAAGGGGGAATTAGAAGCAGCAACATTGCCTCAGTATTCATCGCTTTTAAGGATTTTATTCTTACAGTCTTAATTTCTCTTTCATTAGTCTATTCATATAAAGTACTGAAGTAAGAAGAAGTAAGTTTTAACTTTTGTTTCTTGATCTTTTTTGTCCTATCTCATTTGCTGAAGTGGGGTGGAGTGTTTGAAACACTTCCTTCCCAGCTTGATTTGTGAAACTCCTTTCTAACTTACCTGATGATGCAGTTCACAAATAGCATTAACTAGGGGAGTTGACCTTATTTTGTCCTTATGTTTTGAAAAAAAAATCAAGCTGCTTTCTTTGAAAATGTTAACTATGAAAGTTTAAGTGTGCATTTTCAAAGGCTACCAATTCAGATGTTCGTTTGGAGATTTACCAGCTAAGTCCCTACTTCTCTGTGAGACAAGTCTATTTTATTTCTTTAAGCTGTTGAGAAGATATTGGATAAGTTGTACCTGTTGTCTTAAGCTCAAACATTGGTTTACAGTGATGAAAATTCTAATCAGTGGTGTCTGGAATTAGTGGTTTTTAGTTGGCTGAAGAAAGCAGTCTCCACTGAGAAAATGATGGCACTTTTTGAAATATTTCTCACCTTTTGCATTTGTATACAACTTCCAGTGCAGTATGCAGGATCTCAGTTTTCTGCAAGGTGCTTTTGTGTATCAGTTTTAGCACCTGTGAAGCTGAACCTGTGTTTTGGAATGGTCTTTTGGGCTGCCAAGTCTCCATTCCTTCCCTTCACCTATGGCAGGAACAGTAACTGCAACAATAGTTTTGGCTGATAATAAAATAAGGATCTGGAAGAAGATGTACAAGGAGTCCAGTTACGGGGTGTACGAGTATGAGTGAGTGTTTCTCTCTTCCCTGAAAGATTGAATGCTTTGCAGTTCAGGTTTTTAGAGATGGATTCATTTCCTGCTGAGCCGTATTCATAGTGAACTAACATTAAGAGGAGCAAATCTGGCCACAGAGGTTTTATTTTTTACAAATTAAGTGATTTTATCACTGAATATTCATTTACTTTGACACTGAATATTCAGTGATATACGTAGTAAGTAACTCAATGTAAGTTAAGGTTTATGACTTTGATTAGGTAAATGTGAAAGATGGGTCTATGCCAAAATGAGTCAACAAAAACTTTAAACAGCGTATTACGTTGCTTTTCTAGAGTAGCGTTCCTGAAATTTTAATCAGGACATTTCAGAGGTATGTGAAGCATTAAGAGAATATTTTCCTCTCCTTGTCCCTCCTTTTATTTAAGGTTGTCAGTGCAGGCTGGGGGATAGACAATTCAGCAGACTGTGTGTGACCTTTTAATAGTTTTGCCAAATTCTGTGTCCCAAATGTCTAGAGTCACATTTTAGACAACTCTTCAATGTGGGAAAAATACATTTTTGCTCCTAAAGTCAAGCTTAGCCTTTCTCTCCTGCCATGCATTATATTTTTTTCTAATCACATGCTTAATGGTTTCTACACTTAAAACGTACATTTGTTTTAAATTAAAATAAAATTTAAATATTGGTTTAATTTCAACAAATCTGTGTAATCCCTAAAAGCTTGCTGGGTATCATCTGTGCTGTTTTCCCCTGCCTTGTTTTCCTCTGTCCTGTTTTCAAACTGTGTAATGCAAGTTCCTCTTTTTTTATAAAAAGATGTGTGAAAAATTTCACTATGTAAATCTAAAGTAGATATGTTTTTGTTTTTGCCTCTCATAAGTACAGATGAATACTGTACTGTAAGATGTTCATCCTTTTCTTAAAAGAACAGATCCTGCAGCAAGTACACATTACTTAAAAATTGTGTAGTACTAGGTATACATAGATGTTTGCACAGGGAATATTACTTTTTAAAGACACCAGAGCTCAGAAAATTTTATACCTTTATTGTGGCTATAGTAGTTTGTTTTTGTTTGTTTTTTGATAGTGGAGTGCTTCTGAAACTTCTTTTTCAGATACGATAATATGAAGCTTAATTCACAAAGTAAAATATTAATATAGGTTTTACAGCAAGCATTCTTCTGATATCTAAATTTCAAGTTTTTTTTTTTTCTTTTGTGGGCAACACTGAAAATACTGCTTTTGATATAGAAGAGTGCAGTGACTTCATATACGTTGTTATTTCTGCAGTTTCCTCAGTGGCTCTTCCATGTGCCATACTGTTAGTTACGGAGAGGGATTAAATCCTTCCAAAAGCAGTAGCATTTGTACAGTCTTTGTATACATTATTACATATTTATATACATTATATTTGTCCTCTGTACAAACACCTTTATGCTGTTTGCCTGATCTGAAGAGTGTAAAACTAATTTTCTGAATGCCAAAGGAATAGTGGAGCCTTTGGTGTTTCAACATCAGGCTGTGCTGCACAGTATTGGTTCTGTCTGGCATCTTTTCCTCAGCCTCTCTTTACCACCATGGCAGCAGGTTCATTGTTTGCCACCTATGCTGGTATCTTGCGTTTCACCACTGATTCTAGCAAACGTGACCGTTAATTAAAAAACAAATATAAAACAGATCTTTAAAAGGAAAGTAATACCTTGAAGTTACTTTTTGCCCTGTTGTTTGGACTTAAGAAATGCAGCATCCTTCCCAGAGAGAAGATGGATGTGGTTTGTTTGTGGAATCTGCTGTTTGGTGAGCAGCGGATGCTGCTAAAGAACAGTTCAGCAGTGTAAAAGATGGATGTAAAAATTAGGTATGTAAAAAGTACTGTGGCCCTGGATAAATGTATCCCCATTGATAAACGTCATGAGCTGTTCCTGAAATCATTCACTGCACGGAGTTATTTGACATAGTATCAGTGATTTGCTTATTTGAGAACTGTACTTCAGATAGCTCTTAGTGCATAATTAGAGTTGTAATGCTGAAGCCGAGTAAGAACTGAGCTCGTCTCTGCTTCCATTGAATCTCGGGGGGTGACTGAGTTTGTGTGGGTTTTATTGTTTTAATCAATAATAGACTTAACTAGTTCCCTGTTACA
The DNA here is from genome assembly GCA_011076525.1 of Nettapus auritus. Classification (NCBI taxonomy): domain Eukaryota; kingdom Metazoa; phylum Chordata; class Aves; order Anseriformes; family Anatidae; genus Nettapus; species Nettapus auritus. The sequence continues at coordinate 49,850,567 of CM021797.1, read as the reverse complement.
GATTTCTTGAGTTTTCTTGGTACTGGCACAGCTGAAATAGTGGGTACTCCTGTTTTTTCTGTCTAAACATAGCAAGGCAAGGGAAAGACATTGACTATAAATGCCTAATATGCCAAATTTATAAAATTATCCATCCAGTTTTGCTGAGTCACCAGACACTTCCCATGGCTTTGTTAGTGTCTGCTTGTCTGAGGATGGCGTGCTTTTCCTTCGATACAGAGTGCCTCACTTTCAGCCTCAGGTAGCAAACCAAGTCATTTGTTCATAGATTTTCCGTGTTCCCCGATGGGCCCTTTTGGGACACGCTGGCAGACAGTAAATTTCTGTTTCTACACAACACTAACTCTGTACCTCTTTCCTGTTACTTAAAATGCGTCAAAGTGGTTTACCTGCAGCAGGAATCAAGTTTTACTCCAGCTAGTAGGCATGCTTTACGGAGAGAAACTTTTGGTCTGGCTGTGAGTTTTATGACGTCTGCCGGTCTGCGACAAGACGCTGCTTGGCTGTTGTTTGGCTTCCTGGTTGTTCTGGGGTAATGGACGGTTTCCTGTGCTTATCTCTGTGATAAGGGCTCAGTTGCTGCAAAATGGTGGGTGCTACTGTAATTGTTTTTGTATCTTCTTTCAGTAAAAATACTGCATTACACCTGCCCATTAATTGAAGATGATATTGTGATGGACTTACAGTCTCAAAAAGCGATGATGGTCTGACTAACTGTACCAGCGGAATTGATGGGATTTATCTTTTAATATTTTAACCTCTTAATTGGGATATGGAAGGCTGGAAAAAGAACAAACATCACAGCATTTTCTACGTACATTTAAAAAGGGAATAAATCTGGGGAATAGACCAATTAAATTAGTGTAAAAAATTAGATTGAGTTTTCAGTTTTCAGTCAGACACAAGACTTTAAAATATGTATCACCATCACTCAAAATGAGATTTGTTACATGTTGTTGTCTGAAGCTTTTATACATTGTCTGAGAAACAAGATAAGGGACCTTTCTCAGTGTAGTTTGTTCTGACTAATTACTCGTATTTTCAGAGGTTGCTTGATTAAAGCAGCACTTATAAAACAAAATACTTGCAAGAGACCTACACAGATCATCAGGTCCAACTGCCTGACCACTTCAGGGCTGACCAAAAGTTAAAGCATATTATTAATGGCATTGTCCAAATGCCTCTTGCCTCTTACGGTCATTTCCAACCCTTCAGTCTGGAAGGTGGTGATGCTTCCTGTTCTTACGTCATGCCACTTCTTAACAACTAGATATCACTACACTGATCACATTTATATAGTAAATTATGCACTGTGGAGTAGATACAGCAAGCTTATTTTTATTATTGGCCTGTCCTGTTGTAACTACTTGTGAATTTCATTTATTAGCATTCTCCTCTCTTTAAAGAAAAGAACAGACTGGGCTTGTAATGATCCTCTGAATATTGCAGCGTGGAGATCTGACACAACAGTTTTCAGGCACCTGTGTTCAAGACTAAAAAAACCTTTTGATAAACAGCAGAAAATGTTTGCTCTCTTCCGTCTTGAAGTATAACAGGATTGCCTTTCTGGATTGGTCTATCACATTTAAGTTTTAACCTCACATCTGTCCTCAGGATTGCTTACAAACCATGTGTTTTTCCAATTTTTTTCTCCTATATGTGATACTGATCACACTGAGGAAGTTGTTAAACACTACTTTACATGTAATGAATTTCTGGAAAAATCATGTGAATTCCTTTTTACTTGGGTTTGTTTAAGCTTTTAGCTGCGGCAAGGGGAGCCATAAGAAGCCAGATTGAGTGTCATTTCATTAGTGCTAGCTAGGGAGCAACATTATGCCCAGCCCCATGACTTCTGTTTAACCTCCTTGTTCACTCTAAGACAGAGTTTAGTAAGGGTTTAGATTTCAAATCACCGTGCCTGGATGGCAGAACTTTTGCAGTGCATTTCAGTAACTTGGGTCCGTATTTCCTTAGCTGTGAATTACTGTGAGCACAGAGCCTCTGGTGTACCTGCAACTGGTATGGCAGTAGTTCACTGGAACCATGCTGATCCTGTATGGGTTAAACTTCCCCAGTCTTGGAATAATTCCATTTTTTTTTTTTTCCTGCATTGTAATTAGAAACTGAATTAATCAGCTTCAGTCACTGAATTTGTTTGCCCCTAGACCATACTTGTGTGTAAGACAGCAGTGAAATGTGATGGCTGTAATGTTGTTCTTCGGGCTGCTGCTTACTCCTTACGGCTTGTTGCAGCTTAAGAGTACCTTTTTTGTCCTTCCTGTGGGCCTTTTAGCTCACTGTGGTAGCTCATGGGTTTAAATGGAAAGGTCATAACAGTTCAATCCCCATGATTGATGACTCACACTCTTGTCTTATAAAACCCTGTGAACCATCAGGAAGTAAACACTCTGCAGTTTATCTGAGCATAAATGATTTAAACATATTTGCCATGGTTCCTCTTTGAAAAAGTAGCCTGACTTCTATGCTTCTGTGAACACGTATGTCAGCATTAGTAACAGGTAACCTTCTGGTATTTTGTCTGCATGCTTTCAAGTGGGGAACAGAAGTCTGGTGATGCCACTGATCTTCATTGCAGTTCTGATCTCATAGCCTGAGATCAAACTGGTAATCCAGTGTGACATTTTGCGGCACGGCAGAACAACTAAGGCCTTGGTTGCTTCCAGTGTTTGCCAAAAAAAAAAAACCACGGAAATTGGTTTTAACTGTTGTTTCCCTAGAAACTATTCTTAGGTGTTAAAACTATGAATTGCCTTGAAACTAGGTTTTTAGTTTTTCTTGTTTTCTGATCAGATTCTTTCATATAATTATTTTGACCTGATGAGTTACTAGTGCTTGCATGCAGGGTTGAAAATAAAGATAGTTGGCTTTAGAAGAAACTTAACTAGAGAATAATTTCTTCTTCAAAGAGCAAACTGTTCTATGAGCAGCAGAGCTGATGAAGCCTACTTCCTGCCAGACTTACGTTCTTTCTGTCTCCTCCTTCCTTCTGCAGTGCCTCCCCTGTCTTCTACCTCTCTTGCTGGCCATGCAGCTGCAGCACTTGCCGTGGCTGGGGTTGGAGCTGTGTACTGACTGGCTGCTGCCTTTGCAAGTGGTTAAGATGTGAGTCTTAAATACCTGCCATTCCTGTATAGCAGATGTAAATTTGTGTGTCTTCTGCGAGCAGTTTTGGGGTGGGGTCAGGTTGGGACTTGAAGGATTTTGGTTATCCTTCAGTCTCCTTTCAAATTGGAAGCTAGCTAATGGTTTTGAAGAGCAACAGGGAACTGCTAGAAAAGCCCTTCTTGTGTAGAATTGTAAAAGATCTTCCGTAACACAATACTTTGTCCTTCCACTTTTTTTTTCTCCCTTTCACTAGTTTGTGTGTTTTCATTTGTAACTTAGCTTTCTGTCCTCTGTGCTCTGCTGGGCCTCCAATTTTGTATACAGAATCACTGAATGGTTTGGGTTGAAAGGGATTTTAAAGACCATCCAGTTCCAACCCCCTGCCATGGGCAGGGACACCTCCCACCAGACCAGGCTGCTCAAAACCCTATCCAGCCTGGCCTTGAACACCTCCAGGGATGGGGCATCCACAGCTTCTCTGGGCAACCTGCGCCAGGGCCTTGCCACTGTCAGAGTGAAGAATTTCTTCGTAATATCTCATCTAAACCCACCTTCTTTAAAACTGTCAGCCATTCTCCTGCCACTACACTCCATGAGGTGGTTTCTCCCTATCTTTCCTGTAGGCCCCCATTAACTACTGGAAGGTTGCAGTGAGGTCTCCATTGGGCCTTATCTTCTTCAGGCTGAAGAGCCCCAACTCCCTCAGCCTGTCCTCACAGGAGAGGTGCTCCAGCCCTCCAAGCATCCTCCTGGTCCTCCTTTCGATTCACTCCAACAGGTCGATGTTCTTCTTGTGCTGGGGGCCCCAGAGCTGAACACAGCACTCTAGCTGGGGTCTCACGAGAGCAGAGCGGGGGGGAATCACCTCCCTCAGCCTGCTGGCCAAGCTTGTGAGTAAATATGCTGCAGCTCAGAAACAATAGTGTTGGACTACTGAACTGAAATCACACCCTAAAGGCCTGTTTAATTCTGAAAAATTTAATTCTGAAAAGTTTAATTCTGAAAGAACTGGCAGAAAAGTGTCAAGAGTCACAAAAATTATTAGAGGACTGAAACACCTCTGAGAGAGTTGGGATTGTTCAGCCTGGAGAAGAGAAGGCTCCGGTGAGACCTTAAAGTGGCCTTCTGGTGCCCCAAGGGGGGTCTTACAAGAAAGATGGAGAGTGACTTTTTACCAGGGCATGTAGTGACAGGACAAGGGATAATAGTTTTAAACTGAAAGAAGGTAGATTTGAACTGGATGTAAGGAAGGAATTTTTAATGATGAGGGTGAGGCACTGGCACAGGTTGCCAGAGAAGCTGTGGATGCCCCATCCCTGGAGGTGTTCAAGGCCAGGCTGGATGGGGCTTTGAGCAGCCTGGTCTGCTGGGAGGTGTCCCTGCCCATGGCAGAGGGATTAGAACCAGGTGATCTTTAAGGTCCTTTCCAACCCAAACCATTCTGTGGTTCTATGATTAACCTCAAATATTGAAGGGGACCTTAGCAATATAAATATATATATATATTATATATATGTATATATTTATATAATCTTTAATGTATTATAGGTGCACTGATATCCCTACAGAAATTAGTAAAAGCCTTCTGAAACCTTTTTAATAGGTTTTAGATTGAAAGAAAACTTTTATCTTTCTCATTTTTAAAATGATGTCCAGTATTGAGATGTGATATGATTATTGTTTGGCTAACAATAGACCCTCATGTCTGGAAAAGCTTAGCTTCATATCCAAAGCCTTGCAGTTGGACAAAGGTTTTGCCTAGTCCCTTTGAGGCTGTGAAGAGGCACTATTCTGATTAACTAACTTGCAAGCTCCTAAAAAGTTGGTAATGGGATTTCTTGCACTCTTTGGTTGAGAAATCTCTTTCGTATAGGTAGCTTTTCCATTTGAGCTGTTTTGTTCTCCAGGCAGCTCTGTGGTGTCCAAAGAAAAAAGCTATCAACAACAAAACCTGTCAACAACCTTTCTATGTTGTTTACAGTGCTCTGGATGAAATACAGTATGAAAAAAACTCCTCGTTTCTAAGGTTGCAACTTTTCTGTCTCCATGTCCAATAACCTGTATACATTTCTTCTCAATAACACAGTTTTTCTACTTTTTGCTGAGTGAGTTAACTGAAAGATAACTTTTTACATAAACAGTTACAGACATGCAGAAGTTTGATCAAAATGTAACTGCACATGTAGGATGAAGGTACCTGATGCTGGTAGAGTGAAGTCATCAATTTGAACTGTAATATTTCTTGGGAGATATATCATTTTTTGGGGTGTTTATAAAAAAAAAAAAAAGTAATTTAAAAAATGTAAAATGGATATCTTATTTGTATAGCTGCCAGTACCTTGGCAGATATTCTCCTCTAACAAAGACTTAGTAACTAGCATATTTAGAAACACCTTAAGAACTGTATTGGCTGCCCATTCTTTACCCTGCAACATAAAAACATTTCATTGTACTTAATTCAGTTGAATACAAGTACAGTTATTTGGGGTAGGAGATAGCCCAGAAGGGAGCAAGATACTGAACCAAAAGGCAGAAAAACATGGGAATGTTTAATGAAAACAAACCTGCGAAAGAAAATTGAAGAGCTCTTGATGATAGTAGTGTGTTAACAGTGTTTCCTGTTCTTTATCTTAATAAACTGTCTTTGAGATACTATAATCATGCCTTTTGTTTTTGACGTAACAGACGCTCTTTTCTTTTTTCAGATCAAATTCAGTTACCCAGAAATATGATTGAAAACAGTATGTTTGAGGAAGAGCCCGATGTGGTTGACTTGGCAAAAGAGCCTTGTTTACATCCCCTGGAGCCCGATGAAGTTGAATATGAACCAAGAAGCTCACGGCTCTTGGTGCGTGGCCTTGGGGAGCATGAAATGGATGACGATGAAGAGGATTACGAGTCATCAGCAAAATTGCTGGGAATGTCCTTCATTAATAGAAGCTCAGGTCTCCGGAATAACATGGCCAGCTATAGACAAAGTCCAGATGGATCGTGCTCGGTGCCCTCTACAAGGACCATGGTGGTTTGCACTCTTGTTCTTGTGATTGCGATTTCAGTAATAATGGTGATTTATCTCCTTCCCAAATGTACCTTTACCAAAGAAGGCTGCCATAAAAAAAATCGTACAATGGAACTAATATACCCTTTGGCAACCAATGGAAAACTGTTTCCATGGGCAAAAATGAGACTTCCTTCTGATGTTGTACCACTGCATTATGATCTTGAGTTGCAGCCAAACCTTACTACTCTGAAATTTTCAGGATCTGTAAAGATAGTGGTTAATGTTCTCCAGGTAACTAGGAAGATTGTGCTTCACAGCTCAGGACTTAATATCACCAAGGCATCACTTACTTCAACAGGAGGAAGTCAAGCAAAGCCAGTTGAATTGCTGGAATATCCATTGCATGACCAGATTGCAGTCATGGCTCCTGAGGCTCTCCTTGTAGGACAGAATTACACTGTCAACATAGAATATTCGTCTAATTTATCGGACACCTACTATGGCTTCTACAAAATTTCTTACAAGGATGAGAATTTTAAACAAAGGTATGCACGCAAATATTTCTTCTCTCTTCTGTCAATTTTAGATTGTGCTTTAGTAGAAATAACAATGGTAGCTTTTGCTGTTGAATGTTTTGTACAACAGGTTCCTATTGAACAAAGTGAATTTTTAACCTCCTGATGTTTTAAATCTAGAGATTAAAAATCCTTTAATTTTTCTTAAGTTGCTGACATTTCAAGTAAAGCTGCTAGAGAGATGGCAGTTATCAGCAATTAAAATCAGCAGTGCCTGGGAACTGTCTTTCATGGATGAGTTCATTATTCAGGACAGCTTCTTCCTCAGTGTAATGTAGTACCGTATGGTGCTTATAGTGTAGCTTTTTTTGTTGTTTAATTTTTAGTTTCTCTCTTTGGAAATCTTCTTGGCTAGTTGATAGTACCACCAGCGTGGAGAATGAGGACTTTTTACAAAGAAGATTAATGAAAATAGCTACCCACCACCAGCCACTTCAAATGGTCCTTAGCTTGATTGTGTACTTCAGATTGTTCATGCTTATGTTAGCATATAATAGTCCATGCAGATTTTCTAGAAACAGAGTGGTGAAAAAAAAAAAGAGCACTATGGGTAAGTTCACTTTGCTGACAGGAAAGTAGATGTGAACGGCCTACAAAACGGCTGTTAAATGGAATAAAGACAAGCTTGTTTTAAGAAATGCTGAGACCTAAAATAAAAATAATAAAAACAAACAAAAAAAAAAAAAAAGAAAAAAAACACCACCAACAAAGTAAAATGGTACATAAAGGGAAAGCATGGAAAAGGGGAAAAATGTCATCGGTGTCACAAATCCTTGCAATGGCGGAGAATTTGTATGGAAATGCCCAAAATAATTATGAGTAGATCTTGTTTCCTGAAAGGGGAAGGCAAACTTTGTAACTAATACCACTGAAACTGTCCTCTGGAGAAGGGATCAACTGGATATTTTACTTATTTTCACTGACTTAAAACAAGACCTTTTCTTGAGCTGTTGCTCTCAGTTTTTAGTGAGACTCCTTGAAGAATAAAACATGTGGCAAACTGGTTATAATTTTTTCTTTTTTCCAGTGAGATACAATAACTATGCTGCTAATGTTTGAATTATTCAAGTCCCTCAAGGGTAGCCATCTTTTAAAATAAATAAAAACTTTGCAGTGTAAAGATGATTTCATAGACTGTTAGGAAGATGCACAACATGTGAAAGATATTCCTTATTATTCTGTAAATAAAAAATAGTATATTTTGTTTCAGATTCAGCAGGCGTCTCTAGGCACTGACAAGATATTTAAAGTAAAACATTTATTTTTGAGAAGTTTGCTCACTGTTTGCTGTTAAAACTCCCCACAGCTAGGTCCTAGTGGATCTGTAACATACTGCTGAAATGTACAAGAAAATAGGTTGTCTGCAGCAGCTGTCTTCAAATATATTCAAGGACTGGTGGAGTATAACTGTGTTCTTGAAGTGATCAGCAGCTGTGGGGTGAGGCAGAAGCTTTCTCCCCTTCACTCCTGTATGTTTCTGCTGGTCCTTACGTGAGGTTGCCTGGTAGGCTTTCTGTTAGGGAGCAAGAATTTGAAGACAGAATTTTTGGTTTAAGGCATGTCTGGTATGTTTCAATTTGCTGAGGTGTGATGAAGATGCTTTACTGAGGTAAAAAGGTTCAGATCCCTAAGGTCACTGTCAATAAGCCTCATGTGCTCAAGAGGAACCCATTCATATGCTAATACATGATATTCAATGTGTGATGATTAGTGAGAACCTGCTGCTTCCCGGGAAACTGCTTCTCTGCCTCAGTCTTCTGACAATATAACAAAAATGTCAAAAGTCTTTCTGTGTTGGAATTCTTCGGGTAATAAAAAATCACAAAGGCTGTACATAGCATCAGAAGTATGTAACTACAAGGTGAAATGAAATAGAAATAAGTAGCTGATCACAAGCCCTGAAAAACGTACAGTCTCATTTCACTCCGTATTTCATGGTGATAAGAGTAGAGTCCTGCAGTAAGATTGCAGAAGGCAAAAATAACATGAAGTGTTGTAATTAGCTACTTTTTGAGATTTCATATTTCTTGTAGCCTGATGTAGTTGAAGCTTTGTCATCTTGCATTTACAGTAGTAGAAATAGCATGTACGTGCAGAGGAAAAAGATAACATGAATATGTTTGGAGGACTTTGTCCACCTTTAGTGTAGTGTTACCTACTTTTGTTCAAGGACAGGATGCTTTAACTTATGTATTTCTCAATAATTTTTTTCCAGTAAACTTCACTGATGTCGTCATTTCCATTGCTCTGCATGCCTCTGTTTCCAGGGATGTTGTCTTTGTATGCTTATGGTCGATGTTTTTAGAAATACAGGCTATTTTGACAACATTTGTTTTTATTGCATTTTCAGTATAAAACTCAATCTATTGTGAGGAAAAAAAATAGCTTACTTTTATTTTCTTCTGAATATTTTTTTACATTGTAACAAATACTGAAATTATCAAATGGCAAAATAATTCACTGTTGCCAGATGCATTTAGTAATAATAATAATAATTTAAAAAAAGACAGATTGCATCTTATTTATATTTTTACACTAAATGAATCTTTGTGAACTTCAAGATCAAGGTTGATGGGAAAGAGAGGACTAAAGTTGAAAGCAGACCAGGAGAACGAATCTTATGAATTGACAGTGACATGCCTCCTCAGAAAAGCTGTAGGTCCAAAATGTTGGAGTCAAAGAGAACAAGAAAAGACAATCCCCAAAAGCTTGTGGGGAGCTTGGCAGTAGGTTTAAAATAGGGGAGAGGAAAAAACAAACAAAACAAACAAACAACAACAAAAAAAACAGTTGGAACCACTGTTCTCTCCACTGTTTATCTCTGGTAAATGGAAGACAATTGGTGAACTTCGTGTTTAGGTCCCAGGGTTGTCCTGGGGGAGCAGAACACAAGTCAGAGACACTCTCTAGAAAAAGCTGTAATTTCTGGAGCTAGTTAATATCAAAACACTTGAGGAGGAACACAGATGTTTGAGAGGTTCTCTTGTGATAGGACTAGTTGTTGTGTTAGAGGCAAAACAGTGCATGAATTTACATCCATTAGCTAGTGAAGCGAGCAGGAAGACAGCTGAACTGCAAGAGCATCCTCAGCTGGAGGCACAACAGTTAGATGGAAAAGCTTCCCTGTCATTATGTCTGCTGCTGAGGTTTCAAACATTTTATATGGTGGGCATGTCCACTAATTAAATTTTTCTGTCTCCTTTAAGCTTTGTTCCCACTTTCTGGAAAGATCACTGGTCAGGTTACTGTTCTTTAATTGTGTTAATCCAGGTAGAGGATAAGAAAAAAAAACAGCCAAGGAGATTAGTTCTCCAATAGATAAGTTTCATGGGTTACAAAAAGACTTCTTTATAATCCTAATGAAACATTCATTCTAAATGGACCAACCATATCATCCGCCATTTGGAAAGCTTCTTCCGTTGCAAGCAGTTACAAGGTTTGCGGGGAAAGATGACTGCGTACAGTCATACATAAACTGTCATTTATCCTTTTCAACATTCTTAATTTGCCCTTCTCTACTCTTTTCATTAGGTGGTTTGCAGCAACTCAGTTTGAACCTCTGGCAGCAAGGTCTGCTTTTCCATGCTTTGATGAACCAGCATTGAAAGCTACTTTTTTAATCAAGATCAAGAGAGATGAGAAACTTACTGCTCTGTCAAATATGCCAAAGGTACTTAACTTTTGTACAGGATTTTTAGTAGAGCTATCTCCTAGGTAATCTGTGTAAGTTCTTTGCATTGTGTTTGCTGCATTAATGTTCAGGGGGGTAAATTAGAATCACAGGATCATCTAGTTTGGACCTTGAGAAGGTAAACTGTACACTCTGACTTTCTTATAAAACAAATGTCTGTTCCTCAAGGACTTGAGATAAGTAACTCTGGGGGAGGGGAACGACTGGTTAACACACTGTATAATGTAGGGATGTTATTTTGTAGTGACAATGGAATGGCTATAGGAGGGATTCCTGCTCAGGGTAAATGAGTTGTAATCTTGTAGGATTTTGTTGTTGGCTACAACAATCAGAAAAGCACTTAAGGCTTTCTTTGGAGGTTTCTGTGTTTGCTGATTTTGCACATTTGCAGAAGACTGGAATGTCTTCATCAGCAGTTTCTGTATCATTAGTAACTAGGAACAGTCTGTGTAAAAGATATGCCTGATACAGAGGGATGGACTTTTGAGTATGAATGAGGCTCAAAAGTAGGATGTAAACAGAGTCTCAACCCCAGAATTCAACCAAGGATCTGAAATTCCTTCAGGTAGATCCTTTCAGTTAAAATATTCTACAAGCATGTCTGGATTTTATGGTGATGCTTTATGCCATTAAGTGTTTGGAGAAACCTTAATAGAAACCTAATTCATTTAGACAGACCATCAAGACTAACTTACTTCCTAGTCTGTATCTGACCTAGGTCCTCTACCATCAAAAGCATAACCACCTTTTATCACACAATAGAAACTCATGAATATTGATACCTATCTAACTAATAGTGAAAAAAATTATGCCCTCAGTGTTGGTGAAATTTGTATACTGGCAGAGTATACATGGATTTCAGGAGGCTGTCAAAGGCTCAAATGCTGGTGTAGCTGCCCCGTTTTTTGAAAAGCAAACTAATAATTGTGCCCGTGTGAAACAATGTCTTCCTCATATAAAACAAATGTTCATGGATTTGTGGTGATTCTTAGCCATATAATAGGATTCCAGCACCTTGGTTTATATACAGGTCTACGAGTACATTATTGGCTGCTCTCTTCACTGAATCACTATACAAAGTGCTTGACAACTCTCCTTTTTTTTTTTTTTCTGTTGTTGTAAACAAGAAAGGGCGGTTACTTGCTTTCCTCTGCCAGAAGTTGGACAAGTGGTAAAAGTAATTTCCATAAAACAGCTTCTATCATTTTTATATACAGACAAACTATTGTTTGTCATTGCTGCTTGTGTTTAGATGTTGCTGAGCAAACTGAGAATAGTTGCTTAAAATTTATTCTGTTCTTAAGCATACCTTCCACAGATCGTGAGTACTTTGAAACACATACTTGCCAAGAATATTTGTGTTTGCAACTCTCTACTGCACCACATCACCACAAAAGGTGAACTGCTGCCCTAATCCTGGTATATTCTATATATTTTCTTGCTTGTCTCTGATGGATGGATATCACTATGAGATGAGAAAGGCTATTTTGTTGCACTACGTATCCTAAGTTGGAAGGGACCCACAAGGGTCATGGTGTCCAGCTACTGGCTCCACACAGGACCACCTATAAATAAACCCATGTCTGAGAGCGCTGTCCAAATGCTGCTTCATCTCCGGCAGGGTTGGTGCTGTGACCACTGCCCTGAGGAGCCTGCTCCAGTGCCTGACCCCCCTCTTGGTGAAGAACCTTTTCCTCATATCCAGTGCAAATCTCCCCTGTCCCAGCTCCATGCCGTTCCCTCGGGTCCTGTCGCTGTCCCCAGAGAGCAGAGCTCAGCGCCTGCCCCTCTGCTCCCCTCGTGAGGGAGCTGCAGGCCGCCATGAGGCCCCACCTCAGTCTGCTCCGCTTGGGGCTGAACAAACCCAGTAGCTTCAGCTGCTCCTCATATGTCTTCCCCTCTAGGCCTTTCATAATCTTTCTAGCCCTCCTTTGGACACCCCCTAATAGGTTTATGTTCTCTTTATATTGTGGCACCCAAAACTGCACACAGTGTTTGACATAAGACCACACAAGCACAGAGTAGGAAGAATCACTTCTTTTGACCAGTTAGCTGGTCCTGACCAGGGCTGTGCCTGGTGCCACCCAGGACAGGGCTGGCCCTTTTGGCTGCCACGGCACACTGCTGACTAACATTCAACTTGCTGTTGACCAAAACCCCCAGGTTCCTTTCTGTAGTGCTGCTCTTCTGTCTCTTATCCCTATTCTATGCCTTTATTCAGGGTTTCCCTGTCCCAGGTGCAGCATCAAGGCCTTGCTCTTGTTAAATTTCATCTTGTTGGTGACTGCCCAGCTTTCTTTAAGATCTCTCTGTCAGGCCTCTCCACCCTGGAGGGAGTGTACTGCTCTTCCCAGTTTATTTGCACCTTTAAACTTACTTAAATATACCTTCAAGTTCTTCATCCAAGTCATTAAGGAAAACAGTGAGGAGAACTGTCCCCGAAATGGAGTCCTGAGGACCTTGCTAGTGACTGGCCTCCATTCAGATGTAAACCCTATTTACTATAATTCTTTGAGCCTAACCAGTCAGCCAGTTGTTTATCATATCGTGTATTTATCTAGCTGTATGCTGGACATTGTATCCAGAAGGATTCTGTGATAGACAGCATCAAAAGCTTTGCTAAAATCCCCCCAAAATCACATCTGCTGTCTTGCTGTGCTCAGCTAGATGGGTAACTTCATGGGTAAAAGGAAATTAAGCAGGACTCTCATGAACCAGTGCTGGCTGTGACCAATGACTGTTGTCTTTAAAGTGTTTTTCAGTAATTCCCATGATTATCATCTCTATAATGCGATAGTTTTCATCTCTATTAGAATTATTTGGTATACCTGTGGCATCAGGTGGCTTGGTTGCCTTCTTGACTGGTAATGGCTGGCAGATGAAATGGAGGAAAAATAACGATTAACTCTGCTTCACTGTCACACATGGTTAGGTATCTAAGGAAAATGGTTGGGGATGATTCAAGATCAAGGATGGTATTGTGAGGGGTTGCTGAGTGCTACTATTTTAGTTTATCTGACTTTGAGTTCTGTGTTCTCCTTTAACGTCTACTTATTTGCTTGACTTTTTGCTTCATTTTGGAAATTTCCCCTATTCAGGAATCTTCAGTTCCTCTTTGGAAGTTTGAAAGGAATTACTGGTCTGCTGTCCTTTACTATGTCTGCTGATGCCAGTTGTGGTTTATCATAGGTTTCTCCAGAAAAGAAAGCAAGGGCCCTCCCTTTAACAGAAGGCATGTCTACTTCCCATGCTTTTATCTCACAGTGTGTCTGTGCAGCACCTCCATCCTACTTTCTTCAGTAAATGCTTTGTTTTGTCATTTAATCTAGCCACTTTGTCAACTTTCCTTTCTCTTCTGACTTAGCTTAGATTTCACGTCTTTTGTGCAAGGTGTTTGCACAACGTTGTTTGTGCAGGAAGAAGTAATCTGGGAAACTACTGCCTTTGTTTGTGGCATTGGGCAAGGCTTCGAAAGTTCAAACTGTCCTCTTGTACGTTATGCAGATGGGTCACTTGATGCAGACAACAGTAAGCATCAGTATGTTATAAGCAGGCTTTTCTACCTTCCTGAGAGAATCATCAGATGAGCTGCTTGTAGTTGAGGCTCTTGCCAAGACTTGTGACTTTTGAGTTCAGCTGATCCAACTAATATGCCTGAAAATGCAACTCTGTATTTCCTGTTCAGTGAGTTATTGCTTCTTGTCAGAGGACCTTCCTCTAATTAGTCAGGCTCTCACACCTTAAGACATATGATTTTAATCTGGAAAGAATTACAGTTATTTGCCTTCACCTTGCATCTTTCCATAACATCTGCCTTGCATTGCCAGTCCTGCAAGGTGCGTGCCTGTGGCATTTTGCACCGAGGAGGGAGCCATTCACAGAATCACAGAATCACAGAATTTCTAGGTTGGAAGAGACCTCAAGATCATCGAGTCCAACCTCTGACCTAACACTAACAGTCCCCACTAAACCATATCCCTAAGCTCTACATCTAAACGTCTTTTAAAGACCTCCAGGAATGGTGACTCCACCACTTCCCTGGGCAGCCCGTTCCAATGTCTAACAACCCTTTCGGTAAAGAAGTTCTTCCTAAGATCCAACCTAAAATTCCCCTGGCGCAACTTAAGCCCATTCCCCCTCGTCCTGTCACCAGGCACGTGGGAGAACAGACCAACCCTCACCTCGCTACAGCCTCCTGTCAGGTACCTGTAGAGAGCGATAAGGTCACCCCTGAGCCTCCTCTTCTCCAGGCTGAACAATCCCAGCTCCCTCAGCCGCTCCTCGTAGGGCTTGTTCTCCAGGCCCCTCACCAGCTTCGTCGCTCTTCTCTGAACTCGCTCAAGCACCTCGATGTCCTTCTTGTAGTGAGGGGCCCAAAACTGAACACAGTATTCGAGGTGCGGCCTCACCAGAGCCGAGTACAGGGGGACGATCACCTCCCTAGCCCTGCTGGTCACACTGTTTCTTATACAGGCCAGGATGCTGTTGGCCTTCATGGCCACCTGAGCACACTGCTGGCTCATATTCAGCCGACTGTCAACCATCACTCCCAGGTCCTTCTCTGACAGGCAGCTCTCCAACCACTCATCTCCCAGCCTGTAGCTCTGCTTGGGGTTATTGCGTCCCAGGTGGAGGACCCGGCACTTGGCCTTGTTGAACTTCATACCGTTGACCTCAGTCCATCGGTGCAGCCTATCCAGATCCTCCTGCAGAGTCTTCCTGCCCTCGAGCAGATCGACACACGCACCTAACTTGGTGTCATCTGCAAACTTGCTGAGGGTGCACTCGATCCCCTCATCCAGATCATTGATGAAGATATTAAAGAGGACCGGCCCCAGCACCGAGCCCTGGGGAACGCCACTAGCGACCGGCCTCCAACTGGATTTGACTCCATTTACCATGACTCTTTGGGCCCGGCCATCCAGCCAGTTTCTAACCCAACGAAGCGTGCGCCAGTCCAAGCCAAGAGCAGCCAGTTTCCTGAGGAGAATGCTGTGGGAAACGGTGTCAAAAGCCTTGCTGAAGTCAAGGTAGACCACATCCACAGCCTTTCCCTCGTCCACCCAGCGCGTCACTTTGTCATAGAAGGAGATCAGGTTCGTCAAGCAGGACCTGCCCTTCATAAACCCATGCTGACTGGGCCTGATCGCCTGCTTGCCCCGCAAGTGCTGCGTGATGACTCTCAAGATAATCTGCTCCATGAGCTTCCCTGGCACTGAGGTCAAACTGACAGGCCTGTAGTTTCCCGGGTCAGTCCTCCGGCCCTTCTTGTAGATGGGCGTCACGTTTGCTAGCCGCCAGTCAACTGGGATCTCCCCCGATAGCCAGGACTGTTGATAAATGATGGTAAGCGGCTTGGCCAGCTCCTCTGCCAGTTCTCTCAGTACCCTCGGGTGGATCCCGTCCGGCCCCATCGACTTGTGCACTTCCAAGTGCCGTACCAGGTCACCAACCATTTCTTCATGTATAGCGAGGGCCACATCCTGCTCCCCATCCCCTTCTACCAGTTCAGGGAATTGGGTATCCAGAGAACAACCGGTATTGCCGCTAAAGACTGAGGCAAAGAAGGCATTAAGCACCTCCACCTTTTCCTCATCTCTTGTAACTAAGTTTCCCCCCGCATCCAGTAAAGGATGGAGATTCTCCTTAGTCCTCCTTTTTGTATTGATGTATTTATAAAAACATTTTCTGTTATCTTTAACGGCAGTAGCCAGATTGAGCTCCAGTTGAGCTTTGGCTTTTCTAATTTTGTCCCTGCACAGCTTCGCAACATCCTTATAGTCCTCCTTAGTGGCCTGCCCACTTTTCCAAAGATTATAAACCCTCCTTTTCCTCCTAAGCTCAAGCCACAATTCTCTGTTTAGCCAGGCTGGTCTTCTGCCCCGCCAGCTCGTCTTTGGGCACGTGGGGACAGACCGTTCCTGCGCCATTAAGATTTCCCTCTTGAAGAGCGCCCAGCCTTCCTGGACTCCTCTGCCCTTCAGTACCGCCTCCCAAGGGACACTGCCAGCCAGTGTCCTCAGCAGCTCAAAGTCAGCCCTCCGGAAGTCCAATACAGCGGTTTTACTGGTCCCCTTCCTGGCCTCGCCAAGAATAGAGAACTCCACCATTTCGTGGTCACTCTGCCCAAGACAGCCCCCGACAATCACATCCTCCACCAGTCCTTCTCTGTTTGTGAAGAGAAGGTCTAGCGGGGCGCCACCCCTGGTGGGCTCACTAACCAGCTGCGTCAGGAAGCTATCTTCCACGCTCTCTAGAAACCTCCTAGACTGCTTTCTCTGGGCTGTGTTGTGCTCCCAGGATATGTCAGGGAAGTTGAAGTCCCCCACGAGAACAAGGGCTGACGATTTCGCAACTTCTGTCAGCTGCCTGTAGAACTCCTCATCCGTCTCCTCATCCTGGTTCGGTGGTCTATAACAGACCCCGACCAGGACGCTAGCCTTGTTGGCCCTGCCGATCCTAACCCAGAGGGACTCGACCTTGTCATTCCCAGCCTCTAGTTCTACAACATCGAGAGACTCTCTAATATAGAGAGCCACACCACCACCCCTTCTGTGCTGCCTGTCTCTTCTGAAGAGTTTATAGCCAGTCATTGCAGCACTCCAGTCATGAGAGTGGTCCCACCACGTCTCCGTGATGGCAACCAAGTCATAGCCTGCCTGTTGCACGATGGCTTCCAGCTCCTCCTGTTTGTTACCCATGCATTGGTGTAGATGCACTTCAGCTGGGCCATTGCCTTATCCCCCGGCCTTGCTATTGTTCCCCCTGGCACAGCTCTAACAACCCTTGCTTCAGCCCCGTCCCCCTTCTTACCTAGTTTAAAGCCCTCTCAACGAGCCCTGCCAGCTCCTGGCCCAGGACCTCATTCCCCACCTCATTTGTTTCCGCTCAGCTCCAAGTGCTGTTAAGCAGTTGGTAGCTCTTTCTGTGTGTGTGTGCCAAAAGTTATCATCCACATGGAGAAAACATACTGATAAGGTGCTTTTACAGTTAGGTCATTAATGCATCTTTTTTCCTCCTCACTTCAGGACACGTTTACGTTTAAGTTCCTAGCCCTTCTTGCCACAGTGTCGTATTCGTTGCATTGCTCATTTTTCAAGGAGGTAGGAAGCCATTTGAAAAATGGAGATTTGAGAAGTGTCCTTTTCCTCCTACTTGCAGTGAAAAATGGGTTGGTATTGCACATTTGTGCAATCTTAAACGTGGATATTACAGATTTTCCCTATTGATTGCTTTAACTACATACTCAGAGGTTCCTGTACTGCATACAAAATGTGTGTTCGTTTCCTTGTTCCCAGCATTGTGATCTACATAGAGTCATTGCTCAAGTGATTTTTATGGCACTCCTGCATCTTAAATTCCCTTCTGAATATGTCTCTCTTGCATCTTTTTGGCATTTTGATTACTGCTCGTGTTTGTCGTAACACTTGAGTTACCTTCAAATCTGCTGCTGCTGCTTCTTACATCTCTTCAACTACCTATGAGTGCCGTAGGCAGAAGGTCCTGTCCTTTCAAGCTTTCTCCTTCTCTCCCATCTTCTCAGCCTTTCTCCATCATCTGGTTCTCTGCTTTTTAGTCCACTTCTCTGTCTTGCTGCATTTGTTCCTGTTACCTGGTACTTTTCACTGCACTTCTGGTTTTCCCACTATTTTTTTTCTCTGTACCAATTAATGAGCTTGTTATAGTGAGAATGTTTTAAGAGCACAGAAGACAAAACATCTCAAAAACTATCATTTTAATTTTTTCTTGTTGTTTCCATCTCTGTTTTAAAATACTATTATTACATTGTTTTTGTGATAAATATTTGAGAAGGCCTCCTTATGTGAAACAAAGAATATCAAATAAAGACATTAACAGCAGTGAAGTTGTATGTTCAGTGTTGAGAACCAAAGGCAAGTTCTCATGTCAAACAGGTAAGTTAGATTTAATTAGAATTTATCAAGAAAGTGTAAGAACACACAGAGTAAGTGAATTGATAGCTTTGCTAATGGACAGTATCTCTAGAACAATTACTCATTTGTGTTTATACTGCAAACAATATTTTTTTCTTTTGTTTGCTTCCTCTCAACTCGATACTCTGATAACTTGATGGTGTATGTTTCCTCATTTGTTATAAGATATCTAAACATGGAGTTAGTGGGTTTAGAAGTGGTCCCTTTGGGTTTTCTAATTTGTCAGGAAAACTTACTCTCCCATGCATGTGAATACCAGTAAAATCTTTGACTGTACAAAACAAAGAAGTTAGATGAGTTTCTGTGGAAAAGTATTTTACCTCAATAACATTCCTGGCATCAATGCGTTCCCTTGTAGCAGTACTGACTTTTATATACAAACCTTCTTTTTACTGGCATGTTTTATGTCCCTGATCTTCCAAGTGCTCTAGCACATGCGGAACTCTTACATTTCAGGCTTAGCCTGGGTTAGATACTCTGTTAGGTAGCATGGGGTCCCAATGCAACACTTCGGGTTAGTGATATGATTTGTGTGTGCATAAAGAACGAAGTACCAAATGTGGAAAAGGGTATCTTGTTGCATAAAGCATATTCCATTGGTGAGATCATTACTAGGATAGGCCCTCTTCTGAAAATAAACACTTAAACAAACCTCTGTTAGGAAAAAGAAATAACTGCAATTTCTCCTGTAGTAACTGCACGTCTTGGGAACAGGCTGTACTGGATGGAGACAATTAAGATCAGGTTCTTTATCCAGGAGAATGTCAAAGGGTGAGCTTTGTCGATCTCTATAAATACTTACATGAGCAGGAGATCTCAGAAGCAGGATTTCTCAACTCGTGTGTCTGCAGCTAATATGGCAATATTTAATGGCTGACACACATTCATGCTGTATGAGTTTTGGGCTTGTGTTTTGTGAATTTTATTTTTATTTTTTAATGAAGATAGCTGACTTGAAACAGTTTATTTGCAGCCACAGCAGACACTTCGTCCCCTTAAGTACAGTATCATTTTTTATGATAATGAAGCTGTAGTAAAGACAGATTTATGAATGTTTTGAAGAAATTCAAGAAGGATATTCTGTTTGCACATGGTGGCCAGACACAATGTTTGCTCTGCTCAGGATTAAGGATATATTCCTCTTTCAGGCTGGCAGTTATTTTTTTGTGACAGTTAAATGTTAGGTTGTTGTTTGGTTTGAAATAGTCTTGTCCAAAGGTAGAGTTACAGATGTTTTTTTTTAAATGCTCATGGTTTCTGCAAACAAACATTTATGAAGTTTCAGAAGACACATGTACTGCTGTCACTGTCTCCAAACCTTCACTATTCTGCATTAGTGATTTTATACGTTTAGCTGTTGTCTTTATGTAATTTCTTTGTGAAGGACTATACAAAGAAGTATATACTTCTATGTGTAAAGCTTGCCTTTCCAGGACTAATATTAAAGAAAAACTGCGTTCTTAAGAAGTATTCTTAGAATACACTGTTGTATCATACTTCAGAAGGTTGGGTGGCAGTTATATTTGACAGTGTGTTTGAACTGGACATGTTTGTGCTTTGAAGTGAATGAGACCTTAGGTTTTCTTACCTTGTTAAAATGAAATTTCTCCCAATTGGTAGAGGTTAGGCAGAGGAGGAGTCATGCTGTGTTTTTGTTGTTGTTTCTCTGTGTGATAAATAATCGGGTCTCAAATAGGATTCCAATTAAAGTTTACAATTTATTAAATGAATAGAGGCAAGCAAACAGTGCTGGGTGCGCCGGAAGTCTCTGCTCCACCAGGACGCACACCCGTTGCATCAGGTAGCTGGTTTTTATGTTCCTAAACTAATACATATTCATCACTATTCCTAGAAAAGGCAGGGTTAGTATAATTAGTTCCTGGAATCCGAACCTTCTCCTGGACGCATGCGTATTAGTCTCTGGTGGTCTCTCTGGGGGTCACTCGTGCTGAAGGCTCGTAGTCTTCCTCCCAGGCTTTGTCCTTCAACTCCCCCTTTCTTCTTATTTGGTGATCTCTTTGTCGGATATCCGAGGCTTGCACAGCATCTCATGCAAAAGTCAGCAGTTTCCTATAAACTCCTTGGTTCTTATCTCCCAGACCCGAGTCTCAATGTTCGTCCTTCAAACCCTCTGTTTAGACAAATTGCTGGACCTTTCCTTCTCATGATACAAGAGCTATGTACACTAATCACTCTGTTTTTCTTATGTAGAAGGTTATATTTTATCATGAGGCCCTAGCATTGTTCCATACTGACATGAATCAAATTAACACATTTCACAATCCCCCATTTCCTTTTTTCATGGTATTGATTCGTGTTTCCTCTTCAACCTTTGCTAGTAACAATTGGATCTCATCAGTTGGTTCTTGGGGGGGGGTCCATTTCTTAATCATATTAAGCATCATTATAGAAAGTTATATTTCATCATGCAGCCCTAGCATTGTTCCGTAATGACACGAATCAAATTAACACATTTCACATTTGTTTATTTAGTATGTTTAGTTCCTGTTTTTGAAGAGGTGTCTGGGAAGAGACAAATATTTAATTTGTGCAGTGCCTGTATTTTCGGGCTGTGCTGAACTGTGCCTACAGCTTAAAGCTCTCATGGATTAATGCTAATCTTGCTGTTGATTTTGGATTATAGTTGGGGGGTTTTAAGTATGAATTAAATAAGATAGAGGTTGTCTCCAACAATGTGGTTGTCTTGTAATACTGCATATTAAAAGCTTGATAAGTAGTTTGGGGTTATGTAGGCTTAAATGTTCCATGTCTCCTCAAGCTTCGTTACACCATGGGTAGATTGTGGGTCTTATCTGTCCTACTGAAACATAACCAAAATATGAATTTGTTCTTGAGGTTTGTTTATAAACTGTTCCTAGCCACTTGTGAAATAATTTTTTAATTTAACACTGATTTCTTGCATGCTTTAGTGTTCTTTTGTCTGCATTAGTAATACTTTCCTTTCACCTGCAGAAAGCCACCACTCCTGTGACAAATGGAATAGTCCAAGATGAATTTTTTGTGAGTTTGAAGATGAGCACCTACCTGGTAGCCTTTGTTGTTGCAGACTTGAAAAACATCAGTAGAGAAACTAACGGGAGTCTGGTACGTTTGTTCCTCTTGTAAGTCCCCCTGATCCTTTCCCAGTGCAGCCAAAGAAAACAAAACCATTTAAAAAAAATCCACAAACCAAGGAGCAAACACAAACTTTCTACAAGACCTAGTAACTCCCTCCATGAACCCCCACCCCATTTATTTATTTATTTATTATTATTATTATTATATATATATATATTTTTTTTTTAAATACTTATCGTAGGTACAGTGTTATGCTTATCTTGGACAATGACCGTATGCTGTAGGTTGGATTGATGTCAGGGCTTATACCAGACTGAGAAGACTTCTACAGCGTGGGACTCAACATCAGGGCTTATTAGTAGTAGAAATTCACAAAATCTGAAACCCCTAAGAGCTTTCATAACTGGAAGCTGTGAACGTTTGGTTTTAATACTTGATCTGTGAGGGATTAATGTCACGGAACCAATAATTGTTCAAAAGATGTACGGAAACAGTATGGTTCCCAAGGGAAGCAAACATACTACTTACATCACAATACACTTTGTCATATGTGTTCAAGTAGAGCAGCAAATGTGTTATTTAAAAAAAAAAAAAAAAAAAAAAAACTACCTGAAAAACCCTCCTGCTTTTCAACGTGTTTTTTTTTTTAATGGATATGGACTGCAGAGTAAGTGAGCAGTTTCTGCAACGTGTGCCGTTTAAGTAACTAAATATGAAAACACGATAATACTAGGAGTTGTTCCTTAATCTTATTTTAAGAATTGCAGGAGTTTCAGATAGGCAGTGATTTTAATGACTGTAGCTGGAACTGTGTGAAGAAATTTTGGAAGTGTCAGTAGGTACTCAAAGCCAGAGTTGTGTGGTGTTGTAGGGGGAATAGTAGCACTACAGAAGGAGAAGAAGCCCTTTCCAAAACTACTAAAAACTGTTATCTTCCAGGCTAGTAAAGCAAAGTCATATTCTGTATCTTTTTAATCTAGTATACAGAATATAAGGATGCTGGTCAATAAAATTTAATTTTGTTTTGGACAAGTATTTCTAATTATAGCTGAATAGGATGGACTGCATATAATGTAACTTGAAAAGCTTTTTTTTTTTCTTTATCTTGTGGCTGCTATTCAGCCTCTATAGCCTTTATCCTGGGAGGAAATTGACTGCTGTACAAAATGTTTCATGTTTGCAGAGAGAAACAACTGTCTATATGGTGTGCTTTCCTTTCTCTGTAACAGAACTATTTGCATGGGTTATCGGTATCATAGAAGTATTTTGTAGCAGACCAAAGCATACAGGAAAAGAGAAAGAGTGAATGATGTATTCTGTCTGAGGGAGGGTGGTTCTTCACGGTGCTTCTCCTTTA
The DNA here is from genome assembly GCA_011076525.1 of Nettapus auritus. Taxonomy (NCBI): domain Eukaryota; kingdom Metazoa; phylum Chordata; class Aves; order Anseriformes; family Anatidae; genus Nettapus; species Nettapus auritus. The sequence goes on along the minus strand of CM021797.1, from coordinate 49,827,784 downwards.
TTCTTACTGTGCAAGGTTTAGCAAAACTAAGGAAATCTAGGAGAGCTTTAGTAGGCACCAGACAGAAAGAGACTAGCAATACATAGTATTTACTAGCTTAATGACAAAGTATGAAAATGATCATACCAACTCAGGGTAGAGTCTAGCTAGTGAATTGTTTGCTTGCCAAGAGTGTCTAATAATAGTCCAAGAGAGACTGTAAGAAGACTTCCAGACTCTAAGACTGTCTTTTGTGTTTGCATATGCATCTAAATGTGGATGAATCTGTAACCTAATCAAATCATGTATCATTTTCATGATATAGCCACTTCTAAAGCTTTTGTAGCTATAAGTTTCAAAGTCTGTTCTCTTCTCTGTTTTGACTAGGTATCTGTCTATGCTGTACCACAGCATGTAAGCCAAGTAGAGTATGCTCTAAACACGACAGTGAAACTTCTGGAATTTTATCAAAAGTACTTTTTAATAAATTACCCTCTTGAAAAATTAGGTAAGTTCTTTTGAACCTTTTTTAAGCACAAAAAGAAACCCTAATACATTCTGAGAAATGCAGAGGAACTTTCATTCCTCTCAGGTGTCTTTTAAATAAATAAATACATAAGATGGAATAAAAAATCTCTGAAATAAGGTTCCCAAACATTATTTTCAAAATCCCCTAAATGTTTGATCAAGTGTACGTGCTAAGTGACTCACAAGCCAGAAAATTTTTGTAAACTTTTGAGACTGAGTTATTTATACTTGTATGCAATACCAAAGAAACAATTCAATGTACATTTAATGTGATGTGCCTTGATAGGGAGATAGAGAATCCTCAGAACAGTGTTCACCACTGTGAAATCTGTAACCTGACTTCTCTGCATGTATTACTGTGATGGGAAAGGTTATTAAATGCAGTCATCTAACATACTGCCTTCAGTAGTGGCAGCTGCATTTCCTGTTTGCTCGTGTGTGTGCAAGATCTAAAGGCAGTGTGTAGTGTTTTAAGTTGTTTGTGTAAGAATACTGCTAAAGAAACATGGCTATAAATCCATGAGGCTTTTGTGCCTGAAATGTGACCGCGTGCCCACACCACAGGATTTAAATAATGAGTTTTTTTCATGCGTTATGTAATAGTAGAGATAGACTTGAAATATGGAATCGCTTTTAACTAGCTGTTTTCAATAGCTTCTTTCAAATCTTTTCCAGATCTGGTAGCAATTCCTGATTTTCAGTCTGGTGCAATGGAAAACTGGGGCTTGGTCACCTTCCGGGAAACAGCGCTGTTGTATGACAGTAAAACTTCTTCAGCAAGGGATAAAAAGCTAATAACTGCAGTGATAGCTCATGAGCTTGCCCATCAGGTATTACTAGATTGGGGAGGTCGTTATTTAAATGTGTTTGTTTGTTTTTGTTTTTGAATGCAATCCTGTTTATTAAATTCACCTCTGCCTCTACTACTACTAGGTTGTGCATTATATCTTTTCAGAATACCTGTGAGAGTATTTTCTCCAGTGCTACAGGCAGAGTGCAGTTCTGTCACCATCTAATTACGGAGTTGTTCATGCAAAAGCATTACTGGGGTTTTGAGTAAATTTGTTTTTGTCACAAAATAAAGCTGAGGATGGATGGAGTGTCACTGTACTCCTTTGATTTTATTTCAGAAAAATAACTGGTTTTGATCTTTCATAGTGGTTTGGCAATCTAGTAACTATGGAATGGTGGAACGATCTCTGGCTGAATGAGGGATTTGCCACTTTCATGGAGTACTTTGCCATGGAGGAGATTTTTCCAGAATTACATTCAGTAAGTGTTTTCTATAGCTAGACTTGTTTTACCTTCATTAAGATCTGCTTTTTAATGTTGACCGTAAAGGACTGATATTTATAAACTCATATTAGAAGTCCACTTTGAGTACCACTCGTATCTCTTTATTTTGTGTTATACCTCTCCTTCATAGGGCCTTTCATTATATTGGAAGTAAGGTTTCTTTTTTTTTTTTTTTTTTTACTTCAGTAGTACAGTCTTTGTGTTATGTATAGGTTAAAACTAAAACTTTACACTGAAAGTCCAGGTATGTCAATGACCAAGGTTTTCTTTCTCCGCTTTTTCCAGTAGCCTTAGGCATCACCAGAGCTTTAGGTTACTAATTATGCCTGGAGTCACTTCTGTCTTTCCATCATTATGTCATTGTCTGAATCAGTTTGGGATTCATGAGTCAGGGACTGGATGTCAAAGTATGTTTTGGTCCGACCCAGTGGATGCTGATAGTGTGGAATTACACCACATATATTGTACAAAGAAAGCACTGCTCCAACAGGCACTTCTGTTTACGGACATGTCTAAAGGACAGAGAAGGAAGCTTTTTGGTATAACCTGGTGTTGGTTTAAAAACTCACTCAGCTTCTATGGCTTCTGAAAAGCTCTGGAAAACATAAGGGATTTAAACTTGATCATTCCCCTCTTGTTGTAAAGCATTCCTGTCACTGAATTCAGGCCAAGAAGGGAAGACTGGTGGAATTACATGGAGGAGGCAGTGGAGAGACAACCTCTTCATCCTAGGTAAAGAGCATCTCCTAGGAAAGGAGATAGCAGGGCTCCAGATTCCACTTCAAGGAGTGCTTATGCAATTTGCATTAGTCATGAGATTAAAAGCCTGAATGCTACTGACTGTTTCCTACTTGCTGGATTGTGGCCCCAGCATCCTAGCTGGGTGTGAATTCTGAGTATTTAATTCACCCTTCTTTTACTGCATTAAGAAACTTGGGTTGCAAACTTGATTCAGTAGAGTTTTTTCTTGGAACTAGGTGTTAAGTTTTTTCATTTGGTTTTTGAGTTTGGTGCTCACTGAAAGTATGCTTGCAAAGTTGTCCTGCTTGTTGGGCACATGTGGTGAGAGGAGGACAAAGAGCTAGCCTGGTATTCTAACAAGAACCTCCATTTCAGTACTTCATTCTGACAGGTGCCTGACAAGGTCCTTTCACCTACATCTTCAACACTTGGTGGTGCCAAAAAGTGTTTTGTTGAACACATACAAAAAAAAAAAATTAATCCAAACAACTGCATTCAAAATGAGTAGCTTTAAATTTTCAACTTCAAAGGATTTCTTGATAGTCTCATAAAACAGGCCTTTCCTTCATTTTCTGTAACTCATTAAGATACACTCCTGCTGTATGGAAACTCTATAGAGAAGTGCTTGGTTAAATCTCAGTGAAATGAAATAAATAGGAATACAATCAGCTTCTTCAAAAATAGTTTAAATGTTTAATTGTTGAGGGTTGTTGCATCATGGTAACAATATATTAAATACCCATACCCTTCACCTAGAAGGAAAGAAGGAAGAGGCTTTGGTACTGGGATTGCTAGATAAGATGTTGTTTACATGCACATGACCATCATTGTAGTCACTAATTTTATTAGACTTCAGGCATTAACATTGTAGCACTATACAGAAATAATGCCTTTGCATTCCCGGCTTCCTGTAAGTGAACTAAAAACATTGAGCCAAATCTGAAATTAAGTACGTACTTACTAGGCACATTTATTATCTCTAGTGTTGAAGATATATTACTGGGACAAGAGCTTAAAGGTCTGAATGATAATGTAAACACCAGCGTGAGATTCCACTACTGAAATCTGGAAGGAAAAGATTAGGTGTCATGAATACTACCCTGACAATTCTTCTGCTGCCTCCATTGGCAAGAAGGCAAGCAATGGTGTTTCAGACTAATGGGAAGAGCAAGGCATAGATGAGTTCTACTGTTCTGCTTGCCGTGTATGTTCTAGATTCTCAGACACTTGTATGTTCTACCTTCTCAGACACAGATGTTTGTCTTGTAGGATGAAGATTTCCTAAATCTAATATTCAAGGCTATGATGAAGGATTCCATGAATTCTTCGCATCCAGTCTCCTCTGCTGTTCAGTCTTCAGAGCAAATTGAAGAAATGTTTGATGCACTTTCTTACATCAAGGTAACTTCAAAAATACTTCAAAATAATCAGAAAGTGATGTATTTATTAGCTATTGTAAAAATGAATGTGGGATCAAGAGTAAGTAGGCATGTGCAGGCAGTCATTTTGGGAGTACACCTAGGATCTTTCAGAAGTGTTTCTGAGCATCGACATAGTTTTAAATTCAAATGAAAAAAAGTATGTACATGCATTTCTGTCTTTACTTAACATGGTTCTGTTTGGTGCATGGTTCAGCACAAAGTCACAAAGTAAAATACTCATGAAGATGTAAGAAGGGACCCAATGGGTGAAAAAAACGTCCGGCCGATTATATATTCTGTTTGTGGTAGCAGACTGTAACAATATCACAGGATCTTAAGAAAAGAGTAAGAAAAAGGCACTTATTACCCTCTCCCATCTTTATTTATTTATTTCTCTGCTTTTTGAAAACGTTATTTTAGAGACCTTCTGAGTGGAGACTTATATTCTGGAATGTAAGATGATTCTGCAGCACATCCTGGTTGTCTACAACTAGTTATATCTGTTTCTAATCTGTAGTGAGGGATATGTATGAGTGTTGTTTTTTTTTTTCTTCTTTAAACTTCACAGTGCCTCACTTAGAAATGCATTGGCAAGCAGATAACTGTATTTGACAAAGTTTTACTTACTGTGCCTCAGGTTTAGATGTGTTCCCTGAGTTTAGTAGTATGGAAGGAAAGCCTTTTATCTTTTTTGGATTAGCTGTCATTTTTTCAACACTATGGTTGTAGTGTCATCTAATATGAAACTAGCTCTAATGAGCTAGTGCTCATTGGAAAATTGTCAAGTGCTGCATCTTTCTCTGCTCAGTGAAAAGCACCTCCCAGAGCTGTCTTGGTTTGTCTTCCCTGCTTTCTTAGCTGGTCAAGCTGTTGTCTGGCATCCCTGAGCATTCTGAGATGCCAGATGGTATTAACCACAGTGGTGTCCATCTGTTTCTTTTGGTCTGTGCTCACTGAATTACAAGAACGGAGATGTAATTTTCAGCTTCCCATGGTTGTGAAGTGCATTTGGTTTCTGTCCCTAAGTGGTATGTCAGAAGGCATGGCTGATAATTCAGGCTTCAGAGTTTCTCTCTCAATACGTTGCCTTTTTGGTGAGCTTCTGGAAGCTATACAACATTCATGATCATGTCTCTGTAGCTGTGTAACTTCTGTGATGAGAATGCTGTCACTCTTTGATCAAAACTGTGATTTTAATGGAAATATTCCCAAAGTGATTAGGCTGGAGTTTCAGTCCATTAGTAAAACATTATATTCAGACAATTACTTTATTGCTTTACTGTTACTAGCAAGTATGCATGCCTTCTCCATGGAGATGTAGCAACCTATGTCTTGGAGTTTAGGAGTTAAACAAGAGAAGTGTAGCCCTTACATTGCCAGAAACAGGTTTTTCATGGCTGATATCTTTGTTTCAGAGACTTTCGTTGCATAGTTCTTGCTACATTCACGCTGTGTTTGTATTCCACTGCTCTTGGCCCTGTATCTTAGCTAATGCCCTTGGCAATTTGAGTGGGAAGGCATTTCGAACATGGTTCCAGATCAGCCAATAAGGTGACTGTTACTAAATTATACAACTTTGTTTTGCTGTACTACAAACTCACACAGGTGAATAGGAGGCCTCCTGCATTTTACTATCTGAAATAGAAATTGTTGTTCCAAATTCGTTTAGCCTCCTAGTTTTACAGGCTGTCAATAACCCATCATGGTGGCAGAACAGTCCATTTACAACAACAGTGTGTTTGGTTATCTCTGACAGGAAGAAAAAGAGGCAGAGCTATAGATTAAGTATGGATTCATGCAAGAGAGGAAATAATGACCGTGTTCTCAAAACCTATAGAAAGGGGTATTCCTACAGTTTAGTGAATAGCTAAATCAAGAGAGTTTAGGCAACTTTCAGTTTCAGGCAAGATGTTACTTAAATTTCCAAGCTAGAATTCAGAACGTATAAAAACTGTACATGCTCTCATGAAATTCTACTTTATAATGTTTTCTTGATCCTTTCTTTAAAATATTATGAATGATGTAAAGTGCACCTTTATCTTTTTGTGATATGCCTGCTCATCTGCATTTAGGTGTACAGTATGCAAATCCTCAGGTAACTCATTTACTTGTGGCTGTGATATAAGAACATTTCTATGGAAATAAAAATGCAGCTGTTCAGCTATTTCAGCCATGTTTACAACAACAAAAAACACCTTTCTGTCTATGCATTCCTGTCTGCTTCAAAACTCTTAGCAGAGTTGTTCAGTGTAGATGCAAGTCGTATAATTGTCAAAGGCTGAGTATTGCTAATGAAATAAATAATCCAGCAGAGACTTATCAATTAGAGTGCAATATTTTTTAGATGATAATAACTGGGAGGGAGTGGGAATTCAAGCGTTATTAGCCTGTTTTATATCTGTATTTGGAGTTTTTGAAATACTCAAAAATATATTTTCCAAAGCAACTGTGAAAAAAATTAAATGGTATTTGTTCTTTTTGTAACTATATTTGAAGTTTATGAAATATTCAAAAATACTTTTCCAAAGCAACTGGGTGTTAAAGGTAATTATTCTGATAAAATAAATTTTGGGGTAAAATAAAATTGGGGTAAAATCTGCCATCTTCTGAGTTACTGTTGTAGTGTGAAAGAGGTACAATATGTATTTGCTCAACAAGTTGTGTACCTTTTAATTTACCAATATGTTTTCTTTTTTCTTTTCCCTGAAGGGGGCTTCACTTCTGTTGATGCTGAAGCACTATCTCACAAAGGATGTTTTCCAAGCTGGCATTGAGGTATATTTGCATAATCACAACTATAGATCTGCCCAGAGTGATGACTTGTGGGACAGCATGAATGAGGTATTCATCTTTAATATTCTGCTTGTGTTTCTTTCACTTCTCAAAATTTTGGTTTATTTCTTCAGTTACGAAGAAAATAGGATAATATACTACAAATAAATATTCTGAAGTTCTTGCTTATTGTATTTCTGTCATATAAATATGCAGATTGTTGTAGCTTCTAGGACTCCATTCTGGATCATCCCAAAAAAGTGCTGGAAATGGGTAAACACTGCCATGTCTACTATGTGTGGACATGTCAGCATATATAGATAATCCTCCCTTGAGCTGCGTTGTTAGTGTGTTAAGGCCAGAATAAAACTAGTCATCTTAAATGCAGGACAAAAGTTTCCTGTCATAATGGAGCTGAATCCAAAGTCTGTTGATAAATATTTGCATGCTGAGACAATCTTCACATACCTTTGTTTCAGTGGAAGCTTCTGTTTCAACAAGCAGAGCTGGGGTTATATGGAAACATATTTTCGGATGGCCTAGTTCAACCACTCTCAGATGGGAAGGCAGGCAAGAGGGGTGCACAAGAGTGAGGGCAAGGGAAGGGTGTGAAAGCAGAGGTGTGAGAGGATGTGTAATGGAGAGTGAGGAGTGGGAGGATGAGCAGGGGAGCACCGGGGCGAGAGGGCACAAGGGGATGGTGAGAGGGCAGGGTGGCTTTGGGTGGGGGATAGTGTGCAGGCAAGGGGGTAGAGGGCAAGGGTGAGATAAGTGGGGAAAAGTGAGAGGGAGGGAGTGCAAAGAACAGAGCACTTGATGGGGAGAGTGTGAAGGAGAACATGAGGGAGAGGAGAGAGAGAAGGAGAGATCAAGGCCAGGTTGGATGGGGTTCAGAGCAGCCTGGTCTAGTGGGAGGTGTTCCTGCCCATGGCAGGGGGTTAGAACCAGGTGATCTTTAAGGTCTTTTCCAACCCAAACCATTCTGTGATGCCAGCAAGAGTGAGCTGCTAGGTATCCCTGATTTCAGGCTGTTTGGATGAAGGAAGGGAACACATCTCCCCGTGTCTGTTCTGTGTGGTATGTATTAAATTCTCTGAAATACGCATTAGGTTCCCTCATAGAAACTGAGTGGTAGGCAAGATATTAATGTTTAGTTGTAGTTCTTGGTATCCATCTTATGATATCTAAACTTTTGCAGAACTGGAGCCACTGTTAGTTCTTGTCAGGATGGTTCTAAATTTGTGTGTGTAGTTATCCACAGTCACTAGCTGGCCAGCTGGTGATGGATTATTTTTGATATCAGACCAATTGGGGTTTGGGATTTTTGTGTTCGTGTGTGTGTTTTTGTTGGTTGTTTTTTGTTTTTCTTTATGTAAGTGTAAATACTGTTAATTCTGTGTTTTCATTAACCTGCACCTCATGTACACTCCTGTGTCCTCTTTTGAAAGGCTCATGGGTTAGCTGGGCTGGTCTGCTATTGCATCGCATTAGCTTACATTGGGACCATTAATAAAGGTCCTTCCCTCAGAAGGTACTGGATTTCTTGCACTTTATTTCCATTGGTTTTCACCTGTTGCCTCCTTGAATTTACTGAAATGTACTATCCCTGTATCCATTTTCATTTGTTTCGGTGTTCTGTCCGCTTATTTTTTTTTTGCACTTTGAATTCTTAGTTTATTTTGCATTTATAAGTAGTGTTTCACATTCAAACTCTCAGCTGGTCATACTCAGGCAGCTGGTTAACAGTCATACCTACCCAGGCTGTATGTCTCATTGCTTTTACGGAAAGGTTAAGGTTGGCAGGGACGTCTGGAGGCCATCATGGTCCAGCCCAGGTACAGACCATCTCCAGATGGCTTTTGATTATTTCCAAGGAGGGAGACCCCATAGCTTCTCTGGGCAGCGTGTGCCCATGTTCAGTCACCAGTGCAGTACAGAAGCGCTTCCTGATGCTCAGGAACCTCCTGTGTTTCGGTTTGTGCCCATTGCCTCTGATCTCATCGCTGGGCACCAGTCAAAAGAGCTTGGCTCTGTCCTCTTTGCACCTTCCTTACGGTCTTTATAGACATTGATGAGATCGGCCTGAGCATTCTCTTCTCCAGGCTATAACCAAAAAGCTGAATGTGACTAGAACTGAAGACTTGAATCTGTACAGTGTCGTAAGATGCTGACAAGGGTAACTAGAGAAGGACAGCATGGGTTGGTAAAAGGTAAAATGCATTTTTGTAAGTTAGAGATAGCATTGTCTTTTTCAGGTTGGATGATCATCTCTGCAGGTAAACAGGCAGTGATATGTAGGCAGTATAAAGTTCTTGACCCTCAGTGGGGATGTTGTAGTGCAAACAGTTCTTGAAAGATTAGAAGACGTAGGAGGTAAAGCTATACAAAGACTGGCAGGTAGGATGACAAAAAAATATATATATATGTTTTAAAAAATCATACAAAAAAGCCCTGAATGTAAAACATTGCTTTAGTGTTGCTTTAGGCGGTATTATACAAACACCGTCACTTTAATTCAATTTCTAATGATGATTTCAGAATTTAAAAAAGATCTTTAACATGCACATCGGACATCCAGGATCTGAAACATGCATAAAATACCAGAATACCAATAGTGAAAGAGAAAGTGAGGAGGGTGGGTTAGATCTGGGGAGCTTGCCATAACTTCCTTTTCCAGAACATTCTTGTCTCTATTTCCTCAACGTACCAGTTTTGCCTATCAAATGTTTCTGATTTCTCTTACCACTGCTTGTCAAGGAGTCTCTCTGCTTGAGAAAATAAAAACAAATTGTTCCCCTAATTTATTACTCACGAAATTTATAGTCTCAATGTCAAAGTGACTCTTTACTAATACAGAATGTTGCTGCTATTTATGTGGTAAGTTAAGGAGGGAGATTTAAAAATGTTTGTATTTTTGTAATAATTTTAAAATTTGCAACTTTCCTGTTATACTATGATTGCTTTTTACAGATCACCAATGGAACACTAGATGTAAAAAAATTAATGAAAACGTGGATCCTAAATAAAGGATTTCCTTTGGTGACTGTTGTCCGAACAGGAAAGAATATCTCTATACAGCAGGAAAAATTTTTATATCGTGTGGAACCAGAAAATTGGACATCAGATGCAAGGTAATCACCTTCTTACTACTTTCCATACATTAAAATATATCTGCAGATAACTTCTTTGTATCATGTACCTTTCTTATTTGTGTTCAGGGGTTCTGGTATTTTCTCTGAATGCTGGTAGTAATAAAGATAATTCAGCATAAAAGTGTATGCACCTAGCATCTGCCTTGAAAAATAACTGATTATCCATGCCTATTTCAACACTAGCAACTGCTGAAATTCTGTGGGCTTCCTTTGTAACCTCAGTTTTTCATTTACATATTTTTCTGAAGCTTTTAGAATTTAAATTAAAAGGGCGCATTGCAGAAGTTGCTGATGCACTTACTTCAGAGCTTCTGCTCCTTTCTGTCAATATTCAGTGTGCATCTTGTGCATTGTTAGAGCAAGGTATAAAAGCTAGAATCAAAACTTTCTTGGCTTAAAAATTTTAAGAGGGTACTAATGCGTGACAGCAGATGGCTGTCTCATTGAGTTTCCATTGTACCAAAAAAAGAAAAAGTACATGTATAAATGCTGATGAAGCAAAGGTGAGGAAATTGCTAATTGTAAAATGAATCTGTTACAAATACATGATGGTTGGACCAGATGATCTTGAAGGTCTTTTCCAACCTTAATGATTCTGTGGTATCTTATATTATGAACCATAACTGTATTTCATAGCAAACCAAAGTGTGTAAGTGTGAATCCTTTTGAGATTTTGAGGGTTTTACTTAGCTGTTTGAGATCTTAGCAATAACTGAGTCCTTAGCATCATCTTGCAGAATCAGGCCTGTGAAAGGGATTTGTCTTTTGAAATACTGTAAGATATGGGCTATGTTTTATTTTTGTTGTGAGGAAAAAGGAAAACAATGTGTGATTGAAAGGCAAGGGAAGAAGGAAAGGATTATTAGTCTTAATTATTCTTCTCCGTCTAGTGGATGTCAATTGGAGAAGTGCATAAAAAGTTTTTGAAGAAGAGTACTCTGAGTCATTCACAGTAATGGTCCCTGTCAAAATTGGAACAAATGTACTGTTTGTTTTGCCTCACTTAAAGTTGTATTTTCCTATAAATAGACAAGTCATTGTCATCACTGTGGGACAAGTTAGCATTTATTCTTCCAGTTTGCAGTTCACTTGGAGGTGTGCAGTCAGCTATGGTTTCTATTACTATGATTTGAAATTTGAGTCTAGTATTTGAATCGACATAATTTTATTTTTTTTTAAAAAAAAAAGATACTTGTAAAACTTAAGACTGAACACTGGACTGAAGTAAAAATAGCACTGGCTAAATTTTTGAGATGTTCTGTCCACTTGACTTTGGACAAGGTACTTAGCAGGCTGTAACTGAGGAAGAAGTATTAGGAAATTCACCCGCTTCGCAACATGGTGGGAATAAAAGAAATTGCTGTACATGCTGTACATGCTTTCTTTGATCACATTCTGATGCCGCACAAGTGGGGTTTGCACTTTGTTACCCGGCATGATGTGGTTCTGGTACTTTCATTATATTTTCATTATATACAAAAATGTTTTAAATTAAAAACTCAGTGAACCTTCAAAACAAATAATAAAGTGTAAATAATATGTCAGTAAATATTTCCTTTCCTTTGCAGTTATCTGTGGCATATTCCTCTCACCTACATGACTAATAGGTGCAACTTTACCCATTGCATTAACGCATACTTACTGGACCAGAAGTCAGGTATGTGACTTAAAAGCAAGTTACTTACGTGTTACAGATTGCAGGTCTTTCTGAGCACACACTCGCATAAGATGTGAAGATGAAGACACATAGTATGAAGTAATTGCAGAGATCTGGAGCCAGGTACTACTGTAGTGTCATCAATGTCATTAGAGAGTTGAGTGCCCATAGCATTTCATGTACAAGTAGAAGACAGAAACTGAGAGAGAGGAAGATTTGCAGTTTGTTAAAGCCTGTACTTTTCTCATCACAGTGCATGCACAAAACACTTCAAACTGCATGTCCTCTGGAGAGCGAGTAGTGTGACATGTGCTCCGCCAATATACTGAATTGTAAGGAAGTCACTTTCTACTCAAATATTACTTACTTCGCGTAAAGTTACAAGAATGTATTCCACCTGGAACAGATTAAGTTTTTTCAGAAAGCTATTGTACAACTTGAAACTCTTAGATCGTTTCACATGAACCCTGCTTTTGCTGCAGCAGTGAGTTTGAATCTTAAATTGCTAGTCCATATAGCTTTTGTTTGTTTCTAATTCAATCCCGTTTTTCTCCATGCCAAGTGAATAGTTTCTATACAGTTTTATGTAGTACTGTGTAAAAATCACTTTGGCCATTTCCCCGTTGGTTTCACTGACTGAATGGCTTTTCTCTCTTATTTAAGCTGATCTGGCTCACTGTTTTACATTTGCTGATGTATTTCCTTCATTGAATTTACAATTCAGCATATTTAACTTGCAATTATATTTAATGCATAAACCGGTCTCCCTCCTCTACTGTTCAAAATAAAGCTGTAGAAAACTAAAATAAAATTCTTAGAGCTAATCCTGACATTTTTGCCGTTTACTGATTTTTACAAAAAAGCCCTCCAACATGACTGTAGAAATACTATAATTAAAGAAAAAATGTATTATTTTTTATTATTGTGACATTTCTTTTAGAAAACTCATATATTCCTGGCCTTTGTAATCTGAGCTGGAGGTTTACAAACAGCTCAGTTTTTATGAATTATCAGAATGGAAAAATAAAGCTGTTTAGCGGAATATGTTTTTGATCTTATTAGAATGAATAGGTAGTCAGATTGATTACATCTATTTGACCTTAAATGTCCCTGTTGGTGCTCGCATGTTCACCTTACTAATTCCTCCTTGGCTGCAGATACTTGGATGTGTAGGATATGAGAGTAGGAGAATAGTACAGAAGAGTTTGTGGTAGAATTTCACTAAATTTCAAATGCATCACAAATGATGTGTACCTTGACATTTTTGGCAGGAATTAATAGAATCAACTGAAATAAAGCATTTTGTTTCCTTTATCCCAGAAGTCCTTTTTTTTCCTTTTTTTTTGTATCTAGCTGACTCTGAATCCAGAGCGTGTCCTTTCATCCAACTTTATGTCACCACTATTTGTCTATTTATTTTTCTGATGTGTGTCACTGTTTATATGTATATGTTAGTGGGCAGAGAGGGAATAGGGTTGTTTAAAAGGAGCACTGGACAGCAAATCTCTCTTAACTAGTGAGGCTTGCAAAGGCCTATGAGTTATTAACTGGTTTGCTTGTGCAATGTTAATAGACACGTGAGTGGATATGGATTCAGTAGGAAAACACCTCATAAATTTACTTCTTATGATCAAGTCAAAATTCTTAAAACTTAACTTGTTCCTATCCTTCTGTGCTATCTACCTTTTTAATTTGAAAGCAGGCTTTCATTTGAGATGGCATAGCTTAGTCTCTCTCCTATTATCTACTGCTGTGTTACTATGAGATCCCTCTTTCACTTTGCTGTGAGTAGTTCGACTGTACTGAATAAAACATAACATGCAAACGCTTTCTGTGACTAAGGTGGTAGCTTGTTCACTTCCTGAATGGTCTTCTCTGATTGTTGCCTTGTTTAAATTATGAAAACCTAAGTGGGACAGATTTCTGCTCGAACAGTGCTGGTGAATGGGAAACAGTACTCTCATTCCCTTGGGTAAGCTAGTTAACTGTCATGACATAACATTTGTTAAGTAGATAGCCAGCAGTGTCATTGTCATAGTGCAAGCTGCTTTCCAGTTAAAATGAAAAATCAACAAAAAAAAAAGTGACAAAACTTGTGTGCCCTGGGCATTTTGTTGCTTTTTATTTTTATTTTTCTTTCCACATCTAAAATCACATTTACCAAATTAAGCTACTTATTGGAGCTTCCACAACAGTGGAAGCTATATTTTCCTTGTAATTCTTTTTGGTGGTAGGATCATTGGTAGAACACAAAGTAACTCACAAGCCCTGACTAGAATAACACTGCTCCCTTTGTTCACTGTCTTCTTGAGCCTGAGGTTTGATTTGGCATACTGAAGTAATTCTCCTAATCTCAAGAGTAGTAAGATGTGCCCAACCTATCCTGTACAGTCCCCATGAGCGACAATTGTTCCCATTTCTGTTTCGGGGTAGGACAGGTTTACCTATTAAAGCTGTTCACTCTGCTGTGATCACAAGGCATTATCTGCCCTGTTGTTTTGCCTTTGTTGTATTTTAGAGTGCATAGATACAACTGGGGTCAGAGGTCAGACTATGATATTATTCATTCAGTCAGATGTAGCACTGAAGGAAGATGTGCAGCCTAGTATTTTAAAGCTTTCACTCAGAATGTTTTTGCTAGCTATTTGCTCTCATAGTAGGGGGAACTAGTGAGCTAGAAAAGATTTATTAACTCTCTAGAACCAGTCTATTTCACAGATCTGGATTTGAAAGAACAGGTGCTACACCTTTGTCTGCTACTAACTGGTTGTCTGTTCATTAGCTGTCATTGAACTTCCAGAAGAGGTGGAATGGATAAAATTCAATGTTGACATGAATGGTTATTACATAGTACACTATGCGGAAGACTGGAAAACACTGATTGATCTATTGAAAAAAAATCACACTGCTCTGAGTGCTAAAGACAGAGCCAATTTGATCAACAATATCTTCAACCTTGCAAGGTAAGGTTTTTATACTGGAAAATGTATTTTATGTGTTTAAGTTTTTTTCCAAGCCAAACAAGAATCAGATCTGGGATCTTATGAAGACTGCTTCATAGAAGTTTTAATTCAGACTTCATTAGCCTATTGAAACCATTCATTAACTCAAAAAAAAAAAAAAAAAAAAAAAGTTATTTCACTGATGAATCTGTATTGCTGTTAGATGTATTTCCCTGATTTTTTTTATAGCAGCATCCACTTATTTACATCACATAGACATACGATAGCTTCCATTGCTGGAAGACACTGTTTTCTTTGGTGTCTTACAGTCTGCCTAGAAGGATATTTTTGTGCACTCTGTTAATGAATATTTCACTGTAGAGAAGCAAGCTATTTGCTTCTCTTTTTTTTTTCTTTTTTTACTGGCTCCTATATTTTCTTTTACCATTAGCACTACAGCCAAATGTTCTGGATGACCTTTTCGACAGCTGTTCCCTTTATCTGAATACCCTGTTCATGATAAATGTTTTCTGAAATAAGTTTTGCCTCTTATCTATTTTCATTTTTGTTAATTGAAGATATGTTAGTGTCACTGTCTTCTTGCTGATATTATATTATAAAAACCTTGATATTGAAACCATTTCTTATGACTTTCTCTGTTTATCAATTCTTCTGCTAGTGTAATGAAGATTCTTGTAACTTGGGTAAGGTAGGCAGTGTCACTTAAACTGTTTTAATGTTTGTGTTCATTGACTTACAGTCTAGGAAAAGAGTCTTTGGAAAAGGCCTTTGAGCTGATCAGTTACCTTAAGGACGAGAGCAGTACAGCACCACTCACTCAAGCTTTGTTTCAGCTGAGTCGTATCTACAGCCTTTTAGAGAAAAAGGGTGAACAACAACTGGCAGCACGTGTGATCGTATGTACTAGTTTTTTTGAAAAAATGGTTTGAAATAATTTGTCATAATGTTGTTTACAGTTTAATTAGTGTTGACTGTTGAATGTATTATTCAATAATCTTATCAAGATGGACTGGATTCTAGACAGTTCTTAGTCTTACATGCCTTTGTTAAATAGATCTACTACAATGCTACATTTTGTGGACTGACTTTAGTTTTTTTCGATGTTTTTTTAGGGACTGTAATGCAGTGCTAACCCAGTATAGTCTGGGGATTTACAACAATGGGTATAAAGATCAATTCAATACAGTGTCTATGACACTTCCTAGTACATAAATATTATTTCCAAAAAACATTAAAGTGGATGGAGATCATTGATCCAATTGCTTTACATAGACACAGTGGAAGGGCTTGGGAAGAAAGCAAAGCTATTGTCGGTGAAAATAAAAATACACTAATGGTTGTCATTGTCCCAGTCCAGATATGTGTTAGACTAACACAATAGAGTGCTACAGGCGTAACGGTGTAGTCTCGGTTCTTGCTGTGGAAACGTCTTTTATTTGTCTGTTCTGCCTTGATATTTAGAAGCCTCCTTTCTGTATTTATCCACAGGTTTAAAATTAACCTTGGAAACCTGAAAGAAACAAAAAAGCAACTGCTGTATTTTTTTTCTTATTTAGTATTTATTCAAGGATTTACCAATCATTATCTACCATAAAAAGCAGCCCAAGCTATGGTTTGCCTGCATTTTCTGTTAAATTATAATAATTTATATTGGAGTGTCTCAGCTGAGATGTGCTAGTTGGTGGGGCACCTTGTTTTTTCCAAGCTACAAAACTAGAAAGACATAAAGCTGTGTCTGTGCTAAACTAAGGAATATTAACTGTCACCTGATGGAGTTAAAAGCAGTTAAACAGACAGAACTTGTAGTTAGTTGAGATCATGAGCTAATTATGAGTTTGCAGTATCTGGAAAAATGGTCTTCAGTTTGATTGTGTAACATCAATGTAGACCTGGCCTGTCTTTCAGATCTATGTGGTGTCTGTTATTTATTCATGTAGATAATGAGGCAAAACTACTATGTTTAACTTTCACGGTTATAAAACATAACTTATAACTTTGTATGTGGAAAATTCTCTTGGAAAGTATTAGTTATTGCTAATATTTTTTTCCTCCTTTAGTATAGAATAGAAAACCTGCTTGGAAATAAAATTGACCAACAGCACTGGACAGATAATGGGACTTTGTCTGAACGAGAGCTCCGGTCAATACTGCTAGCTTTTGCCTGCACCCATGATATAAGACAATGTAGAACTGCTGCCACTGAGATGTTTGAGAAGTGGATGAAGTCTAATGGAACAATGAGGTACCACAAAAATGGGCTTCCACTGTTTTACCTACCTATTTTCCTGTTACTCTGCTATCTGAATATTGATAAAGCTCTTCACTCTGTCACTTACTGTTGTTTATCTAAAAGAAGTTGCAGTTTTAAGATGAGAGAGAAAACTGTACTAGACTTTAAAATTTTGTTCTTCAGTCTCCAGTGTGACTGCAAAGCCATCTACAAATTGTTTTCAACTGTGTTTCTTAAGCTGCATACTTGAGGAGAATTACTTAGTGGCAGCATCAAAGTATATCTTTTCTCTTGCAGAACTCATTCTTCTCCGGTTTCCTGTGCATTTTGTGCCTTAAAAAATGACACTGATTTTTGCACCACTTGCTGTGCTTTCATATGGCTAATATAATTTGCTTTTTCCCAGTGAGTTAAAATATTAGAAAGGCATGAATTCATGTGTCCAGCAAACTTAAAATTGCTACAGAAATAAATTGCAAAAATGAGAGGCATCTCTTTCAAGCTAATCTTTTCATTTTGTAACTTTTCTTCCTTCTTTTCTCAGATGAGCTTTTTTTGTCCCCCCTTTTTTGTTTTGTTTTTGTTGTTTTTTTTTTTTTTATTTTATTTTTTTCCCTGTAGTCTGCCTAGTGATCTTATGAAAGCCATATTTATAACTGGAGCCAAAACTAACGAAGGCTGGGAATTCCTCCTAAAGATGTATTCCTCTTCAGTTTCTGAAGCAGAGAAAAGCAAAATGATTGAAGCCTTGGCCAGCACAGAGGATGTCAGAAAGCTGATCTGGTATGAAAGACATAAAGTTCTATGTTGTATACATGAAATGTTGTTTTTTTTCTTTCTAATTGTTGAAAATTAAAATAATCTGAATACTAAAGAAAATCTAGCCAGACGTTTTGTACAGGCTTCCAGAAACATGAAGAAACCGTTATTTTTCACTTCAAAATAATTTATGTAATAGAGTAGGTCAAAAAGATGAACTCTGGCAAGGTGGAATATACACACAGAAAAAAAATTGGACTTAAAAGATTTGTGCTATTGAAGAAGAAAATTGCAGATTTTGTGATAATGGTAAAACAGATTGCCCTCTGTGTCTTTAGAGATTGCTACATCTTCATATACAGGACAGTAACTGGTCGTGTGTGTGTGCACTGTTTTTTAATCTATCTTTCTTTCTTTGACCTTACGTTATGCTCTTACACCTTTTTATAGACTAAATCTTAGTATTAGATGGAGGACACTAAGTGTGTTCTGGTAGGTGATTCCTGTTATTCCTGCTTTTCTCTCTTAACTTACCAGTGAATTGTTTTTTCTTACAAGTTGTGAAAATTTACTCCATCTTTTCCAACAGCAATGAAAATTCAGGTACTTGTTTTAGAGCTAAGATCACTTTGTTCTTGGAAACTCAAGCTAAATCAATACAGTGGCTATAAAATGTAGCATCTGTATACTTTAGATGCCATGAGATGATTGTTGTTTGATCTTTTACATAATCTTTTCTATCTAATTCAGGGCTGTCAGGAGAACCATATGAAAATATGAATAAATAGAATTTTTTTTTTCCTGTCCCTTTTCACATGCTTTGTCTTTTAGGTTAATGCAGAACAGCCTTGAGGGAGAAGTCATCAGGGCGCAGGAGCTTTCACATATCGTAGCAACTGTTAGCCAGAGTTTGCCTGGATATTTGTTGGCCTGGGACTTTGTCAAAGAGAACTGGGAAAAACTTACAAGAAAGTAAGGCTTTTGATGTAGCTTTTCACACCCACATTGCCAAAAGGACCACTGTTGTGAAGTGCAAGTGAATAGTTTGCTTCATATAAGATGTTTATTATAACTTTAAAACCTGTTTTAAAATTAGACTTTGCAAAAATAACTTGGACAATAAATTTTGAAATCTCACTTAACAGCTGATGTAAGATTGAAGCCTCTTAGAACCTCAGTTATTCTAGAAAATCTTCATTTGAATTTCTGTTAAGAGTGATGTCTCTAAGATGGCTGCTGGAGCTGTGGGATGTTTTGTGGATCAAATGCATTCAAGAGTAAACCCAGGCAGTTCATTCAGCATCTATTTATTCTACCTTTCTATAGTAATCCAAAAACCAAATAACCAAAAAAAAAAAAAAAAATCCACTTGCTTTAGAAATACGTTCTTCTTAACTGTTCTTGAAACTGCAGAGCTGGCCTACAAATTTTCAAAAACTGACAGTGCTTAGAAGATGGTATTTCTAAATCCTAGTTGTGATTTGGAACAGTTTCACATTGTTAAAAATGCTTCTCCTGGATGAAAATTCCTGCTTGCTAAGGCAGGAGTAATTAATAATCAATATTACAAAATTACTTGGCTTGAAATGATTTCTGGAGGCAAATTTGATTGCTTTAGAGTTGTTGAATGCATACCACAAGTGTAGACATTGTTGCTCGATGTGTGGTGTCCTCGGTTCTTTAGTGTTTTGGGCTGGGATAGAAGTTTGAATTTTTTTTTTTGTCTTTGGCTCTGAAGTTCTGTTTTTATAGGGGTTAGGCATCTTGATGCTTGGACTGCTAATGCCTTGTATCACTTAAAAAAAAAAAAAAAAAAAAAAAAAGAGAGAGAGAGATGTAAACTTGAATTTAGATGCTTCTAATGATTTCCAAGTACCAAAACAGAAGATAAATTAGAAATGTGAATGTGTGCATATACTGAACCTGCATGTTAAAATCGTTTCTAAGTTTTTTCTTCTTTCTATTTCAGGTTTCATCTAGGCTCATATACTATCCAGAACATCATTAGTTCATCAACCTCTCAGTTTGCAACAAGGGCGCATCTACTTGAGGTCTGTGACCTAATCAGTCAGAAAATAATATTTTCTAGTGCCAGTGCTGTTCTCATGTATTTTGGGGTAGAGGAAGAGAGTTATTTACAGTCACTGAGGCCCTTTTGCAAGGATACACAGCTATTTCTATCTCTATGTCACTCATGGGAAATATGTACATAAACATGTTGAAGGTTACATTTTGAATCATCAGCAGAGCTGATGTCAAGCACAACTATCTGTTCATGTTGCTTTGGTTTCCTGTTCCCTGGGACACTCTGTCTCCCAAAATTATGATAACAAAATGTATGGTCTAGACCTTGTCAATAATCTAAGCTTTCTGCATCTGTGGAATGGCATAGAGAGCCATTGAGATCTGTTCTAGATTAGTTTGGCTGTCAATAATCCTAAAGAGCTGTTGTGGAGGTTGAATATAAGCTAAGATCCAGTTACTAGCTGTTAGAAATTTGAGTCTTACCTCACAAGGCCCTGTATGTATGATGTCAAGAGTGCTTTATGGTTTAGTCTAATGTTTTCATTCAGAAAATTGGGTAGAGATAGCTTCTTATCATACGAGCAGTAGTATTTTAAGTATAAGCATTGACAGTTAAAATGTTGAATGGAAGTGGGGGTCATTCCAGAGGACTGCATTGGCTCACTACCAACAATTAGTTCTTTTTCACAGAGAGAAAAAATAACACCTCTCTTTCTAGAACTTGGAGTGCTCTGTGGTTGCTCTGTAATTAATGCGATGAGTTGAGTATCTATTTATTGGTAAACTTATTTGTTGCACCAAATGGGTTATTGCTGCTGTTCCCATGAAAGAAATTCTTGCATTTTGGGAAGCCAACGCTGAGAATTTTGCTTGCTGCATAAGTGTATCTGATTCTCTATTTCCAGCACATGTGTAGTCTTTGCTTCTGTACCTATTTGTGAGGTCTGTGTTGATTTCTATTAACATTTTCTTTTTCTTTATTTTTTTGTGTTGTGCAGGTGAAGACATTTTTTGAATCAAAGTCAGAAGAGAGTTCTAAACTGCGTTGTGTAAAAGAGGCACTTGACACCATTCAGCTCAATATCCAGTGGATGGAGAGGAACTTAGCAAAGCTACAAAAATGGCTGTAGTGCACGTAACGCTACGGTGTGTCAGCCATTCAGGAAATCTGTGACAGTTGCTCTGTTTCTTTTGCAAAAGCCAGGGTGAAACCAGGCATTGCTGCAACATTGTTTGCACTATTAGAGAGTCTAGATAGCTCAGGGCGTGTCTCACATACATTTTGATTTCCCTTGAAGCATTTATGAGCAGGATGTATTTATTCTGAAACTGTTTTCATCTATAGACCAAACATCTCCATAAATTATATATTATGAAACTTAATACCCTTTCATTTAGTATCATGTTCTAGTTTTTCAGCAGTGCGTTGATATTGACAGATAAGAGCAGAAAGAAAGTTACCATGAACTGTCAGTTTTTTTTTCAGACTGCTAGATAATTAGTAGGGCTTTGTTAATGCAAAAATACAGGTAGTTTCCGTATTTGTAGATAGAGAAGCTGTTGTGAAACAAAGTCATACGTAGTATACATAAGTATAGAGGATCTCATAAAGTACAGCGGTTTGAGGAGAGGTAAATAAGGTCTGGATTTGAATTCAGTTTGGACTTTTGATTTTTCACCGTGTTGTTTAGTAATTACATGAAAAATAAGAATAATACGTCATGCTAATCGTACACACTTTGATGTTTAACGTGGCTGGTCACTAATAGTCTGCATGGAAAGGAGAAAGCAAAAACAAATGTGTTAGAGATGGAATTTCCAAAAACACTGATGTGGCCTTGGAACTTTTACTCTGAATTTGCTAGACATTTTTGAGAATTGTGTTGTTAAACTTAGAAGTGTAACTGATGTTGCTGCATTGATCTGTGAGCAACTGCACAAAACTGCCAGGAGAAGTTGTTAACAGGCTGGTTTATCTGTTAGACTGACTACTGATTTGTCTACTTCTGACTACTGATTTTTAATTTCACCACTTGTTGCAGAGGTCCTGCAATTAGTCAGTGTATCAGCCACTTCATTTGGTTCAGTTTATCCTCTTTTTTTCCCTTGCTGTTACCTTTGATATCACAGTATAATTTGTGTGCATTGCTAACTCAGTATAGCTTTAGAAAGCTTCTCATTTAGATTTTAATGGTTTGTTCTTCTACTGTTGTGAAATTCCTTGTGTGACAAATCTTCATACTCTTTAAAAGAAGGGGATCTAAATCATCATACTCTTTTTTTTTTTTTTTTTTTTAAAAAAATAGGGGGATCTAAAAGCAGAGACGTGCCACATTATAAAGCCAAATTACCAATTGTACAGTCTTTCAAAAGCAGTGAGAAAGGACATTTTGAGGTATAGCATGTACGTAAAACACGTGCAAGAGTAATCATTCTTGTTTATGTGGAGATCTGATGTTTTCAAATGTTCATTTCATTACTGTTGCACCTTTTGTGGATTCATGCAGGCAGATTCAGACCTGTTGTCTTATCTGCATCCGATATGTGATTCAATATGAAAACATTAACAGTTAAAAGTTGAAAATTTTGAACAACACAAAGTTTTAATTTCAGTCAGAGCAAATTCTGAAGAAGATAATAGTTTGAATGAGAGTTAAATTAGTGGATGTAAGAATTTGTCACAGATAATTCAAACTGAAGGCTTTAATTGATGAAATTGCAGCATTGACTGCTAATTTAATTAGAAGAAATTGTAAGCTGTGATTGCTTACGCCATGCCATATTTTTTTTATCCTTCCAGAATGGGAAGTTCTTTCTTGGAAAAGAAATTCCTCACCTTTTCACCAGTTCACATTAAAAACCACATCTGCAGTTCTAATCTTGAAATTATTAGAAAGTGTGTTAGATTCTGAGAGTGCACAAACATTTACTTGTCCCAGAGGCCCAGAAATGAGCAATTTTCACAAGTACTGAAGAAGGAATGTAAGCACTGAAAGTAGATCATACTATCCTAATTCCATAGAAGTCATGCAATTAGAATGGTAATTAGTTATGTTCTGTTTTTTTTGTTGTTTTTTTTTTGTTTTTTTACAAACTTCCATGACTTGTGGTATTATTTCTTTATTTTAAACCTTTATGCTCTCTGCAGAAATACGAATTCCATATTTGTATATTTGTGTGTATATTTGTTGTTGTCATCCATTCTCCTTTACAGTCACTTCTTAATATTAAATGAGAAAACAGTAGCATGCTTTCACTTTTCTGTCTCCTCACACTTCTTTTTACTTCAGCCCTGACTACAGTACTGAGGCATATAAAATTTCAAATGGAAACTCCAGAGGAAGATCCCATCTTCCTCCTGATTTCTGCTGTGGGATTCTAGAGGTGTAAGATTTTATTCAGATGCTTTACTGATAATTAGCTCTCTGCAAGAAAACAGCATGCAGCTAAGTTTCATATTTCAAACTGTACCAAGAACGTCAGGAAAGTCAGGGGAGGGGGGAGAAGGTTTTTGAATAATTTTTCACTTCACTTTTTTGCTGCATTTCATGGTGCTTTTTTTCTAATAGGTAATAATTTCAGTGTATCAGTTGTAGAGGTTTTTAAATTATTTTTCTGTCATGGAGTCTATAACCTTAATAAAAACAGTGCTGGAGTCCTTCTTCCAAGGGAGATGCTTAAATATACTCCTCCGTTATTGAGATTATTGGGAACTGATGAAGGTTGGAATGGCTAAGGCATGAGCAATGAATTTCCCTTTAGAGCCACATCTGTCATGCCTTACTTCAAAGGAATGAAATCTTGCTAGTTCCTTGAGTTTTCTTTGGCTTCTGGTCAAATGAAAAACATATTGTAGCCAGTAGGACCTCCTTACTTAATTTCCATAGTATTTTCTAGCTAAAATTTACCGAGCTAATGTTTTTTATATATCTTAGGCCATTCTTATTTTACAGCAGAAGAGCTTTGCAGCGAAAAGCTGTGAGTTCAAATGCTACTAGCTTTGTATCATCTCCTGCAATGTAAAATTATAGTGTTTAATAAATTGGAACTACAGTATATGTTCAGATGGGCTACATCAATTACTGTCTTCAAAGCCATTATGCACTGATTGTCTTGTTACTTTCCAGTTTTTCCTCTGTTTATAATGAATGCACTTGTAATTTTAAGAGCTAATTGTGGTGAAAAGCAAAGATGCATGTATATATTTTTTACTTCTATAAATAAATCAAAAATAAATACTTTTCCTAAGTAAAATTAGCCTACCAGGAAAAGTGTAAGCAAGCAATTGAGCTCTTAACTTTGTCCCTGGAAAAAAGGATTGCTCACTCTGCCAGCTCAGCTTTTATTTTTATTCAGAGATGGAAAAAGTGCAAGCAGTATAGGAAGAGTATGAGACTTCTTCTAATGTGTGAAAAGACAGTAACATGGAATGAAGGCGTTTGAAATAGGTTTATTTTTTCTGTGTGACCGGTCATAGAGATAGATGGTCATTGTGCCTTATGGCTTATAATCAAAGTGATATGCTAGACAGTATGTTAGAATAAACATCCTGTTTTCCTGCAGGAGCCAACTGAGGTCTTGTTCTTAGAGGTTGATGCGGCTTGTTTCTCTGAGCACTGTTCAGTGCTGCTAATGGGAAAGCAGACTACAATTGATGAGGGTTCGTTCCTGTTATACAGATTGTTTCACAGGTAACTGAAGTTTGTCAGAGGGAATACACTCACAGTGTTGGCTTTTGTTGCATCCTATAAATATGATATAAAACTGTACTTCAGCATATAAATTTCCCAGTTATGGAACTACTGCCTACATAAACTTCTGTAATATAATGTTGCATCTCCTCCTAAGTGTCGTGTTGCTGTCAAGCTCATTCTGTTGTAAACTAATCCTTCTAGAAGAAACTAAAACTTTCTTCTTGTCCACTCCTATATGGAAATCACTCATTTGCTAGAGAGCCAGCTTGTTTGGACTGAAATTTTAGCATTAATTATCAGACTTGGCACTCAGAAAGTGTAGAAAGATACTGTCTACCATAGAAAGGAGAACTTTTCAAATCTTGTAGTATTTGAGACACTTAATTCTGAACATACATTGCAGGAATGATCTATGAAAAACCTAATCATGGGAGTAATAATTTTCTTTTGTTGGCTAACAGATGTAGGAAGTGTAACTTGAATCTGTATCTTTTACCTGTTCTCCCTTTGGTGGAACATTCCATTTTCTGACAGGTTGTACCATCCTTCCTTTGCTTTGCTGGAAAATATCCTTCTTTGCACTCTGAAATTTAAATTAATGCTCAGTAACTATTCTTATTTGTATGCACTTGTTGCATTGTCATGAACATTCTAGCTTTTCCACATAATCCTGATTCATGTGTCATGTAGTACATTCAGTTCTCCACATGCTAAACGTTTATTGTTTGGCATTTTGACAAGTGCATACCTAAACTTATTTTTAATAGTTATATTTATACCTATCACTTTCATCAAGATGCTACTAAATGTTCAAAGATTTTTGTTACTTTTTTATGTCATGGAGTCACGTGATTTCTAGGGGAAAAAAGTACATTTACCATATTAAACTCTCAGGTCATATTGCTAAAGAATTTAAATCTCTAATTTTGATGTGTTATTTAAACCTGCTGTTGTAGTAGATATATGGACTTTTATATGTGACAATTTAACTTTGTTTGATGCAGAATAGGAGACAGGCATCTTTTTTGAATTAGCAATGGTGGCATTAAACAAATCACAATACAATCTTAGGTATATAGTTTTATAAAAAAAAAAAAATATATAGTGGCTTGAATGGATTGAAACACAGTAATTCGAATTGAATTTGTAAAAAAGAAGTACAGATTTTCCATTCCAAGAATTGGAGACTGAAGGAGTTTGAATATATAGTGTTTAGCTGCCGGCCAGGTTAAACCACAAAAATATTGTAAAACAAAATTTTGCAGTGAGAACTGAGCCCTGTCTTCATTAAGTCAAGGTTAAGTTAGGTATACCTGAAAAATACCTTACAAGTTAATTTGGAAACGCTGTATACTGTAGGTACTTGTAATGGGTTAGTCTTTGTATTTTAAACACTGTAAAAATATATAAGACAATGTAAATTCACAGGTGTCTGAACTGTGAGTGGTAACATTTCAGGTTGTAAAATACCTGCCTTCAGATGGGGATTTGAATATTGTGTGTGTGTGCGTGTGTGTGTGTGTATGTATAGATAGATATAAAATATGCAAAGTTGTCTGTTTCATTTGTAAAGGGAAGAGAAGCTTATTTTCTTTATATTTCAGAGAAATGTTTTTGCATATTACCAGCACTGATTTGAAAGGCATGTGTACTGCAAACACTATTGCTTTTTGTGAGATGGAAATAAAGTATTTCAATATAAGCTTTTCTTTGTGATATCTTTTAAAACGTCATAAACAAGTTCATTTGAAAGTTTGTAATGCCTTAAAAAAAAAAAATAATCAAACTCTGCACCTCACTATTTCATCTGCAGCAGAATTTTATGGATAAAATTTATCCATCAAAATCTCATTAGTATCTAATTACAGTTAAAAGGTAAAAGCCATTTTTTGAATTCTTTATCTTAACCGAAAGACAATAACACTAAAAGATTGTCATACGAACTTCAGTTGCTTGAACAGTAGGGTACTTTGATAGTTCACAGATTCTCAGTGTTAGAGCTCGCACTCCTTGATGTCAAGGTAGGTCTTGGCACTTGTGTTTAAAACTGTTTAAGCAAAGGTTGGGATAAGTGGAATCCTAGGAGAGCAACAGAAAGAAATTGGAGATGTCAGCATTTTTTCTTTTTACTTTTTCCAAACTGAGGGAGGAGGCCAGGTGGAGCAGCTGGGACTGGAAGTATGCACTGTCAAATTTTCCCAGGAGGCAGCAGTAAAGAGCAGAGAAAGCTCTTTGTCATGTATAGGACAGAGGAAAGAAAGTTCATGTGATTCCATGTGCTCAAGAGGATATGAAAAATTTCATGGGCCTCTGATGAGGAAAAAAAAAAAAGCCGTAGTGAACTGAGAAAAGCATGGGAGAGATTGGGAACTGAAGCCTGTGGCAGGCTAAAGGTATAATTAAGGTTTGAGAAACATATTTTGGGTAGGATGGTATAATCTCTGCATATTGATGTATTTGTTTACGATGCTGGGTAGGAGATTGAATAACACACAAAAATATAATGTAACCTGAGAAAGTACATAAAAGATATGATGAAAGTGGGAAGTTGTTTTAGCTGTTTGCATTTTCACGTGAATAGAGAATTCTTTGAAGCATAATGTACTTTGGATGAAGATTTGCACCCAATGCAGTTGGTAGAAAGGGACACAATTACATCCCCCTGTGCTGATGGCGGAGGGAGGCTTGGTTCAGGCGCTGACTGACACAGGAACCTGAGACTTCCTCCTCCTCATGCAGTAACACAAACTGCCTTTCCAGGGGACTCTTAAATAGTGTTAACTCCATTATTAACTTCTTGCTTTTCACATTCAAACACACTTCATATGGGAAAGGAGCTCAATTTAAAAGGATTTCTGACCTAGAAGGCAGTAGGTGTTCAAGTTCCTGTCATAAACAAGGAGTTAGCGGTACCCTAGCAAAAGCAATTTACATTCCAGCTGCAGAGATCTGTACTCTGATTTTTCTTTAAATCAGCTGTTGGCAATAACCTGGGTGTGGTGGATTGGCCTTGGCTGGCCACCAGGTGCCCACCCAGGTGCTCTCACTCCCTCTTCTCAGCAGGACACAGGGAGAAGGTAAGAAATGTTTCTGGAGCAAGATAAGAGACAGGGAGCTTGCTCATGACAGTATTTCGTAAGCAAAAGAGACCCAAATAAGGGAGAGTAATTTAATGTATTGCCAATGAAAAATTGAGTAGGATGGTGTGGTGGTTTTACCGTGCTGGGCAGCTGAACACCACAACTGCTCTCTCACTCCCCCTCCTCAGACGAGGAGGGGAAGAAGTAAAGGAAAGAACAACTCACGGGTTGAGATAAGGATAATTTAATTAAAGGGAAAAAAATATAAATATTAAGGAAATATTATTAATTAACAATTCAACTAAAGGGGAAAGGGAGGGGGAAAGGGAACGGCAAAACAAAACAAGTAAAGGCTATGTGGAAGTGCAGAGGAAATAAATTATTCTCTACTTCCCGCAAATGAGCGATGCCTGACCACGTCCTTGAAGCAGGGCCTCAACGCACGTAGCCGGTGTTCGCGAGGAGGACAGACGTTTTCGCAACGAAAGCCCACCCCTCCCCTCTTCCTCCTTCCCCCTTTTATTGCTGAGTGTGACATCATATGGTATGGAATATCTCTTTGGTTGGTTTAGGTCAGCTGCCCTGGTGATGTTTCTTTACCTCCCTTTTTTGCCCACCCCTCAGGAGGGTTGGAGAAAGTCCTGATGCTGTGCCAGCACTTCTCAGCAGCAGACACAACACTGGTGTGATAACGCTGCTGTTCTAGCTACAAGTGTAGAGCGTGGCACTGTATGGGCTGCTGCAGGGAAAGTTAACATCCCAGCCAGACCCAGTACAGATGGTAAAAAAAAATTAACATCCGCTTTCCCCATAACTCATCCTCCCAGGCCCAGCTTCACTTCTAATGTTTCTGCCTCCTCTGTCACCTCTGTAAGGTGATGGAGGATGGTGGATGGGTCCCTATCACTTCATCTCTGCTGTTCCTTTCACCTCATACTCTTCTTTTACTCCACCAACGTGGGTTTCTCCCATGGGATGCCATTCTTTGCTCTAGATTGGATCCTTCCTAAGGGCTGCAGTCGGTCAGGAACAGAGTTCTCCTGTGTTGCTGCAGCGTGGAGATCTGCTCCATGTGGGACCCATGGGCTGCAGGGGGACAGCCTGCTCCACCAGGGGCCTCTCCCTGCACAGGCTGCAGGGGAACTGCTGCTGCCTGCCTGGAGCACCTCCTGCCCTCCTGCTGCACTCACCTGGGGGGCTGCAGGGCTGCTTCTCTCATTTCTCACCCCTCTCTCCCATCTGTTGTAGCACAGCAGTCTTTTCCCCTTCTTTCAACCTGGTCTCCCAGAGGCCCACCCAGCGTCACTCCCTGGCTCAGCTCTGGCCAGCAGCAGGTCCCTTTGGAGCCGTCTGGAGCTGGCTCTGCTCTAGCATGGGGCAGCTGCTGGGCTCTGCTCACAGAGGCCACCCCTGCAGCTTTTCCACTACCAAGCCCTTGCTACGTAAGCCCCATGTGCTGTTTTTTGGTCAATTTGTAATGTTTTTGAATGTACCGTACAGCATGTAAATAAAAACCTGTAGACTTATTTATTAATTGATTATTTTGTACTGTGCTACAAAGCCTTACTATGCTTGTTATGCTTTGTAGCACAGTAACAAGAGATGCAAGTTCACCCCCACTGGTGGAACGGTGAAGAACATGCACGATAACGTGCTATCATCCCTCAAACACTTTCCATCACTGCTGAGGTTTAACCACCCAAGAAAAAGGGAACTGAGCTGGTTAAGATGCATAGGCTGCATTTTTAACCTACAGAGAGGGAAGCTCAGGCACATTCAAGATACTATACCATACTAGTGAAAATTGCTTCTCTAGAGTAACAAGGTAAGGAGAAATCTTTCAAGGAGTTTCTAAGAGGCAGGAATTGTTGTAGCCAGACATGTTTTGGCTAAGCATGCGTCCTATTTTATATGTCAGGTGAACCTGTTTCTGAATGTTTGTGATTTTACTGTAGCTGCCAGATTTTCTGCCTCACTGTAGGTGTATCTCTTGCTACTCTGTATCTGTGTACTGTATAAATATGCCTCACACGGCTTTGTGCCAAAATGAGAGCACCAAGTTAATTTGTCTTAATGAAAACCAACTCTTCATTATTCCAGTAAAATCCTTGTGTGGCTACTGATATTTCCATCTTAATAAATAAATAAGTAGTATAGTGAGAGACTTGAATGGCTTAAATCTCTGGCTATAACTACTGTTCAGGAAGCTGATTGACATGAAACTGCCAAAGGTCATACATCTAATATGAAAACAGTGACTTCTTAGCCATGTAGGTCAAAAGTAAATTGAGAACAAAACAGAGTAAAGCTTCTTGTGTTAAAACATAACAGGACCTGCCATCTCCTTAGTACTATGCTGAGATAAATTGTCACATGTAGCTCCACAGCAGCCAGTAGGTTGCATTGCAGTGAAAATCACAACATGCATCTCATTAGGGAGATGAGAACATTTGAAGTTCTGCTACAGGCCCAGATACTTATCGGCACAGTGCAAATAATGTGGAAGCTTCCAAGGGCAGAGAGACCTCTTCTCTGCAGCAGAGGAAAATCTCCGTGACTGAGTGGCAGAGGCCTAGAGGCCTGCCTGGCTTTTATTATCACAAAGGCATGTGTGCTCTCGAGAGGTCAGAGAAAAATCAGTGGCAGGTGTTTTAATTTCTAGGCTTTGTGACAAAGTTGGAGGGCAAATGCTTTGAGTTATAATGAAGCACAGGATCTTTAACTCTCAAAAGTGGATGTCGCCTTTTTGGGGAAACTTACAAAACCCTCCCAGCCACTAGAAGAAAAACACTTTTTAGTGCATGTTCAAAATATTTCTGCTCTTAGCTCTCCCCACGTATTATTATGCAGAATTCCAGTTTGCATTCAGTGAGGTGTAAAGTGTTCTCGGTTTCTGTCTTGGCTTTCAGAGAAGTTGTTAACAGTTAGGTTCAGTATGAATACATATGAGACCTATATATCAAAATGCAGAATAAGTAGAGGCATCACAGGGAGAAGAGAATGCTTCATTTTTCCTCGGGACAGAAGTTAGTGGGGGGAGGCAGAAGGATTTCCATTAGCTAATATTCTTAAACATCTTAGTTTCTTTCTGGATGCTTTTTTAAAAACCCAGTGGTTAGATGTTGCATTCTGATATTCATAAAGGAATATATATATAAATAAAATACTTTTATTTATTTATTTATTTATTTTGCTCTGCTGTCCAGCTAGCAGCCTTTATTTGACTATCTACCCCACTTCATGCCCCTCAGGATAACGGGGGAGACATAATTTTTAAAGGGCATGAAAGATAAGTTGTCTCATGTTATTGTTGTGTCTCAATTGTATATTAACATAATTTTAGTGAAATTCTGTACATCTCTTGATTAATATGTGCATTTAATTTCACTTCTGTAGTTCATGTCACTGATGTGCCTGCCAATGGTTTGCAGGATCAGATGCTCTATCACCTTCCCAGGGATCGAGGTGAGGCTGACTGCCCTGTAGTTCCCCATGTCTTCCTTCCTACCCTTCTGGAAGAGAGGAGTGACATTTGTTTTCCTCCAGTCTCTGGACACTTCCCCCACTCACTGTGATCAACCAAGGATTATTGAGAGCGGCCTTGCAACATCTGCCAGTGCCCTAAGCACCCATGGATGCATCCCATCAGGGGCATGGACTTATCTGTGCTCAGTTTGCCTATGTATTCCCTGACCTGATCCTCTTCCATCAGGAGTATATCTTCCTTGCTACAGCCTTTCTCCATGGTCTCTAGAAGCTGGGATTCCTGAGGGGTATTATTGCAGGTAAAGGCTGGGGAAAAGAAGGCATTCACTCCCTTAGCCTTTTCCATGTCCTGAGTAAGAAGGTTTTCTGTTTCTTTCAGTAGGGGGCCCACGCTTGACCTAGTCTTATGTTGCTAATGTACTTATAGAAGCTCTTCTTCTTATCTTTGACGTTCCTGGCCTGATTCAATTTCTTTTGAGCTTTAGCTTTCCTAGCTTTATCCCTGGATGCTCAGACAATGTCTCTGTATTCCTCATGGGTTATCCATCCATGCTTCCACCCTCTGTAATTTTGAGTTTGTCCAGGAGCACTTTGTTCATCTGCTCAGGCCTCCCAGCATTTTTGACAGGCCTCCTATTCAATGGCATGGATGTCTTGTGAGCTTGGAGCAGGTGATCCTTGAATATTAACCAGCTTTCATGAGACACTCTTCAGCCTTATCCCACAGGACTCTTCCAGGCAGAACTTTGAAAAGACCAGTCTGCTCTCCTGAAATCCAGGGGTGTGAGATTGTTTTTCATGGTCCTCCCTGCCTAAAAGATCCTGAACTCCACCATCTGCAGCCAAGGCTGGTTTGACCTTCACAATCCCAACAAGTTCCTCATTGTTTGTGAGTATGAGGTCCAGCACAGAACCTCTACTTGTTGGCTCCTCTATGACTGTGAGGAAGAGGTTATCAATGAACTCCAGGAACATTCTGGATTGCTTTTGTCCTCCTGTGTTTTCTCTCCAAGAGACATCAGGGTGGTTGAAGTAATTTATTGTAGTTTGTGTCAAGATGGGAAGCAGGAATGGAGTGATCCTTGACAACACAGCTCAGTGCAGCGGCAGCATGGGGGCTGTAGAGAACAGGGCTGGGGAGGTGGGGACACATTCCCTTGGAAGATGCTGAAGACTGTGCATGATGTATTTTTTATTTTGTAAACAAGGAGGTTTATTTTGAACATAGATGACTCAGATTGTTGATTCACCACTCACTTTTAATTCCATCCTGTACCACTGTGTGTTTTGATGTGCTCCCTGGATGAAAGGGCCACAGTTAAACAAATAGGCAAGCCTATCGTAGTCCTTCACATAGACCTGACCCTCACAGACAATGCCATAACTCATAGCTATAACTGTTTTTTGTCATGTATTTCAAACTCCGGTTTTGTTCTAATGGATTTATTTCTCTGATTCCTGTCATCCTGCACCACTTGCAACCTTCTTTGTATTTGTGCATAGCTAACAGGGATGGTGCTGGTGAATAGTGCTCAGGGCTGTTTGGCATCATTCCTAGATCAGTGGGACCAATTATGTCTGTCGTGCACATCAAAACCATTCTTTTTTTCTTTTGGCATTCTTTTTTGCTTTCTTGATCTTGATTCATTTGCTCATTCTTTATCTTGGGCTATAATGAAATTACAGGAAGAAACAAGGGAATCACTGAATACCAAAGGCTGTTCTTTAAGCAAAATTTCCACACCTCTTTAGTAACTTGTGGTTTGCCCTGAATATCATAGAATAATAAATTGGCACGAGTGTGAGAGGCCTATTCTTTCCGTACTATATTTGTAGCTTATTTTCTTCTGTTTCATGTAGATGAATTTTGGCACAGCAGGTTCTGGTCTCCAGGAAGGGGTGTGTATGAGTTACATGGTTTTGAATGGCAGAGCCAAAAAGTGTGTAATTTTTTTCTTAACCAGACAAAACTATTGTGGAGAGAAACTGGTGGATTCCTACTTTAGAGCAGTGGTGTTATGTTTATGAGAAAATCCCTTTATGTCTGAAACAGGAACGGGTGTGGGAATAAAGGAAATAACTTTGACCAAATATGAAAAATCTCTTGTAGGAAATAGAAAAAATATATTTGGCTATTTGCACCTACAGGGAACGTTAACCTCCTTACATAAACTGACATGCAATCTATCGTCTACAGACACCCACTTACTATTTCAACAGTATAACTGTGCACTCACGCTCTTCTGTTCTCAAATAATCACTAAGCTACTAAACTATATCTGAACATTTACTGTTAAACAAAAACTCTTCTTTCTCCAAACAGTAGCATCTCATTCTCATCCTGGAGCCCTTGTCTGCAGAACTTACTGTACATCCAGTGGTGATCTATTTTTTGTCATTGAATTTTCAAATATTCCTAGCAGACTGAAATATCTTGCAGTGTCTGAGGCAGATAAAATTGACTGTGCATTATAAAAACAAAATTGCATGAAACATGATGGTGGCATTAATTATTCTCACTTACCACATAGGGGCTGCAGGAAGTTTGATCCATAAAGTGAGTTCTTGATGTCTCCCTATTTTCACCTGTTCTCTATTAGATGGAACATTCCTTCCTCTGATGAACTGGATTTTTCCAATGCTGGAAGATGTTATCTTTCATTGCACTCTGAAATTTCAAACAATGCTGTCTCACTAACTGTACATTTTTGTAAGAGTTTCATGCATCCGGGCTTGTATGCTGGACTTCAGAGTTCCTGTATCATGTTTCACACAGTTGCTTCATTCCACCACATGGTAAATGTTATTGTTCCACATCTGGGTATATTGTACAGAAAGATATGTATGCTTGTAATTACTATTAGATTACACTGTTGTTTGTACTTACTGATTTTTACGGAGATGCTACTTGAAAGTTTAAAGAAGGAAGGGGCGGTAAACACAATTTGCAGGACTCCTGGGGAGATCTAGAACATCTGTTGCGAGGACCATAATGGTGGGAGAAGGATTTACGTCTGATTTTTTAGTGTTACTTCGATCTACAGATGGAGTGGAAACCCAAACAGTTGTACACCAGCTCAGTTCCGTGAGCAAAATATGGTAATTTATTCAGCTTATGGTGGTGGTCATTAAATTTGCTTCACAACAATGAATAAGTTTGCCAGTATGATGCTGAACAGAATTTCTCTTTATAAAACAACTTCTCCTAAATATTTAATTCTTTTGTTACCGTCTCATTATTATCTCTTAATGATAACATTAGTTTATTACCCAGTTAATTAAGACATTGAGGTAGATGCAAGAAGGGAGTAAAGAAAGCACAGCTGCTGTCCCAGACTCTCTTTGGTCACCTGTTGTGATGACTGGGCACGCTGCTGCACCAGCTCCCCCTTGTATGGCAGCTATATCTGCTCCAGGAAAGTGCCTTCCCTGTAGCCCTGTCATAAATCTATGTATAGAACATCCTTTAAAAGCAGCCTAGTCATCAGCTCCTCCAAGCTTATTACGACCTTAAAGTTGTTGATTATTGCTGTATTTATTCTACATTACAAGCTGGTAACATATTGCACAATTAATCTAGTCTTGATGATCATGTGAGGTCTGACTTTTGATATATGTTCATGCAAAATGTAAGATTCAGCATCTGAAAAGGGAGTGTATACAGTACAAACATTGCCAGAGCAGAAGAAAACACTTAAATCTAGTAGCAGGTTGACAGCTTGCCCATAGACTAAACATGGGCAGGAAAACAGACCAATGGGAAAATCAGAACCACCTCCCAGTTAAAAAAGTCAAATCTATAAAGATCTCAAAAGCTATACTATTCATTCTTCATTCACATTAAGGCAGACCCACTACTACTGAGTGAAGAACTGTTTTCCTCCGAAAGCACTAGCACACAGTGCTAGTGAGAAACGTGGCTGGGCTCCATGCTCAGACCAGCTCTCCTGCTACTGGTCTTTCTGTATATTTTGATGTGTGAGGTAGCTTGATGTTTAGATCTAGACGTTGGAATCCATGTTTCACCCCCCAGTTTGCTCATATTGCCAAAAACTGCAGTAGGTCTACCTAGGTCTACCTAGGTCTACTATCTAAGCATGGCTGCTAAGAAAGAAAACTGCCCATGTAGGTTGTGTGAGATAAAGGAAGAGGGGAATAATATAAACTTGGATGGATGGTGGAGTACGTTGGGTAGATGAGAGAGCAGCAAGATTTCTTTCCCGTGATGTATTGTGTTCCTGAGGAGGAAAAAAATATTTTTCAGAGTCTGAAAACAGTTGGCAGTTCCAACAGAGACCCTCCCTAGCAGCTGGGTACAGGCCTTTCTCATGGGTCAGCTGTGAAAAACAGCCCAGAGAAGAGGCTGGAGAGCATGGAGTTGTGTCCTTGCCATGTTCACGTCCCCTAATGATGGGCATGGAGGCAGGTTTATCCAGCACCTGGTGCATGAAGATCTTTTGGCTGAGATCACTGGGAAGCCAAGGCCACCTGCAGAGACAGGCACTGCTCACAAGCATGTAAGAGAATATTTAGAATGAGTCACTAGGTATGAAATGAGAGTGAGTAAGATTGTGCACAGGCTTGCACTGGGAAGTGCTCATCAGTCACAGCTGCACTGCTTTTACTGCCTGGCACAGAGCTTACAAGCAGTAAGTGAGCCCTTCCCTGAGTTTTTAGTCCCCTGTTTTCTATTTTCCTGAAGTGACGATAATGCCTTCGAAGAGCTGTTCAGAGGCTGATGTGTCAGCCAAACCTGCTGCCAGCAATGCCAGCACAGAACTGCATTGGTGCTAGCAGCAGGCCTGATCAAATAACAGCTGCTCTCAATTATAAGGTATTTTGTTTCTCTAGGAATGGGACAAGATACTAAATTGCCTTTTTTCCTTCTTTTTCTCCATCCCCTGTGTTAACCTGGATTTTTGTGAGATGTGTTTATTTGTAGTCCATGACACAGTGACCTGTAAAAAAGGAATTTTTCCCTCCTTGTGACTTGGATTCCTGCTGAATTCAGAATTTTGGAGGTTCCTTGGGAAGAGCAAAAAGGCAGCAAAAAAGCCTGACTCCTATGTAGAAGGATTCTCATGATGAGAAAAACATGCAACCACCGTAATTTTGGCTATCAGCCAGTGGAAAACTTGTCAGTACGGTGCATAGTTTAACAGTCACCTCTCTGCAGATTTTAGAAAAACCCCAGGCCATGACGGAGTAATCAGTCCTATTGGCCTGGATGTTACAGATCCCTCTGCTCTCTGTGTTAGGAGTGATGTACCAGAAGTATTTTGTTATCCCAAGTGTAACTGGGAAATTAGGGAATAAATACTGTGATATGGCAATTTAGACTTTCTTTTTGACCAAGACAAAAAGAGTAATTTCTAAATTTGTGGGTAAAAGTTAAGGACCAGACCAATATAGGGCACCTTGTGGATGGGGTCTACTGCAGGCCACTTGATCAAGGAGAGCCCATTGACGAGGCCTTCTTTCTTCAAGTACAAAAAGTGTCACACTCACACTCTGTCATCCTGATGGGGGACTTCAACCACCTGGATGTCTGTTGGGAAAGCTACACAGCAGGCTGTGAGCAATCCAAGAGACTCCCCCCACCTTCCACCCCCCGCCAATGGATGAGAATGGAGAACTGGTAATCACAGACATGGAGAAGGCTGGAATGACCAGCAGCTTAAAGGGGCCTTATAAAAAAGATGTCCTATCAGAAAAGTGATAGGACAAGAGAGGAAGGTTTTAAACTACAAAAGGGTAGGTTTAGTCTAGATATTGGAAATAAATTCTTTACTTTGAGTGAGGTGAGGCACTGGCACAGGTTGCCCAGAGAAGCTGTGGATGCCCCATCCCTGGAAGTGTTCAGGACCAGGCTGAATGGGGCTTTGGGCAATCTGGTCTGGTGGGAGGTGTCCCTGCCCATGGCAGGGGGACTGGAACCAGGTCTTTAATGTCCCTTCCAATCTGAGCATTCTATATGATTCTATAATTCTATGACATTATGACACTGATTAGTTAGAGCTGTATCACCAAAAAACTTTTAAAATAACTCTGAAAGAGATGGCATCAACTTGTCAAATACATGTAGACTTAAAATTGTTCTTAATAAGATTCATAATATTGTCCTATGTCCTCTGGGGAGGAGTCTTCTTTCTGATTTTTAAAAATTATTATTTTATTATTATTATTTTAAATAATATTATTATTATTTTAAAGAATTTGTCTTAAATTATAAGTGGTGTGGAACAGCTTTTGTCAAAAGATGCAACTCTGAGGCATCATTACTGAATTAAGTATCATGCAAAATTTCACTGTGGAAAATACAGTACAGAAGTAACTACTCTATATGATGGGTCCTGCTTTCCTGGAAATGGCTGAACACCTGCTCACCAGTGGGAAGTAGCAAATTAATTCCTTATATTGTATTGCTTGTGCATCTTTGGCTTTACCTAATTAACTGTCTTTATATCAGCCCCCACTTTTTCTCACTTTTACTCCTATTCTCCTCCCTATCTCACTGACAGGGAGTGAATGACCATCTGTGTAGTGCTAACCATCCTACTAGGATCAAACCACAACAAGCCTTAACTATTCCGTTGTTTCAATGTGTACTGCATGTGATGCTCAGCAAACAGCAGTTCTGTACCAAATCTTTGGAGGCCAGGTTATACAAAAAGATATGATTGCTATGCCTTTCATGAAAAGCATTTACTGTTGCATGAAAAAAAAAAAAAAAAAAAAAAAAAAAAAAAAAAATTGCATGAAAAGCAATTCCCATAATCTATAACCATGTCAAGCAGTTATTTTGGAGGATTTTTTGAGTAAATATTTTTTTGAAATTTCTCTTATTCTACATGAAAAAAGCTACTAAGAATGAAGTCCACGAGAAAGTTTTTCCTCCTGAGTTCAGTTGTTGACAGAACTTTGTATTACTACACATGAGTTAAACCTGTGTACCTGACTTGGTACACTGCTTGATAACATTTCTGTGTTATAAAGCATTACTTTGGTCAACGATATAAAATGCAGCACTGTATGAGCTGCTGTGAAAATAATTAGCTCCATGCCTGTACAGGACTCCACTCCCAGCACAGAAGTAATTTACAAAAGACAGCATGTTGGGGCGGAAATGACATCTTTGTAACAGAATGATTTATTTCCTCATTTTTCTTCCCCATCACCCTGCAGGAGATTTAAAAGTAGGGGTTTATAGCCACTTTATGCTATTTAGAAGTACCTACAATGCAGCCAGTGGACACCCAGCAGACCCAAGAATGTCATCCAGCTGCAAACTCCTTCAGCCCACTGAGCTTCAAGTTGACCCGTATGCAGGAGTACAGATTAGGGAGGGATAGAAAATAACTGTTCTGCTTTATATTGGTAAGGTTTCTACCAAACCACTCTATTCAGCTTCTGATTCCACACTAAATTAGCATATGTCCTTCCTGGAAAAAGTCTAAAGGATGAGTAACAAGGGTCTTCAAAGATTTAAAAGGGAAATACTGAAGGACATGGGTTTGTATCATCTCATGAGGGCTAAATTTGGATATATGGTAACAGTTTTGAAATACATGAGAAGAAGGCAATAATTGATGGATAGATCTGCTGTTAAGAAAAGGATGTAAGCATAGTTATATCTAAATGCATATTGTCTTGAAAGCTGTGGGATCTGTCAGTATGGTTTATCTACAATTGAAATTGTCTGGGGCAGTAATTTGAATTCAGATATACTCTCTAGTTCTCTTATAGCCTGTATTCAGTGAGTGCTGAAGGACTTGTTTTGTTTTAATTTTCCTACTCTTCCACATGGAGTTGCAAAGTGAATTTCAGTCTGGACTCAATTTATCTTGGAATATGAATTTGCTACAGATATAAAATGTTGGTTTCAAATTCTCTGTCTAGTCACAAATAGTAGCCCAAAAATATTAGACAATCCACCTCTGAAATGAGAGATTGAAGCTTAACTGTATGCCGAAATGTTCAGTTTCCACAGCCAAGCAAATACTAAACACCAAAGTCTTTTGACAAGCACTTGCCATAACACTTCTTTATGAAAAGTTCAGCTTTGTAGAAAAAGTTAGTGATTCATCCAGGCATAATCTGAGGTCTCATTTTTATCCTTTTCTGGACTGAGTAACCTCATTGTTGACTGATACCATGGGGTCTTCTTGTTGTCTGTTAGAAGGAACTTGCAACACTATGTTGGGTGAAGCAGCCAGTTTTTGTGTCTTTTCTTCTCCTTTTGGAACTAAGAAACATTTTTCTAAAGGGGAGGGGAAATAATAGGCACTGCCAGATTCCCAGCCAGTTCCACTTGTAGGTTCTAGAAGCTGGAGAATTTACACTGGAGAATGTTTGGAATTTTATTTTCCATATTGTATTTTACATATCTCTAATTGCTCATGTTTTTGTCTTGAGAAAGGTCTTCATATCACTTTCCAAAGTGATGTACGAGGTGAGGGCAACACTTAATACATTCTATAGTGGCACTTTATAAGATCAGATAAGATCATGACTGCATAACAAACAGCTTGCAGTATGAGATTTGCTTACAAATCCCTGTTTGGTGGTCTTTTTTCTCTGTTGCAGAGAGTACAATTACAGCAGTATTGTTTCAGTATACCATTAAGGGATGACTGGAGTAATGGTTACAATGGATCGGTGTGAAAGAATGAAGCTAACACTTTCCTGCTACTTACTGCTTATTTTTACTTGCACGTTATTTGTAAGAATTTCCTGTGCTCACTTTGTAGTAAGTGAAGTCAATATGCTATGTATTTAGATTTCACAGGCTTCCTTCTTCATACTCTGTGGAGCTCAGACCAGTCTACATCTGACAGTTGCCTAAGTAGTCCAGATTTTGAGATGTGTTCTAGGGGTGAAAGTTGTTTTGATATTTCTGACTACATATTCCAAAACAGGCATAATATGGCACAGACACTACTGATTCAACTGTACTAAACCCAAAGTGATTCAGAAGCAAACCAGGTAACTGTAAGACAATTTATACTGCTAATTAGATTCATAGTAAGGGCATAGATTCACAGTGGATTTACAATTTCTCTGTCCTTCAAGTCTTGAGGTAAAATACTTGTATAATATAAAGAAAGAAAGTAAATTCTAATTAACAGATTAGCTAAATTCCTTTTTTTTTTTGTGTGTGTGCGTGTGTGTGTGTGTGTGTGTGTGTTGTTGTTTTGTTTTGTTTTTGTTTGTTTTTTAATGGACAGGATGTTCCCTCCGATATTCTTGATAAGATATTTTTGCAGGGTATTTGCATACTGATGCTTATTTTTAAGGTAAGTTTCATCTTAGTACATTCAGGACCATGCTTTATTTATTTATTTATTTTTATTACAGGTGTTCTGCAATTGGTCGATTGATGAACAGGTTGATGAAATAAGATAAACCTTTCTACCTGCCTTATCAATCAGTGCAAAAGAAAAAAAAAAAAAATCACAGTGGAGATAGAACGCGGAGAAGGGTGGCTAAGTGTTTTAAAGTTTGCATAGGGGAATATCATTCTTCTGTGACTGCCTCAGTAGAAAACTTGCATCCTTCAGGAGATCTATAGGGGACGAGAGCACAAGATACTGCAAAGCCTTGTAGGCAACTTATATATTTTAAATGTAACAATTCAGATCAAAATCAAAAATCTATGAAACCTTTTTTATATGTTCCTAACTATAAATATTTCATAGACAAAGGTAGATAGGTATGTAGATATATGCATATCCATATATGGATAGATATAGATAAATGTGTAATACATTTATACATTATACCCTGCCTTTCACAGGGACTTCTTGGTCCTTGTCTGATGGTCTCTGCCACTTTAAGAATATTTGTTACAATAGCTGTCTTGGCCTAATTCACTTACTGTGTGTTAAAAAACCTTTTCCTTACCATTTGCACTGTTGTACAGAATCTCTTTAGTTTTTATGTCTGTAATGGCCACAATGATTACTTGTATTTCTTGACTTTTTAATGCATGGATTTTTTTATTTTTTTATTTTTTTTATCTGAGTTGTGTTTTTCAGTAATATTGTCAATATTAATCCAATGTACATGCTTTTTAAATCAGTACCACAACTTTTTATAGCTGTCATAACTAAGTAGGCTGTGAATCTAACCGGCCTCCAGATCACAGGAAATAATTCCTGGTTTTATATCTATATTTTCTACCAAACAGTTAGAGTTTACTATGTACTTCTTCTTACATGATTTGCAGGAAGTGTCATACAGGAACTCAAAGCTGTGGAGAAGTTGTGAATGGAAGTGATACATATAAAGGACAGAGCTAAAATTACATGTGCAGAAGAGAGAAAAAGCCAATGTCTTACATTTTACAACCAAGGCATTTTAACATGAGGAAGAAGAATCTGGCTTAATATGTAACTTTAAAGCTCAGATATAATTAAAAGATTAATAAAATAAGTACACACCAAGAAAGCACAAATAATTGTGATTTACATACATTTTCCTACTTACTTGTTCCTTTAAATTAGGAAATACTCTGACCAACACAAAACAAAGAATGGACTTCAAGAAAAAAGGGGGGTGGGCGTGGGGGAGGTGGTAGATAAAGCTAATGAATCTAAGACCAGGAGGAACAAGCTCAGGTGCTCCAAGTTTAGTGACTTGGTACATTATCAAATATGCCCAGAGTTTTGGTTTCATTGAGATGAGATCATCAGTCAGTCTTATGCAGTGTTTTCCTTCAAAAAGTGTTGAGGTTGTAGAGGACAGTAGTGAACATCTATCTGAACAGAGGCAGCAAAACCCTGGTGTCTGCTTTTGGCAACCTCTGTTGTCAAATATCTGACAGATTGTTAAGTTCAATGTGTTCAAAGAGTTTTGGCTTTATTTATTTATTTTTTTTTTTTTCACAGTTTTACTTTGTTGTTAATATTGCACTAACTGGGATATACCAAAAAGAAAGCTAAGTTTTAAGACAGAGTAAACTGCTGCATTTTACCATGAGCATCAACATTTACACCAATTTTCATTTTTCCTCTTTCAGGCCACTTGTTTTGGTCCTGAAAATCCTGCTTTTAATGTGTGTGAGAACAGCAATACCTAGGATAAATGTTGCAAAGCAGAGCTTCCATATACCTTTCTTTAAGAGGGTGAAGGCAAAAATGTTCTGGATATTTTCACAAACAGATGGTGAAACAGTCTGGTGGGAGAGCCTTCTCTGCCAATTTTAATCCAAAGTAAATGATAAAAGCTTCCTGACAGAAGTGTGCATCTGGGGTCAAAGGATTCTGGTTTTCCCTGTCTGCTGGTTTATTTAGCAAACTTCTGTTATCACTTCTGATTTTTCTGGACGCATTCCACTCTTTTCAGGTCATTACATCTCCTGATAAAACTTCATCTCTCTGTGATGTAAACAGATGAAATATGCATGTACCATTCTCTCATCAAGTAGCTAAGAGTTTAAGATAAAGAGCAAGAGGGGCAACATGTCAGAGGTCTCGTATTAGAAACTACAATAACCTTTGCTTCTCAGCTTTCCTGAACAGGATTTTTTATCCATGAAATTTCAAAGCATCCTTTACTTGAGTGTCCCGCTGAAGGAATGATGTGGTTGCACAGTAAGATGACTATACATCTTCCCAGCCCCGGGCAAATGGGTGTATTTTGTTACATAAAAGTTGGGATGGAATCTGGTTTTCTCGACACATAGTTAATTCCAGAAATTGCAGGTCTCTATGTATCTATTAAGTGTAATGTCAGAGTAACCCATGTAACCCATGCTACATATACAGCATGTAATCCAAAGGGACATATCAGGTATCTTCTGCTAGATGGCTGAGCATAGTCTGTGCTGACCACAACTGGGCTTATGTCATGTTAAGGCTTATATTAGGATAACAATATGATGAGAAGAGACAGGAGTGAGGTGAGGAGATCACAAATGGGAAAGTAGGCAGCACTTGTTAAATACAACCCATCAAAGGCAACCTCTAGTTTGTGTCTTCCCATTAGCTCAGAGTGCACAGAGACAAGGGACATGGCTTCTGTCTTATTTGGCTGTGCTTTGACGCATTAATTTATGTAGAAATCCTTAGAGCTGAAGAAACTAATAGGGAAAATAAAGCTTGAATGGTGAAATATTAGTCAGTCCTTTGTAGTATAATTGATTATTTCTTCATCTGATCAACAAACAAATCTTTTTTTTTTTTTTTTTTTTTTTTTTTTTTTTTTTTTTTTCCCAGTACTTTGTGTATAATCTGCTGTTTTAAATATTCTAGATACTGCATTGAAGGAAGACAAACCATTACATAAATTTCTCAACCTAAATACACAAGGCAGTATGGATAATCTGTTGATGCAATATGAAAATTGTTTTCACTTTGTTTTTGTATATGTGGAATGTCCTGAAAGAACATGTGTTTAAAATGGTTCTGTCAAAGTATTAAAAGTTAGAAAAAGTTACTTCTCCATTTAACAAAACATGGTTTTTGAGTAACAGAGTCAATAGAGCCAGCTGTGTAGACTCTTTTGATGTGTCATTCAAAAGAAAGAAAAAATTGAAGTTTCCTATTAACTAGTATACTGCTCAATATCCATCTTTTTTTTTTTTTTTTTTTTTTTTTTTTTTTTTTTTTTTTTTTTTATCCCCCCATTTTTTTTACATCCTACATAATAATATTGCTTCAAAATGATTTTCTGCTCTTGGGACTTGTTGGTTCCTGCCAATAAAATAAGATTCTTCCCTCCTCAGTGGGCATAAAGAAAGAATCCAAGATTCTTAAAGTCCATGCCACTCTCAGCTTAGGCAGAGATCTCAGATTGATGTGGAGGGAGGCTGCTTTCTTTTCTTTCCTCTGGAAAATTCATGTACAGTAGACAAGAAGGGGGAGCGGGGAGGAACACAGC
Organism: Nettapus auritus; assembly: GCA_011076525.1. Classification (NCBI taxonomy): domain Eukaryota; kingdom Metazoa; phylum Chordata; class Aves; order Anseriformes; family Anatidae; genus Nettapus; species Nettapus auritus. Next base: position 49,784,119 of record CM021797.1, on the reverse strand, counting down.
AATGTCTATTTTTCTTCCTTCAGAAATAAAATTCCATCAAAATTTTCCCAAATTCTGCACTACTCCTGTTCCTTTTCAAGCTGTGATTTCTGTAGGTAGGCTCTAAAAGCAGCTTGGCTCCCCCTGTGCTGGGCATCTATACTGTACAGCCATCCCACATCCTCTTGCTAGCAGTGGTGTGCATAGTTCTGCATCAGAATTGTTACTGCTGATCACTTCCTTAGAAGTGGTGTGAACAGTTTTGCAGCAGGATTATTACTGCTGACCTCTTTCCTTTTTTTTTTTTTTTTTTTATATATATATATGAGACACGACATAGTTGTGTGCCCACTTCCACAAGGGACAAAAATGATTTTTCCCCAGCCTGTTTCTCTTCCAGTTGAACTATTTGTCTCTTTTATGTGGAAATACACAATATTGAAAATAAATTGTAATGATGCTACAAATTACTTTTGATACTATTGAATTGATTTAAACCACAGCTCTGCCAGGTGTCCATTCTTCTGTCAGAAGTTTCTGGGAAGCAGAACTAGAAAGAAATATGCTCATATTAGTTGTCCAGGGTCTTAGCACCTTTCTGTCTTCATGACCTGCTAAAATAACATGCTGGTTATTATGAGCCCATGCCTGATGCAGGCATACGCTGCTGACTTTGCTCCAGGGACAGTACCTTCTGGCAGAGGAATTATGTTGACAGCCAGTATGGGGAAAGGAAAGATCTTGAATCTCAGTAGGCATTTGTTGCAGTGCAAGTAAGTGATTTCTCTTTGAAAAGGCACATAATGAAAAAGTCTGACTGGCAGACTGTTATCACATAGCATCCATACTAGACAGAATCTGGTCAGTCAAGTTTTGCTCATCTTTATGCTCTTACAGCTTTGTAATATCTCATTGGCTGCAACAGAGTTTTGAAGCACATTGAATCCAGAGTAACAGTTGTGTGCAACACAGATGCTGTGAAGGAGTCTGCGAGTAAAAAGGCACCAGCGCCTAAACTGCCATTTTTGTCTTTTATTGCTAACAGTATGTAGGGTTCTGACAACAATTTGTACACCTTCAGCAAAGAAAATGTAGAGCCTTTTTGCAGAACTCAAAATCCGGAGTACCATATCAAGTTCAATATCCAGAGTACGATAAAAGTTTTCTGCGGTTTGTCTCCATTCAGGTTTACATATATCTTAGTACCAGTACTACATCAAATATTCATGGTAGCTTTGGCTTGACCTGAAGAATACTTCTATCCACCAAATAAAAATGAAAACAAAACAAAACAAAAAGACATCAGTGCTTTTAGATACAAAAATTAAGAAATCAATGGAAAAGAATGTTACCAATTTACACATGGGGCATTTTCAACCTAGACAAATATGTTACAGTCTGAAGTCAAACGCCTTCTTCAATGCTACTGGTAGCCATGTAGGGCCAAGCTCATTTGATCATCCCATGCAGAAGTGGTAACTTGATCACTGTAGATCTGACTCAGTGCTAAGCTCAATATTTCTTTCTTTTCTTTGTAGAACCTCAGTTCTTGCCCGGCTTTCCTGACTTCCTCCAGTTCCCTAAGAGCGACTTGCAGCTCTTGGGAAATAATTCCTGGAGATTCTTGCTCCTTCATAATCCAGTCCAAGGCCATGTGACTTCTCATCTTTTCATCTAAGGAATACTGGGAATAGTAGGAAATTACTTCCTATTATTCAGGAAAGTAACAACAGATATGGAGGTTAGTTACAATTTTATATATATATATATATATATATATATATTTTTTCCCAACACTTCCCTCAAGAACAATTCAGCTGGGCAAAAATTACACAGCAATCCTTTTGTAACATTCTATACATCTTTAATAAGCTGATAACTACAAGAGAATAAAATGTCCATCAAATGTTGAATTACTTTATAAGAGGCTTAAAATGTTAAGATGGAACTAAATTTTCCTATGATTTTTCTTGAAGAGAGGTGACTTTTTAAATGCTAAAAGTAATTATCTTCCCTTTGGAAAACTCAGAATGCATATTTTTCAGTAGATTGTAATACAGTACAAAACTTAATTTCAGAAGTTAAAAAATGTCTTGATTTTTTTAATTCTAATGCATTTACAAATGTTTTCCCAAAAATGGATGTCAAACCATGCTGGGGTAACAGTTTTTCTCAAGTCAATTTTCTACCTGTTTCTTGACAGATAAAACTGAAAATAGTCCAGGGCCTCTTGCAGTGATAGCAAGGGACAAATACAGAAAACATAAATGCATTTTAAAATTTAGCTTTGTCTGAAGTCCTGTTTATATAAAAATAAAGTAAATATACGTTAGTTCAGAACTTCAAAAAATATATATATTTACATATTTTAACCTCAGGTATTTACCCAATCACACAGCCAACTTTTAAATGTTAGTTATGTCATACCTGCCGGGAGCACTTTGTTTCACGTAGGGCTTTAAGGCTTCCATTCCAATGTAGAAGCTGAAAGACAATCATCAGCTCCTACAAAATGGAAGCGTATTGATTACAGATTGATTTTTTTTAAAAAACACACCTTTTTGCTTAAGAGAAAAAAGAAATAGGGCAGATTTGGTGTTTAAAGGTGATGACATAGAGGAATAAAGTTAATCCAAATCCCATTAGAAGTTAAAACGAAAGGTTTATAGCCAGGGAGATGAAAGCTAGTATTTTTTCTTTTGATGCAAGTAGAGTACTAAAAATCATGGAATCATAGAGTCATTCAGGTTGGAAAAGACCTCCAAGATCATCTAGTCCAAGCTTTAACCTTGTACTGACAAGTCCACCACTAAACCATGATACTAAGTTTTATGCTATCCTCCCAGGCTTGTGGAGGAATCAAACAGGCAGTGCAGCTCAGCACTGAAAAGCCAAATTTGGTGGTGGGGGATGTAAATACTTAAAACTGAGGGATTTATCTACCAGACAGTTAAATCTTTGGGGGTCTAGATCTCCTATGTCTGAGTAGGCTGTTACATTTTCACACATATGCAGGATGTGCCATCAATTAAAAAAATGTGACAGACAAATGGGCAGTGTTTCACATGCAAAGGAATGTTCTGCCTGAGGATTCTGAATCAAAAAGGGAGACACCTGCTCTTTCCACACTGGAAGCTTTAAACAACTGTATACATTCAGGGGCCTGCTGTGAAACATGTGAGGTTTCCAGGAATGCAATTACTTGCAGGCACATACGATGGCCATAAGTAATCATATTCTAAGCAATATAGGTTTAAGATTGATCTGCAAAGAAGCTCTTACTTGGTTTTAGGTGACCACTACAACCTTGTCTGTAGTCATAGTGCTGTGGTATTTAGAACTTTAAATTACTTTCTAACCTTCACTATGATGTGGTGTCATCTGCAAAATTACTGAGGGTGCACTCGATCCCCTCAGCCAGAACATTGATAAAGGTATTGAAGAGAACTGACACCAATACTGAACCCTGGGGGACACCGATAGTGACTGGCCTCCAAATGGATTTAACTCCATTCACCATGAGTCACTCAAATCTTCTTGTCTTACTTGTCAAAGTGGTGAGGAAAAGACTCTGAATTTTAATTAGGATAATTTTGGATTTGGATTTATAAACATATTTTCTCACAAAACTCCCTTCTTTAAGGCCAAGCATCTTACTCCTTTAAATGTTGCATTTTGAGTGTGTTCTTTCTCAAGGCCTGATTTTTTTTAAAGTAATTTCTCAAATTCCTGTTGGCTTCCACCCCTGCATGAAGTGCATCTTAGGAACAGAAGAAGGGGTAGGATTGGACATCAGAAAGATATAACTTAAGTCACAACAACTCTCCCGAAAATTTACTATTTCCAGTGCAGTATCATTATATATGATATTAAATAAATAGGGCAGCTTTTCACTTGATGACATTTTTCACTGTGTTAGACACGCCACAATGAGATGTTACTTATAACTCATCCAGAATACATAGGCTTCTGGAAAAATGCAGTTCAAAACAGGCATGCTCTAGGAATATTCATACTATTTTCCCAAATCTGCTCCCCCTCTCCACTCATCTGAAGTTTGTGTATGTCTGTGTTTTGCTTGCAGCAGTAAGGTGAAGCAGAATGGCCCCAATAACACAGTACATATTTCCAGTTAACTTGTGTTATTTGTTAACCTCAAGCAAAACTTTACAGTATACTGCTGGCTGTTTAAGGTTTATGTGACGTCACCCCAATTCATACTTCATCAAATGGAGGAAAAGCAAACACAGAACTATGCACCTACAGTGGTACCTATATGAAATAACTGTTTGTGGATGGAGGTTTTACGTACAGTTTGGTTAATTTAGAAAGCTGCAAAAAAGCAATTGGAGATTTTGTTATTGTCTTGATATTTGATATTGATATTTTGATTTTGTCTTGATTGTCTTTTCTGAAGTGTTTTTTTTCAATTCTGAAAGGTTTTTTCAATTGGTGTAGAATTTTGAAAAGGCTCTGACAGAGGATCAGAAGTGGTCAACATTCAATTGAAATGACCAAAATTACAAGAATATTTGCCCTTAGATGATACATTAGGCACAATATGACAATTTATTCACCCATATTTAGTACAGTATTTCTGGGTTCTCTTTCAAATTCCAGTGCTGGAAGTCAGTTGCTCTCTCACTAGGATGCACCAGTCCAGTATATGTTCAATATAAGATTAGTGTCCAGGATATTTTCTCAAATTATGTAGATTTATCTTCATATTTTTCATCAGGATGTGGAATAAAAGAGGGCATTTTATTGTTCTGTTAGATATTAGTAATGAAATTAAGTTGCTTCATTCAGATGTGAATGATGCAGAAGCCACACTGTTATCCTGTTACCTGAAATTCCAGCATTGTCTTCCCAATATTTGACTCCAGCATGTAATGATAGGCTCCAATACTAGTGCTGGGGTCATCAGCATCCTTTAGGTTACCCTTAGGGAAGAAATAAGATAATGTGATTAGAATGCAAGTGGTTGCTTTTTGATGTGATGCATATTTTATAGTTATTAACATGTTTTATTACTGCATTTCTGAGTCCTTTTAAATGCCCCTCCATTCCCCTCCCCAGCAAACAGTCTTGGAGTCTGTTTTTGTAAATCATAGTTACCTTGGATGTTATTACTTTCACCAACGTTTTGTGTACCATCTGCTTACTGTGAAATGACCCTGCAACTGGTAAACTCTGGTTTCTTTCTCCTTAAACACTGACAAATTTAGCATTGGAGATTTCAATGCCTTCATATGTTTCTGGGTCTTCCCAGAGTGACAGCAAATCAGAGTGCTAAAGTTCCTAATGGTCTGTTGGTCACTGGTAGGAGGAAAGAAGTTGCAGGATTAACCAGAAATGCTTTAATGTTTACTTTGCAGTAAGCATTTAGCACTCCAGATGCTTGCCTAGCTAGCCTCCGATGTAGCTCCTACTGACCCTTAAATATTTTTTCTGCTGATATATTTATAGTTTATCAGATGTGCCCTTCCTCGGGGGTGTGATTTTCACACTACCTGCTCAAGAGTTCTTTCTTTTCTATCTAGCCAGGCTGCCACTAGTCTGATTATTTCTACTCCCCAGAAAAGAACAGCATTATTGTAAAGAAGACAATTAATTCTGGGAGAAAAAAGGCCATTAGGAAGCTTTAATTTCTCTACAGAAATGAAAAATTTTATAGGTGAAGTAACTGGTCATCCTGGAGCTCCTACAAAGCCTTATAACAGGTATAAAGACAAAAGAAAATACAAGACTGGGGAAGGAGAAGATGCAGAAAAGAAAGAGAAAAAAAAAATGTTATTGTTCTGTCCAGAGTTGTTTTTCTCTCCTCAGTCAAAAAGATATAATACTCTCTTGCTTTGACAGCTCTAACATACATTGACTGTAATGGAACTATAATGAGGGACCAGATTTTTGAAGCAGTTCTTGGTTTTTCTTCTAAACAAAAGCAGCATCCCTCCTGAGCACTTCTGAAATAAACTGACAAAGATTGGTAGCTCAGCAGTATATAATATTCTTATGTTAATGCCCTGCTGCCCTTTAACTGATCTTTGCAGTCCCAGTGCTCTATTGATAGGAGAGTCATCTCCTGGCTCCAGGATTTACTAATCTCTGTTGCTCATCCATCTAAAGCCTTAAGTATAACTGTTTGAGGTGAGTCAACAAAATGCCCCTTCAATTAAATCAGTTCTGTCTAGTTTCAGGCATCTAAGAAACCCAAATAGTACCCAAATAGTACCCAAATGCTGACTGTGTAGGTTTTGTATCTCTTAATGTATGTCTACAGAATGAGTACATTTAATAAAGTATATCTATGGCCATATTGATGAAGCATGATGACATGGTCCATAGTTTTACATTTAATTTTTCAATATCATTCAAAAGCTGCATGAATTAGCCAGGTAGAGCAAGTGGCTGAGTTTCACTTAAATTCATTCTCTCTCCTCTCTTTTGTGTGGGAAAACCTAGAAAAAGGAATGAGATAATTTTGGATAGATTCCTTTGCATAACCCCAGGTGTTCAATGGCAACTTCAGAAAGTTAAACAGATTTCTACCCAATATGGTTCCACTGAACTACAAGTAAATTTATGGCTTTTGGATGCTGTAGCGTTAACACACCGCTGCTGCAATATTTATGCTGGCTTTTAAATATCCCTAAGGAAATCCAAGCAGAACTCTGTGAAGCATATAACCTTTTACCTCAAAAATTTCCATAAAAAATGATAAATTACTTGAATCAAAACTCCCTTTAAATTGCATACGCAAATAAATCATGTTCTATTTTTGCTAACTTTTATGGATTTTGGTCCCTCTAAAATGTATAAAATTGACAATACTGGAAAAGAAAACCATTCTTTCATCTGTAAAACAGATACAGACCAGACCTCCTTACACTCATCTGTTTCTACAACCTTCCCCAAATACATCTCATGAGAGACTACAACACTTTCTGCTCAGAAGGTGAACAATACAGATCATGTCACAAAATACAATAGTGATGTTTCCAAAATTTTAAATATCTCTTCCACGCTTATTATCAGAAATGTATTCTGCAAACATTAAGAGAAATTCAGTTAATCTTTCCTTAATTTATGATACATGCCTTTTAGCAAATCAGTATTTTCATTTTAAAAGATTTCTAATACCCTCAGATGATATTTGCTACATTGTAGTGTTCTGAACTGTAAATATTTTATCTACATATGCCAGAGAAAAAAAAATTATGAGGAGACTTTAAGGACAAACGCAGCTTTTCAAAAATCATGTTTTAATACGACTATATTAAACATAAAATTGACTTGGACAATCTTTACTACCATAAAGATGAAAAAAGTCACTAAAAACTTATTTGGTGGCTGGTGAAAAATCCACTAGTTCTGGAGAATAATAATCATGTATATTTCATTAATTAACATTGGTCAATGGTAGAGATATAGGCTACGTGGAGTTTTGATTTGATCATCTACAAGATCACACATATGTTCCTTGCTTTTTTTTTTTTTTTTTTTTTTTTTGTACTTACACTGGTTGAGGAAACAGCCTCCCGAACACTTGCTATGATGAATTCCTTTGTGATCCTGCGACAGGGAAGTTCATTGAAGAGAGAGTTGATGAGAGCCACTTTCGCAGCATCTCGCCTTGCTTCTGCTCTGCTTAAGCAGCTCTGAAAAAGCACATAAATAATTTTGCAAGTCTCAGGTGAAGTCTGTATTTCCCATTGCATTTATGTGTGGTTTTTGCCTTTCAGTACCAGAAAGTTAAATAAATAATAAGATTTATATTATTTTCTATTATTTATTAATAGATTTTCTCACAAAATCTGATTTCTGAAAACCAGTACTTCAAGCAGGAAAGAGCTTTAACACAAATTTTCATAAAATTGATTGGATTAAGTAAAAATTCTTTTTTAATAAAAATTCTGTAATTTTGGTAAGCTTTTAATTGAATTTTGAAACAATTACTGAAATAGTTAATGCATTAATTTACTCTTATCAAACTTTCTAGCAACAGCCAAGTAGGGAATATATTAAATTTCAAAAAAGCGTTCCAGTGAAAATACACGTTATTGTTTTTTTTTTTGTTTGTTTGTTTGTTTGTTTTTTATTTCTTTTATTTTTTCCTTCAAAACGAGTCTGATTTGCCATTTGTAAAGTAGAATGACACTGAATTTCTTGGTGATTCTGTGTTCTGTTTCTTTTAAACCAAATATACTGTGTGAAGAATTTTGAGCAGGTGTGACCACTGGAAAGAGACACTTTGAAACAAAGATGTCACCCACTGCTGTTCACTCCACCTTGCTGCATAGCTGCTTGTGTTACCAGCTGCTTGTGCAACCAGATGTTTGTAGCTGTTGTCCTTGCACAGTTTACAGTTTACTCACTAATTTAGTCTAATCTTCAGAAGTTCCAGCTCCAGCTAGCTTTCTTTGGTGTTGTAATAAGGTATGAAAAATTCTTAGCTCTTTCAACAAGCAAAGAATGTGCTAATAATTTTAATAAGGTTGGGATTTTTTTCACTTAGGAGGTATGGGAAATTCTTAAACATGAACTCTGTGGGGTGACCTGGACAAAGTGTCACACTGCTAGCTTTGCGGAGTCTAAAGTCAGAAGACGTCCCCACTTCATCTTGCCCAACCTCTTGCATTACATATGTCACCAGGACTCTTCCACACACCCCACATCAAGTCCAAGACTAATTATGTCACAGCTTTTACAAGACTAAATTGTGTCCATGGACAGAGAAAAGTAAAAAGCAAAGTACCAACAATGCCTGAGTCTCAGCAACTACAAGGAATGTATTATGTGAATTAAATCCATATGAAACTGCACCCCGGGCTTTCAGGCAGGCTTAAAAATGCCTTCAAAGATTTATGGTAACCTGACCAAAGGGTGAAACTTTTCTGGAATCTAAAATCTGGGAAACAGTATGGACCTCAACAAGCAAGGAAGGCACTCAAGATGGAGAGCAGAGTGCAGATGCTCTGTGATGTTTTAAGTTACTGTTCTGTCCTGGCTGGTGAATCAGTCCCAGCCAGGGCCCTTCTCTGATGCTGCAATGAAAAGCAGTCACTCTCAAAATCTGATTTGTCCATTCTTCCAGCTGCTGCCTCTACACCCCACCAGCTGAATGTATACACAATAATTCATTTGGGAATGGGGTGAGAAAAATATTATATTTTACTGTAATAATAATAATTATAACAACAATTTCCTAGTATTTCAAAACAACAAATTGACATTTAATTTCAATTGTCTTAATATAGAAGTGAAGTATTGTGGATATAATTAAGTTAATGTATGATTGTGTTCTTCTCTTATGTTATGAATGGACTGAAAGAACAGGGAAAATCAGAACCTGCCATGGTTATCAAGACCAAAGCCATCTTTGTAAAGATGTGCTAGTTACACTTTTTTTAGACACGAAGGAAGGCAATATTTTAAAAAAAAACTGAATGCATTTCAGACGGCAATAAACACCAGTTAACACCTTTACAATTCCAGTGTTTAACTTTCTTCATCACTGGCAAGCTGTGCTGTACTTGGATATTTTATCTTACTTTAATTAATACGTCAACTAATTATACATTTTCATTTGCAATGCTTGAAATGATAAACTGCAAATTCTTTTGTGTTCAGTTACAGCAATATCTACAGATTCTTCTACAAGCTTTATTATTATTATTATTATTATTATTTATTTATTCCTTCAGGCCTTAACATATTCAGTAGCTAAAACTTTTTCTTTAATTCTGCTGGATTGCTTCTATCCACTTTAATAAGAGATGTGAATACACTGTATTGGCTTACTACAGGGAGGCTTCTAATTATGATGTAATAACTGCTTTCCATCAAATAGACTGCTAATTGTATTATATGCAGTGAAAATGGAAGCATAATACTCTGAAAAAAAAAAAAAAAAAAAAGTAAAGATAAAGTTTAAAATGCTTGTTGTATTTTAGGGTAAAATATATATTTTTTTAATTTTAAAGAAAACCACTTTATCATCCCATTTAAAACATTATTTTTTACAAGTTTGTTCACAAAAATTAGATTTCTAGAAGGAAATTGAGTTTTTTTATTTTATTTTATTTTATTTTATTATTTTATTTTATTTTATTTTATTTTATTTTATTTTATTTTATTTTATTTTATTTTATTTTATTCCTGTCATGCTCTCTCAGGAGCTGCTGTCTCCTTGAATGTGTAAAATATCGAATGGTTTTATAGCTGTTTAAAGATGCCCAGGTCAAGTCTTTCGTCACTGTGTATTTTCCTTTCATTATGCTTAAAGATTCTCTTGCAGGTTGCACATGACTCTGTTTTCCAAAAATCTGAGAACAGAACTTGGACTTAAGAGATTTCAATAATAAATGTTATAATATAAACCAAGCCAAAGAATTTGGATTTAAACCATCTTTGTGCAGATGAAAACTAGTAAAATGACAGATAAAAGAATACTATTCACTTTTAAGCCAGACCAGCAAAGCAGTCTGCATTTATTTATAGGCAAGTGGTAAGCCTTGAGAGATCAAGAGATTTACAAATCTGTAAGAAGTGAAAAAATAAAATAAAATAAAATAAAATAAAATAAAATAAAATAAAATAAAATTTACTAAATTTAATGGGAGATATAAGAACTAAACCAAAAATGGAGATTATATTTCAAAGCGATGACATATGACTTTTATCTGTGATTTTTTTTTTCCTTTAATTTATATATTATTTTCTCAGTCCTAAAAGGATTAAACTGATTAGACTTCATTTTTGCTGGGGAATAAAATAGTAAAATTTTAACTTATTTTCTCAGAGGGCAAAGATTTCAGTGTAGACTCTTTGGCTCAGGTTTACAAAGACATCTTGCATTATCCAAAACTGAAGCCATGGTGGAAAATGCAGCAAAGATCTCACAGCCAGTCATACCAATGGTCTATCTTTTCAGGCTGGCTGACAGCCTCCGGAAAAGATAGGGTGGGAGACATATCTTTTGTGTTGTTGTGCTGTAACACACACTGAAATATTGTGTATATGTTCAGTGTGTAACACACACTGAAAATCATGTTCACTCTTAACATGCTGTTTTTCAGGAATTTTGATATTTGTAATTGAAAAAGGATAAAGAAGCCTTAGCCTCGGACCCCACAGGGAAAAGATGACGCTGATTGGGCTAATATGGCTGGCAAGGAGCAAGACTCAATGAAGCAGGTACATCACAGTGCTTCTGAAAAGCAGAAAACGAGGAAAGTACCATTTAATTTAAAGATGATAGTTTTGTTCTCAGTCGGTGAGTATATTCAAAAAGCCGGAATGTTTCATTATAACCCATTTCTACTTGGATAATTGCTAAGTAAGCATTAATGCTAATGGCCAAACTATGTGTACGTAAAATGCACTTTGCTGGTCAATTACCCCATGCAATGTAAGCATGTGCAAGGTGCGCAAGTCGGCTCTGGCTTTGTCTAATCCCATGACAACTCCATGCAGACTGACTGCTGCTGTGCTGCTGGGGCACCGTGATAAAACCTGCCTCCTGCTACCAGTCACAGAAAGACCTGAAGTCACCCTAGAGGATCGCAGTCAAAGCCAGATACCTCCTGGCTGTCTCCTCCCCTTCTGCTGGGAGCCTGACAGGACATGAAATGCTGAAGCATCATTCCTGTAACCAGTGAAAATAGTTTTGGGACTGCTCAGTCTGGAGAAGAGAAGTGGGGAGGTGGTGGGAGGGTGTAAAGAAGGCAGAGCCAGGCTCTTGTCAGTGGTGCCCAGCACCAGGACAAGAGGTAATGGTCACAGTCTGGAACACAAGCACTTCTCAACTGTGCAGGTTTCCAAGTACTGGCATAGGTTTCCCACACAGGTACAGAGATATTCAAAAGTTGCCTGGACATGGTCCTGGGCAACCTGCTCTTGGTGGGCCTTCTTGAGCAGAAGTTGGATCAGATGGTCCCTTCCAACCTCAACCATTCTGTGCTGCTGTGAAAAGAGAAAAAGGCCTGTAAAGGGAGGTTAAAAAACTGACATTGGACAATAAAGTGTGTAGAGCAATCACTTGGACCAAAACATTGGGCTTAATGTTTCAGACCCAGAAGATTTCCCCTGCCCTCCATGAAGTTTTCTACCTCTGCTTCGACAGTCTTTCTAGTGAATCCCTATGTTTCTAGGGGCTGGCTATTCAGCTGTGTCCACCTGGATGAATAAAAGGAGTCCCACTTGTCCATAATGGCACCAAGGAAGTCCCTCCTGCCCTGCTGCTGTCTTCCCTAAGTCTGACATCCAGGACAGGAACTGCTGTAGCTCCCAAATATTACTTCAGCCATCTTGGACAGCAGTTGAGGCAGCTGAAAGCTGGCCACACAAGTATTTCCTGGCACTGTTATGGCAGCGAGGGAAGGTTTCAAGGCCTCTTTACCTAATCAACAATATGAGCAAGCCACTTTAGGAAAGCTAACATTTTTCTTGTCCATTTGTAGTGCTGTGGTTTCAGAGTTTAGACACTAACATTACCTTGACTTGTGCCCCATGTAATTCTTATGGACAGCAAGTTGTAACAAACATCAAATTGTTATTGCTGCACAGTGAGTGAGCATAATTGGTCCTTGCTGACTGCAGGCAATACTGGTAACAAACACTGCACTATTTATGCTATCTGTTTCCTCATGCCCCATATTTGCTGTCTTATTCATACACATGTGAAAAAAATATTGAAACATCTACTGAATTATTCAAAACTTTAAGATCAGGGAGACAGTACTTGTTGATTTTAAATGGCTGACTTTTGGCCCTTGTTTAATATCCCTTAACAGGGATTAAACTGAGACTTTTTTTTTTTTTTTTTTTTTTTTTTTTTTTTTTTTCTTTGGTGCTGCTGGGGGCATAGGAAGCCATGTTCCAGACTCATATTCTAGTTTCTATACAAACTATTTATGTTGTGGCAAAAGCAAATTTAAAATAATGCAGAGATGTTCATAATAGATCTTGTTTAAGAGTTAGTATTTGAGAAGATAATACAGCCTTGGATTTTCTTTAAAAGAGAAATAAATAAAAGGTGACTTTCTTAGCTTTCTGGTTGTGAAGCTGAAAAATGTGACACTGTCACAGAGACTGTTGTTTTACTCTGTGGGAAGCTTAAAACAATCTTCAAGTTAAAGAATGATATGTTGTCTCAGATATCTGTCTGGGATGCTCATTCTACATCTCCTACACTGTAGTTAGCTATGACCGTTTTTCTTCACACCACAAGTTGTTGATTAAGGGTTGAAAGTACCACCATGAATGTCACCAATGACCATTCCCATTACAAGCATATTGATGCTTGTGTACTTTTTACTTTTAGTAAAAGCAGTGCTTGTAGCACTACTTTAAACCTGTAGTACTACTTTAAACTTGTAGTACTTTTGATAGTATCAATATTGTTGTGAGCAAAATCTATGATTGTAATTGAGGGAATATTCACTAGATAATGACCTTCTATTTAATCAATTAAACTTCCATTAAAGTGGAAAAAAAAAAAAGGATGAGATTTTAGTTGCATACACCTGTGTGTATTCAAGTCCTCCAAAAAAAAAATGCTAATGTACTCAAAATCTTGTAATTTTTAGTTTTTGCTCTCAGCTATATTTCCTAGTCTAATAAAATATATAATCCTTCATTTTAAAGCTTAATTTGATTAATAGTAGCAGGGAAATGCCAGCAAGTACATAAGAAAACAATAATTTGATATCTGAATCATCAGTTCAGGTTTTATGTTTAGTGCTTCTATCCTTGGTGAGCTACAAGCCCATTGTTCAAAAGAATTCATTGCTGTAGATGATCTCACTTGCAAAGATGAAAGCTAGGCTTGACTTTCAAACCCTTTTCACTGCATTTATAAAGTCAAAATATTCAGCATATTTCCCTTTGGTATTAAAAACAAAAACATATGCTAAAACCATGAGCAGTTTGATGCCTGAGTTCAGCAAGAGGGGAGCCAGAGGCCGATTAGATGGGCCTTATGTTGGTCCCTTTGTCATAAGTGAAAATTATTGCAGTTTTCAGTTAGTCATGGTATCTGATTCCTGATATTAAGTACCCAGACAAAAAATGGGAGAGTAAATCTTTAAAAGATCTAAGCAAAATTGTTATTTTGACTTCGAAGTACCATGAAGTATATAATGTAATACATATCTGCTTGTCTTTAGGCAAGATAAGGATTCTGGATAAGGATTTAGAACCTTATTATTATAAGGATTATTTAAAATAAGACTTAAGCAGGGACATTTGTATTTTGTCCTGCATTTTGTTGCTTACCATTATTTAGTGATGTCATAAATATAACTACAGTAGGTTTTAAGCGATCTGGACACTGAAATCCTTTATATCTCTAAATTACGATATTGGCAATTCATTACTAAATTGCTCTAAACCTATTCAGTTCATGTCTTTGCTGAGACATTTTCAATGAGACCCCTCTGTATGTTCCTAATACATATATATATATATATATAGTATTTTCTTTCCTGAAAGCATGAATAGGACCAATCTCTTTATGTCTGTCTGCAACAGCTTAGCATGGGAACTGCACTGTCAAGCTGGCTTGCCTCAGCTTCTGTATCAGCTTCTGAACTGTATTCCTGGTAGAATGTAACAGTGCAGCTATATAAGAGAAATACTTGACTCAGCATTTTGTAATGAATGGGGAATATGTTCAATTATTTGTAAATTATTATTTTTAACAAAAAAAAAAAAAAAAAAAAAAGGAGGGAGCAGGTCTTGATAAAATGTTGGCAAAATATGTATAAAGTCAATGACACACAAGGCAGCATAAGATTTTAGCAAAGAGAAAAACTGTGAAAAAAATGCTGCTTTCCTTTCTTACATAACAGTTTAAAGACTATAATGTCAAAATTATCTTGCTATGGCATCATCACATGTTCCTGAAATGTTTGGTATTCAGGAAGTTCTAGGAGCAACTCTGTGAACTGTTTCCAACAGTTTCATAGTGAGGGCTGAATTGTTAGGAAAAAGAAGCCTGGACTGTTCAGACGAGTCCATGAAGAGGCTATTATTTTCCTGGTGAAAAAGGGTGAAGTAGTTTACTAAAATTGCAGCTGATGTTCTGGGAAGAATTCTAATTCTGTGTCAAATAGTTGGTTGTTGAAGATTATTCTTCAACTGCTATTCTGAGACCTTCTGTGCAGGCCTAATTTGTGTATAGTAAGTAGGCGTTTCATAGTTTAATACTGATGGAGTGAATATTTAAGCTATTGATATCCACTGAAAGGAAGATAAAGGGTGGAGTGCTTTACAAGACAACCTTTCTCCTCCTGGAGACTGAAGGCATCAAATTCAGCTTCAATTGGTATTTCACTGAAAGTGAAATTTGATCTGTATCTAGTTAGTTTTGATCTCTGTTCTATATATTTTAGCACAGCTTTAGCACGGGTTGGAAGCTGCATATTACATTATGGTGAAAAATTTCTTACCATTTAGTTAAAAAAAAAAAAAAAAAAAAAAAAAAAAAGATAAAAAAAGATAACACACACACAGCTATTTCTCCACCATAAAAGGTTTTACTCTTTTTTGAAGGAAAGAAACTACACACACTTTGGTCTTAGATTCAACTGACAGAAATGCTTGGGTTACTCATAATGTTTCCCTTTGTTGTAGATAAGACTGGAAAACAGAGACATGACTGGTAAAATCATTCCATACTCAATTGATTCCTAGAACTGTGTGTTGTTTTTCTTCAGGTACCTTGTCTCTCAAATCAGTAAGGGCTGGGACAGAATGAGACTGGATAAGTCAAGTGTGGACTTCATTTTTACAGAAGGAGTTGCCCTGTATCTTTTATGGCAAAACAATTTTCATAAATAAATATATAAATAAATAGATAAAATTCCCCTGGCAAAGATTGGAAGCTGACACTTACCTGAAAGTTACCAAAGCAACTTCCTCCTGGCAAGGTAACATAGCTCACAAATGGTGGGCCCAGGGAGCTCAGTGATTCATACACAATGATGCCTTCACTTGGGAATATGGCTTTCTGCTTCTGTTTGCTTTCCCAGAATTCCTGCAATATTGCTACGACATTCACTGTCAAAGACATAAAAATGCTGAATGTAGGATGCAGTACAAGTCCTTGATCTTAGTGTTTTCTGTGTTACACAAGAAATGCAGACATATGAGCTTGATACATTTATAAATCATTATCGATAATAAAATGTCTGTGATTGTCTCTGCTGGTGTGAAAATATGATTTTGTTGCAGTTTTGGACTTTCTGGGATTACAGGCTACTGCAGGACATAAATTGCAGAGCAACATCGTACTATCAAGTCAGTATGTTGGAACCCTGATTTCACAGCAGCCATTGAGCTGCTCACTTTCAAACAAGAGAAAATGTTATACTCAAATTTCTCTTTATCCGTTCTCAAAAAAAAAAAACCAACAACAAAAAACAAACAACAACAACAACAACAAAAAACGAAACAAAACAAAACAAAAAAAAAACAAAAACAAACAAACAAACAAACAAACAAACAAAAAAAAAAAAAACATGGTCATGCAAGGAAAGCAGCTGAGTTTTAATGCAAATCTTTTTGAAGTAGCTGGGAAAAGGTGTTGTATATTATGATGATAACACTTGCAGGCTAATGTGAAAACCAGAAATCCAATTGCCATCATGACTATTGAGCCAGTGCTCTAAAGTTTTACACTCTGTGGGGAGTTTTCTCAACACTTTTTGACTTGGACTCAAAAAGAATTTAGGTATAGTTTATCTAGACTCCTTTTACAAACCATTTGTAGCTTAGAGATAAGTTACTTTTCTAGGAAATGACTACAGAAGGAAGAGCACCATATGCATTTTCATTTTACCTTTGTCAAATCTACCAGTCTTTGCTTTAGATCTTGCCGTAGAAACCAGTCTATTGTCCTGGTTTTGGCTAGGATAGAGTTATTTTTCCTAGTAGCTGATATGGTGCTGTGTTTGGGATTTAGGATGAGAACAATGTTGATACCACACTGATATTTTAATTGCTGCAGAGCAGTGCTTACCCTCAGCCAAGGACTTTTAAGTTTCTCACACTGTCTTGCCAGTGAGCAGGCCAGGAGTGCAGCAAGAGCTGGGAGGGGACAGGACCAGGACAGCTAGCCCAAACTGGCCAAAGGGATGTCCCATGCCATGTGGTGTCATGCTGAGCAATTAATATGGGGATGCTGGATGGGGTGGGGGAATAGGCTGGGCGTTGGTCAGCAGCTGGTGAGCAATTGCATTGTGGACCGTTTGTTTCGTACGCATTAGTGGTATTAGTACCGTTATCATCATCATCATTATGTTTTTTTTTTTTTTTTTTTTTCTGATTCTCCCCCCCCATCCCACAAAGGGATGGAGGAGGGTGAGGAAATGTCTGCATGGTGCTTAGCTGCCTGATAGCTTAAACCACAACACTATGCAAAACAAAACAAAACAAAACAAAACAAAAACACCAGCTGTGTATGATCATCATTTCTCACTTGAAAACTTAAATTCAGAAGGTAAGAACTGTACTTCTTACTTTGGACCTTCCAGTGGAGTATGGAAGCCCTAGGCAACAATATGAGATTCAGAGAACTGATTCTGCTTCAGTATCATGATGCTATCAAGTGTTACTTCATACAGGAATCAGTGGCGGAGATAACTTTCCTCATATAATTTTCCCCTTTCTTCATCTCATCTGAGCTTGTTAGTAGTGGAATAATGGAAAAATGATCCATTTTGAGGCAGTGTAACCCTGGCGGTAGCTCACGTGTGATCTACGGACAGGGCATTGCTCTGTTTGCTGCAGGGAGAACAATGTAAGCTCCAGTATTGTCATTGCCTGTTTCCTTACTTGTGGCAGCTGTGCTGCTCTTATGCACAATAGCTTTTCTTGGCATTTAGCCATGACAAGGGGAGACACACAGAGTGTGCTCATCACTGGTTCCCTTCTTGCTGTGCTCAAGCCCTGAGGAAGTGCAGGCAGCGCAGACTGAGCTCTGGGGAGGTGAGGCAGGGTGGCTGGAGCACACTACTGTCTGCCACTGGATGGTGTCACAGATGCAGCAACAGTGTTGGCCCCTACCAGTTCTGTCATTTTGAGTGTTTAATGCTGCAGAACTCTCATGGCATTGGAATATTGTTTCACCGTAAAGAAGAAAGCTGCCTGAATAAAAGTATTTGTAACAGGAAATACATTGGGATAACCACTGTCACACTGCAGCTGTGAGAAAAACTGAAATGTAGAGGAACTCTTAACCACATCATCTGACTTCTGCTTTTCTAAATGATGATGAATGTGGGAGAAAAACTGGTCTACTAGCCAGGGAAACTGCTACCAGTACAGACTCCAAAAGGTTAAGACACCTTCAAAAACTGGTCTCTGGCTGAGTACCTCACTGATGTAAACATCTGAGTGTTTTTTATGAGACCTTCTGCTCCACAGAGCACGCACATGCATACTGGGTAACAATCTAATTTTAAACCCATTAAGTGAAAACTGATACTTGAACATAAAATTCATAAATGTAAAATTTCCAAGCTTTAAACATGACAATTCAATAGAAGCTGTTGTTTCAGTAAGGGAACAGTATTGGTGACATTCAATCCTTTACTGGTATTGAAATAGACAGCAACAGAAAGTATCAGCTTTAAGAATACCACTGGTTTAGGATGTTTCCATTAAGTGCTTTGTTTTTTTAAACAACTGTTTTCCAAGAGAGCAGTCTTTAAAAACAATAATACAAAGTCCACAGGAATAACAGATCTGGTGGTGTAGGTAACCCACAGTACTCTTTCTGGTCTCATCATTCAACCTGTATGCTACAACTTTTGGTAAAACGATCAATAA
The DNA here is from genome assembly GCA_011076525.1 of Nettapus auritus. Lineage (NCBI taxonomy): Eukaryota > Metazoa > Chordata > Aves > Anseriformes > Anatidae > Nettapus > Nettapus auritus. The sequence continues at coordinate 49,765,303 of CM021797.1, read as the reverse complement.
ATTTTTAATAAAGCTTGATTTCTCCCACATCATGATGCGATTGATTATTCTGTAGGTAATAAACTGCTGAGTCTTTTAAGAAATATACACTGCAACTGGCAAAGCTGCACAGGGAAATCTCAAGCACTATTGATCAATTTTTGTCCAGTCCAAGTCCCTAGAATTTAACGTCCTATGCCCCTCATTGATGGAGAGGGGAACTACCCATAAATATCATGCATACTTTTGCTTACCAAGAGGAAATAATACTGGTATAGTGGTCCATAAAAGAAACAGGTATTTAAACTGTTTAGTACCAATGGTAGCAATAGGTGCACTTCTAAATTTCTGTGTGTCTGATCCTTGCTTCTCTTTCGTTGTTAGTTTTACAGAAATTAAGAGTTCAGAGTGCAAAATTTCTGTTTTAATTTCCATTCTTGTTCATGAGTCCTTTCAATGGTAATTCAGCATTTGGACAGCTTGCATCTCTCACTTGGCTGAAAGTTTTCACTCTGAAAACTAATATTCAAAAGACTTTTTAGTGCTATAGAGAGGTATCTCCTCTCACTGCAGTAGAGCAACAGAAATACGTTTCCTTCCTTTTGCTGAAATCCTAAAACGTGCTTTGAGCTGTCTCAAATTTTACAGATAAAGCAATATTTTACCAGAGGACCACTAAGCAGTGAGTAGCTGCTACAGACTAAACTAATATGACTAACACTGAAACACTGGCTGAGCAGCATCATTTTTATTCTGGTTAGAATTTCTGTCAAGTGAAAGCTATGTGTCTATCCAACACTGCAGTTGGATATCTCTGTAATTAAGTAATTAAAGGTGCCCGGGTTTATGCTGAATTGGATAAACATAAAACCTGGTTTAGCTGTGAAGATGGCAGCAGGAAATACTTAGTGATGCATATGTAGTGGCAGCATCAAATTATCACTGCGTTTTTTGCTGTGATTTTTTCAACCCTAGCCAAAGCTAGTACCTCAAAACAGTGATGAACACAAAGATGCAGCAGGTTAAACTACAGAATGCCACCATGATATCAAAGCCTCAGACTTTTTTTTCCTCAAATATTCTTTATGTTTTATTTAATCAATTTTATTTTATTCAACTGTTTAGCTTGAATCAGTATATTTATCATCAGGAAATTAAAACAGCACTTCAATTTCAAATATATAATTAAAACAATTTCAGCTAAACTAGTAAAAACTCTGTGTGTGAAAATATAGTTTTCTACTTTAAAATTTTGATTTTATTTATGCCTGACAACCACTATTTTTTTTTTTTCTTCCTTATATGTCACATAGATTTGTAGTAGTTTAGGAAGATGTGAAAAATGTATACATATGTTCAGATGCCCAATCAAATATACTGTTACTATTTTGAGGCAGTACCATGATTACTAATGTTACATTAAGATCTCCCAATGTTCATTTTTCCTGTAATAACATGCATTGTTTGCCTTCATTTCTAAACATTCCAGGCAGATCCAACTGGCTTTAAGTCTAAAAATGCAGTATGGAAAACAGTGAGAATTTTCAGAAGTACATAAATGAAACAGCAAGAGTTGTTTTTACCTCAGAGGTTTAATGCAGCAGAATACTGTAACTTACATCTCATTTTGAAAGGCCATTCTCATTCTTGTAATTGATTTTTGTGTTTTGAAAGATGCCTATGAAGTGGTTGAGTTTTTAAGACAATGTTTATAGTATTTGTGTGCACTGACTAAGTTTTCTTCAGGATTAAATCATCCATGCTTTAAAACAATTTATTTTGTACACTGCCAGATGCTGAATTAGTTAATGGTATTGATTTTATTATAGGCAATGCCAAGACCCCATTCAGACAATATTTTATTCACTTTATACCTTAGATCTTTCTCAATTATGGTTTCATAGTAGTACATGCATCACCAAGATCAATAGCAAGAATTCCATATATCCTGCTTTAGTACTCTCCCACCTGTGAATATTAAGGGTTCCACAATAGTCTATTTGATGCTGGCTGTAATGTTACGAGGTGAGAAGATGATTTTTCTTCTCTACATTGCTTTCTACTCAGCTGGAAAAGCCTCTTGCCCCAGGGCTCAGCCCAGGTCAAGCTGTCCTAGAGTGCAAATCTGGTAGACTGCTTGAAATTTTCCTAGACTCTAAGCACTTTTTATTTTTTACTTTTTTATTATTATTATTATTATTATTATTATTATTATTATTATTTTGAATGTGGGACAGGCTGCGAGTTCTGTGGAACAACAAATACATGGGTTATTCTGTTGCATTCACCCTAAATGAACCCTGAGCTCTTGACAGAGCTCAGAAATACAGTCTGATGTGAACAGTGCTTGGAAAAGGATTGAGTGATAACACATATGTTATAACACAGCATTGTTTTCCAGACAATTTCTCACCTTTCAGTAGCAACTGTCTTGCCTCTGCTCAAGGAATTCTGTAGGTCAAATTAAGTATCATTCTAAGTGGGAAACAGAACTCTCCAACGTGGAAATTTGGATTATGTCAGTAAGTTTGCACTACATTCATGCAAGGGAAAAAAAAAAAAAAAAAAAAAAAAAAAAAAAAAACCAGGTTTCTGTGAATTACTGCTAAAAATACTGGTTAGGCATTCACCTCAATCAAGGCAAACAAACAATGCCATAAACAGGAGGCTGGCCAACTGGTAGAGGGGTATTTTGGCCAAGACTGGAAGGGCTAATGGGAGTGGGAGCCAAGTGACTCTGCCACTGAAGTGGAATGGAGTCATACACTTGACGTCTCACTGCTAAGAGAGCAGAGTATAAAGAACACACACAAGATAACCACCTACTTTGTCATTTTAAAACTTGAAACAGCTGTTTCTAAAAGTCCTTTTAACTGCCTTTGTGGATTTAATTTAATATGTGAATGCAGAGGAAAAATACAAGCTTTTTGAATGAAAGAAATATGTAATATGAAATCTATTAAAGAAGATTCTTCAGTGAGAGGCTAGTAAAGTTGCCTTACATGTCTTAAATCAAGCCGTGGCACATAATCGGTAAAACTATATCGTTTAAACAAAGTTCATAAGTTACAAGTGCACCCTTCCCCAGCTGTAGCCTATTATGGCTTGTAACTTAATGCATACATCTTAGGGAAGCTGTTAAATTGGGCTCAGGCTAGCAAAGAGATACTGTTTAAATCTCTAGAAAAAAGGGCAACAACAGAAGTGGGATCCATCTGTTTTGAGGGAAGGCTTTATTTTTTCTCTTTTGATTCATTTTGCATATTTCTAAACATATAAATAATAGCTTTAGGAAAAAAAGGTACAAATGCGAGTAGGCAATATCAATTAATTTTCCCATGATCTTACTATGTATTTATCGTGTATTTTATGTTATATTTTAGCATGTTAGCAGTGATTTCATTGATTCTGTGATTCTGGTCTCTATGCTATAATTTCTGTTATCCATGTATATGTACAAAAAGAGTGAGTCCTAAATCCCTACTAAACCCAAATGAAATGATGTATATTTTTAAATACATATAAAAACATTAATAAGTATCACATACTGGGAAACTAACAATATACTGAGAGGACTTCAGGGGCCTTTTTCCTTCTCCATAATGGACTTAGGTGCTAGATGAGTGAGCTGATATAGCAGTGGACTGATAGATGATCTTGTCTAAAACCCTTGAAAGGCACAAAAAGTAGCAAGATGTTTCAGGAAAAGAAGATCTAACTGTGGGGTGAGACTCCACTTGTGAGAAGCAACATCATTAATTGGCATTGAATACCTTAAAGCCAGCACTGACTGGCAGTTCCTAGACTTCAATGATTTGGAAAAAGAAGAATTGGAAAATTAAATAATTGAACTGGATGGTCTCCTCAAGAGAAGATAGGAAGAAAGATGAAAGAAGAAAGTGTTGAACGTAAGAAGCTCAGAGAATGGTATAGGTTTTGTGAACCATTGGTATGTTTGTAGTCACAGCATATTTAGATGCAGCTAGGGAAAGGAAAGGTAGAGACTTGAATGGTTTCACTGACACCACCATTGGACTGGGGAAAAAGGTCAGTCCCTGCAGTGTTATGAATTGAATAAGTAGGTTGTTGCTTGGAACAGAATAAATAGGCATACAAAACTCAGATGTTTTCAAGTTGATAGTCTGAAGATAACTGTTTATCATGGCCAAGCAGCTTAGCTTGGTCCACATTCTCCTTTAGCATTACATGGAAAAATTACAAGAACTTTGGTATAATTTCAAAATTTGAAAATAGCAACAAAGAATTGGTCAATCTCTTGTGATAATCAGAAGTATAACTGATTTGCACAGGAGTAGTATAATAATAACAGTAATCTAGAAAGGAAAAGACTGTTTGATAGAACACTTAATCTTGTAATATTTCTCCAAGGCAACAGACTTACTCTGGCTACACTGCACTTGAATTTAAAAGCTTGCGTCACAGAGAGCTAGTATGGTACTCACTGACAAACCTACTTCAATGTTAAATGAAGAGATAAGTGAGCTGGGCTGATTCTACTAACTCAGGTTGACTTGCCCATAATCTTCAATACACTTTTTTATTAAAATATCTACAGTGTAACCTGTCCATCTATTGCTGACTTGAAATCTTTGCTGGTAAAATGTGCAAAGGAAACAATTTATTTGTTGCTGCCAGTAAAAAGAAATGGAGAGACTGCAGTTCAGCTGATGCAAAATCACTTTGCTAAATGTTCACAAACCAACCAAATAGTAATCCAGGAACCATGAATTCAAGTCAGGGGTTAAAAAGACTTTCTGGAAGTACTTAGCTTTTTTTCCAAGCTATATTGTAACTTCTACCTGATAACAGAATATTTTTTGATGGGAAAACAAAGGCATAATAAGGTCAGCATATGGGTTAGACCAGCGCTGTGGTTGGTTAGGGTCTACATGGTAGAAGGCATTATCTTTAGGATCCCTGTGTCACCTGGGATGGAAGCTATGTAAAGAGCGCAGTTCAGGGAAACGCACACAGAAAAGCAAACACAACTCTTGCAGTAGCACAAGCTGAGCACTGGGCTCCTTCTTCTTGCCTTCCTCCTCCATGCCTTTGCCTGTCCCATTCTTGCTGGAGCTGCCAGCCCCTCTGCAGCCCTCTGCTCCCTATCCCCCATCGGTGAGCTGGCGACAGACCTGCACCCCAGGGCCTCGGTCGGACCCCTGCTCTCTGCCACGGGCAGGGCAGCGCTGCCCGCTGAGGTCCTGGGCCAGCCTGTGTGGCTGAGCAGGGACATGAGGGCCCCTGCAGCCACCAGCCTGCTTCACAGCAGCCCAGATACACTGCGAGGGCACGGTTCCTCCCTGTAGGGAGGTGGTTATCAGGGAAAGGAATTTCACGCCTGAGGATTGTCTCCACTCAACACGTGCGAATTGAGATTTTTCCCAAACCAGCAATGTGGCTAACTCACATCCTTTTACAGAAGGCCCCTTCTGCTGGTGAACGACAAGATCTTGTCAAAAATCATGCGTTACAGCTCTTCAAAGAGAGATGAATCATTTGTTAAACTGATATATATATATATATATTTAATCTAGTGCCAGTTGGAAGTTTCAGTGTGAACATGATCAGTTCAAACACTCACACTCAGTGCAGACAGTAAGAACAAAATTTTAATAGGCAAGGCAACTGCCTACTCACCTCTCTGTTGTATAGATTGATAGGACAACCTAGGAAATATGATCAAATTTTTTCTATTTCTCTCTCTCTCCTCCCCCCCCCCTTCCCCCTCCCCAAGATTGCCTACCACTATAAGGATTAAGCATTTTTATGGCAGGGAGGACTTGGGAGAAAAAAACGATGCCTGCTTTCTTGTTGCCAGGGCACCCAGCCATGGTCTTCCATCTTTCCCAAATCCTGTCTTTTCTGCTTCTGCTGGGGAGATGTTAGCCCAGAAGGAGCACTGCTGCAGCAGGCACAGCACCACTCACTGATTTTGCTCCTGCAAGCTGCACCCAGGAGGACAGGGACTTTTGAAAATCCTGTCTCTCCCTGCTGCTGCTGAAGAAAGCCTTTTGTGGAGGCATTCCCAACAGAACAAAGTGTTGGGCCAGAGCAAGCCAAGACCCCTGGGTTGGAATAGGTACAAAAAGGGTATGTGGTGCTGAGCATTGACAAGCTTACTTGCTCTGACATCTTGCCCTAGCAAAACTCAGTCCTAATGACATACTCAGACCACGTTGTGAAAAAGGTAGATGCTGCTGCAACAAAGGAGATCCTGGAAGGCTTTCATTCTTATTTTGTTCCTTCCAATAAGGTCTGAAAGTAATGTGTTCGTAAGAGATGTGGACGTGTTCCCATGGGGAAACATGAGACATTATCTTCTTTCTAGTCTAATACTTGCTTGTTTTCTTTAAATCTGATTAAAAGTCAGAGATGGACACCACCTAGATCTAAAGATGACTTTTTGCTGAAGATAAAAAGAATGCATGTAAATTCTCATCTGACTTATAGACAAAGCACTATGAATGTCTGTCACTAGTCAGAATTGGTGGCACACACTCACAGCAACTTCAAGCTTATATAGGTTAAATTTATATTAGAGCCTTTAAAATTCTTTTCATACCTCAGAAAATCTAAAGGAGAAAAAAAAAGTACTCCAAGCCACTTGCACTTTTGTTTCTATTTAATCATCTCTCCCTCCCTTAGATCTGTGGGTGGTCACAAACGCATTGTCCAAGCAGCTTGTACATACACTTTCAATAAAAGCCTTGTCAGTAGATCTGCAGGAACTGGTTACCAGTGGAAACTTATGAAAGGGAATGCCCCTCTCCCCCAGCCCACCCCCCACACTGCACCCCGATCAAATTCTTTGTTCCTGTGACGTGTGTACATTCACAGACTGCACCACGAGGTCCCAAGACTGCAACAGTAATACAAACCTACCCAGCAGCATAAAAACCTCCTGCAGGGTGGCCTGAGAAACAGATGTCAGACTCTTAAACTCTGGGACAGATCCTTATGCTAGTCACACAAGAGTAGCATCCTTCTACAACAGTAAATCCAACTTAGTCCCAGGGAAATACTGGGTCAGCCTCTGACTTTTAAGTGTGGCTATGAGCCTAAGAATCTGGCAAGTGGAGTTGTTTAATGCAGATGTACATGGGTTTTTCCCCTAGGTCCATCACTAGCCATGTCTTGAAGCCTTTACTCCTTCTATAGAAAGTTTAGAAGGGAACAGTTGATTGTATGAGACTGCTTTTATTAACTCTAACAGAGCTGTTGACAAATGAATGAAGTGGAGATTAAATAAATGTCCCTGCAGTGTGCCTTAGGTCACAAAGCAGATTACAATTAGAAGTGAATGTTAAACAAATAAATAAATAAAACTCCCTCCTAAAAATCTAATATTGTTCCAGCATTGTCTGCATGTTAAATGACTGACTAAGCGATTCGGACTGAAATGGCACCCAGCAAAATACTAATTTTACAATCAAAATGTTTATGTAGGACTGGATTTGGGGGCATGAGATTAACAGAACTCATTCACCTGTGAAGAAAACTGTGAGAACTATGGAATTTAACTATTGCTTCATTCAATCTGTTGAAGAGTTTTTTCTCCATTGTATGAAATCTGTGGATGTATTTTCTACGAAATTACTAATTAAATAGCACTTCATCCTATGCATAGCCCCACTCAAATCATAAATTCACATTTAAATACCCGTATTTCCATGATGTGAGTTGCACTGAACTCTGTTTCAAGGTATGCATCAGGCCAGTTTATTATGTGCTACCTACTGAAATGTACTTCAGAACATTTCACAAGGGACAGTTTTTGAAACGAGAGAGAAAGAGAATAATTAAGTGAAGAGTTTTGGCAAGGTTTAAAAAGTGCATCCATAGTCAAGTCTGATACTGGAGGGAGGTAAATCACAGTTGAAATACTTGCAGGAAAACATCTTATGCTTGAGCAGCAGCATTTTGCATTGTATCTGTGTAAACACAAAGATTGTAATATTTGACGTGTTGCAGTTCTACAGTTAAGAAAGACAATTTATAGGACAAACTAACCACAGAAAGGGAGTTGGCATAAAGTTTTCCAAAATTTTCAAGCAGTAAAGTTTTTACCATGTTACTAGAATATAATTAAATATCCTAAGAAAAGGTTGTGAATCAGTTTTCTGAAGTGCAAACAAAAAATAAGCAGCAACACTGCCTTCAATAGGCAAGATAATGATAGTTCATGGTATGCACACAAATACAAGCAAATTAATTACTTCTCTCTCTTAATATATTGGCTACAACAGACATTTGAATTAAATAAATTCACTATCAGGGAAATAAAATAGTTATCTTTGGTACTTACAGTCTTTAAATACCAGGGCAGGGTCTCGATGAGGCAGAACTTGGGCAATTACAAGCTGCAGAGACTCCAAGGTTCTGTCCATCTCTGCTCTGCTTTTCCAGAAAGCAGCCACTAGCTGCCCTCATGCCTGAGTCAGACAAGTACTGTACCAACTTTCTGCAGCTCATTGATGCGCTGGATTCCCGAGGAATCTCCCCACGTCTCCCAATCAGGCATTGCCTCAAACTCCAAGACCCTCTGGAGGGTCCACCTCCCCGGACTGCTTATCTTTGCTGCATGCCGAGCTAATTAGCTGTAAAGGCAGACTGACAGGCTCTTTTCTACTCCTTCCTTCTGTGAAACACACCCACCTACAGGCCAGGGAGAGAAGTTAATCACGAGAAAGAAGTTTGTTTCATCGGTTTATTGACGATGTGCTGAGGCAAAAACCGCTCCGGTTCATACCAAATGAACAAAGAGACTCCTTTGCTCACCAAGACCCTTAAATTATAGGAAAAGATTGCAAATATAAGGAAATACTTATGTAAAGCCGTACTAAATGCAATAGCCTGAAAGTAGCATGGAAAATTAAACTTGTGATACATTAGGTTAGCCCAACTTGAATATGTTTTCCTGAAAAGCAGTTTCTCACTCCCTATTCAATAAATGTAATAAAATGCCAGTGATTTAAACTACTTACATATAAAAGGAGCTGTGGGGTGTGCAGAGGTCTGAGCAGGCACTCCAATCATGACAGACACAGATGCACTGGCAAAAGCTTGAAGCACGAATGTAAATATACTGCTGTTACGCACATTTGTGTAAGAGCCATAACCTGTACAAACTAGTTGCTTTGCTCAGATTACTTTTATTTCAATTCCAGTAAAGTCTTTCTCCTGACTTGGAAAAAATCCCAAAGAATGGATGTGTTCTTTAATTACTGTACAGTCTTTCCCATAGAAAAAATAGTGGCTTTTTTGTTTGTTTGTTTCCTCTTTTATTTATTTATTTTTTTTAATTTATTTATTTTTAAGGATGCAGCAGTGGAAAACTGCTAGGCAACCTTGTATCTCCATCACTTGCAAGTGTCAATACATACTGTTTCATTTATAGAGTGTGCATTGTACAATGTGTATCTGCTCTTTATCTTCAGGTTTTGTTTACAAATTTATGAACTAACATTGTGTTTATTAAAATATTTAAAACCCATTTTGTTATTACCCACACATTCCTTGCTAGGTGAATTTGCTAAGATAGTCAATAATGCTGTTGTCTTAACCTCTGCATTTTCCTAAGTTCAATCTAAAGAGAACTCTAAAGTTCATTCCATGTGTAAACTTTGTGGCGACCTTTGATGACTTCAGATATTTCAGGAATTCTGCTGCTTTGAAAAAAAAAAAAAAAAGCCTTAATAAAGATAGATTAAGCTGTAACTCCCTCGCTAACTCTACTCTCTGAAAAGTCCCGTCTGGTAGAGTAAATGAAAATGATAACTTACAGCCATCCATTAGAATACCCTTAAAAGAGTTAATGGATGCTTTAAAGGAACATTTTGAAAATAAACAGCATAGATTTCCATCATTCCATCCTTTCTATTCTCATGGAGCACAATCAAATGGGACAGGCTTTGTATATTTTTGGAACCCATTACCAAGACAGATTTAAGGTCATGCACCAGAAAGAACTCATTCACTGTGAAAAGTTCTAAATTAGAAGCCAAAAAGTGTGTGCACATTTTATGAAAAGAGCTGCAACTGAAATCCTGTTAAGCAGTCACTGAAACAACCTCTTAACAGATAAGAATGTAGAAACATAAAAAGATGTTTTTTTCCCTTAACATTTAAAATGGAAATAAAATTAAATCCATTTAGGCTACTTTTCTACCCGTGCTAAAAAGAGCTATCTGCATCAGGAAACAGCCCTACATACCTTGATAACAATCACTTACATGCAAGATTTAATTGGACTTCCTTACTTCTGTCACCAGACTTTCCTGCAGCTTTGATGCTAAAAGAAACACTTATCTATTACATCTCTGTACTGGCCTGCCATGCTTTTAAGAATGTATACTGCTGCTAGCTAAGACTAGGTTTTTTATTGTAACAGCAAGAAGACAGAAGTTAAAAACTTTCAAAGCAGAGCATGCTGCAAGACAGGACAGAGGCCATAATTCCTCAATAGACTGAAGTCTGATTTTCAGTTTGGGCAAAGTAGAATAGATAGTATCAGGTGTGAGTACAAAATCAACCTCAAAATCCAAACTTCCTCATTTTCCCTGGGGCAAGTAAAAGATTTAAAATGTTGCAAACTATAGATTGATGACAAACTTTACCATGTCATACGTCTGTAGGAAGGCTCTTACTTCACCTAAATCGCAGATACATCAAGGTACTTGTTTTTCTAGGTCTTCAGAGACCCAAAATAACCTAAGAAAATACGCAGTAGTATTTTTGAAAAGAGAAGTTCAGAATGCTCACCACTTTACGTAAATTGTTAAATGAATTAAATTTATTGGTAACTGCACAGCCAAATTCAAAACCTGAGTGACTGCCAGATCTGTACAGCACTTACTCATTCCTTTTCTTTCTGGATGAGATCTATACGAGATCTTGGAGTTAAAGGAAAAACAAGTAAGAATTGCTTTGTTCAAAGAACGTACATTATATTGTTTGATACAGGTTCAAAAGAAATTTTATGGAGTACTAAAAGCTATCAGTTTGTACTTCCCCATGATTTTTAATTAAATCCAACAAATGTCAGTTTGTAACCTGACGGCAGAATTTCATATTTAAATTTTATGTTGTAGAAATTAATTTTAAGGAACAAAGGAAAATTTTTAAAGAGGAATCCTCTGCACAGTAGAAGATTCTTAATCTATATAAAAACAGTAAAATTGACCTGGAACAAGATACTGTTGGAAATACAGTATTTAAATGATCTTACCTAGTACTACTTATTTATTTTAAATTACAGTCAATACTTTTAACTAGAATCACAAAATAAAATCATGCAAACAAAACCAGAAGAACCACAGTGATGTTTATTAATTTCCAGAAATACATGGTGTTGTAAAGAACTTTCTCTCCACTGTATAAAAGGATTCTCGGTTATGAGGTAACTGTTTTAGCTACATGCACTGTGAGTTTTCTCATGTTCTGTGGCAGCTATGATAAATTATCCCCAGAAACTAGCTGCATCCAAGCTTGACTTAATGTTGTGCATATTTTCTCGACGTTGTTTGGTATAAACATTTGCCTCTCCTTTCTGTAGTCGTCGCCTCAGAGCAGACTTTTGCTGTTTTGTCAGCTGACGTTTTATCTTCCTTTTCACCAGTTCCTACAAATTAACAAACAATTCAATATCAGAATGTTTTGGAGATCATTTAGTGCTAAGATATACCATAATGATACTGTATTGTCAGTACTAACATGAACATGTGGTAGTAGTGAACCTGTCGAGAAGACCACCATGCACTGAGCAGCTCTCGTGATCCACACCAGTGTTAACTTGAGTTTGCCCATGCCTGCCCTGTGCTGTTCTGCTCATACTGTGTGGCCGCAGGCTCTGTGCTGGGCTGCAAAAATCCCTTGGCCTGGGTCAAACTCAGCCCGCTCCTTACAACAGGAGCCTGGAGGAAGCTTCCGCTTGGTAACAGTGATTACCACTGCTCTGTGGTCTTGCCTTTATCTAACAAAGCAGAAAAAAGTTCTCATGAGAACATCACCTCTGCTTGACAGTAGAAATAGAGTTGTTTCTTTGTAAGAAAATCATGTAATTAAGTGAGTGAAAGGGGAGAACCTCTGCTACAGACAAGGTCTGCATTGTAGGTATGTGGTTTGGATTCATGTTCAGGGCTCCAGCATTTAAAGGGGTGTAAGATCATCTGTGCTGTTTTTTTCTTTCCCTCCTCTGCTTTTCACCTGCTGTGAGCCACTCTCCATTTAAGGTCAGGACTGGCCCCCAGGTGAGTGCAGCAGGAGGGATACAACTAAATTAAGTATACATAATACAACTAAATTAAGTAGGTAGTCAATAAATCCAGGTACCCAATCCTGATTGCAGTAGGAATGCTGTAGTAATTACATAGTATTCACCTGAATAGTAGTTTCCTAAGCTTTACCACATGCAGGTTGACTATCAAAAATGTGAATAAAGAGTAGTACATGATCTGTCCTTCCTTCCTCGGAAACTTAGCAAAACTCAGTATTGACCAAGAGCATTTTGGAAATTAAATCTGTGAATGCTTTTTAAAAATATTCCTGAAGAAATTCCTGAAGAAAGCTGGTAAGAACTAGTTTAAGCTGGTCCACTGATGTTTTTCTTCTGTCAGTAAAACAACTGTTCTCCTCTGCTTTTTACAGGCAGAGCTCTGAAAGAAGGCTTCTCTATCTCTACTTCTCCCACTTTGGTGGACAGATGACTTCCTTCACAGTTCATACAAGGCTTGCTAGAAGAAAACACCTGGTATTTGTATTGCAAAATTTCACTATGTAAAAACGTAAATTCACAAAATACTACTGCTCAACCACAGCATGCAAGTCTCACTAGTCTCTCCATCATCCTAGGCCTGACTGTAAGCAAAATGAATAAACAAATTTATTTGTTTTATTTTTAAAATTTTTGTGTAGTTCGCATTATTTCCTATAATTAAATTACAGCAGTCCCTACAAAGATTTGTACAAGCACAGTGAGACATCTTATTTTGTCTGGAATACCTTATTGTCTGTAACTCATAAGGTTTTCTTTTTGGCACAGTCACCCAGCTATGACTGCACCTACTGCTATTACTACTATTGTTTATACATGCCCATATGAATTCCTTCTGTCTGTTTAATCTGGGAACCTGCTTATGTTTTAATATGTTTCTCCATTGAGAAAGCTGTATAAACAACAGAGAAGTGCTAGAAGCAGTAACAGGCATCGGCTCTAAGCAGCTCAGTGGGTCTTACTGCAGTGCCTTTTGTGTTTTTAGTTTTGCAATCACGTTCTTATGTTACAAATAGCTCATCATGCATATCCTTCCTTTAGTTCTAGTATTCAGAAGTTCAAACAAGATTTAACAATGGGCAGAAAGATTTTACTTAGCGTAAGAGCATGTAAATGGAAAGATTACACAAAGTAAATTGGCACAGGATGTTTATGTGGCTGAATCTCTTGAAAGCTGCTTCTGCTTTTATCTTTCTTTTAGAATGGAATATTAGGTACTTAAATGCCATTTGAATATTTTAACAAGTTTGATGTGTCTGCCTACAGAAAAAACACGCATTCGCTGAACAGTCAGGAAAGTTTCTACAGTGAGTGACTACTGCTACCACCTACTGGTGTACAGAAACATAATTTCAAATAGAGATCTATAGGAGACTCCAAAAGAAATCCTACTCATTTAGGTTAGCAAACCAAAAGGGAAAAACTATGTATTGCATGGATCAGAAGCCAGGCAATTCCTAGCAGTCATCCTAGCGCTTCTTTACTTTGTAATTCAAGACTAATTCTTTTTCTCCTTAAGAAGATACAAGGCCATGTCCTACAGTAAGAGCAGGGATGACTAACAAAGTCTGTTTCCTTCACTAAGTCCAGTAAAAATGTCTCAGACAACTTGCAAACGTGCTGTTCCCTAACACATTTATTTATACATAAAACTGGCCTTCCTTTCATTTAAAATTTAGATACACTTGTTAAAATCTGACAGAGGTAGCCATACTGGACAGTATACTGAGTAGGGATGAAGAACGATGTAAAATTCTGCCACAAAGTATTGATACATAATGCTGAAAGTCAAATTCATATTGCCAAAGACACCACAACTACAACAAATTGATATATGTGTTTCAGAAATGTGTTAAGAGAAGTGTTAAAAAGACAGATGAAAAAAGGCCAAGTTAGATCTTTACTCAAGCATGCACATTTAAAATACAAAAACACTAATTATGGGGAACAGAATTCATTTCTAGCAACAAAACTGAAATTCAAGTTGCTAATGCCGGAGTAGAGCTTTTGTGAAAGAGCAGAGAGCAACACAAAGTACAGCACTGGATATAATTCACTTGTCAACACTTAGAAAGTATCAGACCTATTTTTCTGTGAGCATGGAACTACAAACCAAAAAGATAGGCAGTAGTAATCAATTAAAGACAGTTATTGCTAGAAGATCTTTTTACAAATACCTACTAACAGCTACATGGTAAGACAGTATCAGAGGTAATATTAGGTAATAACAGAAATAATTACCGGTGGAATGGTTGAACAGCTCCCAACACTGCTGGCTGACATACTTTTAGTTCTTGTTCTGTGTTCCGCAGTATGAACCATACTGTCTTCATTTCTAAAATATGTAAATTAATGTTTTATTCCATTTAGTGAGCTAAACATCATTTCCCTTTATGACCATCATATGTTAGTCAAATTTTTGAGATATAATCTAAACTGCTAGCAGAACGTTTGAGTACTACAGAACATTTATATTTGAAATATTACCACTAGTTCAAAAAACACGTTTTGTGACAGGAAGGATTATAGTGCAACAGCCACATATATACTACACAAAGTCTTGTAAGAAAAATAAGCTTCAGAACTCTAAAAAGATTAATTCAGATTCCGTACACTGCTGAGGCATAGAATTTCACGAGAAAGGAAAAACACAAAAAGAGGGTGTATGAACTTTGTACATCCATTCAGGTACGTGGGGGAGCTTGCAAACTAATAGTTTGAATTTCATATAAAAAAAGGGTTAGCCTAAAGGTAAGCAGGAATTTCCAAGTCAGTAAAGGTATTAAAAACCAAATGGTATGACATTCAGTAAAATATATTTCAATAATATATTCTCAAGAGATTGGTTTTGCTAACTTCAGCTGAGTGAGAGGCAGAGGCTGAGAAGCGTATTCTAATTATAAACTTACTTGTAAAAGTTACTTAGCAGCAGCAGCATTTTATTATCAATAAAACTTTTACTCACATTATTACCAGAAATAAAGAAAAAAAGGAAGAAAATTTCACCACACTCCTAGACAGTAAATATAAGTATTTACCTGTAAAGCCTCAATTCCTTATCTAAAGTTGAAAAGTCAACCAGATCAGGGCACTCATCTTCGTTGTCCTTACAGCTGCAGCCTTCTCCTGGACCTGTCTGATTTTCAGCAGCATTTTCAGGTATTCTTTTGTGCTCAGAAAAACCAGTTGCACAACTCTCCGCATCTTCACCAGACTTCCAAAGCACAGGCTGCCCTTCAACCTTTTCTAAGGCTGAACTCAACTCTGACATACTCAGTCTTCGTGAATTTTCACTACTTTCAGTGGCTTCAGCATCTTTACTGCGATACAAGTCTCCAGAAGTCCTGCTTTCAGAAACTACTTCGTATATAAAGTCTGCATTGTTTTCTTTATCTTGGCTGAGGAAGTTGGCGTTATTTTCAGTGTCTTCCACAAATTCCCTCTCCTCTGTTGTATGATCATCCTCATCAGAACCCGCTGGGTAAAGCAGTTCATCATCTTCCTGCATTTCTTTTGTATAACCACTGGCAGCAATCTCTATGTCAAGAGAACTCTCTCTCCTGAGAGAAACAGAAGTAAGTTTTCTTTTAATATATCAAATCATTATGCTACTAATATGTGATATTTTGGATTAAAAATACTATCAAGTTAGACTATAATTACCATGCTATTAACAAAGAGAGTATACTCCATTGGAACACAGGCAACACATTACAGTGCAGGGCTTTGGGCAGTTAGCAGAATGTGGCCTGACAGAACCAAACTTTCATACAAGATGACGCTATCTCTGTAATCAGCACTTACTGAAAGTAAATGATTTAACAAATGTAACACTTAAATTATGCTTGCGCAAACAGAACAATGAAGGATATGTTGACACACACACACACACACACACAGACAATTCCCCTTTGAGAAATGACTCAGAGTGATATAAAACCCTTTTAACTGAAGCAGCTTTGCTCTTAAAATACATGAGAAAATAGTCTGCTTTTCAAAAGGGACAAACGACATTAGGAAGAAAACTCTGAAGATGATAATATTTGAAGAGGAAGTCACCACATGTACTAGAATTTTGAAAATTAAATTTAAAATTGAAAATAAATAAATACTTGATACACCAGGACTGTTAAATATGGTTTTAAGAGTCAGAGAAACAAATTATGCGTCACCGTAACGTGTATGGCTTTTGGATGGATCTCTTTCCCTTAGCTGCAACAGGTAAGACAAAGGAGACAGCAGAAGATTTTAAGACATGCTTCAGCTTTTGGAAACCACTTTTACTAACTGCCAATGAAGACATGAAGACAATATGGATCCTGTTTACTGTGAGATGACAAAAATATTTCAAATTGCATAGTTAGGCTCTTTTTCCCCCTGTTCACTTCTCCTAAAAGCATCTCTCAGAGGCTTCCATGTTTCTCATAAAACCAACTTAACTACCATAACATGGGGGAACTAAGAGGCAGCTGGCATTTTTTACCTGATATCTTGGAATGATGGAAAGAGCTCACTCTCGTAGTTGAAGCGTTTCTTAAAAAATTCCTTAATGCAGTTAACATCTCTGTCAAAATACCTGTTTAAAAAATACAGAATTGTATAAATGCAATAATCAAGGTAATTAAGTCTATTGGTATGACAAACTTTTACTCTGCATTTCTTCTCTTTTATTTGAAAATTAACAACCATCAGTGATCCCAAGTGAAAAAGCGTATGTATAGGTATGCATACATAAATACAGATTATTCCTACTCATTTCTTAACTGAAAGAAATAATTTTATCTGAGAAGCAATTAATTACAAATTTATCCTAAGGAGCTTTCAACTTGTAAAACAAACTGCATTTGTAATGTATGGTGAAAACATTAGAATTTGAAGCAGGCCTATGAAATCAAATCGTGATGACTATTTATCAGCACTTAACTGATTTATTTTACATTTATTACATGTATTACATACATCCTTAACTTTGTACGTACCATTCAGCATTTGGATGTGATGTTGATATCATCTGAGGAAAATCAATCATAGTGACATGATCATCATTATCCAGTATGAGATTAAATTCATTGAAATCCCCATGAATCAAACCATGACTGCCAAGTTTTACAATTAGATCCATTAATTCACTGTAGACAGCAGCAGGGTCTTCTATGTGGTGCACCTGGCATCTGGAAAGTTAAATAAAGAAGAAAATATCCTGAACCCTGACGGAATTAACTTAAAAATCTAGACAAGGCATATGAGTTACATCTGACAGAATGACAAGGTAATTTGAGTCATAAGGGATCTCCAGAGGTTGAGCAGGTCCAATGCTCTGCTCATAGCTGGGTCAAATCTGAGATTAGACGAGACTAATCAGAGCTCTCCTAATGAGCTTGAAAGCTTCCAGGGATGGAGACACACTGTGCAACGTCCACCAAACTGCCTCACTGCCCTCATGGGGGGGAAGCTTCTCCTATCTCCAGGCTAAATCTCTCATTTTAACTAAAGCCCTTTGTCTCTTGCCCTCCTATCACGCATGATGGTTATGCTGCCTAATTTAAATAATGGATCAGCGAATTTTTATGTCTGGATTGTTTTAGTTAACTTAGGTTTAAATGCCTCAAAAATAAAATAAAATCTAGCAGCTCTGTAATAGGCTGCTGTAGAATATTTTCATATTGATAGCAAAATTAATTGGTGACATTTCTTATAGCCAGAGGTCTGTATCATAAAATATATCACTTGTTCTTTGAAACTGGAAATTATATAAACGGGTATCTTCTGAGATGCTGATCATCTGAAATAATTCTCATCTAGTACACCATCTCCTTCAGGGTAAAACTGCAAAACAGGGAGAGCATGGTAAACCTCCCCTGCAAATACCCGTAAGCAACTTTAAAGCTTTCTGTCTACAGGACAGATGTGGAACTATTGAACAAACAAAGGTGGGAAAACAGGATAGAATAAAGTCTTAAAAGGCACTTCTTCAATGTAACTCTTCAACTGTATACTTTGGGATTACACTGAACCTTTGTTACTGTACATTATATAGAGTATCAAATAGGTATTTTGCATTCTGCTATGGAAACAAAACAAGCCATTCATTCACATATAAAATTCAGCATTTTTTCATGTTTCTGGGTGTTGAACAACTGAAGAAAAGTAATCGTCCTTGAACAAAAAACAGAGCGTACATTGCATAGAGTGTTCAATGCACACAAATCAAAACAAACAAACAAACACAGAAGTTCTAGAATGGCAAGTTGTAATCTTACCTGAACCTTGACCACATCATGGATCATGAACTGGAGCTCAGAACATGGAGGATATACAACTCAATACTGAGTATCACCACTAACATATAGAACATACAATTTCTGTGTAGAAAATGGTAGTAGCACTAACCTCTGTGTCACATTGCTCTTCTGATGTATTCCATACTTAAAAAAAATTAAGTCTATTTCACCAGTCTTTTTGGACAAATAAAACATCTTTTCAGTTTTCCTTCTCTCACCAATTTCTCCAAGTACAATGAAGCAGAACCCTAGCTGTTGTGGGCCTGACAGCTTTATTCAGCATGGTCAGAACTGACTCACATGGTAAGGAAAAATGCCATCCCTGCTGCCTTACTGAACCTATTGTTGTTAGGGTTTCTGTAAAACAGACTTCAAGCCTCCAAACTTACAAAGGGTAGCCATCAAGGAGTTCCATAACAACTGCATGCCTGTTGTAGTCTACAGGTTTTGGAACAGGAAATTCTCTGTCATACAAAGCCTGGAAAAAGACAACATATTGAGAAAATAAAAGATAACTTAAGAAAACATTACATACGCGACGAATTACAAATCTAAGATAAGCATCTTAGTACATATCATTGTGGAAGCAGCATCCTACAGATTATTCAAGTGCTAACTGTAAAAATCAAATCATGTGCTTAAGAAGGAAGAACAATCTGAACTTTCACTACTAAATATGCTTCTGTATTTTCCAGGGTTTAGTTATCCTGCATGTGGCAGGAAAACACAATGGAACAGAAAAACTGCAGAATCTTATCTGGTCTGTTAGCTTAAGAAACCACTAGCAGATTATTGGGAATAGGGTGTTAGAAAAAGGTTCCGCAGTTCTTGTAAATACAGTTAGTTTGGCCTGGTCAGGTAATCCACACTCAGTTTCAGTAAGGCAAAAGTTTCTTCTTAAATATTAATATCTAGTATTACACTACATTAAAGATTAACTAAAGGTAGGCCATAGTATTTTGTATGTTAGCTTGCTCTAACCGTATTTACCAAATCATTCTCTTGATTCATAGAATGGCTCAGGTTGGAAGGAACCTTAAATACCACCTGGTTCCACCCCTTCTGCCATGGGCAAGGGACACCTCCACTCTAGACCAGGTTGCTCAAAGCCCCATCCAGCCTGGCCTTGAACACCTCCAGGGATGGGGCATCCACAGCTTCTCTGGGCAGCCTGTGCCAGTGCCTCACCACCCTGAGCAAAGAATTTCCTCCTAGTATCTAATCTAAATCTACCATTATTTTAGTTTAAAACTGTTACTCCTTGTCCTATCACAACACTCCCTGAAAAAGAGTCCCTTCCCAGCTTTGCAGTAGGCCCCCTTTAAGTACTGCAGGCCGATATTAGCATTCCCTTAAGCCTTCTCCAAGCTAAATAACCCCAACTCTCAGCCTTTCTTCACAGGAAAGGTGCTCCACTCCTCTGACCATCCTTGTAGCCCTCCTTTGGGCCTGCTCTAACAGCCCCACATCCTTCTGGTGCTGGGGGCCCCAGACCTGGATGCAGCACTCCAAGTGGGGCCTCATGAGGGCACAGCAGAGGGGGACAATCACCTCCCTCCACCTGCTGGCCACCCCTCCGTTGATGCAGCTCAGGATACAGCTGGCCTTCTGGAATGCAAACACACACTTCTGGCTCATGTCGAGCTTTTCATCCACCAGAACTCGTAAGTGCTTCTCTGCAGGGCTGCTCTCAGTGAGTTCTCCTCCCAGTTTGAAACTCACTGCTCAAAGCCCTAACAAATACTCTGTAATTATGTTTCTGGAAGTAATCTAAATTGACAAGACAAAAATACTAGTAGATATTTTACCAATTTTCCCAAGCAAATAGGAACGTTCTTCATTGCTTTTTCTAAAGCAAGGTTAAGTGAAATGACAATAGTTTATTCACTGCCTTTATTAAGATTCAGATGACTGGACAGCTTCATCTGAAATTTCGTGCAAATTGCTTCAGTTCCATATGACTTCCATGGCAAAGTTTGATTTTATCACTTGAAAGTATACAAGATATATTAGCATTGTAATTCTCTGAAATGCATTCTTTAAGTCTACTAGAAAAAAAAAAAAGCATTAATCCTACCAGTATTGCAAATATGAATCGATGAGAAGACAATTTGTGAAGTGCATTCCAGTCTATTACATCCTTGTTAATATGGTGCAAACAACCACCTACCTTCATGTAGGCAAACTCTTTCATTGCTGCTAGCCGGGATAAATACAGCCATGACATTTTATGTCTGTGCTTATGGTAGTCACGCTTATTTTTCAGGCTGCGAAAGGAAGTTCTTCCAAGCCTGTGCAGTTTCATTGCAAACTGCTGCTCGTCTTCATTTGCAACAATATAAATATCTAGGAGAAAAAACAGCACCATAGTTCTGATAAATAAATGGTATCTGACATATATAATGAAAAATTGCAGTGAGAAATCTGTTACTTACTTCTCATAACAGCTATTTCTGGAACAGCAAGGTCTACTACACTTCTTTAAACAGAAGAGACAACTAAATTTGTGTATTATATATTAAAGATCTAAACAAGAAGAAATTATTGTTGAAGAGATTATGCTGCTCCATTAGTAGAAATACCAATCTGATCTGAAACAGATTTCAGACTAGGATATAAGAAATAACTGAAATGACGAACTGAGACTATTCAAGTTCTCTGACTTACAGTTCCTATACTCAGGATAGACCAGTATTTCTCCGGACTACCTGTAAAGCACAGATCAAATAAAAGCTCCCACAGAAGGGAAGCATAGGGCAAATGCTGAAGTCCACAGGTCTTAACAACACACTGTAAAAAGCTTCTTTCTTTTGACTGGGCAGAAAACACAAGGGACCTCTTACTTTCAACAGTGTTAGCAATTAGCTAATGTTTCATTTCTGCCATTTGTCCCCAGTAATCCTCTGCTCATTCTTTAATGACAAAAGACATTCTGTGCCAAATTACAATCAACATATGAGCATGAGAAATCAAGGTAGCACTCCAATAGTTCGGACTGTATATTACTTTTTCTTTTTTTTTAGGTGGGATGAAAAATCTGATGTTAATCTTTTTGATGGAAGCTTTCAAAATTCTTTGCAAGGCATGAGACAGCTGTCACCTGTCTGCAAAATACCTTCTAAGGAATCATCCAAAAATTGTACGAAATCGTTGAAGTGGAACAACACTCTTGTGAAAAAATTCAAATGTAGTCAAAAGACTCACACAGAACTCCAAGTGACCCATAGATTTTGGTGTTTGACAGATTAACTGATATGACTACCCAAAGGTAAATTCACCAAGTTTCCAATAAAACATTAGCAAAAATACAGGCATGTTTCCTCTAAAAAATTTTAAATACTGAAAACATTTTTTAATTACCTGATTCTTTGCCAACACCCATCTGGTTTCCAACAGAACTGATGATTTGCCGGGAAGACAGAGTTCTCAAGGCAAGGTAATCATATCCTGCATTAGTTAACCGGTATCCCTGGACCGCTAGATAAAAATAAATTACACAACATTTAATTCCGTATTATGGATACACTTCTTTTAAAAGAAGTCTCATTTTGGTCTCTCTTCTTTTTTCTGCTTACGGTACAAAACACCCAAATAGTATTTTCCTTGTTGGCTAGTATCAGCCCAACCTGACAGTAAGTTTAAATTTCTGCAAGTCTTATGAAAATTAACTGGATAACAGGTAGACATTTTGTTTCCCCTTGCTAATGCAGGCAATGATAATGCTTCAAATAACATGGAGTTACTTTGAAGGCTGATTACTTAGGAGACACTGCAAGGATTCAGGATTAATAACCTAAACCAAACCTTAACGCTCTGAAAAGAAAAAAAAAAAAAAAAAAAAAAAGAAATGAATTTCATGAAGACTCCCACATGATGCTTGCAAAGCCAAATGGAAGTGCGAGACTGAAGGAAAGCCAACGCTACTAACAGAATGGGACAGAGTAAATACTACTGTAGTGATTGTTTCTGACTGGGGGAAGGTATAAGGCTTTTGCAGTCTGCTCCAGTTTGTCTGCTGTAAGACTGCAACACATTTAGCTTGATTCCTATATGAGCCTGAATATTATCTTAGGTAACAAGTATTTATTTTTTCCATGAATAAAACCAAGCTCACTTTTCGTCCGTTCGTAAGCCAGGAGCTTGTGCTTCACCAGCTCTCTCAGGATCTTGTTACAGCCGCCGTGCTTCAGGCTGGCGATGGGCGCGACCAAGCTGGCAGGAACTATCTCGTGGTTCTTCATGCCCATTTCCACCTACCGGGGCGAGCGAAAAACGGATCGGTTGGCTCGGGAAGGGGGCTCCCGGGCGGCACAGCGCCAGATCCCGCTGGAGACGGCGGTTATCGCCTCCCCCCGGGGCTTGGCTTGGCTTGGCTTGGCTTCGCTTAGCTTCCCTTCCCCTTCCCCTTCCCCTTCCCCTTTCCCTTTCCGTCCCGTCCCCTCCAGTCCCCTCCTCACCGCGGTGAGCACCCTGAAGTGCTGCCCGCTCAGGTAGCGCAGCACGGCCACGTTCAGCTTCCCCATGGCGGCGCACGGCTGACAGGCCTCACGCGGACACACCGCGCATGCGCACGCCCGCCCTCCCCCCGCCCTCTGCTCTCTTTTGGGTCCTGGCCGCTGCATATAGACGCCTGTCCTCGGATGGATCTTGGGGTACCGAGCTGGTAACAAAGTCAGTAGTGACTCAAAATCGAGAGAGCGTAAGCCTCTACCCTATGGTGATGGTTTAACTCCTCGCTCTTCTCGAAAAGAGTTAATGGGGTTGCGTATGCATCTGCCCAGACCGGCTCTAGTGGGAACACCACCCACGGCACGAACCATCGAGAGCGCTGTTCCCGGATACAACTGCGCCTGCGCGGCGTCCTGCCCCGGCCATGAGGCTGTGTGGGGAGAGGCTCCCAGTGCGCCGGCGCCTGGCAGCCCCTGGAGTGGGTGCGGGCGGGTCCGAGCCCCGGAGGCTGCGGGTTCGAGTCCCGGCAGCGGCGTGTTCGAGCTCCAGGATCTCCGGTTCGAATCGTGCGGGCGGACACAGGCCGTGAAGTGCTGTGAAATCCCGTTATTGCCATTAGTGATACTGGGGCCTGAAGAAGTAGAAATGCAGCTATTCCATCTGTGTGTTGTTAGGTGGCAATACTTGGAACCAAATCATGTCTAACTTGCAGTGTGGTGTTGCTCACAGAGGCTGTTTTTTTGATATATGTTATCAAGGTTAAGTCTGTCTGCACCAGTTGACGTCAAAATGCCCAGTAATGTTTCTGAGGGCTCTCAAAATTTGCTTCTTACATTACAGTTCAAATACACTGCCTACTGAGGAATCTATGTGATTTCATAAATATGCTACCTGTGTGTGTATTTCAGAAAGAACCACATCTACCCCAGGTGGTTGGGGGCAGCACCCCAGGCTGTGCAATTTATGACCCTGAGGCTGGTGACATCTGTCTGTCTCTCTCCACAGCCTCTGGTGTCTTGCCCATCAGTAGCCCCTTCAGACAGGGCACTACAGCTGCCTGGTACTGAGCCACCTTGCTTTCCTCACGCCTGCCTAGGAAAAGGCGCAGGACCAACTTCTGTCTCATTTCCAAGAAGTATTTGTGGTTAACATGCTTAGCGGTGGGCAGTTTGACCTCTGACAGCTCCTGACAGCTTCCAGTTCAAAATGTTATGTGGGGTATATATAATACTAAGGAGCCATGGGTGAAGATCTTGAGGAATACTAAATACACCACTGCTTAGGGTGTTCAAAACCAGCCTAGACATTATTGTAAATCCTATGTAGCATGATCCCCTAAGAACTGTCATACTAAGTATCAGCAGCTAAACTTTGCACATACATAATTGACCTGTACATACATGAGTCTTTGAGCTTCAAATCTTCGAGCTTCGAGTCTTCAGATAATATAACTACATTAATTTAGTTTATCAAGCCTTTTTATTTTATTTTTTAATTAAAAAAAAAAAAAAAAAAAAAAAAAAACCCAAAAGCTGTTCGCTTGAGGGTGATGATCCCCCTCTGCTCTGCTCTCATGAGACCCCACCTGGAGCACTGCGTTCAGCTCTGGGGCCCCCAGCACAAGAAGGAAATGATCAGGGGTCTGGAGCACCTCTCCCACGAAGGTTATGGTGGTGCTTTATTGTGGCCTTTCAGTACTTAAAGAGGGGTTTATAAGAAAGACAGAGAAAGGCTTTTTACAGGAGTGTGACTGAATAAGAAGCCACGGTTTTAAATTGAGGGTAGATTTAGACTGGATATAAGGATGACATTTTTCACAATGACAGGTGGTGAGACATAGGAACAGGTTGCCCTGAGAAGTTGTGGATGCCTCATCACTGGAAGTCAAATTGGATGCAGCTTTTAGCAACCTGATCTTAGCGAAAGATAGCCCTGCCCATAGGAGAGTGTTGAACTAGATGATCCTTATGTGCCCCTTTCAACCCAATCCCTTATATGATGCCATGAAATAATTAATCAGCTTTTGTTCTCTACCTATGTTTACTGGAACAGAACTATTTGCTCAGGGCAGTTCTTGATTCATTCTGTGTCTTTTTTTTTTTTTTTTCTAAGACTTTTTTCTTCTTGCTAGATCTGTATTTGTTACTGTGCCTTTGTGCCACCTTGCATGCAGCTCTTTTTTGCCAGCATGCAGATGGACAGAGCTGCCAACTAAAAGATTTTTAGTGCCTTACAGTGCTCAGATGTAGTCGGGACTGCCTGGTAACTGGTGATGCACACGCTACGTGTGTTGGAAGCTGCAGCCTGTGAACAGCTGCCTCTGGGGGGCGGTTGTGTTTTAGAAAAAAAGTAGACAAAACTGAAGTGCTTTTTGGTGGTGGTTGTTTTTTGCCTCTCCCTCCTGCAAGATGGCATGGCAGAGAAACTATTTTCTGCTTTCTCATGTAGGTCCTCATGTAGTTCTTCTATAAGGAGTCTATAAGGACTAATTAGTCTATAACGACTAATCTGCATGTGGGACATCTAACCATTAACAGTGTTCTAAGCTACTACTCTGTGAAACACAGAGTGTAATTAGCAGTTATTTAACTACATCAGTTTTCTCAGTTTTGGTAGTACAATCCCAGGAAAACATTAAAAGAGAAGCATAAGAGATGAAATACTTGTTAACCAGTTAATGTGAATAATGCACTTGGCTTAAATGTATAGTTCATTTTCTTTGTTTGTTTGTTTTTACTATGTCCATGTTCTCACATGATGTGATAGAGTGGCATATCCTGAATGTCCGGTGTATTTTGAGCAAGGTTTTCTAGCAGCCTTGGAAGATAAGGTAATTCAATAAAATATTTCTGCTAGAAACACGAGGAATATGTGACTGCAAGGTGAGTATCCAAATGAGGTAACTCAAAAAAAAAGGGGGATGTTAACTCCCTGTATAATTAGCTAATTAAGAGGCTGGCTCTTTCAATATATAGTGCATAATATAGTGGATAATATAGTGCATAATATAGTGGACAGTAAGACTATTCAGCATATTCTTGGCTCTTAACAAGGAATAGTAACAAAAAATGTCCTCCATTCTGTCTCTTGTAGGAGCTACTGCCACTTTTGTTTGGGTTTCTAATTTTGCAACAGATCTCACTGTATAATCTTAATAAAGAATCTTTAAAGAATTTTTTTTTTTTTTTTTTTTTTTTTTTTTTTTTTTTTTTGTG
>CM021797.1:49726784-49738987 GCA_011076525.1 Nettapus auritus | reverse complement strand
AAAAAAAAAAAAAAAAAAAAAAAAAAAAAAAAAAAAAAGTAAGTTAAGTTTAACCATGAAACTTCTTTAGAACTCTGTACTGATGTAATTATTAATAAGCACTGTAAAAAATACGGTTATTTTTGACTGGTCAGTATATTTCTAAGGACCTGGCTGACATCATGAAGAATACACATAACTGCATTCCATTTTTTATATTTTTAAGCATTATAGCTTTCACCCATTTTATATGCATGCGTGTATATGTGTATGTACATGAATGATCATTGTGGTGTCAGAAAAAAAACAGTGTTTATAAAATTTTTCTAATGAATAGCAGAATCCATGCCAAGTGTACATATGCTGCACATTCTCTTCTGCACGGAGTTTTATAAATCCCCAAAAGCTGTAGTTTAATGTAAGGTTTGAACAGTGCAGTCCATATAGTGGGCTCTTTCATAGCAGTTTTAGGAAACTACTGCTCTCAAGATAGATATGAATGCTTAGCAATTTTATTGCTTCAGGTGTTCCGTTTCAAATGAAAATTAGTAATAACCCTAAAGGGAATAGATTGTGTTAGTGTTACATTTTATAGTTTAGGTAACTGCTAAGGTGTCTGAATTATTAAAAAAAATAATAATTATGTATAAGGAGCGCACAGTGGTGGCTGTATGTTACCTACATGTTTATACCTGGAATTTTAGATCAGCATTTGGCACTTGTCAAGGAAGTGTTTAGTCACTTCATGAGCCTTAGTTGGTGGTCAGACAGCTCCTTTTGCATTAGATTTGTGGCTTGTCTGATATGTGTGAGGTCTAGCTGGGGTCTGTTCCCCCATCGTAGCTGAAAACAACCTCCTGAAGGCTGTAAAGCAGGGTAGTGGGTATTTTCAGAGTGGATAACATGGGAACTTTTCAGCTTTAATTCAATGACATAGAATGTTTAACACTCAAGTCTTTCCTAAAATACTTACTAACTCAACTTTTCAGATTCTTTTATTTCTTAAAAATTATAGGGCTTGCAAAGCACACCATTATTTTAATGCTCATGTTGAGAAGTATGTGAAGCTTAGTGCTTGTGCAGTACATTAGTGAGGTTTCTTTCCAGACATGCAGGCTTCTCAGCTCTGCCACATCGTGGTGGTATTGCTCTCAGTAGTAGGGATAAACATAAAGTCTGGAAAGTTGGCGTGTTTTCTAAGCTAGTTAAGTTTCTTGTGTTTGATGAGAGACTTCCAACGAGTTCTATACACAGTAGTGTGTTTTTTAAACCTTTAATGCAGTCTTACTCTTGCAGGTAACAGCCCCTTTTTGCAGCTTCCTTCAGACTCAGTGGTGCTAACCTAAGGTGTGTGGCAGTCAGAACTAGGTACAAGTTGGTGCCATGCAGTAAAATTGTATGTATGCCATTGGCAATTTTTCTGACTAGTTTCTAAGGTTCTGTAAGCCAAATTCTGTAATCATCAATCGTCTGGTTGTTTGCATGTGTCTTAAGGAGTGTAGGAAGGAAGGACAGTGAGCTTTTTAAAATTTATTTTTTATTTTTATTTTTTAAATTTGAATTGCTGTTCAGCCAGAGACATGGGTGCAGAGGGCATTAGTCTGGTACATAAATTAGAGTGGAGAAATCAGAATGAGCTTCAATATTAATTCATTTATTTGATCACAGTGTGGGGAAAATTGAGACTTTGAAGCTGGTTTGGTTTTGCTCAGATTGGAAATAAAGCCATGAGAAGAAAAAGAGTAGAGCTCTCTTCTGGACATAGAAAACTGGCAGGCTGTAACAGAGCGAGAACTCTCAAAACCTTCCGATCAAACCTCAAACTTGGACCTGTCATTTTCTGGATTGCCAGTTCCCTGCCAGCCCACTGATTAGGTCATTAGAGATCAGAGGTAAGGCTCAAAATAAGTTCCCTTCTAGGCTAGGATGCTAGACTACCGGAGGGGCAGTGTCTAGCATCAGATTAACCTAGCTGCTCATTTTTGAAGCAGTAAGGACCTAGTGTCAGAAACTAGTTTTGTTATTTGGGCAATGTTCTACTGACTGCATATGGTTGACTCCAAGACTGGACAGATATTCTCTCTGCCTGAATACTTCTACTGGAGCAAAACAATCAATTTACACTGTCATACTTACCAGTTTTTATCTTTCCCCATCCTGACTGTAGGTTGCATTTTAGTTTCCCAGTTTATTCCCTGATTTTTATTTTTATTTTTGTACCATCTCATTAATGTATGTAGAAGACAATGCTTAGAAGTTGGGCTGCATCTGGAAATGCAAACCAAAGTGCTGTAGATAGAATGAATGTAGGAAAAACACACTTTATTTTCTTAATGAAGAAAAATAAGCAGACTTTAAATATGTCAGAGGAGTTTATAGTATTAGCAAACATGCTAAGCTGCAAAAACTACTATAAATCTCTCTTTTTCCAACACATTTTTTGAACAAATCATTTGAGATTCAGGGCTACTGTCCTCACTTTAATGTGACCTTCTTTAATGCCTTTCTTTTGGTACTCAGTACAAGGATAGTCTTGACATTGCCCAGCAATAATAGTATGTTCCATTTAGAGCCCAAAGCATTAATATCATTACTTTTTCTCTATCTGTGATGTAAAAAAGATCTTGACCGTGGTTACAGAATCATAATCCTTCAGTATTTATTTTGAGGAGCTGTGATGCCATGTTTAACTGCCTTTGTATTCTACATCTTTTTGTTTACAGCCTTTCTTTTTTTTTTTTTTTTCCTATCTTATTTTTAGAAAAAAATATAATAATGTTGCTGATCAGAGAAGTGTATCAGTCTTTCAGGTTAATAAGAATAACCAGTATTAAACAAAAGGTAGCCTGGAGGAGGCTGCAGCCCATGGAGAGTCCATGCAGAAGCAAGCCCCCGGCTTCTTCTCTGAGCAGGGGGTCTGGGGAGACCTGCCGCCTACCCGTGGGGGACCCGTGCTGGAGCAGTTTGCTCCTGGGGGATGGATGGACCCCGCGGGACGGAGCCGTGTGGGAGCAGTTGTTGAGGAGCTGCTGCCTGTGGGCAGCCCCTGCAGGCTCAATTTGGGAAGGATGGCATCCATGGGAGGGATCCCACGTGGAGCAGGGGCAGAGAGGGACCATGGAGGGGTGGCGGAGACAAAGTGCTATATCCTGATTGCATCCCCCATTCCCCCATTCCCCTGCACCTCTTGGGGGGGAAGAGGTGGAAGAAAGTGGATGGGGGGGAGGCATTTTTCGTTTCTTCCTTCTGTTTCTCACTTCTCTAGCTTGTTATTAATAGGCAATAAATCTTACTCTCTCCCTATGCTGAGTCTGCTTTGCCTGTCATGAGACTTGTGGAGCGATCTCCCCATCCTTATCTCAACCCTTGAGCCCTTTGCATCGTGTCTTTCTCTTTGAGGAGGGGGAGTGAGAGAGTGGCCGTGGTGGAGCTCGGCTGCCCACCCGATTCAAACCACCGTGGCTGCAAAGTACTGGACAATTTTTCAGAAGAAACAAGGTGTTTCACAAGGAAATCTAGAGTTTCCTTTTTAAGGCTTCCTGGAGAATTGTGGTTATTTCATATTCCCAACTCGGAGGAAGAGAATTGTTGATTTCACCTTCTTTTTTCTTACATGGAAATAAAAGCTCAACAGCTCTATAACTAAGGGGAACATATCAGAATCAAGCTCTTCCTGTCTGTAATCCTTTCCTAAGGAAAAGATTTATCACAACCCTTCCACAGATAGATGGTAGCAGAGAATAATTGTTGAACTACTCGAATGGAAGTCAATTTGGGGATAGCGGTACTTCTCTAACTGTTTCTGAGACATCCGCATTAGCAACGGAGAGTGTTCTGTTGTCATTGCAAGGCACCTACGGTGATGACTTCAGAAGCAGAATAGAATTCTGTCACCATGGCAATTTGGGAGCAGCTGCCTCTGTGCAAGTTGAGCTCAGAGGGACAGAGAAGTGTGCTGGATGGGATGAAAGCACGTGAGGATTTGTGGATCCCACCTTGAGGTGCATAGAGAGGGCCCATGCCCTTCTGTAAGTGGTTTGATGCTTGGCTAAGGAAAAATGTGTTTTTATTGTGAATGCTTCATTTCAGTATTCTGTAGTTTGTGTCAAGTCCTTTCACAAGCATTAAGTTTGGTACTTTTGCTCAGTGATGTAGCTGCACAGAGTGACAGATGCGGTGGAAGGGTGAGGGCCTCTGCATGTTCTCTTTTTCCTACACACGAGCAACAAATAAGGGTAGACAAATAAGAGTGTGCTGTGGTCCTCCCACAGGCCTCAAGTGGGATCATAAACAAGAGACTTACAAGTACCCCTGTCACATTACAATTCAGGACAGCAATGTACTTCATCAGATGGGCTGGCCTGTTGAGTAGAGTGTCTCAGGATGCTGTGTATGAAGAGGCACTCCATCTGCTTTCACATTAGAACGTGCAGTGAGCAAGCTGCCTGACCTTAACATCTTTCATTCAATTTTTCACCTGAGTTTTGCTGATTCATTCTTGGTCTAGGAAAAAAAAAGAAAAAAAAAAAAAGTGAACTCAAATCAAAATAAAAGGATTTCCTTGTCATTAATTACATGTTCTTAACTTGACAGACTTGGTTATTGACTTAGAAGGCAAATATCTGGCCAGACTGCAACACTTATGCTCACAGTGTGGGACAGCTCTCATAAAGGTGAGTCAGGGTAGTTTCTGGAAAACAAGACGTCAGATGGTAAAGTTAATCTTCAAAACAGCTTTTTTTTTTTTTTTTTTTTGCGCTAACGTAGGAAAGGCAAGTAAGAGTAAAAGTAAGAGTGCAGGTACTGTAAGAAGCAGCAACTGGGAAGGAAACTTCCTTCTGACTGATACGGCTCCATATCTAGTTGTCAAGTATGAAGAGAGCAGTTCTAAGTTTCCTGGGGAGAGGAAAAAGAAGAGACTGTGAGACTGTAAAAAGAAAAAAAATGGGAATAGCTATTTCAGGAAATAACACTAACTAGAGATATAGCCTGGAAGAGTGTTTTAAACCAAAACAGAAACCTTTTAAAACTAAAACCTAAGGGTTTAACAAAACAAGAAATGAATACATTTTGATTATGGAGTTGTGTCCAGGGTTATCTTGGAAGATATGATTTCCACAGAAAATGTATCTGGTGCTTGAATTTTTTGTAATGTCCTTCTCTGTGTATTTCCTACTGTTTAGTAAGGGCTGAAGTCACGCTGCAGATAGAAGCATGTTCTCGCCCAAATACTTAGCTGTCTGTTTTCACAACAGATCTAGAAACAGAATGGCTTGGAAACAACTGTGCCTATGACCATGTTCATTCATCCTGGTGGATGAGGTAAAAGCTCTGGACAAGCAAAGGGGAGGGATGGGTGGACATACAATAGGATCACTTAAATCTTATTTCTCTAAGAAACCTTACTGAGAAAACAAAACAGAACAGAACAAATGAAACAAACAGCTAGCTTGCTGGAGACATTGTCTGGGAAACAGTGAAAACACTTGCAGAAAAAAACATACCAAAGGACTAATGCTTTGAGCTTAATTCTAAAGAAGCATCATAAACTCCAACTCTTGTTTATGTTCGTAATAGGCTGGTGTAGGAACATGTCACATTTGATGACTTTGCAACATAGATGTCAGGAATGCCGCTTGGGATCACCTTCTCAGAGTTCAGTTTGAAAGGATGAGCAAGCAGTTGTTCCTGGGTTGATGGAAATCTGTTCTCAAGTCTGTTTTCTAACACTCTTATAGATACTTCTCTGTCCATCAGTCTGTCCTGCCAGCTCTGGTGTGAGTGTGAAGTGCTGGCAAGACGGATTTCCTATTCCTAATTTGACCTGCTTGACACCAGCTTTCCTAGTAAATTGCCAATGTTGCTGAGGAGGCAGCAGTATCAAAGCCCTTGTTGATGAAGATATAAAAAGTTTGGGGGGGCTCTGGCATTTCTGCATGATGATAAAGTGGTATTCTTTTGGTATTCTTTTCTTTGATGATTGTTAGTGAGGTTGAAAAGAGTTCTAAGTATGATTCTTCTCTTCCTTTGCAGTGTCCAAAACTCCATATCACAGCTGATCTTCATCTCCGATCTTAAAAGCTTCACAGGCCAAACGAGAATTGAGATGAGGAAGGAAATAGAGAATGCTGATGAATATTTCCAGTTACCACCCGTAAGTTTTGTGAAAGAGCCAGGTGCATTTCTGTAGTGGTAGAAAGTCGATAAAATAATGATCATGCACTTGAAGGCAAGTAACAGTATAAAAAAGAAGAATGCAAGGCCCGGGTTAAAGACAGTCTTTAGGCTGCTTCTAGATCAACAGTTTATTTGGTTATTCCACAACCTCACCTCCACTTGCTTAGAAGCTGTGAAGACTGGAAGTACACTTAGTGTTTTTCATCCACTCTGTGTAAAGTTATACGAATTTTCACTGGCTATAAAAGCAGAAAGGACAAAGAGACCCCCCTCTGGGTCTTCAGGATGCTCATAAGATCACTCAGACTGGATAAGGAGAGATGCTCTAGTATAGATGCATATAGATGTAGTACAGGTGGTGGTAAAGATGCTCTAGCATAGACAGGACACACTTTGACAGCATCTTTGCTCTGACAGCCACTTCTCTCTTGGTTCTTCACATCAAGCCAGAGCAGTTTCTTTGCCTCCAGAACCTGCAGACTGACCTCTCGTGTGTGTCTGTGGTGGACTGAGGGTAAAGTTTATAACACACACTGATGCTGTATTCACTTAACTTAGAGAAAAGAGAGCAAGAAGCTAACCTGCATATCAGTTTTTTAGGTTTCTGTCTGTCTGTCTATCTATCTATCTGCATATATATTTAATTATTTATTTACTTATTTAAAGATACCTTTTGCTTACT
Organism: Nettapus auritus; assembly: GCA_011076525.1. NCBI lineage: Eukaryota > Metazoa > Chordata > Aves > Anseriformes > Anatidae > Nettapus > Nettapus auritus. The sequence continues at coordinate 49,732,149 of CM021797.1, read as the reverse complement.
AACATGAATCCTCTGACTGTTACTAATGTATGGGACATACCTTGTCACTATAATAGTGTATAAATACTTTTCATCTCGTCCTTGCTATTGTTACTGTATTTTAAAAAATAATTCTGCATATAATTACCCGCTTTTACTCTTAATATATATATAATATACTTCTTCTATTATAAAATCCTATAAAAAGAAGTGAACACAAAAGGAAAGAGAAACCATTTTTATTTACATTTCTAAATTAAATATCTAATCCTGATAGATTCACTCCCTTTCAAATATAACACTCAGCAAACAAAACACTAAAAATTTACCTAATACGTCTTTTATAACAAGATTTCATTGCGCAATAGTTCTTTGCCTAACCCTGCAGTTACCCCATAAGCAATTGCTTACTTGTTCTTCTCCTTCCCTTGTTTTTAATGCTTGCTTTTCTAACCAATCCTTGATGTTACAACGTTGGATTTATTTCCCTCCTTAGATATCAAGAGAAGAAGGCATTTGCTTCATAGGACAGTACTTTGATGCTTTCTAGGGCTAATGTCACTCTTCGTCAGTGATTTCTATAGCTCTCAATCTTTCCATCTTCATTTAGAACTCTTAATTTAGGTATTAGGTGAAGAAGAACACTGAAACCAGCTGAAGCCATATCAGACATAGGAAGAACATGCTTCTGTTAGGAAGTAATTCAGAGGGATTCCATGGTGTGCTTTGGACAGATTGACTCTGGTCCTCTGGACTAAGCATCCCCAAGGGATATTTCAAAGCCCTCTGAATGATCTGTCATTATCTCTTACACTGCAATCTCCATTAGGAAAGGGTGAACATTCATTGCCTATGTGGAAAGGAACTACTCAGTTAGTGGTTTCTAACTAAAATCTCTTTCTTGTGTTCTATTTAGAGAAACCACTTGGCTAGCGAAGCTAAATCATTGAAAATGGAAGTAGTGGAACTACTTCAAAACCGTGCTGCTGCTGCTTCTAAGCAAAACTGCAGAGTAGGTGGGGACATAGCAAGAAGACATGTCCAAGCCAGGGTGGAATTGAGTCACCTGTCTGAGGCACAGAAAGAAGTCAGTGGTTCCCAGTTTGAGCCTGTTGCTTGACTAGCAGTAACACAGCAGCTGGAACGCTTATGATTACTGCTGATGGATTCTCATGAATCAGCCGGTCATATAAGCTACGAGAACGACCAAAGCAATTTGAAGTTACACTTCTCCCCCTTCCGCATGGAAATTTGTGAAAGAAAGGAGAAGAGAGAAGGGGAGGAGGAGAGAAAATGACAAGAGGAGAGGCTAGGGGAGGGAGGGGAGTGTAGGGTAGTGTAGGGGAGGGTAGCGTAGGGGAGCATAGGGGACCGTAGGGGAGTGTAGGGGAGGGGAGCGTTCGGGAGGGGGAGCGTAGGGGAGGGGAGTGCAGGGCACATAGGTGACATAGAGGAGCGTAGGGGAGTGTAGGGGAGGGGAGCATAGGGGATGGGAGCTTAGGGGACGTAGGGGAGTGGAGGGGAGGGAAGGGTAACATAGGGGTGGAGAGTGTAGAGGAGTGGTGGGAAGGGAGGGGGAGAAAATGGGAGGGGGAGGGCATGGGAGGGGGAGGGAATGGGAGGGGAGTGCTGCCATAAATGAAATGGCTAAATAAATGACTTTTTGCATCTGGACGCAAATATTGATGTTGCCATTCATTCCACAACCTGATTTATCACTGCCATCTGTGTACTGCACAGTGCCATTCAAAGCTATTTTCAGAAATCACTTTCCTTAAGAACTGAATCAAGACTTTTGCTGCAATACAAAGGATCAGGTAATTGATTAACATATGGATGGCAGCTGATCAGGGAAAACATCTTCAAAACTTCCAACGATTTTCTTTATACAGAGCTACAACTCCTTTGCTCTCTGGTTAGGAAAGTTTCTGTCACCTGCTTAGTAAGCAGGAGCAGTAAAATGGGATTTAGAGGATCCAGCTAGAGCACAAGTGCCGGTTAGCAGAAGCAATCAATTTCTAGGTTTTCCAGTGTCTGAAGAGAGTGTAACCGGCTTTCCAAGGAACATATACTAGTGCAAAGCAACCGATTTATCTGACTCCCCTGTGAAAGAGAATGAAGTGCAAAGCACCAGTTGCTTGAGAGAGGGGAAAAAAGATGCATCTCAGCTGTCTGGGGGGAAGAAGGCAGTCAGCTCTTAATAGATTATTTGCCATCTAATTTGTTTCTCAGAGACGTAACATTTATTTAAGAGAGTAGCATTTTCCTCCATGTGGTGCTGATAGAGGTGAAATAAAAGACACAAGGACAGCAAAATCCCTCACTTGCTTCTCACACAAGGACAAAACTGTTACGTGAGAGAAATGCAGGTTAATTTCTCAAATCTCACAGCACTTCTTGACACCATTGGCTACAGGTTACCTCTTACGTATTTGAAGATTTCAGTAGGGCTGACTGATTTAGACGTGGATAGGTTTAAATCCCACTTGTCAATGTGCTCTTAATGTTGAGCCACAGTCATTTTTTCCCTAGACCTGTTAATATGCTAGGCAGTCCCAGGAAGCGTAAAACTTGGACCCGTGCTCTCCGGCATTTGCGTACTGCACTTTCCGTAGGTTCCTTATTCTGTGATCAGAATTTTAACAATCTCAACAGCACACAGATCTCCTCAACAGCACACAGATACAAAATCCACAGACACAGGTAAAACAGTCTCCCATCTGGCTGTACGATTGTCAGACACATTCTTTTCTATTAACGGGTCTTCTCTTACTCAGTTCAGATGAAACATAAAGAACTTCAGCTGACTTCTAAACTCTACAGACAGCTCTGGTGTTGCTGTATGATGGAATAGGATCATTTCCTTACAACCCACCAATTATTTCCATGTCTTTTCTGGACCTTGGGATGTCTTTTGTGCCACTAACAAACACACTGCCAGCAAGCGCTGGTATGGAAGTTAGATGGAGCTATCCCCCTTGTGCCCAGCATGTGTGCCCAGCGCTGAATAAACATACCTGCTTTATAACCATTCCAAGGTTAGAAATGGCTACATTACTCAGAGAAAGGCTGAGATCACCATTGCTTCAATATAATGCAAAGTGACTGCCAGTTTGGAAATTAATGCAGCTCCATCTTCACAGCATTTTAAAACAGATGACTACCCAATTCTGAACTGTGTCAAGTTTTCAAACTGAGACAGCTTGGTAGAAATAATCAAAAAAAATCATTCCAATTGGCCTAGCATGGAATTTATCCTTAAAACTTTGGTAGAATAGACTTCAAAACTAGTACCTCATCATTGGAACACTCCTTCATCTCCATAATATCCCCAGAAATACCAAACATTTAGGCCTGGCAGTTAGAGCTAATCAGTCATATTAGCTAATCAAATTAGCTGATCATCATTGAAATCTGTGGATGACATCTGTTCTGAGCTCTACAGTGTTGGTCAGCTACTGACTTGCGCCCACCCAACACACTGGGGCAGCTTTGTTTTTGCTGGCCTATAAAGTAGCCGGGCTTAAGTTAACTAACAAAACCCTAAAGTCGACAGGTAGAAAGGACTGGGATAACAGTACTATTTTTTGTGGACACCAAACTGAGACTAGGGGATAAAGAGATCACTGGGCAAATAGTATAAGTACCCAAGGCAGGGAGTAACTTGCTGGTAAGGGATTTGATGATGAAATTGGATGTTTGAATAATAACTTTTTAGACTGAAATAACAGTGTTATTAAAAGGGCACTCTCAGGCCCTGAGAGCAAAGATATATTCACCTTCGAGTGGAAAGACCCTGAAATGGGGCAGAAGCAACAATACAGATGGACAGTTTAACCTCAGTGTTATACGGAGTCCTTGAATTTTTTGGGCAAGTTCTAGAACAAATTTTGGAGCTATTCCAACCTCTGAAGGGAGTGTTACTGTTACAATATGTGGATGATTTTTTTATGGTCAGAAGGGGAGAAAACAGTTGTGAAGAAAACCACTAACAAGCTATTAAAGGAAGAAAACAGGGCTTGAGAGTATCAAAAAATAAATTACAATATGTAGAAAGAGAAGTCAAGTATTTAGGGCATCTGGTGTCTGAGGAAAAGTAAAGAATAAATCTGGAGAGGATTCAGGGAATTGTTGAGCTATCCCTACCCAAAACTACCAGAGAACTAAGAAAGTTTTGGGGGTTAATGGGATAATGTCAATTATGGGTAGAAGTGTATTCTCAGAAGACAAAATAGTTGTATCTTAAATTATTGGAGGAGGAGCCTAATGTACTTGAATGGACAGAAGAGGAAAATTATTCATCTAAACTGCTGGACCCAGTTTCTAGAGGATAGCCTGAATGTGTTCAAGCTGTAGCAACAACTGCACTTCTGATGGAAGAAACCAGGAAATAAATCTTTGGGTGTCATCTGATAGTTACTACTCTGCACCAGATAAAGATCTTGAATCAGAGAGCTGGGTGCTGGTTGACTGATTCTACGATTTCGAAATATGAGGCAGTAATGCTTGAAAAGGATGATTTAGTGTTAGCCACAAAATTTTGCTTGAATCCAGCTGCCCTCCTATGGAGAGAAGAAAGGGCTGGAAAGGATATAGGATGTAATTCTATATATAATTTAATAGAGTATCAGACTAAAGTAAGATCTCATTTACAAGATGTTCCTCTTGAGGAAGGAGATACTCTGTTTATTGGTGGATCCTCAAGAGTAGTACAAGGAAATGGATACGCTATAGCTGATGAGTTTAGTGAAGAAGTAAAAGAGATGGGATGATTGTCCAATAACTGGTCAGCCCAAACATGTGAATTGGACGCCTTTAACCAGGCGCTCGATATTCCTGAAGGAAAGGAGGGAACCATCTATACCAATTTGAGATATACACATGGGGTGGTTCATACGTTCAGTAAGATGTGGGAGGAGTGTGGGTTGATCAAGAGTGAGGGGAAGGAATTGGTCCATGAGGAGCTTGTACAGCAAGTCCCAGATCATTTATTATTACCTACTGGAATTGCAATGGTGCATATAAAAGGGACGGCTTCTGTCGGAAGTGTCTTCCCCTGAAGGGACCCGCTGATGGCCAAAGCTAAGGCAGCGTGGAGGTGTCTGCCATGGCCAGGGTGATGTGACGGTGCCCTGGGAAGACATGGCCAAGGCTGCAGTGACTGGTGGATAACACCGATGCCGAGAAGAAGACAAACACTTTGTGGGGCAGAGTGGTAAGCGACATTGCGCTAGACACAGACGCATGTGCTGGGGCCAGAGCGCTGGCAGAGCGAGCGCCGCGGGGCAGGACGGCCCGTTGTGATGTCTGCGAGTGATGCGCTGTGAGAGCCCTTAGCGACGGATTGTGACTGCGTGGCCCTCCCTGCTCATATGCGGGCGCAGAG
>CM021797.1:49654573-49666784 GCA_011076525.1 Nettapus auritus | reverse complement strand
GGGAAGTGGTTGAGTCACCATCCCTGGAGGTCTTTAAAAGAGGTTTAGATGTAGAGCTTAGGGATATGGTTTAGTGGAAGACTTGTTAGCGTTAGGTCAGAGGTTGGACTTGGCGATCTTGTAGGTCTCTTCCAACCTAGACATTCTGTGATTCTGTGATTCTGTGATATATATATATTTTTTACTGGACAGTGTCCTTGCATGTAGCCAAGGTGACCAATGTAAAATGAATAAAATCTGGTTTTGAAAGTAAAAATAGAATGTCTTTTATTTCTTAAACAGCAGAAAACTTAGGAATTCCAACAATGAGGTTTTTTTTGTTTGTTTGTTTTTTCTGTGTCTTCAAATAGTAGACAGTTCCATTATTACACTTAAGTTTTAGACATTTTTTTCTCTTACAGATTCATTTGAAAACCTGTAAAGATACATCCCCAACTCTACAAAAAAAAAAAAATAATAAAATAAAATAATACAAAAAAATTGAGAGCTTTGTTAAAAGAAAGAATTGTTGATTAGAATATTATTTTTAAAAATAGTCATTGATTTTTAAACTGTTCTATCTCAATGTCACATGTCACAGAAGGATTACCTCTGCTACTCATACCCAGAAATAGGCCTACGATACTTTTGCTATAAATAGATAAGGCATGGTAAAAAAATATCATTTGTCTTGAAATGCAGCATGGATTTAAAGACCCTGACAATTCAAAAAACAGTCTTGCATGTTCTCTTCTGTATATCTTTTCTTATTCCTTTCTCCTTCTTTGTTCTACTTATTGCTTTGCCTTTCTGTCCTTGCTATCTTTCAATTTTTTCACACTCATTTCCTTTCTTTCTTTACTTTTGTTCTCTTGTTTTCCCATCACCATTCCCCACAGCCTTTTACATTCAAGTTTATGGCCAGCTGATGATCATTTCAGCTTTTACTTCTGAAGGCCAAAGCACAAATAAGACGAGGCAGACTAATCTCAGTGATCCCCTTCTTTCAGTTTTTCTCTTGCCAGTTTTTACAGTTTTTAAGAAAGTAACACTTCCCCTATCATGGAAAAAACAGGGTATAAATGGAATTTATACCCTTCACTCAGGGAATGCAGCAGCATTACTCTGCTTTCCTGGGCCATTGAGGTTACAGGATGAGAAAACCACTTTGGACTGGGAGTCACACCATTTCTCTTCTTTGTACCTCAGTTTCTGAGAAAGAATACCTCACCTTGATATCATGACAGTGTGAAATTATAGACACATTCTGGACCATGACTGCAGGTTTTGTGTTCTAATGAAACATGTTGCTGTGTTGCTGCTGAGTCAGTCAAGTTCTTTATTTCCATGTGCAATTATTTTCAGGTCAGATAATTTTGGTTGATAAATTATTGGTGATAAATAGAAGTAGTTCCTGTCTAGAAAATATTGGGTAGCTGTATTTGTAGATAACACTTCTTGTGCTGTATTTATGCCTATGTTTTTTCTCAGTACACTGTGTTCAGCACCTTTCCTCTTCTGGATCTGTACTCTTCCTGTTGCTGCTGTACTACTACCCAGTGTCACTTAGGTGTGTTGTGTTACATTATGAGTATGCTTAAAGGCTTTGAGATATTCGTATGGCCAACAACAATCCCCCTGTGATTTCTAATTGCTATCTGGAATCCAGATGTCCCACAAAATAATTTAAAAGTTTTTCATATTAAAAAAAAATAAAAAAAATCACAGACACCATCATACAATTTATTTTTTCAGGGCAGTCAAAGAGTGAGAATGGCTATTTTGAAGAGGTACATCTGGACCACATATGGACACTCCACTTGGAATGTTTTGAAACTAAGCCTTGTTGGTTGAATTGAAGGGTATTACTGACACTCTCATTCTTTGTCCTTTAATCCTCAGAATTATTAATACTGTTTTGCTCTCATTAATGAGTCTGCCATTTTTATCATCCAGCAGTATTCAAACATACAGCTCTCTCCTACAATTCAGAACAGGAATTTCATCTTCATTGCTTCTACAGAGAAAGACTGCAGCTCACCATGAGCTTCTTGCTGGCAATCTGGATGCACTGCCTAGAACATCCCTGAGCATGCAGCCTTGAGTGGCTTTCATCTCACAACACCTATCACTGTCTGAAAGCTAAACATCCAATCTAGGTTGTGTTTAGTCAGCAGTGATAGACAAACACCTTTAGAGGCCAATTCACCACATCCCAAGAGCAGTGTCTTACCACAGCAAAGTTGAATTGCCCTTTGCAATGATGACTAGCTTAACCCGATGTTTAACTCTCAGTGATGACTGTATTTTCTTATAATGTTTGATCTTCTCCAGGTTCATAATTTTTAGAGCAACACGTGAACTGTCAAATGAGTTTGAGCATATTCCCTGAACAGTGTTACAAACTTTGTCTGGTTAAGGAGGTCAGATTAGGATATCTGAAATGAAAACACACTACTGTTCTACACTTGCAATTACTGAGAATAATACTCCAAATAACCATAAAACAGTGTAGTCTTTAAGACTAAGAAGTGGGAACTAGCTTCTAAAGCAAATGATGCTGTCTCTGTCCCTAAGTTGTATATGTCACAGACCTCTGAAATGGACACTGATTCTTAACCAGATAGCAAGATGTAGACTGTCTGAAGATTTCAGTTGGAAGCGATACAAAGAAAGAGAGAGGGAGAGAGGGAACTTCTCAAAGGAGGTGCAGTTTTCCAGTAGAAGATCTCTGCATCACTTGTTGCTAAGTTTGTTCATTTTCAACTTGTTATGTGCATTTCCATGACAACTGTGCTAAAGAGGAAGTTGTCTTCAAATGGGCACTTAGGGCCATACTCTTACAGCACAGTTCTTTCTGCAACTTCCCTTAAAGAAAATAATACAATTCACAGAAGAATGTGGTTCTCACTGCAAAAAGGGTGGAGGAATATAAAGCACTTTTTTTACTATTTCATGTGCATATGCATACATTACAGTTGAACAAATGATTAAGAAAACAGAGATGTTCTTCACCTTGTAAGAGATGTCAAGGAGTAGCACAGAACTGGCATGATGTTGTTTGATGTGCTGACTAGGGTCTGAGAATGAATATATAAAAATATCCCTTTCTGACACCAAAAATGGAGGAGCTGTGATTTGCAACTAAATTACAAATTTACCATTATTTGGAATGACTGCTGTGTTTTAAAACGCTACTAAGTATTAAGGCACACATATTGAGAACAAACAAACTGATGCATTCTCACGTGAAGGGCAATGAAGCTAAATTTAAGCAACAACCTCAGAAAAGAGAATAGTGATCTTTTTCACTTGGGTAGACAAGCGCCTTTTGCAGACAAGTGCCACTTTGTTCTGGATAGTCTTAAAAAGTCTAATCAGGATTTTTAGTCTGTTTAAACTTGGAAATATATATTTTTAATTTATTATTATTATTATTTTTAATATTTGCCATCTTACAGCTATTTTTTAAAAAATCACTTTGACGAGATCTGAGCACCTTCTAGTGGGGAATGTCCCTTCCTACGGCAGGGGGGTTGGCATTAGGGGATCTTTAAGGTCCCTCCCAACCCAAACAATTCTGAGATCCTAGGAAAACTGCCCTCAGTTCTCACAGGGTTAGACACAGGGAATAGGAGCGCGCGTGACAAGAGCATTCGGGTCATCGATTTTCCTTTTCCTTTTTAATTGTGATTCCTTGCGAGCCGAGGTGGAATCAGAGCCGCGGACCTTCCCCAGCCGGGTCTCCGCTGTGCCCGAGGGGCTGGGGCGTCCCGGCAGGTGTCACTGCTCCCCGCCGCACCCGGCAGAGCTCCTCGGGCCGAAACCCACCCGCTCTGCCGGCGGTGCTGCCGGGGCACAACTTCCCCGTGCGTGAACAGCAGAGCCCGGACCTCCTCCATCCGCGCTCAGTTTGCCCTGAGCAAAGGGTTTCCCCTTGCAACAGCCAATGTGGCAGGTTACCTACTGTCCTGGGTATTTATGGTTGCTTTTAAAAATATATTTAAAGCGTATCAGCGCTGTGGTAAGAGAAGTTTTAGGGGGTAGGATTGCGTTTGTCAGTCCTTCTGAGGCTGTCTTCGGCAAGAAGACACAGGCAGCAGTGCTTGCTTATCGAAACGTTTTCCTTCCATGTCCGATACTTGTGGGGAAAAAAAAAAAAAAAAACAGACCTCTTCCCACTTCATTACGCGTGAACATTCGGCCGCGGAAAAGCCGCGGTGTCCTTCCCCACCCAAGCGGTGCCGAGGCGGGGACTCGGGACGTCTGTCGGTCCGGGCACGGCTTCGCCCCTCGAGCACTAAAATCCGCGCAGCTTTTACCGAACAGCCTCCCCGGGTAATTTTCACGCCTCCCGAAAGGGGCTGCACGGGGATTATTCGGGGTGGTGGTGAGGGGCCGGCAGCACCCCGAGCCGCGGGGGGCACCACCAACCATCCCCTACAGCGGCTGAGTGCCCGTCTGTCCGTCCATCTGTCCGACGGGGCGGGGGGCCGGGCCGGGCCGGCGTTGGGGCGGGCGGAGGGAGGGAGGGAAGAAGAGAAGGAGGGAGGGAGAGGAGGGAGGGAAGGAGGGCAGCGCCCCTTCGCACACACCGACCGCCCCTCGCCCGGCGCAGCGGCGGCGGGGACCCGGCGGTGGCAGCCAGCGCCCGCTCGGACGGGGCAGGTGGGCACAGGGGGGCCGGGGACGGAGGGCTGCGGAGGGGTGAGGAGGGGGCTGAGGGGTCCTGCGGAGACCACCGGTGTCTCCCCGTCCTTGCGGAGCAGCAGGCAGCAGCCCCGCGAGCATCCCGCTCCGCGCCGCCGAAATTTTGGGTGGTCGTGGCGGGGCTCCGGGTCTGGGGGTGCCGCTGCTGCCCCCCGGGCCCACGCCGCGGGGTAGGAGGCAGCGAGGGGCTCACCCCCCTCCGCCGGCTTCGGGCGCTCTGGTTCGAGCGGTTTGATTTTATTTTGTAAAGGTCACCATCGTTGTCGTGGAAAGCTTTCGGCAGTCCTGAACGGAGACTGGAAGTAGGGCGTGCGGTGAGGGAGGGGGATGTTTGTGTGCGTATGTAAATAAGCATGACCTGCACATGGAAATGCACATCTGCCTAACAGCTTGACTTCGTTCCAGCGGACGTCTTTCTGCACAGGCTGCCTAGAGAAATTTGCGCTTGTGTGGTGTCCCGTACATATTCTGGTTTGGCTGCAGTCACAGAAGTGTAACTATTTCCTATTATTTGTTTCGGCCAAGAAGGAGGCTCAAACTGGAAATGTAGGTACAAATCAGTTAGGAAAAACAAAACACCCCAAAACAGCTGCTTTTCCTAGAACGAGCTGGGAATGCCGTTTTATTTGTAATCTTATGAATAAAGTGTTGCTGCCAATCTCTGAGTGTTTTCATGTAGTCAAAGCAGATGTGCAATTCCAGTATCTCTAAATGAGCTCTGAAGTTTTCCTTGGGTACCCAACTTTTGATTAGACAGAGAGTTTAAAAACTCAACTTGGAATATGCCATCAGTATTTGAAGGTGTCTGATGTTCTACTTTCTCAGGTTTGTAACTGAGATTTGCCAGCAGCAGATTAACACAATGACTATATGTAGGAAAAACGTTTCTATGCACTGGCTTGGAAGGAAAAAAAAAAAAAAAAAAAAAAAAGTCTGGAGAGTGACTTTTGTTTCCCAGCAGATAAGCTACAGACCCATGTGGAAAACTCTTAGATGCTTTGACTGACCAGCATGTCAATCATGAGACTGAAACTGAAAGCTGGCTTCGGGCTTCAGCTTCCCTGTTGATCCCCCTAAATGACATTTGTGCCCAATAACACAGTAATGAGAGGAAAGCATACATAATTAGCTATGTGTGTTCTTTTTGAAGAGAAGGAGGGGCATGGAACTCTGGAGACAGAATTTAGGGAAAGATAGGCTGGGTGGGCAAATTATCTCTGTTGGTTGCTACTCTGTGGACCTACAAATAAAATGGTGTTAGGAAGCCTGTTTTTGTCTTCCATCTCCATTTCCGTAGGAGTTGGACTTGAGGACCCTTATGGGTCCCTTCCAACTCAGGATATTCTGTGATTCGCCGATCTTGAGTCAGAAATGCCAGCTGAGCAGGTGTCGTCTGGATTTTTTAATAAGCTGGACAAACAGTGTAATTTAGGTCCAAGTTCCTAGTTGTTCATACAACTCATGCAGCTGCGCAGCTTCAGAACATCAGACTTAATGCAGTAAAATGTATTTCACTTTTCTTACAAAGGCAACTGCAATCACCATGTGCCGTTGTCATACAATCAAATTTAAATGCAGATCACTCCCACAAGAGGTAGATCAGTTGCATCATGCTAACATTGATTGTTAACAATGCTTTGGAGACAGCACAACTTTGCATTTGAGTTCTTTGGATGCTGAACTGGTTAGTGTTATAGATTTAAAGAAATCTCTGGTGGATGCTGAGCAGCTCCCAGGATTGGCAGTGAATTTTCTGTTTCTTTCTCACTGGTTCAAATCCATATCTTGAAAAAAAAAAAAAAAATCACAAATGCTGGCTGCTCAGGGACCTATGGGAAGTGAGTTGGTTGTGTCTATTTAATTTTCCTGGAAATCACCTATCTTACTTGCACTGTTCTCCAGGGGCAGGACTGTGTATGTCATTTTCAACCCTCCATAGGCAGCACCGGTAGACAAACTGTGCTGCCTTTGACTCTGTCATGTGATTTTTTCACTCCCTTTGTATACCATGAATTTTGCTGTTTAGATGCTGTAGCTGAAATATGCTACACTTCACTGGTAGCTACACTGCTACTAATGCCTACACTTCAAATACGACTGGAAGCCTGGAGTTGTGTCCTCAGGTGGCGAGTGTCCAGGCAGGGCAGAAGGTGGAGGAGGAATGAGCCCAGGGTGAGAGTTTTGGCCTTGTGAGCGGTCCATTGGTGGCTTTCATAACCATGTTTTCCACAAAAGGATGTTCTGCTAAATGGGGGTGTACACCCAGGGAAGCAAAGGCACTTTAACAAAAGCAGTTAGCTCAGCTGTGCAAAGAGCACAGGAACCACGCATTAACATACTTAAGTCTGATTAACATCTAACGGAGTTTGGAGTGGGCTTTTGACTGCAGCTGGTAAGTGTCCCTTGAATTTATATTCAGATTACTTGGCAGGAGCTTCGCACCATGTCTCTACATACATTTTTGTTGTCTAGGCATTTTCACTTCTTCTCATTAGGGAAAGTAAGTGGCTTTTTAGGAAGGGAAAAAAAAAAAAAAAAAAAAAAAAAAAAAAAAAAAAATTCTCTTCACATGTGCTACAATTTTAGTCAAAATTAGGGTAGGTTAATTCTTCTGTGGAGAGTGCTGAAACATGGAGGTGATCGAGTTTGTTCATTATTTTAAGGAATACAGAATATAGCAATAAAAATCCACAGTGAACCTTTCCTTAGGTGTGGGGTGGAACAGAGCAGTGGAATTACAGTCAAGGTTCTTACACCCATATTCCCGTTAGGTGGTGCCTTGCTTGATGAACGATGCCAGTGGCACCAGATTTTGCTATACAGTAGTTATGTTACTGACTTGCTGTCAGCAATAGAATTTGATTCTGATTTTTAATATTAAGAGATTGGTTTACGAGTAATTGGTACTCATATTTCCCTTCAAAGATTTGAAACGTGCACTATATATCAATATATCATGAACTTAGATATCATTGCATTATTTTTTCATCTATGATTAGATTCTGTTTCTGGATATTCCAAATGTTTTTCTTACGAAAAGAGTAATGTATGGTCTAAAGCCATCTGTCAGAAAAGTAGGAGGAGTATTCTGGGCAAGGATTGGCTTTACTAGAATAGCTTTATTGATTGTGTCAGCATTCTTGTTAATTAACCCATTCAAACTGTCTGGATTTTAATTGATGTTTTGCTTGTGTAAGGATTTGTGGTTCATTCCTTTGGATGTACACATTAGGTTTATATTAAAATGTAGACAGCTCTTAGTGCTTTATCTCTGTTTTGTATCTGATTGTCAGAGAAATTAGTCCACAGTCAGCAATGAGGTACTAAATCTGGGCCCTTTCAATATGCAAGATAATGAAAGAATATAGACTGGTAATCAAAAAGCATAAGTTTAACTTTGACATTGGCTTGGTGTGTGACCTCAGAAAATATGTTGATTTGTTTTTTTTCCCCTGCGGCTGTAAAAGAACACTGTTTCTAATGCTGCTACCAAATTATTTTTGTTGAAGAGATGCAAGTTAACATTTGCAAAGTTACTTGAATACAAAGACTCACTTTAAAAGTATCTTATATTTAAAGTAGAAATACTAGCACTGCTAACAGCTGTAGGTTGTGCAGCTCTAGTAACAGGAGCTGTATCACAGCACAAAAACAAAAGCAAAAATGATCTTGCCTTTTATAGTCTAAAATCTAAGACAAAAGACAATAGAAAAAAAAATGAAGGACAATGAAATCATTAAAACAGCTGTCAAGCCACAGTCATAGTATTGTTTAGAAAAAATCATGAAAAATGTTTAAAGGGGTTAATGTAAATTTTTTCAGGTACTAACAGTTCCTCCTAAGAGGGGGTCTTTAAACAAGAGATGGCACAAAACTATTTCCCTGCAAAACTAGTATATTGCCAGTGAGGGCTGGTGCTATGGCCCTTCCAAATAAGGGGTCACATTTTGTTAGATACAAGAAGTGATGGGTATGGGAAGAGGCCATGAAGGGCATGAGCTGTGAAAACAGGAAGCAATTGAGGAAGTGTTTCAGTGAAACAGCTGACATGTTGTCACATAGAAATGGGGAAACATTCTTTGTATCAGTCTTCTGAAGGTATATGAAGAAGTATTGATCAAATTTCTGATCCACCAAAAAAGAAGCTGCAATGGTGAGATAGGTGTCCGACTGTACAAGAGTTTTGTGTGTGGATAGAAAGCTATAATTTGGACATTTTCAGGAAACGTCCAGGAAATTTAAATTCAAAACATAGGAGTATTTAGAGAGAAAACTATGTCAAAGATGATTCACCAGATACTGGCCTAAATGGCTAAAAGGATGGTGGCCCACACATACAGAGAAGGTTTTCAGAAAAGAGGAGAGCACTCCAGCTTTAGTGGTAGAGAATTTCATGTGATGTCCCAACGGGCAGTAAGGAAAATAGACTGAGATTGTGTGATGGCTCAGAGGAGGCATGACCGTACGGAGAAGCAAAAGGTGGAGTTGTCAGCCTGGTCTAGAGAACACCAGCAGGACTTTGCAGTGTCAGTGAAGGTGTCCAGACATGAGGGTGGGGATCCTGACCTGTCCTCATGGTGTCTTTCAGGGGCAGTGCTGGTCCAGGAGGGAATGCTTGAAACAGTAACAGACGATGCTGAGAGCAGGGAGGGCTGGTCAAGGCACGTGAAGAAAGAAACAAGAACAAGAGAGCAATAATGTGTGCTTAGGGCGACTGACACATCTATGAGCAGTAGTAGGATGGAATATGAAACCCAGAATTAGCAGCAGTTATGTTGCTTTAAGGGACTGCAAAGGACAGAAAAATGAACTGGGCAGGAAACAAATAAACAAGTTGGTAGTTTGTTGTTTCATGCACACTCCCACATCTTTTGGAAAGAAGCCATTGTTTTTTAAAGTTTTGCATACATTGCAAACACTATACTGTAAGTTCTTGTTTTGCTACACTTACCTCCTTCAGGATTAGATCCTGTAAGCCCTCTTCAAAGTGAGTAGTACTATATCCCATAAGCAACAGTATGAGACAAATATATGCAGCACAAAATGCTTCAAAGAGACAGTAAAGACATGAGGATGTAGTTCTTAACATATTTCAGTCTTAGCCTTGTGAGAAGATTCTGTATTAATGAAAACAAAGACATCTGTTTAGAGTCTCAATGAGTTCAGCATGTGCACAGCATCTTTTGAAGTTTCTCTTACACTGAAATCTTGTTTATCTATTTTTCAGGACTTTTTTTGGTAACAGAATCTGATTGGGTGCTCAGTAAATTTAAAAGATTTACATAACAAGTAATAATATTGTCACCTGCTAAGTTACTCATATTTATCTCGTAGATATATTTTGATATAACTTTTATCTTGCAGGCATTTTTCTAAGGTACAGGAGAAAAATATTCAAGGTGGAGATGACTTTGACTTGAAATTTTCCCTGTCTCCGACGGTTATTTGGAACAAAATACTTGCCGATAAAAAGAGCTTAGGTAAAGTCATCATGAGATCTTCAGCCATAGTTTGCACGGTGTCTGGTGATGCTGTCCACTGGCTGAGCTCAGCAGTCACACCGCAGCTCTGCTGCAGTGCTAGCCCAGGTTTTGGGAGCTCTCCGAGAACTCCCCAGCTTCAGCTCAGACCGCGTGTGGGGGCTTCACATGAGGAACCAGCGTGTGCTCGAGGAAGCCATATGCTGCAGTCTCGTTGTGACATGCAGATAAGACACGGTCATAATTCATATCTAAAGATCAGGGCTGCAGGGTGCATCTGCCTTGCATTATAGACCCAGCCAGGAAAAATGCAACAAGGGGGAGGAATTTGCAGCTCTGATGCTGTACTTGTCTTCTCCTAAGCTGGATTTTAGGGGGATCCCACTAATATCATGGTATCCTTATGACATCACATACTGCAAAGGTGAACTAGATTGAACTTTTTTCTATGTTTTCACTCAGCGTTGGCTTTATTCAGACCTTTTGTACCATAGCCGTCTGTTTTTTATTAACCACTTGAGTCTGATTTTGATTCATGCATAATGATTTAGCTGATGGTTATTTTACGTTACTTACCCCTTTCTTTATGTAGAGAAGTTTTAGAATCGGTTGGTTTGGATGACAGCTTTTGAATCCTTATGTTTAAAGTTTCAGAACTGCTAAACTGATTAACTGCAGGAGCGAAAGAGTCTTCATCACAGGGCTCTGCCAAAAAGAGCCCCCAAAGTGAATGTTTTGTGTGAAAGCATGCCTTGCAGTTTAAGCCTGGAGTGACAATAATTGTAACACAACACTGTTCATGTGACAGCCAGACAAAGAGGCCATTATGCATGGCTGGCTGGCATCAGATCCTCCGAAAGCTAATAGTCAAACTAAGCTTGGTAGCCCTGAGAATGTGAATATACTGGAAGCAGTTGCATGTTAAAAAGAAGGAATGTATGTGTCCCTGCGTTTGCATGTGTATGTGCCAAGGTCTGGTTAAATTGTATTGTAAAATGACATAACTGGTTTGTGTATTGTTTTTGGAAGTTGCTGTCAGGAATCAGAAAAAAAAAAAAAAAAAAAAAAAAAAAGTAATGTAGAACTGAGAACAGACATAGACATGGTGGAAATCAGAAAGAGTATGTCAAGAGACCATGCAGATCTTTCCGTTCTTTTTGCCCTGTGCTACAAGGTTGCTCCTATACAGTGCACTTTTAAGCACGTGTAATTGAGTTATAATTTCCTCTAGAGTGTTTACAAAACTTAGAACCGCGCTGGTCTGTCAACACATACGTGTTATGGTTACTAGAACTTATGCACAAATAATGGTCATGTGTGTTTGTGGGAAGCATTTGTTTGGTGACTTAAAGTCCCTCTTGAAAGGGTTCAAGTTGATATATGAAGAAATGTCCTTGACAACTTGTGAACTGCAGCAGTCTTGGCCCCAGAGGCAGCATACTTGCATCAGCCATTGTAAATGTACTTAAAAAAATAGGATACAGCAGCTGGAGTGGAAAGCTCTTCAATTAGAAATGTATAATACCAACTGTTTTGCCTTTGCAGCCCTGAGGGCTGGATTGTCTTCTCCAGCACACAGGCAGTTGCACCCAATGCTGGCCAGAGCTGCTGGGGATCATGCCCGGCAGAGGTGCCTTGGCCTCATTCCCCACCTACTGACATGCACTACTTTTTTGTTTGAATTCTGATGGAGTGAGGACTCTATTCAGCTTGCCCCTAAGCCCTCAGCTAAAGGGAAACATGATTTACAGGGGTCTTTGCCTATTTGCTGGTATATTGGTACTAGTAAAAAAGAAAGTACTATGAGGTCAGTACCTTTAATATCCTGAAAGGTTCAAATATGTATTTTTCATTTGTGACTATTATAATTTTTGAATACAGAAATTCAGAATAAAAAATAATTCTGTATTCTGTGGTTGTGTTTTGTTTACACTGATGCATATTTCCTACTTTGTTTGCACTTTCCTAGTGAATATTTTACATTAGAAAAGCTTTTGAAGTGCTCAGAGAAACAGAAAGCTTTTTTTTTTTTTTTTTTTTTT
>CM021797.1:49569871-49645159 GCA_011076525.1 Nettapus auritus | reverse complement strand
CTTGAGGTGCGGCCTCACCAGAGCCGAGTACAGGGGGACCATCACTTCCCTGGACCTGCTGGCCACGCTGTTTCTTATACAAGCCAGGATGCTCTTGGCCCTCTTGGCCACCTGAGCACTCTGCTGGCTCATATTCAGCCGACTGTCAACCAATACTCCCAGGTCCTTCTCTGCCTGGCAGCTTTCTATCCACATATCTCCCAGCCTGTAGCTCTGCTTGGGGTTGTTGTGCCCCAGGTGCAGAACCCAGCACTTGGCCTTGTTGAACTTCATACCGTTGGCCTTGGCCCATCAGTCCAGCCTATCCAGATCATCTTGCAGAGCCTTCCTACCCTCAAGCAGGTCGACACACGCACCTAACTTGGTGTCGTCTGCAAACTTGCTGAGGGTGCACTCGATCCCCTCATCCAGATCGTCGATGAAGATGTTAAAGAGGACTGGTCCCAGTACTGAGCCCTGGGGGACTCCACTAGTGACTGGCCTCCAACTGGATTTGACGCCATTCACTAAGGCTCTCTGGGCCCGGCCATCCAGCCAGTTCTTAACCCAACGAAGCGTGCACCAGTCCAAGCCATGGGCAGCCAGTTTCCTGAGGAGAGTGCTGTGGGGAACGGTGTCAAATGCCTTATCGAAGTCAAGGTAGACCACATCCACAGCCTTTCCCTCATCCACCTTGTTATCTTCTAGGCTCACTGAAAGCTGTTCAGGGAAGAATCGCCTTTGACTTTAAGGGAGTAGGATTTACTCCTTTAACTGTGGGTTTGTTAAATAGAATTATTCAGGCTCTTTTGATTTTGCATTATGTTCTTCCATTTTCCCCTTTGAGGAAAATGGAGGAGTACTATATCCATTCTAACTTTTGCAAAAGACAAAATATGAAAAGAAATGAAGGAATAAAATGTGAAGGAAGACATTTTCACAAAGTCCCTCATTCATTTATCAGAATATTTTGGGTTTACCTTGTTCTGGGGAGGGGACTCTTGTTCAAGTCATAGATGCTTTGAACTAGATTGCTAGAGATTTAAAACAGAAGTTGGTGAGTAATGCATTAAAATGTTGAGAAGCTACATAGGCTGTTAAAATGAGTTGCCATCAGAATTATTTTTTTTCCTTTGAAACTTGAATTATGTGATAAGAATTTCCAGAAATGAAATGCTCAGTCTAAATCATGAAAACAGGAGCTAACTGAAATAACAATTTTGTTTGCTATACTGTCATATAAATGACATTTCTTTGGATGATTTAAAAATATAAGTGTACTGAAGCAGTATTACCAACAAATTTATTCACAAATTACAGCTACTTGTTAGCAAGTAGAAGATATAAACAAATTAGGGTGCTTATACCTGTGTTGTTCATAATGAAAGGGCCCAGTGAAAGGTTGTTGCAAGTGTGGGGAACTGCAGACTGAAGATTTTTGTCAGTGATGGCAGGGGCTATGTCAGGAAAGGAGAAGAATCTAATGTAGGTGGGCAATGTATGTGGAAAAGGAAAACATGTATGTAATGGGGGAAGGAAAAAAACAACAGAGGACGTCTTTGAAGACAGCTGAAACAAGAAAGCAAAAGACGGGAAGGTGAACACATTTGAAATGGATCCTAAAATGCATAGGAAGCTAAAGGAATAGTCAGTCTTGTGGTTGTGCTCCTTTATGCACTGGCAAAAAGTTGGATACAATGTCTGGAAGGCTGGCACTTGAGATAAAAAGAAAAGAATGTTCACAAAAGCTACGGTCAAGAGAGGGTAAAACCATGAATGAAAATTTCCGCATAAGTGGAACCAGGGAATTGGTGTATTTAGGCGACCACAGGATTGTCCCAGGCAACTTGTCAGCAACCACAAAGTTTTCACAGTTGCATTCATGAATACAATATCCTTAGGAAAAAACAAATAACAAATCAGATGTCATGTTATCTGGTAAAGGGACTATGCTAAAAATTCAGTAAATATTACTTACTGTGTTATTCTGCTAAAAACAGAGCTTCTATACATGCCAGCAACATCTAACTTTAGAAATAATTGTCCCTAAACAAATGCATCTGGATAGACCTTAGTGCTCTAGCCGTCACCTGTACTATTGAAACAGTGCTGGGATTAATATACAGACTGATAGTCCAAGAAGGAGTACATTATTTGATTAAAAAGGGAAAAGGGTGTGGAAAAATCTGTTTGTTTGGATATGGTTTCTGGATCAACTCCTGTGGTGTATAGCCTTTCTTAAAATGTATGTTATTTGCTTTCTGTTAGCTGTCAACAGCCACGCTGGGAAGGATGCCCAGGGCTGATGGGTGCCATCTGTGTATGGACTGAAAGCTGCTGGTGCATCTCTGAACAGTCCCGTGCCTGCCAGCCCTGCAGACTTGTGCCTGGTGCCTGTCACCCATTTGCTGCAGCTACCTGCACTGCTGGCATCATCCCAGACAGGGGACGGCACCAGCCAGATCCCAGCTCCTGCATGTTCCTACTTCCTGCCACTGCTTTCTTACAAAATGTGGTCGGTGGCTTCCCCAGGAGCAGCTGGCCAGCCATGGGGCCTTCAGATGCTGTGAGAGGGGCTGGAAGGAGAGGAGGAGGACCTTGAAGGTCTGTCTGGAGGGTGTAGGCAGCAAAGAGCTGTAGTAGATTGCTTGTGTTCAGGTGGTCTGCTTGGAAACTGTAACCTCTGAACTTGGAAACTGTAACCTCTGAGCTACACAAAACTTGAGAGAAAGATCAGGCAAGACAGGCTCCTGCATGCACTTCACTTTGTGTAGAAGAGAGACCTCCTCTTGGACCAAGGTGAAAGCGGCAGGTTGCAGTGACCCTGAGGCAATGCTGCCATCAACATATGGACACAACCTGTTAAGATTTTTAGTGATCTGTGTTTACAGAACTGGCTAATTATAAATTATTTCCAGAACCAATTTCCGTTTGTTTGTCCTTCTTCATTTCACATGCACCTTCTCTGTCCATTACTTAATCTTGTTACATTATTTGGCTTGGGGTGAAGGAACATTAAGCATCTTTAGGAATTTCCTTTTTTTTTGTTTGTTTGTTTGTTTGTTTGTTTACTTTTTGTATGAGAATTAGGTAAGTCATTCTCCAGGGATACTCAGACCAGAAATAGATACTAAGATACTAAGTACACTTACTTGACATAGTTTTATGTGGTTCACTTCATGTTTCTTGTTTAAAAGAAGTTATATCAGGATTTATGCTCTAGCTGCCATTTCATCTTCTGGAAGTGTGCTTTTCAGATACTTTGGCTTGGATTCTAGACAGCTTTAACAGTCTTTATTTGATAACTTTTCATCTGAGTAGAAAATAGGTGGACAGCACATTTAACCAAAAGATTTATTTGTTAACAATTCATCCTTTCAGCTTCCTGTGTGAATAATCTTTAGACATGTTCAATGTGCCATTCACACAGTTCCGTGTGCTATGACTAACCTTAATGATCACAAGCTTGCATGTTAAAGACCTGTACTTGTTATCTTCCTGGAAAAAGAAAAAAAAAAAAAAAGAAAAAAAAAAAAGAAAAAAAAAAAAAGAAAGAAAGAAGAAAGAAAAAAAAAAAACCTTCTAATGTGAACAGTGCTCTGGTTTAGTGCACAATGACAGCTACAGTGAAATGACCCCATGCTTGTGATGTTTGGCAGCCTGCCCCAGAGGAATAATAATGAGTCCATCTGCAAAGGATCTGGCATGCTGGCATTTGTTCTTTACCATGCCTCCTTGCCCCGTGCAAACTTGACTTCCACTGAACTTTCTTTCCTTTTCCTTTTACTACTGATCTGAGGGAGGAAAAGGGGACTGATGAATGGATGTATCATCCCTGGCAGCTTAACGCCTGTGGAAGTTCTCACTGCGCAGTCAGCGTGTTGCATGGCAGTGAGTCTGCTGGGCCAAAGAGAGTCTTATTTTTCAGGAGGCATGATGATCCTAGGGAAACTCCTATCTGGTCTTTTACAGTGAGACTGTATCTTGTGAAGAATACTGCTCAGTGACTTGCAGGGAAGTCCTGAGTGCTACAGGACCATCTACCGAGTACATGCCGGTGATGGAATAGCTCTGTGTTTTGTGGCTGTACTGCAGTGTGATGCTGAGCAGAAGTGCTGTTGGGTTTCCAGCTGTCTGGGACCGTGCTGCAGCACTGGGTGGCACAGCTAGTGTAAAGCTGGAAGTTTGCTGAGAGTTAAAGATTTCTGATTCTTCCACTGTGCATAATTACCTTATTTCATTCTGGAAATGGAAATTTCCTTGTAATTGATATCTGAGAACTTATTAGACAATTCTGGAGCAATATGCAGTGTGACACTAGCCAGCCTCTACAGGTTCCCACCTGAAGGTTTTCATGCTAGAGTAGAAGGTGCCTATTCCAAAACATAATTTAACAGGTGCTCTCTGTTATTTAACATAAAATCATATATTATTCCTCTTTTTATTTTTATTTATTTATTTATTTATTTATTTTCTTAGAAGGAGCAGTTCAGATATGCAGGCCATGAAATGACATAATTTGTTAAAGGATCCTAATGCCATAGCTTCAAAATCAGACACTTCTGTGACTTATAGGCAAATAATTCCTGGTCATCTGCAGACATGTGGGTTGTCAGTGGACTCTGGAACTTGGTGAATCAAGACTTCTTTCCCTCCATTGACTTCAGCTGAAATGACTAACAGATTTGGAATTTATTGGAACCATTGGGCCAAATACACATACACAAATAGTGGGATTACATAAGCCTCATTTTTTTAGGAACTTCTATCATTAAAAAGAGACAGAAAAAAAAAATAATAAAAGTAACTGAATCAAAAAAACAGTGATTCATTATTTGTTTTTCTTCATAATGGAACCCTTTAAAAAAAAATAGCAAAACATCTGTTCCCATAAAGGAGAATTTTTCCAGCACACTCAGCCTTTAATTTGGTTATTTTTCAGATATCAGCCTAAATTCATGATTTTTCCATTTTTCATGGTCTGTTTCAGAAAGCTTTGGACTCCTGAAAGGGTTTTTTTTTGTTGTTGTTGTTTTTTTTTTTTTTTTTTTTTTTTTTTTTTTTCACTTTGAATCTTAAAGATACTAGTTCTTAAGTTTGAGACTCTGTCTGAGGTATAGCTGTTCTTCAGTGTCTTAAGGATATGCGTGTTTTCATGCAAAACCTGCTAACAACTGAGAAGGGGTGTCTGGGACATTGCTGGGTTGCCTTGTAGGCTCAAACTTGTGTTAACTGGTGTAAATGGCTGCCATCCCCCTAGATGGCCTCAGGTATGAAAAAGCCATTGGAAGAATAAATGTCTGAGAAGTGGAAAGCTGGAAGGACTGTTAAGTAACAGTTTGGTGTTGTAGGATGTGGAATCAGGAAATCAGCACCCTCTCCTGTGGGGACAGCTTGCTTGGTGACTGGGTTACTACATGTTATGGCTAGTCATATATCTAGTGTATTCAGCAAGCAAGGTCAGGTGGTCATTAAGCATGTGGCTGAAGTGGCCTGTCAGTCAGTAGACATCTGGATGTGCATTAATGCTTAAAAGTAAAGAAGCACAAATTAACAGGGTTACCTGGATTAAGCTGCACCAGGAAAGGGCCTTTTTGCATCTCTGATTATCATGGTGTGAAAGTGTCCTGAAGTTTAGGGCCCTACTGGGTTATCATTTAGCTAACTGTCCAGGTTCCACACGTTCTGTCAAGCAAAAGTTCAGCCTTGCCAGATGAGTTGCAGTTTGGTCTTTTTTGCACTCCCCTAACTGAGGGTGATGCCTTTTGAGTGACATTTTTTGAGCACTCAAGAAAAAACGGTTGCTTTATTTACATTTGTTGTGATTAGTTTTTTGGGTTTGTATGTTTGTTTTAGGCCATTCTAGGCTCTGTGTGATGATGCTGCTGTTCAGGCTAGTTCATATTGGTTTTATGGGTGAAATTTCTTGTGACACCACATCCAACTGACTTCCAAAAAAAAAAAAAAAAAAATCACCTCCTATATTTAATCTATTCATTTTCTAATGTAATCAATAACAGCAGTCTTTTTTATTATTATTATTATTTATTTTTATTATTATTTTTTTTTGGTGGAAGTTAACATGGGACTAAGCATCATGGACAAGATTAGGTCAGGTTCAGATTTTACTTTGCCTGACATCAGCAGTGTAGTGGATGATTTTATAAACAAATTGTGGCTCTGATAGAGGAACTGAACCTTTAGAGCGACAATAGTATTATGGTACAGAAAACACTAAATAGGAAGTGAAGAACCAAAGAATTCACCAGAAAATCTTTACAAAAAGTCTTTATCTCATCTGCAGCTGTAATTTCTAGTGGCTGTTAGCAGTCATTAAACCTATTTGGGGGCTCTGGCTTAGTCATGGTATGGAGATGGTAAAGGCAGAGGTACTAGCAACAGGGTCTCCAGTAATGAGCGTGTAGTTGAGAGATTCAGTCTGGGAGTTCAGTTACAATGGACAGAATGAAGATTTTTAAAAATAGTATTTGCTGTATATGTAGGATAATGCAATGTAAGCATAATTAAAAACAACCCTTTGGACTACAGCACAGATAACATTCTTTGACATACTCGTGCTATATCACTGCAGAAAGATGGAAATGAGTGTGGTAAAACCTTGGATACACCATCACAGAGTATGAAAATCTCTTACTATCCTGAAGTTCTTCCTCTAATTATATTGCATGTTCTTGCTGCATTTTTTATGTTGCAGTGGTAAAAATGCTTTTGCAAATGTAATGAGAAAGCTACATCAGCATTTCCCTTGCTCTTAGGTCCATTATGTCATGTTAGCAACTGTATCATCGTATTCTCTATTGCTCATGCAGTTCTAATCCTGCTTAATTCACTGGCAGCGCTTGATTTTGCTGACCATAAAATATTTGTTCACAGCCTTGAGCAACCTTCACTTTCAAGTTTTGCATTGCTTTGTCTCTCTCTTCTCCAATTCCATCTATTTTTTTTTTTTTTTACCTTTTGTGCAGACCAATCTAAGGGAGAGCTGTGTGCTCTGTGTTCTGCTCGTAGCTCTGTTTGTGGCAGGTGGACAAACTCATCTGAAATCATGGCTCGGTTTTCAGTAGATGGAGGAGAAACATTTGGTTTTAGTTTTTAGTTGTTTATTCTTTTTCTAGCTTTGATTTTGGACTGTACAGGAAAAAAAGTGCACAAAACTGGCAACTGTAGTAGTCACAGAGAAGGTGCCTACAATTTTCAGACCATGTGTAGCACTGTTTAACTGTCTGTGCTTATGCAGTACACATACAGGCTTTGCCATCTGCTTACTAGTGGGATGAATATAATTCATCAAACGGATTTTAGGTGAATAACTGTAATTTGTAGGAGTATATTTTTGGGATAACTGTACACCTGTTATACCATCTTAAAAATGAACTTGATAGTAATTTTAATATGCCTTGGGATGATCAGAAGAATTTGTTGATATAACTATTATTGATGACTATTAATATCTTCATTTGATATAATAGAGATATCACTAGCTAAATTTATCTAATAGGAGTAGAGAAATGCATGGCAGTAATCTGCAGATGCTCCATGCCGCTGTGCTGTTCTCCTATTAGTGTTTAAAAACCATGGGCCTGTATTAAAGGTTGTGGAAATGGAAACATCTCAGAGCTAAACAGACGTTGACTTCATATTGCACAGACCTTGCCTTAAAGATCCTGCTCAAATGGGAGTAACGATGCAGCTTTGCCAACTGAAGTTTTTTCCTCCAACAGTAGTATCAAAAATGTCAGGGGGCAGTAAGATTTTAGTGCTTTGTTTATATATATCTGTGTTCTGTCATGCACTGTGCTAATAGTACACTATAGTGTACAACACTAGAAAGACCTGGCAGTAAAACGCCTTAGTCTCGGTTAAATTAATTGTGTGTTCAGTTGGATGTTGAAGTCATAGATTGAGAGAGTTGTACATGCTGGTTAACAATCCAAATGACTGGAATATGCATTTTGCTAGCTTCCCTACGACTTGGTCACTGCCATATTGTCTTAGCCAGCAGTTCTATAATTTTGCTGGTTTAAATACAGTTTCAAAAGTGTCATTTTTTTCTGTATACTCAAACATGTTGCTGGATATTAGAGAGTGTTTGGGAACAACCATTTGCCTCTTTGAAGTTGTTCTTCACTGAGGTCAACAGTGCTTCTCACAGGAGAGGGCTGGATGACTTGCAGAAAATGTTTATGGCTTGGGGACGTGAATTTTAAATATATGCTGTAGTAGGCTGGAGGAGCTTTCTGTTTTAGCCTGAATTGTTATATCCCTCATACTTCAACTAATCACTGATTTACATAGAGAAAGCCTTCTGCAGTACTTTTAGTACTGAAACCACAGGTACTATGTATATGTATTTAGACAGCAAAGACACTGATGTAGTATTGGGTGAGATGATTTAAGCAATATGCAAGAAGAAAAGTGAATCTCTGAACAAGGTATCTCAGTGCCAACTGCAGACAGCAAGAGTTAAATCAGTCATCTGCATTTTTTATTGCTAATATAAACACTTTAGCAATGCTAATCAGTGGTACTGATTTTCTGTTTTGATTTTCCTTAATAATTAAGCAAAAGATTGGGAATGCAATCAAGTTTTACACTAGGGGGTTCATGCAAATTATTATTTTTTTTTTAATTTTAAATTTTGTTAAATGCATCCAAAAGGAAAGTTACTGAAGTTGAGAAGAAGAAAAAAAGGAAATACAGTTTACAGTCTGCATAATCAAAGTGCATATTTCTAATGAGGGAAATCACCACTTTGTTGAAATTATTAACTGAAAATACAGCTGCTTTTATTCCTTCTTAAACAGCTCCACATTGACGACACTGCTATGCAGTGTTTGTGCACAGAAACAGTTTTAGACCATGAAATGTCCTTCAGCAGGCATGGCTTTTCAAGAGGGATTTAGCAAAATGGGATCATCTCTGTGTCCTCAGATATCTTAAATACAATATTTTCATTTTTTGTGAGCTTTTTATGATGACTTCTGAAGAAGTTCTTGTAAAGTAAGACTATTACATCTCTTTATTTTCATGGATCAGTGGACTTTTTTTGTCTTAAAGTAATTTATTGGTGTGTTTTACTCTATTCTGTTCCATAATATTTAAAGTAAGAAATTTCTATTTCTAGTTATTTTATTTCGTTAAAAATATTTAGTAAATAAAATTAGAAGTTATTTTCTTATTGTCCTATGGATTACACTCAATTATGTCAATTTCTGGTGTGATATGAGAAGCCACATAATATTAAAATTTGTGTGAAAATGAAGATAAAAGGTCAAATGTTTCCCAGAAAGGGATGTTTGAATCATTACAGGTTACCTTCTGCCAGCTTTCATTCTGGCAATTGTGAATTAATGGTAGGTTAGATTAAAAGTGTTTTGGTATGCAAATCAAATCATTTGCTTGAAAACTAAGATAGACCCAGTCAAAGTACTGGGATAATCTTTTAGATTTTTATGTTATAATAGTAACATTTTTATGAGCAGAAAGCTTTTCCTGTTTGGGAATTGTACAACTGGCATAGAAGGGGATATTTATGCAAACTATACTGGGAATTCAACTTAAAAGAGCATTAACACTGGAGAATAAAATGTGAGACTGTCTGTTAACAATTTAAAGCAAAGTCATTTAAACCCTTCCCCTGATTGATTAATTTGCTTGCATGGGAATTATTAGTTAGTAAAAGGCACTGTGCCATTTTTAGCAAGTCCTGATCTGACATTGTATCTACTAATAATGATGTTCAACATCTTGAAGAACTGAGGAGCATTCATGCATATATCTGTAATTTCACGTATACATTTGCGTAAAAGAATAGCACACAGACATGCACGCACCCACCACAGAACACTATAAAACTGCTTTTTGCTCCCCTGACATCCATCTCTCTGCATTACGCTGCTGGGAGGCACCTGGGTTGAGGTAGGGCCCCGGTGTCGGGGTGCAGCCTTTCCAGAGCACTCCCCAGGCATCACCCCCTTGGTGATGCAGTGCTCTGGCATCCCTAGGGATGTGCAGTCACTGTGTGTTTTTGGGGGTGAGCTTTTACAGAAGGTGCTATGTGGATTAAAGCTGCTTGAGGTGGGGCTCTATTTGGGGTTTTAAAGAAGTTGGTGCTGCTATCAATGAATGGTGTAGCATTTTGGTTAAGTGATCTTCAGGGTTTCTGATGGCATGTTATCAGCAAAACCTTGAACAGAGGTGATTCTACTCTTGTGGTCTTGAGCAAGTGCCAATCTGTTTTAAAACTGCAGCTCTGTTACCTGGTAGGGATGAGCCATTGCTAAACAGACTGAGCCTGACTGCCTGCATTGCGGTAGGACCAGCTGGCTGCTTTGCTACTTGCATCAACTACTCTATTTGTCTTCTCCTACCAAAATGAGCATGTATTTGGTGCCACTTGGCATGCTTCATGTGTTTCTTGAAGTACCTATTCATATAGATCACCAAACCTTTGATTTTATGCATAGCCTAATAAAATGAGTCAATGGTTTTGGCTCCTTTATTGTTTATGTAATAACATTAATGTATTATATATATTTTTTTTCTTACAGGTCACCTTTTTGAAAAGATGGTTCTTAACTCCTTTTTTGGCTTTCCTGTCATACTCCTGTACCATTGGGTGGGGATAACTTTATCTTTGAACCTTGAAGATCCAAATGTGTGTAGCCACTGGGAAAGGTAATAATTTCTTTTATGTAAGACTTTACACAAATTCTGACTGTAAAAGTTTTGGTTTGTTTCGCTTAGTATATTTTAATTGATTTATAGCTTTCAGTTAAATAATGATCTGGGAATAAGATTTTGCATAACCATGTGGGCAAGGTAAGTTCATGCATAACTAAAAGACTATTTCACAGTGGGCTGAAATGCAGCCATCTTTGCAGTAGTGGTTAGGAAAAACACAACAGTGGCACCAGTAATATTAGAGAACTGTCTAGGGACAAGAAAGAAATTAAAAATAGCTTTTTTCAATTTAAGTGAAAAGGAGCTTTTACATATGCAAAATGTAATTAGCCATATTGGAGTTTGGCCAAATTTGATTATGCTGATTCTTTCCTTTTCAACATTCCTGGAATCTAAATTAAGATTTGTTGTTTAATATTTTTTTTGATGAGGTTCAGAAATTTATAACGTGCAGCTATAAATTCATCAGTTTAGTTAGTCCAATTTTTCACCCAATTTCAGGTTAATTGTGAGTGGATTGCTCACAGTGGGTAGGAGAGGCTGGACCGCAAGCATTTGTTGTAGTTTTCTTGAGCAAAGATTACAGTAGTGAAACCAGGCCTGAATGTCTCATTATTATTATTTAATTAAGCCCATGACTGATCAGCTAACCCCTGAGACAGTCTAACTGTTCATTTGAGAACATAAGTATTTCCTCCATTGGAGGTAAATTGTTTTTTTATGTTTAGTTGCTGGAAATGCTGCTGAGCCACTGTACATATATTTGCAATTGCTTGGGCTAAATCGTTGTAGAGGAAGTTGAAACTTGTATTTAAATTTTTATGAAGTCTGTATATCAAAAAAATGTACTTAAGGACTTTCCCCAGCTATTTATCTTATAAATTGCTTATGTGCAGCAAAGGTAGGAGCAGATTCTTGGTGTGCAATTTGGCATATACAAAATTGTGTATATGAAGTAATTACCGTACTAAATACCTGGTTACAATATTCAGGCACAAGCCTAGATTGCTACTTGATACTACTCCATGTTGTGCATCATTTGTTAACTGTTTCTATGTATATAAGTGTTTTTTGAGGGAAAGAGCATCATAGTGAAAGCAAAATGGAGAAAACAAAACAAAACAAACAACAACAGAAAAAAAACAAAAACAAAAACAAAAACACACAAATGTTATAGTGCATAATGTATTTTAAAACAAAGTAATTAAAGTCTACAGAAGAAAAAAATACTCAAAGAGTGTTTCCAGTCTGTTGAATGAACTGAAAGATCCGTGCTGTGTCTCAAGGGAACATAGCTCAGGGGAACATACCAGGGGAACATAGCTATGAATGAGTAAAAGCACCAGATCCCAGTTTGTTGCTGCTGCTGTCACTGGCAGCACTATATGCTTTAAATAAACCTACCCCGCCCTGTCATGAAACATTCTTTACAAATGAACTGTGATCACAGCAAGAACGGATGGGCTGAGCATCGTGTCCAACAACAAGCGCAGACGTTTTTCAGGCTTGCTCTGACAGCTGGTCACATTAGGGATGCTTGCCTCTGTATGGGCATAGGGAAAACAGGGAGCAAGTGCTGGGCAGTGAGGAGTAAGTAGATCTGGACATGTTTTCTCTGAGTGTAGGTGATGACATTAGGAGGAGGAGACTGTGGCTTTTATCCTGTAGTAGGTGCTGAGGGGGTCAAAGACAGTGTGAGTAAAAGCCAGACAGGCAGTGCACTCAGCAAGTGTTTTGACTGTTCCTGGGAACCAGTACTACAACAGGAATGGACCACATGTTCCCATATTTTCTAACCCCCTTATGCAACCAAGGACTGTCGGACTGCCAGCACAAACAGTCTATGCAGGAGTTTTCTACGGTGATTCAATATTTTTCCCTTCTGCAACAGGGCTCTGTTCCTCTGGCCCCACTGACAGCTCTGGAGGCTCTGGATTTTCACTACACTCATAATTTGACAGGCAGAAGTAATAGACTTTCAGTATAGTACTTCTGACCAAAAAAAAAAAAAAAACAAAAAAAAACCAAAAAAAAAACAAAAAAAAAACGATAAAATCTCTGAATCTCTGTTCAAAATTAGCGAGAAAACAAGAAAAAGTACAGACTTAAGTATTTTATAATTTCTGATTGCTCAATAGGCTGTTGGATGGTACAATAGCCCTATCTGTTTTCAGTAATTATTACGCAGGTATACCTTTATATGTAAGTACATTGACAGACCTTTCCTCTACTGATGAAGATGTTTTATTATGGATACAGCTACAGTTTTTAAAAAGACTTTTTTTTTTTTTTTTTTTTTTTTTTTTCCAAAAATTCTATGAGATGTTTCTCTTTTGTGTGATAGAAGAAATATAATGTTGTGTCTCTTAACTAGTTCTTCAGCTCTCCAGTGATGTTAGTAAAACAGGAGAAAATGTGCCACACATCTCATTGCCTTGGTGCTTCAGTTAGCTGCAAATTCGAGACAACAGTTGCTTTTAAAATGTAGACATAATTACTTTGCTTTAAATGTCTAGTGGTACCATTTCATCAAACGTATTACATAGAGACATGATTGCTTTCTACATGTATATTTTTCTTCCCTTAGTGGAGAAAAACCCTTTCAATCCATATATTCTTTATTTCCATATATTTTATAAAGTTAGCTGGTTCATATTTAGCCTAAACTTGCACTTGCTGGTTTTGTTGCATATGAATATTTTGTTATTTTTTTTAATACCGTTATGTTGAAGCATTTCCTCATGAATTTTGATACATATTTTATGCCTGCCTTTTTAAAGAGGAAATTAAGAACTAGTAGCATTTATATAGTAGTTAAAAACTATAGCAGACTATAGTAGATCCTTTGTAACAGACAGCATTAGGCTGAAACTGACTAAACAATTTTGCTTGTGAGGGCTCATGGAGCACCTTTTTAGCAGACTCCTCACCTTAGAAAGCAAAGAAGTATTTATCAAAGCCATGGTTTTCTATTGCTAAGTGTGCTATGACTGTGTGCACATCCAGGAGTTACAGGATGTGCCTAAAAGGTGTGCTTAAATATGTGCCTTGTTATCAGTTCTAACTACAGCTACTTACTAGGACTTTGTTAAAGACTTAATAAAATCACTGTAGTGTAAAGGACTTGCTCAATAATCTGTTCACTCTTTTTCTCTTTTTTCCCCAGTTATTCAGTCACAGTGCAAGAGTCATATCCGCATCCTTTTGATCAAATTTACTACACCAGCTGTACTGACATCCTAAACTGGTTTAAGTGCACACGACACAGGTGATGTATAATTGCTAAGATTGTCAAACTGCTGATATTGTAGATATGTGTAGAGATCTTGGGTCTGTTAAAATCAAGCATGGCATATAGGATATTTTATTTATAGCGACTTATTTGTGTAGCACTGATTGAGTCAACTGAAAAATGTCTGATCCAAGCAAAGTCACATATCTGTTATTAGCATGTCAGGGTACATCAACCTACAGAGATGCCTGACAGAAAAAGAGCAGGCTAAGAAAAAAGCACGCAATGCATGAAGTGAAATTCTGCAGATCCTACCAGGTGCATTTGTTCAAAAACTTCATGAGACACTTTGCTGCTTTGAACCTTATGTTCTGGGGAAAATGTGTGTTACTTGGAAAGGAAGTAAAAAGGCGGTTGGAAAGCACACCTGGAGGTTATCTGGTCTAACCCCCATGCTCAAGCAGAGCCACCTGGAGCATGTTGCCCAGGATCATGTCCAGATATCTCCTTAGAGATACTGAAGATATATTCAAGTGTTTTAACCAGCACTTCTCTTGTCTTAACCAACACTGTGTCTCTGCCCCCAGAAACCATACTCACCCTTGTAAGGATAAACCCCAGTAGACTTGGAAACTGACATCAGTAGTGATCATGGAAATGGATTTGTTTTGCCAGACTTTAATCTCCATTGGGGATGCTAATGGTGAAGGCAATGATACTCTGGTTTGTGATTTGGTTAAGTAGCCAGAATCCTCAACTTTACTGCTGTTTGTCCACCCATGGAAATAAGGCTTGTTGCGGAACCAACAAGACTATTAAATACAACAACAGATAAATAAAGATCTCTTTCTGGCATTTTTTCCCTCTACTTTTACTAATATCTGAAGATTTTTAAAAATATGTAAGCGTATAAATGATTTAGCTTCAGAACCATGAAATATATGCAACAACCATTCATTCTTTTCTTTAGAATCAGTTACCGTACTGCCTACAGACATGGTGAAAAAACGATGTACAGACGCAAATCCCAGTGCTGTCCTGGATTTTATGAAAGCAGGGAAATGTGTGTCCGTAAGTCTAGTTTCTTTTTGCTTTGAAATTCCATACATTCATTGCAGGGCTTGTTTGGCTCCTTTTCGATGGTGATTTGTGGGAGCTGCGTTACTGGGGGCTGTTATTCATCAGTGGTGCGCATGCAGATCTCGTTGAAGTCATTTGGTGTTGTGCATATGGAAATGACAAGATAATTGGATCTCAGAAGTCTAAGTAACCAACGTTGATGTGATTCTCACAAATGATTATATGGCACATTACATCTCAGACAGCACAAGTGTCGTAGCATTTTTCAACACAAAAAATAAACACCAACAAAACCAGTAGGGAAAGGCTTTCCTCCACAGCATGGGCCCAGGTTGATCCCTGTGCAACTCTCTCATGCAGATACGAAGGTCTGTAACTTCTGTTTGAAGACAGCAGCACCACCCTCTTGTGGGGCATATGCCACTGTCTCCAAAGCTTTGTAAATCTAGAATTTGAAGAACTCTGTCCAGACTGGCTGTGGCCCTGGCTTGGCTCTCTTTCTCCCTCTTATATAGCCTTGTGAAGAACCTAGAAAGGTCTGATTCATAAAGTAACATTCATTCAAGATCACAGTAGAAAGGAAGAATGAAAATAGAGGGCATGTTAATCCAGAGCCTTGAGAGTGTATGTGAGTGGCTGAACACAGGTCAGCTGGAAACTTTTTCAAAGCTGTACGGCGGGCTGGATAGCTAGGGGCTTCCACTGGCAGGAGTGACAGCAAGGAGCTTATAATAGGTGAGCACATGTGAAGGGCAATGTGTCCTTGGAGATGTGTAAATGTGTACAGCTAAAAATAAAATTAATTCAGTAGCATTTAACATTATTTTCCCCTGTGGATACACATGTACACAGCATGGACTGTAGCTGTAGGTTTTCCAGAAGTCAAGACACTGAATATGTCTTCAACTTTTAATCTCCTTGAAAAACTGGGCTTAGCAGAGTCAGTCTTTTGTCAGTAATGTCGTTTGCTATATTGACCTCTGCATATACTTGTACTACTTCTAGGGGACAGAATAATCACAGGAAGCAGCTATCTCCATTTATTGGGTTTGCTTCAGCTGTTCTAGCGAGATTTTTTTTAAAAAAAAAAAAAAAAAAAAAAACCTGCGCAATCCTGATGAACTCTAGAGGGACCAAGGCTGTAACTGATTTTGGGGGTGAATGTAGGTGTCTTTAATAGCAGCCCAGTGAGGGACTGGAGCCTCTGCATTGTGGGGCTGGTCTCAGCTTGCTCCCCAGTTGCTGAGCAGGCCTGTGCTTGGCAAGCCCAGCCAAGGGAAAATTGTGACAAGCCCTACATACTGGGAGAGCCACAGCATGTATGCTGCCCTGTCTGATGTGTGGGCTGCTCATGGGTGAAGATCAGCCTCAATGTCTCCTTGGCACAGTCCTGGCCCCCAGGGCCTGCACGCCACAGCCTGCGGGTGGGCTTCTGCCGTCCTGGGGCAGGCCTTGGCCCATGTCAACCTGTGTCTGTCACCACACACCTCCTGCCTAACCACCTGCAGCACGCTTCTTTACCTGGTACTTTTTCTCATCTGAGAGTGGGAGAAACAGAGGTGAATTCATAGGTTTATCGTCTCCCTTACTGCTGCAAAGACAGTGGTGAAGCATAGTGTTTGATGTGTGGAGAAGCTTCTCCAGCAAAACACTCTGCAAAATAATGGATAGCAAGAGATTTGCCATTGCTGCTGGATTTTGCAATCCAGTTTAGGAGAAGTCAGTGCGGTGGATGCATCTTTTGTCTCTGGTAAACAGTCTGAAAATTAGTATCAGTACATACATTAAAATTATTTATTCAATATAAATGTGAAATAGTTCCTTAATTTGTTCAGAGGCACAGTTCCGTGTATTGTGAGGTGCATACTGGAAGTGACTGATCGGATTTATTTCTATTTTGGAAAATTGTACCCCATGAATGTCAAAACATCATAAAATCTTCATTTACTTTTTTGTTTTATGGCACTGTGGTGGTTTTACCGTGCTAGGCAGCTGAACACCACAACCACTCTCTCACTCCCCCTCCTCAGATGAGGAGGGGAAGAAGTAAAGGAAAGAACAACTCATGGGTTGAGATAAGGATAATTTAATTAAAGAGAAGAAAATATATATATTAAGGAAATATTATTAAACAATTCAACTAAAGGGAAAAAAGGGAAAAAGGGAAAGGGGAAAGGGAGGGGGAAAGGGAACAGCAAAAACAAAACAAGTAAAGGCTATATGGAGGTGCAGAGGAAATAAATTATTCTCTACTTCCTGCAAATGAGCGATGCCTGACCACGTCCTTGAAGCAGGGCCTCAACGCACGTAGCCTGTGTTTGCGAGGAGGACAGACGTTTTCACAACAAAAGCCCACCCCTCCCCTCTTCCTCCTTCTTCCCCCTTTTATTGCTGAGTGTGACATCATATGGTATGGAATATCCCTTTGGTTGGTTTAGGTCAGCTGCCCTGGTGATGTTTCTTTCTCACTTTTTGCCCACCCCCCAGGAGGGTTAGAGAAAGTCCTGATACTGTGCCAGCACTTCTCAGCAGCAGACACAACACTGGTGCGATAACACTGCTGTTCTAGCTACAAGTGCAGAGCATGGCACTGTATGGGCTGCTGCAGGGAAAGTTAACATCCCAGCCAGACCCAGTACAGGCACTCACTGGAATTTGAAAATAAAGCAGTAAGATCTTTGATTTAAAATGTATTTTCTGCACAAGACAAAGTAAGGTCAAAGTGATACTGATAAAAACACCCTACTTT
The DNA here is from genome assembly GCA_011076525.1 of Nettapus auritus. Classification (NCBI taxonomy): domain Eukaryota; kingdom Metazoa; phylum Chordata; class Aves; order Anseriformes; family Anatidae; genus Nettapus; species Nettapus auritus. The sequence continues at coordinate 49,627,415 of CM021797.1, read as the reverse complement.
AAAAGATCTGATCAATCTGAGATCAGATCAGCATTTTTTAATCTTTGTTTTAAATGTATTTATTAGACTTGTAAGAACCGTATTTTGTCTATATTTGGTTATTATATGAATGAGGATGATCATAGAATCATTAGGCTTGGAAAAGACCCCCAGGATCATCTGGTCCAACCATCCCCCCGCCACCAATATCACCCAGTAGACCACATTCCTAAGCACCATGTCCAACCTTTCCTTAAGCACCCCCAAGGATGGTGATGTTTTTTGGTTGATGTTTTTTTTGTTTTGTTTGTTCATTTGCTTGACTTCTCAGTTTAAAAAGCTCAATTAGAAAATTCTACTGGCAGATGATTTTGGTATGACTCAACACTTCAGTGCATTTAGTGATGAAGTGAAATCTTGTGACTTCCTTTTAAAAATACTAATTAGGAATTTACAGCATGAGTACTCACCAGTGCCTATTGTCCTAGTGGTAGCACTTACTAATGGTAGTGCTACTGCACTGCTGTGGGAAGAGAATTACTTGTCATTGTATAAAGTCATAGCAAGAATGTGGGAGCCTCAAATTGCTGAAGTCTCTAAATGTTGTATTCACAAAAGAAAGACCAACAGCCAGAGAAAAGCATGGGCTGAAATTTAAGTGGTTTACATATATATATTTGATTTTTTTCCAAGTTCAGTCTGAATATACAAATTTGAATTTTTCTTAGGATATAAGTTTTCTGTGGAATTGTGACTCTAACTTTCATAGTTGTTCCTGAGAACTTTCAGTTTCATGTGGTTCAGTAGGTGACACTTGTGTTAAGATTTCACATTTCGGTAAAAATTACATTTGTGTTTTGTTTTTGGATTCAGTAAGTAAACTCATATGTGGAAAATATACAAACAGGCCTTTTTCACATAAACAATAATTTCTATTTTGTTTGTTCTTCTCTAAATGACAAATAACTCTTGTAACGTAAACTGTTCAAACCCAGATTAAGTTTTAGTATCATTTAATTAATGCCACTGATAAGCCACAAAGTGAAAAATCAGCAATATAAGTACACATGATTGCTCAAAAAAGTCCAAACTCTTGCACCTTTTAGCCAAGAAACAGTCCAGTAACACTAGTGGCAGAGACTATAACAGAATCAGATAGTGTTAGCAATATCAGCAGAAAAATATCATGACACTGTCTGTTAAGGTTGAGGTATTTACATGGACTGAATAATTTTGACTCGTGTCTTTTATTTAGTTAAATGAAGGAAGTGTGAAGCATTGTGAATATTGCAGCTCTTTTTTTATATATATATTTATTTTAATTTGGAATATGGATGCTAGTCTGGGCTACATGCTGAGACCTTTTTATAAAAAGTATATTATTATTATTGTTATTATTGTTATTATTATTAAGTTTACAGAATCCATCCAATTTTTACCATGTTTCTGAAACAAAAGGATTCAGGCTTTAAGATGTCTTCTGGTGGCTTTGCTGTAGATTTACACACGTAAAGTAGATTAATCCTTGTAGCATTTCGGTAGTGTGAACATTAACTTACAGTTTCTGACAACATAGCAGGATTAAGCCTGTTGAATTTTCTTGAGAAAGAAAATGGAGAATAGGCAGAATATAGGTACAATTAAGAAGCTATCTTACCACATAACTGAATTTCCCTCACCTTAATAAAAAACAGATGTTAAGCACAAAAAAAAAAAAAAAAAAAAAGGATTAACCAAAGGATACGTTTTAGCATACAGGATGGAATTGAATAATTTATTTGAAAGAACACATTTATAATGTAGTTTAAAAGTTATGTGAGTTTCATTTTCCACAGAAAATGCTGAGGGACCATATTTTAATTAATTTCAAGGAAGTTGAAGTTAAATCTTGTACAATATGTGGAAGAGTTCTTTTACATTTCCAATCTAAATTAGTTTATGCATTCAAATTTCATTCACAAAATTTTGAGGACTTTAACAGATAAAGAAGCTTATTTTTTTCTTGAAAAGGGATATATCTCTTCAAATTACTCTTTCTGAAGACTCTAGGAATCTAAATCAGGATACAGTGGTATTAGCAGAAATGACAAACACAGAGCATGCAGTCATGCATGTGGTATGACTTCTTTTGTTGGAAGTGATTTATGTGAAAGAAATAATACGGAGATTTACTTACAACGCAAAAGCAGACCTTGTTCAGATATCATTTTTTTCCTTCTAATATGAATTCTCAGTGCAGCTGATCAGAATTTTATTTAATATGAAATCTATTTAATGAGATTTCAGGTATGGAATTTCAAGAAATCAGGTATGTCTTCAGGTATCTGCTTATCTGATGTTGTGACTCATTTGCTTAAAAGCTGAAGATCTAAATTGGGAACCATGGTGGATTTTCCTGGTCATTTACTTACATAAATAATTACAGGCAAAATATCTCAAGCTTTTGTTTGTTAGTTGATTTATGCCTGGCTTTTCAAAGGGAATAAATGACAGATAATATGATCATAAAAATGCATTTCGGAACTTTCATTAAAGATAAAAATATAATGTTCACATTTGATTACTGGAAATTCTTCTGTATCTTCTTTTAACATCAGATAATTTAATGCACAGATGTCTAAATGTTTTCTACGGTGACTTATCATTAAATAACTTCATATCACTTTCTTAATCACAGAGAGCATATTCATAAAATGCCATTCAGAAATTTCAAGTCTTGTCATATTCCGCTCTTCATACATGCTCTAGTTCAGAAGTGGAAGTGGCATGAGGCACTGGAGTTGCTTCACTCAGCTGTGATACTTTAAGTAGGTATCGCAGTGGAGCAGCAATCTGCATTTCCACCGCAGGTGGTATGGTGGAGCCCATCAGCATATAAGTAGGTGTTTGAATTGTAATCCTCTCTTGAGTTGGAGCACTCTCTCCCTCCCTTCATTGGTATCAGTATGAGCCACGTAATCAGTGTGTAAAAATGGCAACTTGATCTAAGATTGCATTACACGTGCTACACTTCTGGCACAACTGGCTTAACCCCCTTAGTATGAAGCTACGGTGCTGCAGCACATCTGTGATTATTTTTGTGAAGCCCTTGCCTCACACTGCTTTCAGCTTGCAGTACTAGTGTTGATGATCTGCACAGATTACATGTGTCTTTTCACGTTGATTCATGTTGCTGAGTTTTCTCTACAGGGCATTATCATTTGGTTGGGTGCAGAAATACCAGTGCCTGCAAGTGAGTTACGAACAGAGCTGAAGGTACACTCGTGTCAGGGGGAGTGGGCAGCCCCCTCCTGCAGGTGTGTGCAGCAGGAGATGTTTTGTAGATACTTCAGGTTGGCTGATGATACTCTGTAGTCAGAAAAAGCAAATCTACCATCTGTGTTTAAGAAAATGTAAAAGATGTGACCTGCTGAAATCCCTATAAGTTGGATGAGGCAAAATTTTAGGGAAGATTTTGAAAGAAACAATAAGACACAGAAGAAAAAGGAAAATAAGATAAAAAAGCAGATATGCAAGTATAAGCTCTGATTGCTTTTCATATGTTAATTGATTTTCCTTAGCAAAAGAATAAGATACGACTTATGCAATTTATTGCTGTCAGTAAATTATTGGTGCTTCTTTACACTGCTCATTATCAAAGAGACTTCACTTTTTCATCTGTTCTTGTCCATAAGTATTTTCTTACATCTTGTCTACGAGAAAAGTCTCTCTGTTCCTGATGTAATTCAGGTCTTTTCATCTTGAAAGCTCTCACCTTACACACTTTTTAGGTCACGTAGTAAATTGTGGTTCTCTTGTCCCAGTGTTCAGTGAAATAATCTTTGTATATATGCTGTCTCTTAGGAATGTTACCTACAATTCAGTTAATAAGAATCAGCCCAGTTAGTGTGTGGAGAGTAATTTCTTTTGGTTGCAAAACAGGTATATCCAGAATACAGAAGGAAATTGCTCATTCATCAGATATATTTTGGGGCATTAAGTAACTTAAGAAATAAAGGAATACTGGATCATTATTTTTTATAAATCTTGAACATTTCTGAAACCTGGATCCAGTTTTAAAACATTCTCGGCCTTTGTTTAACTTCTTCAAAGTAAAGAATTTCATGTCATCATTCTCAGAGAAAGAAATTTGTGTATTTGTATGCCGTATGTATATATATTTTTAAGCGATCTTTATTACGTTTATTTGGAAACAACCATATTTACATTTTAAGAGGTCTTTAATTGGTCCTTATCCCATGTTTTTTAATTGCTCAAGTTAGCAGAGGTTTGGCTGTCAAAAAATGTATGCAGTGGTAATGATGTTGGGTAATGCGTGTTGGAATTCGGTAAGTTATTCAAACATGAACACAGAGCATGTATGTGCACTGCTACCACATGTTGTCTTACAGTTGAAGGAGAGCTTCAGTGTCCATGTCATCACTTATTAGGCAAGAATCTTCAAAGATATAAGCAATTCATATCTAGACGTAAAACTAATGGAACAGTGGGATGTATTATTTAGTCATTATTTCCATAATACATAGATGACAATGAAATAGCTTTGGGAGTATTAATACACATAATTCTTTTTTATCTTTTGACATTTAAAAATACATATTCTCCCTGTTGAAGGTCATTTTAACACACATCTGAAGAGTAGCTTATTAAACATAAAAGTTGCAAAGGAAACCTAAAGGCTGTAATATGTAATTAGTGGCTGGGATCCCAGATAACCAATGATTTAAGTAATATATACTGTTGATCTGTTTGTGGCTTTCTTTCTTGTGACCATGCAAAATATAAAGATGACTATCCTGCTTCATCATGTTTAATTAGAAAAGAATATCACAAGACATTTTGCAAGTATTTATCCCAATTATTGTATAGCATTTTCAATCAGTTCAGAACAGAAATGCTTTGTGTGTAGTCTCATCAAACTTCTTGTAAACACCAACTCTGTCTTTTCCCCATTGTTCACCTTGTATTCGTTGGTACACTGATCGCATTCCTGTCTTTTTTTTTTTTTTTTTTTTTTTTCCTGGAAGTGTAGGTACAAAAAAAAATTCTCATCCTGTGCACATTTTTTAAGTTTTATTGTTGTTTGAACTGGATGGAAGTGATTCCGGTGTATATATTTTGGAAGGCTGAGGGCATTTCCTTATGAATATGATGCCAACAAAGTTGCTGGTTGCCAGTTCTTCCTCATCAGTGTATTATGAGTCAGTTATGTTGGTGTGTTGGATATAGAAGCCATTTCAAGTTTTCTTTGTGTCAAAATGAGGTATCGGATAATATTTATTTCAAAATAAGCCTTAACTGCACAAACACACACATGCATTCTTGCAAATCATAACAAAAAATAATAATGAAAACTTTTAAGCAGCTCTGCTTATCACTTATTAAAAAGGTTGCAGTGATTCATAGGGTTTGTACCTTGTGCTTTACCTTAAGTGTCATCAGGGTTTTGTTCTGCTTCATTTGAACTGTGCAACCATTCAGAAAAATCAATATTAAGATACTGACGTGTTGCAAATCATATTTTGTCCATGCTGTTGCAAGAGAACCACATGTTTTTTGCTTGCAGTTTTCCCTCTTTCTTAGTGTAAAGGTTTTCACCCTTGCTCAAGCCTGACCACCAAGAGCAGGCTGCCCATGACCATGTCCAGGCAGCTCTATAACCTCAATTACACTATGACTGGTTTTTCATTAAATGTAAACAATTTTCTCTTTGTTAAATGCAGAAGTATTTGAGCAGCACCAAGCTGGTTTAGTTGAATCCTTCAAAATAAGGAAAAATGGAAGAGACAGAAGTCAGATAACTTATTTTGAAGAGCAGCCATCAAACATTAATGTGCTAATATTTATTTTACTTTTAAACGGTATTTGAGGCATGAAACATCTGGAATGAGAGTAAGTTTTGAATATTTTTCCAAATGTTAAGAGTTGTAATTTATTTTTATTTTTATTTCCTTCTTTGACAGCTCACTGTGCTGACAAATGTGTCCATGGTCGCTGTATTGCTCCAAACACCTGTCAGTGTGAGCCTGGCTGGGGAGGACCCAACTGCTCCAGTGGTGAGTTTTCACCTGCTTCTGCCTGTCTTGGGCTCGTTCCACTGTGTTGTCCTCTATTTTGGGCGGATTATCACTGATCCTCTACTTGGTCTCCTGGTCAAGTCGTTTGTTTTGAGTTATCAGGTTACTATGTGTGGTCTGATTTTTTTTCTTCATTTACTTGAAGACAGTGTTACCTTGTACCAGCACCAAATGGCTTGAGCTATTTTATGCTCAGAAACATTCCAAAAAGTACAGATCTTAGTATCTGGAGTAAGTAAATAAAGTTATATTTGAACAGTAAATTTTTTTTTATTTTTTTTTTTTTTTACCAGCAGTGTTCTCTTTCATTCAGTCATCCTTCTCAAGCTATCTTCTCCTTCTCCTTTGCCATGAGTGTGTGTGCAGAAGAGAAGGGAAGCAAGAAACGAATATTGAGGACGTATGTGGGAGGAGTCTGGGACACGTTGGTATGGTGTCCTGGTTGATGTATGGCTTCAGTCACACATCAGCCATCTGGTGTTCATACTTAATAAAGAAATTATGAAGGTGGAGGCCACCACACTCTTGATACAAGAACATAGCAAAACCATGGAGCAAAGTACTGAAGCGATAGCAGTTGATGATGTTTTTAGCCATTGCAATTTTCTAGACCCTCTGAATGTGAAACCACATGCTGCAGTCGAGGAGCCAGGCTGTAATAAGGCAATGGGTCTTGACAGAGGGCAGAAACCCTCTATAGTAGGTGTGGCATGTTTGTGTACTGTCTCTTCATCTGTCAAAGGTAAACAATTCATGGTCTGCACAAATTATTTTTTCCCTTTACCCAAAACAGAGTTTCTTGGAGTAATTCTGTATTTTTGCTCATTATAACAGGTTATTTATTCTGTCTTTCTATTCCCCTTCAAAAGGTCTCTGGAAACGTTATGTTTAGTCTAACACTAAACCATGTACTTCATTACAGTCAAGTTCAAAGTAGGTCACTGCTAGTGACTATTCACTTGAAATGAATGTATTTTTTTTTTCTAGTCAACAATAAAAGATATGTTTATAATTTAAATTTCACAGACCATATAAAAATTTAATTCATAAAACAGAGCCTATGTCTTGCATAGCTATTATGCTACCAGTTTACTAAGTATGGGATTCATGTAAAGAATAGTAACTCTGAAAAACATAGATAATCAGCGGGACAAAAATAATTTGGGTTATATTTTCACCCTTGTTTTTTTTCACTTAAAAAAATATGGATTTTTTTTTTTTTTTTTAGCAAGATACTTTAGCAACTCTTCATCTGGAACTGATCATGTCTTGCTTTGGCAGCTTATTTTGTGAAATATGAGAGAGAGAATTAATAAATTACATGAAAAAGAACTTGCTATTTTAAAATTATTACATTTGGTGTATAGTCTTTGTATATACTTATAAGTGCTTCCATAAACAGCTCTAAAGGAGCAGCAAATTTTGCTTAAGGCATAGAATGGAAAGAGTTGGCATTGCAATGTTATGGTAATGCTGATCTTAATCTAGTGTGCTGAATTGTAAAAGGAAATTGTCAAAAAAATGTTATCTTTCTTTCTGAAAGCCTTATGAATTGAGCTCCTCGGTAACTAATCGAATGCACAAAAGAAACGTGTATCACTATACAACCTAGAATGAGGAAATACTTTTATTTATTGAAACTTCCAAGTTTGAAACTCACTGAAAGAGCAATTTTGATGAGAGAGGAATCTCTAAATCTCTCTTTGGATATAATCCTTCCTCTCACAGGATTTTGTAGAGACCATTTCCCTTACCTGTCTGGTATAATTCATTCTGAATGCATGTGCGGCTATTTTCCCTTACTTCTTCCTCAGTTCACTGCCTTTTACTGCTTGTCACGGCAGTCTCAATAGCAAAAATACTTTCTGGTGTGAATACACAACAGGCCAAAACTGAAAGAGCCTTTGTTCAAGCACTTTTGAACAGTGTGATCTCTTGAGAGTTTTGTGATCCTCTGAAGGCTTCTGCATGACATTAGAACTAACTGGAACTGCAGAAATTTGTTTCAGATTGCTAGTGTGGCCCTAGACGGGGGGTAAGCTAAGGAGGGGGATAGTTTTGTTCATATGTTATTGGGAGATTGGGCTTGGAATTTGTCCCATTCCATGCAGACAAATTTAAGTAAGATGTTGCTTTCACTAGATTGTCCCTTTAAGTGTGACTGCTGCAGTTTGTTGCTAACCATGTGTGATTTACTTGTCCATGTGTCTGAGAGCTACAGTGCAGATCACATCAAATTGTAGAGCAGACAGTAGTCTTGGAAAGATGAGTTGAATCACTGGCACTGGCTTTTACTGTTGCTTGCCCTGTGTAGATTTTCACATTTTGCTTTTAATTGTATTTCCTGCCTGATCCCTGACTTGATTAGTTTTAGTAACAGAAAGGCACAATGTTTTAGTAACAGAAACGCACAATGAAGAGCTTTACTTTTGTAATCATTTCTGTTGATACAGAAAGTTGTTAATTAAATAAAAATACATGTAAATTTCCATACTGTATTCATATGTATCATATAAACACTTGATTACTTAATTGAGTAATGAAGAAGGAACAATGGTTAAAAGACAAGCCAGTACCTTTGTAGGGCCGGTAGTGGTTACTGATGACCAAATAAGATAGTGTGACTGAAGGGGAGAGACTGTTCTCAAAGTGTGAGATCCTAGGCAAACTCTCAGATTTAGAACTCTGTTTATTTTCATGGACACAACTACCTTGGAAACAACTGTTTTCTGCCTTAGCACAGAACTTTTCATAAAACCTCGGAACTAAAGATTTTCCTCCAAAATACAATCCTTTCTGTATTGGGATTTATTATTCTCCTTACAAAGGAATTTCATTTGTAAGTATCTGAACAACACAGCAAGACCTGTTGCATCATCTGTCCATCTGCCAAATCACGCCCTGTGCTTTATCTGTTGTTTCTCAGTTCTACTAACCCACTTTGTTTAAAACAATTTTTTAAACCATATGCTGTGGCTTCTGTATTACAGTGGATTCTGTATTACAGTGGTGGTAATTGCAGACAAGTGCTTCCTGAACACTGTGATATTCTCTCTAAAAGTGATAGTAATTTCATGGACTAAATTGGTGTATTGTACAATAAAAGCTGGGTAATTAAGCTTCCTCCCCTATCTTTGCACACCACTATGTGCTATGGCCTAATAAACTTGTCAGGGACTAAACTTTTTGGTAGACTCATTTCCTTTTGTGGCAACCTTTACATCCCAATAGCTTAGGTCAGCGGCTGCTTTCATTTCAGGGGAAAGAGGGATAAAGATGTAAGTAGAATACTCCATCAGTGTCTCTGAGGCTGTCCTCATTCAGTGCTTATTTCTAACCTAACCCTCAGCTCTGCTGTCTTCACATCCTCTGCCTTTCTGAAAACCTTATATCCTACCCAGATTAATGACAAATGAGTGGACAGAAGACATGTTGAACGTGTACCTTTAAGTGAGTCAATCAGCACAAACAGCACACTCTCAGCACCACTTTGAAGTGTTTTTGAACTTCAGGAGTGTAAGTTGATTGGTCCTGGGGAGGACAAAACTCAGAAAGGGACACAGATATGTTTATAGATGAAAATGTGAACAAATAAATTTTACTGAAAAGAAACAGAAACCAACCAACCCCAATCTTTCCCTTCTAAGCTAGATTATAGTTTGTATCAGATTTTTAAATTGCATGTGTCAGGTTGGGTTGTTATATGTTATAAGAACATTTTTGACTACGGGCTGTGTATAGAAGTCTTCTGTAAAAGTTGCTAGGTGTACTGATAGCTGGCTGTCCAGATGTGTAGAGCAGATCAGACTATGTTTTCCATTTGTAGATTACATTTTCTGCCCATTTTCTTTTCTCACTATTGGTACAGTATTTTGCTGTGATACATAATACAGAGACCTCATCATCAGTTTTGAATGTGTGTGCAAGTTAGATACATATGCAGCCTGATGTGTATCCCCAGTAAAGCAATCATGACATTCACTTTGTTTTTCTTATGCCCAGTAGTCCACAAATAATTCCTTCAAAATCAATAGGACAATTTCTGAATAAGCTGGAGCAGAGGCAAAAGGCCAAAATCGATATTTCACCGGCATGTCTGCAAGGAATATAACCTTCCTGATCCCCAGCTGGTTTGAGTAGTAAGGCAAAAAGGGAATGACATGTATTCCATTTCGGTTTGTGACAAGTATGCTAAGGCTGTCTATGGAAACATGAATATGCACTTTCTGTTCTGTTGTGTAATCTCCAATTTGTTTGAATCATTGGATTTTCATTTGTAATTTAATTCTGTTGATGATTAATAGAATAATATTGGGACTATAGTCTGAAGGCGTGGAGGTAGAACAAGTAGCTTTATGGCATTAAGCAATTTGGCTCCAGAGTTTTATAAACCATGTGCAAAGAACAGCTTTGGTTTTTTCTTAAGTGTTTCAAGCTGAGCGTTTAAAGCTGTCAGCGCAGAAAAACATCTTTGTGCCTTTAAATGCACCTGTTAAGGAAAGGTACAGTAGCTCTGCTACTGTCAGATTTCATTTACTCTCGTGGATGTTTATAAAGTTTACTAATTCCATGAAAATCTCACTGTTTTCTTCATGGCACTTGGCAGATGCAGAATATGGCAGAAACTGGATCCCTTGGCATAGCTTGTGTGAGACACTCACGTGAGTTGCAGACACTGCCAGTTTCTTAGTGGAGCTTGTAATATCCATTAACCCTGAAGGGGTGGATGTGTGAATGTTTTCTGTAGACAGCTTTGCACCCCAAATAAAACAGCCCCCAAATTCCAGGTGCCAGGCAAGGTGCCTAGGAGCATCTCCTACACTTGACAACACAACTTGGGAATCCTGAATGCTTTTAAGGCATTGCTTTCTGTTTTGTTTTTCAAAAACATTTGAGCTGAGAACTTGCAAGATACACATAGAGAGACTAGTTCTTCCTTAATTTTTCTAAGCCATTCAACAGGCAATAGGAATAAGTTCTGGTTTTAATCACATGCTGGTGCTACAGAGTGTTAATTCACAGAACTTAGTAACTGCTAAACACACTAGTGAAACTGCAGAGTGTCCTGATGCGGAGCCATTTGTTTCTATGGAAAATGTAGAGAATTGGCTCATTCAAGTAATTTAGAACCCCCCTCCTGCCCCTCAACTTCAAAATGGCCACATGTAAATGCATTGTGTTAGCAAAAGTGGCAGAACATCACACAGTCTTAAATTTAAACTTTTCCTATTACGCATATCCTTCCTATAGTTTTCACTTCCCTTAGATGGAACTTCAATAATTCCCTAACTGACTTAGCAGTTTTGCCAGGTGAACAATTTATTTTATCCTCCAACAAGGCTAGTATCTCTGGGATGAGAGACCAACCCACCAGCCAGTTAGGACAGGTGCTAACAGGGAAAACAGGTATTAATGGAAGTAGTTATCATGTTCATTGTCAGTGGAGTTACTACCATGGTAGGTCATATCAAAATTCCCAATGCTACATAGAAGCTGTGCTTTTCTGGAGTACAACCATGCACTTAAAATTATATTATTATCATGTGTTAGATCATTTCTATAAAGCAAGTGAGTTTCAAAGTTCTGGGGAAATTGATAGGATTTATAGGATGCTTCATTTTTTATTTTTATTTTTTGCTGAATTACTATTCCAGTCTTGAAGTGAAAGCATAAATGAAAATGTATGTTCTACTAAATTGAGTTATCAGTTACAGAATTTATTTAAATTGAGACTTACTGAAAAAAAGGCACTGAAGTAAATGGCAATAGTTTTATTAAATTGTAAAAAAAATCTGGATCAGAGAAGCCTTTCATTTTGTCTTTGACCAATTTTTTAAACTCAGTGTATTTGTAGTGTTTACCTGAGTTGATTTGTTGGATAAGCTCTGTGTGGTTTTGTTTTGTTTTGTTTTGTTTTCCAGTAACAATGCAGAAGTATTTTAGTATTGTTTTCTTCTCAGTCTGTTTTATGTATTTAGTCACTGGCTCATTTAGCAGGTTTTCAAACATGTGAAGGATAACATTTTTTACTAACTTAACAATCAAGATGACCTTCAAGTCACTGGGCAAAAAAGAGAAAAAAAAAAAAAAAAAAAAAAAAGGGAAAAAAAAGGATAAAGGGTAATTTATGGTCATACATGGAGATCTGTGGAATATCAGAATCATGGACAACAATCTACTTTATACAACACAATCTTTGTAACTTTTCTTATAATAAAAATTTTTAACACATTTTATCTCAATACCAAGTAAATTGAGCATGAAGAGCCATCTGTATGTGTTTTCCCTAGCCATTATCCAGACTTGTGTTCTGATGTCCAAAGCACTTTAAAGAGTCTTCTGAAATTTATGGCATGTGAAAGGCATATAGTTCCAGTCTTTTATAGGATCTGAAAAACACATTTTCATTGTTCTTCCACTTCACGGATCAAGAGGCTTTTACAAAGTAATAAAATAAAATAAAATCCCTAAATTAAATTAAAGCTTAGCATTTTGAATAAAAATCCTTTCTTTTGCACAAAACAAAAAGGAAGAATGAAAAATATGCCACAGGGTAAAAAGCCTTCAATATAACAAATGAAATCAGATAGAAACAAAAGACTCAAAGGAAATTCAGATGTAATAGAAAGTGTGTTCTGGGCTAAAAAAAAAAAAAAAAAAAAAAAAAAAAAAAAAAACACTATGCATTTTTGTGTCTAGTTTGTAGGCATACTAAGTCTTTTACTAAAAGTCAATGATATTTTATAATTATTATAAGTGATTCTCTGCAGGAAAAGATTTGTCGTCTGATATGTATGTGCATGTGTTTTCATAACATCCTGAGGTGGCTAGAACAGCATATCCAAAAATATACGGAGAATAATCTCATGTTTTTATTAAATCAGACTTTGAAACTTTTCTAGAGGATGTTTTTATTCTTGTGTTCAGAATAGCCAGCTTTGTTTTCTGGCCTTTTAGACTCATCTCTGAAATGTTTGTTTGTCATGTTCCATGTTTACTGTCTAGCAATCTGGGCTGAAAATACAGGTTGTTGGCACTAAGGGCTTATTGCATCTCGTCAATTTTTGAACATACTTGGTTACTTATAGATTTCAGAATCAGCAGGACTTGAATTTTATTTGGTTTTAATTCCACTTTGGAGATTAATTATCCTACAGGAATGTTCTAAGGGAAACAAATGCCATCAGTTTGGATCCACAGTTAACCAAACCATAGTATCAGAGAATAGTTTTAATGCTCTGTAAACTTTCCAGTAAGGTTGATCTGGATTTAAATTAGTGACAACTTTCATATTTTTCTCATGGCTTTGGCTTAGTGATTCAACAGATGTTGTTCTAAACACAAACATGCTCAGAAATAAAGATACTTAAGAGTAGCATCTGCATGGCTATGACTATTTCTGTCCACATCAGCAAAGAGTAATTGAGGATCCATAAAGCGTTATCACATTTAGTTTTGTGTAGACCAAAGTTATAAAATGTATTAACATAAAATATGATCTGACTGCTGTTATATCAAGAATATATATTCTTTCCTGTCAGTAAGTTTATTGATCTAATTTTCTGACAAGATTTTAATCTGGAGTACGGTGTATGCCATGCAAATCTTCATATTGTAATTTTGGCACTCTCCTTGGGGAAAAGAGTGAACACATACTCATGTATGCAACACATGAATCAGAACTGAATTTCCTTTTTCCTGTTGACAATTAGAAGTTAGATGGAGCATCTGTTGTTAATGGAGAACAGGGAAGTATGTGTGCATCTCTTTATTGGGGTCCTCAGAAGGATACATAAGATGAGTGGCTATTTCACCTATGAATGGAAACACAGCCTTCATAAAAAGTCATTCTGTTTTGTTGTTAATTTCTTACTGAGATCCAACAGATTCTGCTTAATACTAGATATCTGAGATATTAGTTCTATTAACATGTATTTAGGTTAAGACAAGCATTTTTTTCACTTCTGTAGTTGAGGAAAAAGAAGTTATTCGAAATTCAAAACTATGGATAGCTTTTGAGTGGTTTATGACAGTCAAATTGTCGGTGGTTTACTCCTTTAGATACATCAAAGTTTTATCAGTGTTAGTCTGCTTCACTAACATCATCTATTCTTGACTGTTAGTAGCTGTTATTCCCTAATAATCAGTCATAGAATGATTTGGGTTGGAAGGGACTTTAAAGACCATCTTTTAAACAGGGTACGTTACAGTTGATATACTCTTAGTTGTAGATGATGGTGGCTCTTGGAACCCTTTGTGGACATCTTGTCTGTCCCTGCAGAGTAGTCTTAGACTCCTTCTGCAAGAAAAAATACAGAATAGAAAGTTGCTTCTGTCCTAGAGAACCTGTCATTGAAGGAAAGGAAAAGAGGAGACGAGGAAGGAAACAACACTGACAAATGACCGTGGCAGATACTGATTTCAATGTACTTGCTGCTTAACATCTACTTTTTGTGGACTTCATGGGAAGGAGGAGTTATAAGGTAGGGACATGGAGAAGGGCAACATGACAGTTTTATAGATTGGGGTTGTGGTGAGCTGTGCCAAGCTGTAGAGGAAACTTGAGAAGCAAGAAAGACAATGGTCTGAAAATATAACAAAGGGGATAATGTCATGGACAGTGTAAATGTGGTGGTTGATATTTGGATACTGAATGAGAAGTGATAGATGAGGGACAGACCAGAGAGGCCATGAAGTAAGGACAAGGCAATAGATATCTGAGAGTCAGTGGAAGGATGCAAAGGGAGGTGCAGAGATTTAGACGTGTCCTTGACGTGGCAGCCTAGAAATGAAGAAAGGAGAGCCACAGATTTCACAGGCAGCTTCAGTTGGTTTTACATACTGGAGCAAGGAAAATTAACTTTAATTTAGAAAAGGCTGTGATTCCTTGAACATATATGAACTAATTTTGCTGACATTTTAAAGAGAGATAGAAATTCTGCGTATTTGCAACTGTTTATTTATTTTAAATTTGTACTTGACAATCCTGTTTTGCAGCTAGAGAGTGGTTTAATATGTTTTGCTACTTGTGGAAGGGGACATTGTTTTAAGTTATTTTAAAAGACCATAACAATACGATAGCCTGCTTCTGTGCAGAAGGGTCTCCTCTGTTCTGGCAACAACGTTATTTATTTCCAAAAACACATGACAGCATTTTGCTGTACGAAGGCCAAGATATGTAAACCAAAATAAAATCTTTGTGCTACATGTAGGACAGTTGCAAAAAGCAATGGTAAGAAAAGTTTTGCTGTGATTTTTTTTTCCTTTTACCTCCCCCTTAGCCAAAAAGAAAGACAAGAGGAGAAGGAAGTCAGATTTCGAAACAAACAAAACATTGACTGACTTGAATGTGATGTTATAAAGGGAGCTATAGCATACTTAAAAGGTAGTTGTAAGTCAGAGTTTCTAAAGAGAATTTTCTTTTGAAATGTTCTTTGACTTGATTTGATAGCCTTATTTTGTTCTCATTATGGGCCATTCTTTACAGAAGTATAGAATTATAGGTGATCAAGGTGGGTTTGTCGAGAATACTCACTCATTCACTTTTTTTTTTTTTTTTGCCTTTCAATGAAATCAACTAAAAATGAAATGAAATCAACTAAAAAAAAAAAAAAAAACAGAAAAAAATGACAAATATGCAACCACATTTTGTTAAAAACATCTTTGTTTAGAAGGAGCAGAAAGAAGTTACCAGATTCTTCAGATATGCTTCTAATTATTATAGAAACCAATATTCTGTGATATAAAATATCACGGCTTCCTGAACCCAAATTTGCAAGTCACCAGCCGCTCACAGGAACCATTTGCATAAAACCAGATCTAGCCTCATATAATAACTATGTGAGTTAAAGTTATAGGAAATACACAACTTTAATTTTTTCAAGATGCTACAAAAGGCCCAAGAAATGTAGCAATTTGCATCACAGATTTTAATTTCTTTTTTTTTTTTTTTTAAAGTTTTTTATTATTATTATTATTATTTTATTTTTTACTTGAATCCTTGACCTTCTTCTTGTTCCTAACATCATCATTCGGCACTCAGTTTCAGAGAACATTTCTTTATGTCTGCAGATTGTATTATCTTAGATTTTCAAACCATTCTTGCTTATTTTACACGAGGGTTTATTCAATGTGGAGTCCCTATTGCCAAAGGCATGCTTTCGCTTTCACGGAGTATCCTTTTGAAGGAAAAGTTGTCTGTATGCTATTTGTAGCACTGTATGACATGCACTGCATGAACCGTGGAGGCTAAAAAGATGCTCCCAGATGAACAGAATATATAAAAATGGCAGCAAGATGCGGCATCAATACCACAGTGTTGTTAAACATTTCCATTTTCCTCCCAGGAATCTCCTACAAAAACTGGTAGTGAGTGTTACAGCCAGCTGTCTTGTCTGTTTAAATAAAAAAAAACTGGGGGTGAATACAACATATGTGAAAAGGGGAAGGAGAGTGACCTTTCTAAGAATGGTGCTTTGCATGAAACAGAGGTATCAGGCAAGTTGTGTATGAGAAATACTGAAAACTAAGCCTGTTTTATAGATTGGGTTTTGCATTTCTGCAGTATTGAGACTGTTTCCAGGAGTTGGTGGGACTAAGATGCATTGTCTTTATGTTGAAACCATTCCGAACAGAGGATTCCTCTCTCTCTCTACTTTGCTTCTATTTCATGCATACCCTCAGCTGAGACAGATGATGTACAACCTCAGCGCTGTTCAGAAGCCAGGAGCTGGCACTTTGGTGTGTGTGCATGTAGTGTGAGCATATGCACGTGTCTGTGACCTTGGTGCAGTCAGGACAGTGGAGCAGCTATTCTGATTCAACTCCAGCTGACAGTCTGTAACCTGACGATAGTCATTAGCACAAACACTATCCATTCCACCAGATTAGCAGCTGTGCATCTTCCAGTCCAGCTTTCTCAGATTCTGAATACTAGGAAGCAGGAGAAATAGTCAGGTATTGTAGCTGGTAAAATTAGCTTCCAAAAACTAATTAAAAATAAACAGAACTCACTACAGAAAACATTTCTACCCTTTGCCCTTTTCTGTTTTAATAGTAAACCGCGTATCAGTTTCTGACAAATCACTTTAATTTCCTATGGGGAACTTTATTGATTAGCAGTCAATGGACATAGAGGTAAAATATATGATTTATCTGTCTCATTCAAAAATACAGTTTTTTTCCCATTAATCCTGCAAATTTCTCCACAGCTCTGCCCATAACTCACAGTTAGGTACTATGCTGGTGACAGAACTTGCATAATGAACTGTTGTGCTGCCACGCTATGGTATGGCCATCATGATCCTGGTGGGATGCTTCACTGTTGTGATGTAATGAAAAATTACATAGTCAATATTTGTTACCCACCTGGCCATTGCCAGGAGAATGGTCATGAGACTGGAAATTCTATTAGCAGCCGTACCATGCTTTTTATTTTAATGATTTCCTGCAAGCATAATGTGAAGATCACGTCAGGAAACTAATAAATTATTATGTGCTGTGCAGTACATGCTCTTGCAGTAAAATAGTCTAGAGAGGTTCAAGTTCACAGACACAGCACGTTCACCTCGAACATCAGTAAATCTGCAGGTGTCAGCAGGATGCGTCCAGGGAGGCAGGCTGGGGATGGGGCTGTAAAAAGAGCAGGGGGGTATGAGGCTCCTCTGCTTCGCAACTGAGGCAGTCTCCAGCAAGGCAATCTCCGTGCCTGGGTGTCTGATGCAATGGCAGATGTGTGGTGGATGGTTTTGGTCTGCATGGCTCTGAGACTCATTGTGTGGGTTCTACAAACAGCTATGTGTTGGACTCCTCCATTTCCAGCTGTTGGTGGAAGAACACAAGCTGGATTTTTTCAACCAAACACTGTCTGTCATGTCTTTATATCTAGGGTGGGTTCAGGCCACGTTCGTCCTTGAATGCGCTCTGCACTGGAACAGCCAAGACCTGTTGGTCAGTCTGAATTCTTCTGTTTATCAGACATCTCAGGACCTCTTTTTTTGTCATTGTTGTTGTTTTGTTTTAATTATTATTCTGTGAGGAATAACTGAAATTGAAATTGTCTATTTTGTCTGGGAGCAGAAGGATGACTGTTATCTGAGTCCAGACTAATGTGTTAAGTAAAAAAAGTATAGGGATCGGAGACATGCAGCTGTCTCAGAAGTCCCACTGCCCTTACATATAAATATATCTCCAAATACCTAGTTTGCTGAGGACAATTTGAGAACTGATTAAGCAGATTACATGTTCTGTTCCATGCCGACATTGAAAAAAAGCATATAGAAGTTGTGAATGAATGTGAGTTACCATGGGAAAAGGCATCTTGTGACAGGCTGTGTGCCCTAGACAGCAGTGTGTTGTGTTCAGAACAGAAAAGAAGTATCTTCAAATAGGTGAATGGAGAAACTATGGCAGTACTCAGATGGACAGTCACTCTGTCAGTCTGAAAGTACTGCTGAGTGCTTATAATTCATACAATGCTTTATGTTGCTCTGCATTTTGTGGTGTAGTTGCTCCCAATATCTCTATTAAGCATGCACATTCTTGTGACCTTAACTGGGGAAAAAAAATCTTAAGGAAAAGATTCTTTAAAAGGCCTTAAGCCCTTTTTATTTGTGTAGCCTAAGTGAACAGCTCCCATAGCTCAATAATTCCTACCCTGAGGATGTGTCTTGAATTACATCGTCTTACTCTCGGAAAGCATGCCTGTTCTCTGCCTGGCTTTTTTGCCCCAGGAGAAGACGGGGAGAACAATGCTTGTCAGTCACCACTGGGAGAGCCCAGACTTCCAGTAGCTGCAATTGAGGCTTTCTGTTGCATTGCTGTTATCAACAGAACATAAAAATAAAACCAGGTCATTTGACCATATGATTAGCACATTCCTGTTGAACTCCGGGTGACCTTAATCTTCCGGCTATTTACAGAATTCCCATGTTTCTCACTTAAGAAAAATTTCTTCCTAAACAATGTGTTTCTTCTTTTGATGCTGAAATATCCTGACTGGTTTGCTTATAGGGCTTAATGGGCTGCACTGGGGCAGATGAGAAAAGATGCACTCGAGTGATTGTGACGATACGTTGGGTAACCAAAACTGTAATATCCAGATGTTTTAACACCAAGTAGTTCATTTCTATTAAGGAGCTGAGGAAATGCCACATAACCATTTCTATCTTTTTTCTTTACTTTATTTTTTTTATTTTATTTTATTTTTTTTTTTATGGTTGACTCATAGTGTCTTCAGTGCTCTACCACCAGCTATTACAGAAGTGCTACAAATTGTTCCTTCTGCCCTTTCAGCATGTGACCCTGACCACTGGGGACCTCACTGCAGCAGCCGATGCCAGTGCAAAAACGGAGCCTTGTGCAACCCCATCACGGGAGCCTGCCACTGTTCCTCGGGGTTCAAAGGCTGGCGCTGCGAGGAGCGCTGTGACCAGGGGACGTATGGCAATGACTGCCATCAAAAATGCCAGTGTCAGAATGGAGCCACCTGTGACCATGTGACTGGAGAGTGCAGATGTCCTCCTGGATACACGGGGGCCTTGTAAGCAGAGGGCATGTTGTCTCCTGGGGGGAGGTTAAGGATTTAAGGAGTGCTATCAGGAGAAATAAAGTCTGGAGTAGATTCTGCCACTGAGTTGCTGTTCGTTCTGCTGTGTAACACAGAGAAGCAGGGGTGGCTGAGAAGCTGCTGTGCAAACCATATTTCAGTGCGTCCTCAAGTCCTCTTCATTTGCACTGCTAAGTAAAAGCCACAAAAAGTAGCAGCAGGAGCTTCTTTACGACAACCATGAGGATTGTTTGGCTACAAGTTTGGAAAACTGCATTGAAACGGTGATTTGGTTTTATCCTAGCAGAATATATATTGAGCTTTGTCAGCAGAGTGAATGAACGCCAACCACTGCAGAAAAAAAAACATCTTTATGAAGAAATGATTCCTAGATTGCTATGTCCATTCCCTAGTTCTTTTGCTTGTTTGTTTTTGTTTTTGTTTTCATGGATGCTATAGAATATTCAGTTTGCTTGTCTTTATTTTGGACTGCTAACTGTTGCATGCTTTTGGCCAGAAAAGTTAACAATAGCATTAAAAATGAAGAGGTGGCTGGAGACTGGGGCGCGTGCTGAAGTAACAGTTGTCTGTTGTGCACCAACTCTCCAGCTGCGAGGATCTCTGTCCCCCTGGGAAGCATGGGCCGCAGTGTGAGGAGAGGTGCCCCTGCCAGAACGGAGGCATCTGTCACCACGTGACCGGGGAGTGTGCCTGCCCATCGGGATGGATGGTAAAAACACTTTCTGAAATCAACACGACCCCATAAAATTTCCATATTTGTAGATTTCAGGCAGCATCAGGAATGGATAGCCAATTAGTACAGCAAACACAGTCTCCCTGTAGTCAGGAGTAATAAGAAGTGTATTTTAGCATAAGGGACTGGAATAAAATACTTGCAAAAACATCTGTTACTGAAAGTCCTCCAGTTCTACGCTGCCTTTTTAACCATATAAGATTCTGGTATGCTAAGGCCATGAATCACACTATGAAGAGACAATATCCTTTAAATTTTGTCTATAAGGTGCTCATTTCCAGATATAATTTGATGCTTTAGGGAGATTATAACCTCCCTAGATATCTCCCTAGAGAGAGGCTATTTTTTTTTTTTTAATTTATTCATTAGTTGTGGTGGATTTTTTATTTGTTCTCAAGTGTATGGTATGCATACATTTCCAATAAAACACCAAAGTACCCTGTTAAATGGTTAAATGGTGGTGACAGAAATAGAACATCAGATCTTGGACTTTATCTTTAGACTTCCCACCCTTTTGTCAGTGGGTAGAGAAAGAAGAATTGACCTCTGAGCTACGAATGAAATTCCTCACTTGCCTGTAGGCTCCCTTACTGCAAGGCTGCCATGCCAATTCCAAGTTGGAAAAAAATAGAGTTGGAAGGTGATCAAAAAGTTGGTAGTAATAAAAGCCCAACTATTTTCTTAAAATACAGTTGCACATTGATTTATTGATTGTATTTATCAATTTTTTTTTAAATGTACATTTCCATGGTGGGTAAAAAAAAAAATAAAAAATAAAAACACATTTATTGTTCTTCTAATTATCTTACAGTATGTGAGGATTTCTGTGGTGGGGGTGAGTTTTTCACCAACTAGGTAACTTTTCTGAAAATGGATGATGTCTCTTTGTGTGTTTGAATTGCATTGCTTACTGTCTCCCTAGCTTGGATTATGGTAATTTTTACTTTTTATTCCACTTCATGATAGAAGAACAGAAATTATTGATCCCAGGATACAAATATTTGCATAAATTCTTTACATTCTCTATTATCCTCAATGCAGCTAATGAAAAACGGTATAGCCTATGAAGAAGTGATGGAAATTTTATACCAGCATGTGTCTTAACTAATAAATTACTCGTTTATTATGAATCTCATTGACTAATTTTCCATTGTAGTTATTTAAGCATAACTTGTTGTTAGTTTTAGATTTTTCAATTTTGTGAAACACAATTTTGTCACCATAATCTTTTTTGCTTTTCATGTAATGATGACATAAAGAAGCCAGGTATAAGCTCTGTAGTATCTTACGTTTGCTAAAATTCCTGTGTATATTTTGTCTGAGATGCTTGTAAATCTGCTTCTCTTGAATTAGCATCGTAAAAGTCATAAGGTCTGATACTCCTATCACTACATAGATACAGTTAATTCCAATGATGCAATTAGCAGTGCAGAAATCCAAAACCTGTGGAAAAGAAGCAGAAATCCTCCCTAAGCTTTTAATATATACTGCTTTCAATGAAATTAAAGGGCTTTTCTTTTTTTACTACTGATAAAGAAATTGGGAAGAGATTGACATCAATTAGTCTTAAATGTCTGAGTGTTTTCACTATTGCTTAGAGATAGTGTTTTCCCTGAACTTTGGCGTGCAAAATAGAAATCCTATGAAGATTGTTCCTACAGTGCTGAAGTGTACCCTGTGTTTAAAGCTGGAGAGGAGCTTGGCATTTCCAAGATCAGCACTAGATGAGTGACATGATCTTGGTCTTCCTTCATTACAAACCTTTCTTCACTGTCCGTCTGACCTGTAATTCCAAACCTAATGTTTTTTTTGCTTGTTTGTTTATTTTTTTGTTTGTTTCCTGTATACACAGGGCACAGTCTGTGGTCAGCCTTGTCCTGAGGGTCGTTATGGGAAAAACTGTTCCCAGGAGTGTCAGTGCCATAACGGAGGGACCTGTGACTCAGCTACAGGTCAATGCCATTGCAGCCCAGGCTACACAGGAGAACGGTGAGTAAAAATTTGTTTTTGTGAGACTGCTGAAACTGCAAGGGGTCTGCTACAACAGAGAAAATTAAGAAGCTGTTAGAAAGATGAACGAGAATGCCCATGATATGAGTAAAAGTTTTGTGAAATGTTTGACATGTTGCTTAGCTGACGCTGGGTCACAATTTAAAAAAGCCTATGTGATTACTCTTCTGTGAAGATTTGCTCAGTTTCAGGATTTTTCTGATGTGTTACAGGAGCTGCCAGTATCCTGTGTGTCTTCATTTGAGTGCTGTGCAGAGTAATGCAGTTTGGGCTGTGGGGTAAGGTGGGACACTCGGTTTTGTGCAGATGTTTGGCAGTGGCAGTCGGAAGGAAAGCTCATCCAGCTCCTCTTCAAAATAAGCATGCTGGAGAGTTATCTCATAAAGTATTCCATTCAAACAAAGTACTGAAACTTTATTATTTTCGGACTTTGCTGCTAAAAAATCTTTAGTAGATGTCACAGAAAAGAAAACATAGACATCGTTTGTGAAGGCAGGAAAAAGGTATAAAAGAAGTGCTTTCCTGCATATATTTTAAATAGCACACAACTCATTTGCTGAAGTCAGCAGTAGCTTAATCACTGGGGTCAGTCCAGGGGATCTCTGCCAACAATAGTAGGTATTATAACCATATGCACTTCCCACGCAACTGTTCACAGGACATGGGGAGAGCTATGCCAGGCATAAGGGAAAACAAAATCATGAAAAAGAGACACAATTGGTCCAGAGCTTGCCAAAATTAAATTTGCTTCTGTGAAGAAATGGTGCAGAAGGTGGCAGATGCATTTAAAGAAACACATTTCAGCAGGGATATCAAATGAGTGCCAACGTGAGAATCCACGTACCATACTCTGATGTTTCTTAAAGCATTTATATTTTATGTCTTGTAATTTAAATCTGACTGTAATCTTACAGGTTGCAGTATTTTGATCTATTTTGCAAGTCTGAGCTCCCTCTTTCCTGCAAAACAGGCTGTATTTGCAATTGTTTTGTTTGCCAAGATACTCTAAGGGCAGGAATGGGTCAGAAGCAAGGTTGTAGACAGATGGTTCTTATTTCACGTCAATGGATTGGCAAGGAATGGAAGTATTAAAAGAATTGTCTGGGCATTGGCTGCATGGACATACCAGCAGCAAAAAGGACAACATTTAAAGGTGCTAAGTGATTCTTCACTTTTGTTTGTAACTTAGTGGTGTTTGTCTGAGATTTCAGTGTGGTAGTGACTCCTGGAACTTGGTCTAACAGCAAGGAACAGGGTGCTCCTGAGACATATTAACACAAGGGAATACAACTTAAACTAGAACTTTTTGAAGCTGAAAAAGATGAAATTAAAAGGAAATAGGAAGTTTAAATTTTGTCTAATTTGCCTGGGGTCATTGACTGCCATTTGGACAGATTTCATTCTCACCTTTATTTGTATAACTACATTAAGATTTAGACAGGGCTGTCCACTTTAGTGTAATGCTTCAGCTCTAAAGTAAAAGGGATTTCATTGCTGGCTCCACTCAGAGCAGAGCTAGGGTTGTCCAGAAGTTTCAAAGCATTTATATCAATTTGAGGCAAATACTGCAAAAGTGTGAAATGAACACATCTTCCTATTGTACCTCAGTCAGAGGGCTTTGCTAAATTGTTACATGTTGCAGTGTCTTGTATCATACTAGTCTTTGAAATTCTGAAATACACCATCAACCATAAAAGAAAAAAATAATTACAAAAAAAATGCTATAAGAAAATGCATAAGAAAAATTGAAAGATACCACCGTGGATATTATTTTATAAAACTGGGGAAATAAGCAGGTTATAATTTGATAAAAGCATTAACAGTGTGCAATATTATCAAGTGATCTGAAACTTGATATAATTTACAGGCATCCAAACTGCATGTTATGTGTGTGATGTTATGTGTGTGATATTCCGTGCTAAGTTGACAGCAGACCTCAGACCTTTGGTGTCATCATGTTCTGATCTGGAGCTTTGACATTTAACTGCTTTATTGTTTTTGTTTCTGTGGACTGGCAAACATAATTCATAGTTTATAGGATGTTTATATTGATGAATATGGGAATTTTTTGTGTCATGTAAGCTATTAAATGTTGTCATCCCTGACCCCATGGCATGAACATGTTTAGCTGAGAGGTCTACCCTGATGCACATACAAAATATTTTAAGTGTACTTATTGCTGGAAACTTTAGTTATGCTGTAAAACTATTGACAGTTAAAGCTGAAAAAAAATAAACTTGCATCGTGTCTCTTAAAATCACCAAATGAACTTTATGAACTTTTGAAACCAAGTGAATTTTTGAAACTCATCATTAATAATTGATTTGCAAGTTATAGAGGTGAAGTATTGGAAACTGTCGTTTAGTAGTCAGGCCGGACATCTAAATATACAGTCTGATAATTAAGTTAAATTTCTTTAATATGTAAAACATTAAAGGAATACAACTTAGCTTAAACAACTTAGCTTAGTCTTCTGAAAGCTCTGTGAATACAAGGGTAAGGTTTGGTGAAGAACTGTCTTTGTTAGGAAACACTCTGCTTAAGGAGCAACAAAAATTATTACTGCTCTTCCATATGGGTTAAACCCATTTTTTTTCTAACGTATGAACATAAGTCAAATGAAAGAAAGAATTTGGGAATCTTGAAGATTTTCCTATGTCGTTCTATGAATTTTGAAGGACAAAATCAACTTAAAAAAAAAAAAAGTTTAATGTAAAATTCTGAAAATAAAGATATTCTGGAAACTTCACGTTTGCAAATGTAATTAGAAAATAGTCTTTGGAGTCAGCTGATAGCAGTTGCCAGGGAACCTCTGAGCCTGAGTGCAGGGGCACAGATATCTGCTGGCTGTTCACAGTATTACTAAGTGGAGAATCCAGAACACTTAAGAAAAAAAAAAAAAAGAAAGTTACGGGTAGACAACTTTTGAAACAAAATACTTGACAATTTATTCCATTTCATACCTAAGGTCTAATTTAAGAGGATTCATTTTTGTTCTGTTTCTTGAATGACAAATGCAGTGGTCTGCGTATGCATGTTTTCTGCTTTATTGGATAAAAGGGAGGACTTTTCCAGAGAAATCTGCAGAAGCAATGTTTTAAAGTCTTTCTTACTAAACAGCAAAGGAAGCCAAAGAGACAGAGGCTTTAAAATATAAAGTTATGTATATTTCTGCTCTACTTCTGAGGAGTTTTAGACCTGCATTAGAAATTCCTCATAAACCCTATTTCCCTTATATCCCCCCGAACTGTAGTTTATGGGAAGTAAACCTAATTTTTGTTTGTTTTCCTCACAGATGCCAAGATGAGTGTCCGGTGGGGACTTATGGAGTACGGTGTGCCGAGACCTGCCAGTGTATGAATGGTGGGAAATGCTACCATATTAGTGGTGCTTGTCTCTGTGAACCAGGATATACTGGAGAGCGCTGTGAAACAAGGCTTTGCCCTGAGGGAGTTTATGGCCTCAAATGTGACAAAAAGTGTCCCTGCCACTTGCCTAATACCTGGAGGTAGGTTTTACATCTTTTAGTGTGTTCTCTTTTTCTGCATAGGACATAGAAATCAGAATCTGGAAAAAAAATATTTTCAGATGTAGAAATGTTTCCTGATGTACTTTCATACAAGCAGAAACAGCTGAAGATTTCTGAAAATGCTTAGTATTTTTTAACGATGTCAAGAAAGAAAACACCAACCCAGACCTTCTGAATGTTGATGCTTGCAACTATATTTGATCTTAATATTAACCTCCATATTCAATCAATGATCCGTGAAATAAGACAAAGTATGACCTTTGTCTATATTTACCACATAAATAAATCTTTATATTGTTCACTATATGAAGCCAGTATTCTCACATATTGTAAATGAGAAGCAGCTGAATTGAAATCAATGGAGATACCACATCAAGAGATATGGCATAAGAAGAGAATCCATTTCTCTTTTTCCTCTGCTCCCCCTCTATATGTATATAAGAATTGGAGTAAGTTCCTTTAATAAAAATTTCTGAAGTCCTAGAAATTGTAAATCTATTCAGAATCTAATCTAATCTAATTTCAGAAACACTTTTTTGTTTGTTTGTTTCACTTAAGCATTTTTTTTCTATAAACAGCTTAAAATCCCTAGAAATCAAATGAAAATAGTTTTCCAGTTGGCTTACCTTCTAACATCTCTCCTCATTCAGGGATAATGAATCCTATTTTTGAGTTTTGTATGTCTTAATGGATTCCACACTGTTTGAACATATTGTTATGAAAATCTATAGACTAGCTATTCAGAGACAATCTTTCAGCTGTGAAGGAGGAATGTCAGTTAAAGCAAGCCAACATATTTATAGAACAATTCTTTTCTTACAACAAAACACAATTGTTTTGATGAAATACTTTGGTTGCTGTGCATGTGTTTATATACATGACTTTATTAATAATCACAGTACCTTATATAACTTTTGTGAGCATACTGTAAGGTTCAGCTGTTGATAGCTGTTGTGGAAGAAATTTGCAGAAATCATTGACTGTTGCATAGAATAGTGCAGTACTTTGTATACAAGATGCAATTTTCCTCACAGATGAAAAAAAACAACCTTTAGTCAGAATTTAAAAGTGATGTTAAAACACTCAGGCACTTAAGTGGAAATACCTGCTAGGCCTCTGTGAAAAATTACTTTGTGGATTGCCTGAGTTGTTCAACATATATTTTGCTGGCAAGCCATGTGACAGCAAACTGAATTTACTTTCCATTCATACTCTTTCATGGTTCTGTGCTTGCACTTCTGTTTATCCCATTTACTTGAAAAGCCTTTTGAAAAAAACAACAACTGAGTTTTCAACATAAAATCAAGCCATTTATTCTCTGGGCAATGCATTCAAGAATAATTGGAGCTATAAAGCTGACCTGTCCAGCTCTCAAATTATGGTAGCAGACTGAATACTATTGTGTTATGAATTATGGTTAGCTGCGTTCCTGAAAATTTGTCTGTAGACTGTTGTAGAAGCTTTGTTTGACAGGAATGTATTACGTGTATAGTATTTCTGATATTACAGGGATTACTTCTGATTCATGTTCAACACAGCTGTTTCTTCATTTATACTGCTGCAAGACGGCTTGTGGTCAAATCAGATCACAAGTGTTCACATGTAAACAGTAGCATATGGTTGGTTGGTCTTTTTTTGAACATTTTAACCTCCATATGACAAATCAAAACAGCACTTTAGATTTGGGAGCACATTTGCAAAGGCATAATAAAAGTGAGGAAAACAAAAGATTTCATGACTTTACATGTCAATTTTTCATAAATATTTAATCCCCTAAGGTCAGGAAATGATTAAGACCACCGAATAAGAAAAATCAAAGGGTATCTTAGGAACAGAATGGAAGAGATAGCTCCCTTGTGAACATGTTCCTTTACACTTTTGAGAATCTTTTAGGATGCCAGTTGTGCCTGGCTATGTTCATCTGTAACTAAATATCAGTCATTCAGGAGACAACTTGCTAAACACATCAGGGAATAGCCTCATCCCTTACTTGCTTACCACAAGTAATATTTAGGCTGGTAGTAGCCAAAGGATCTTCATGGCATTAACCATTTAGCAGCATAACAATGAGTAATTCTAGTTTACTTAAAAGGTGGTATGTTTCCTTCTTTGAATAAACTTTGTGTGTCTGTACGACTAGTATTCTCATGGGACTTCTAGGAACCTTTCATCTGGGTATGACCACTGGTTTAGATGTTCTCAAAGAGGAGCTGTTGGTCAGCCTTGAGCCCCAGGTTATATAATTAAAAAATATGTATTTCTATTCCTTGATTGAGGAAATTTCATCAAAACAGCTTTGCCAATCAGACTTAAAAAAAAAAAAAAATAAAAATGAGTCAGTTTATGTTTGGGGTAGGATAAGCTACAAGGATGCTACAAGGATTTCACTGCTGCTCTTGGTTTATAGCTGTTGCTGGGAATGAGAGGCATGCCCATCATTGTTCTTGGCTATATCAGCAGTGGAGCATTCCATAAAGAGTTAGATACAGATGTACTTGAGAGATTTTGTTCTTTTGGAGGTGCCCAGAGGACAGCAGCAGACAACAACCCTCTTGTGTCAAGAGATTTTATTTTTACAAATGGTTCTTCTTTGTTACATCTTGTCATATGGATGAAAGGATTTGAGCTACAGCTCCAGTCAGACTCAGACCTCCCTCTGTTCCCTGTGACTAGGTGACACTGTTGGTTTTTCACCTTTTCACTAGGTAGTCAAGAATAAAATGAGAGTGAGAGCTAGTTGGTTGAGACTATGACCACATAAAACACTCTTCTTTGATAGGAGCAGTGCTGTGAGGTGGTATGAACAGACCAATGTGTGCCTGCCACCCACACCTACCGAATGTGGGGCTTATCAAAACTTGTCATTATGATAATCTAGTTTGCAGGAATGAGCACAAAAGACTTCTTGATCTGCTTTTGTCAACATCGCTACTTCATTTTTTACAGAGGCATTCTAGGCGAACACACGGCTAGGCTGGGTTTCATCATGGCTTTGTTCAAGTAACACCTAATGATTGTTTCAAAAATTGAAAGAGATCAGATTGTAGTTGCATATTTATGTAGAAGCTTTACAAAGGATTTATATTACACCTGTGTTAATGAATGCATACTGCTTTCAGCTTGATCTCCAAGCTAAATTTAATCTCTTCTGTTAAGCTCTTTCTGGTGATCTTTCACTATTGGTTCAAACTTATAGGTAGTTCCATCTGGAGCCATTCTGGGTCACCAATAATTTCCTACAGTTCAGGCTGGAATTAGGGTTTATTCTTTACAAGAGCCCTAATGGAATTTCTGTTGTCTTATGCCTTTTCTGAGATACACACAGTTGAAGGAAATTTTACGATGTGATACATGCTTAACTCAGATAGTCTCAGGGTGTTGTTAAAATCAAGATTCAGGCATCTTGTAATTCTGTGTTTTTCTGATGGGCTTGTACATACATGTAGAACTTTTCATGGAAATTTTGTACTGCATAAATTGATACAGAATATCAGTGTATCAGGTTATTGTAGCAGTTTAGAATCTATATAAATCATTAGAAAATGATGAAGTTAATCTAAGTCTTCCTAATATATATTATCAACTATCCACATAGATTTTTTGTCTGTGTACAAAATAAGGTTGCATTTCCAGAAAGTGTGAACAAAAGATCAGGAGTAAGAGCAAATATACTGGCAGCATCTCTCAACATATCTTTATTTCCCTATCTTAACATATAAATCTTATTGCCAATTAAGCTAACTGCATGAGAACCCATCAAAAAGCTTCAGAAGTGCTCCAGCTTCCTACATCTAATTACAAATTACGGAATACTAATTTTGGTGTCAATCAATATATGTGCAAGTATGCCTTAGTAACACTCACTGGGGGGCACAGAATATCAATGCCTCTGTCTGCTTCATACCCAGTGCTTGCTCATGCATGTAGTCTCCCCTTCTCCTGAAGGGAAAAAAGCCAACAACAAATAATGCTGGGATTTATGTCTTAAAATGACAGTACTACTAATTTTACAATTTATATATTTTCTAATTCATATTCTAATGACTATTCAGTTATGGATTGAACCATCTTTCCATATTCCTGACCCGTTTTCCTCTGCTGGTAAGAAACAGAGGAATCATATCCAAAATGCCACTTGGGTGCCCACAAGGAGTTACGACTAGGGTACAAATCTGATTCTCCTGCTGTATCATGTGCTTTCATAATCTCACGTTTGTTTTGTATGAGAATAGCTCTGTTTCCACAGAACTATTCCACAGAAAGTATACTTATAGCTGAATAAATGACCAGTACTGTTGACTTTGAATCCCATGAGTTCTGAACCAATTCTGCATGTATCATTTAGTTGAAAAGACTTTTCCTCTCACTTTATGCAAACTAGCTTAATAGTTTTAAAAATAGATTTAAATTTCTTCATAATCCCCAAATTCTTGGAGTTTTATAGTGTAGGCAATAATATGGAGACATATTGATTATGAAGGCATAATATCATCCCATACCTTTATAATTCGTGCTTTCTGTGATCATCACTACGTTATCAGGTGGTTGTTTGTCAACAAGAAATTCCTGGTTTGAAATAATTCACCTTGAGACCAAGAACAGTTGCAACCAATACTGCTTTTCCTTCTTGTGATGCAACTTTTCCAAAGAACATTATTATTACTCATATCACCTAAAAGTGTAGTAGGTGTTTTTTCAAACTTTCAGATGGTTAGAAAAATACACACCCCCACACAACATGTCAGCAAGTCTTGCAGAATCAGGCTCTTGTTATGGATCATTTAATGTGTCTGGACGAAGGCACATTTTTTCCAGCACACTTACAGGAACTTCACTTCAATCAGTGGCAGACAAATATCTTTAAACAGTCTTCCCATTGTAAATATATTGGATTTGGATATTAAGGCTTTCCTTTGGTGAGAATTAAGCAAGTGCTTTGTCTGCCAGAGCGCTACAGAGCACCCCATTGTGTCCACTTTTCCAGCACATACATCTTAGCACAGCTGATGATGTCCATTTGTCATGAGGCAACAGCTGTCTGACTGGCCCTTCAATGGAACTGCTGTTCCAGGTAGGGACAGCTGGTCTCCTACCAGGTATGGCCAACACTCTCCAGAAGGTCACAGGTCTGATGGTGTGTCTGAAGTTGCTAGTTGTCCTCTTTTCAACCAAAGGTTTATCAAAAAAGAGCATGCTTGCTACTGATCAGATGTGTTACTATTTTAGCATTGGATGTTGTGGTATTATTTTTGTAAAGCGCCATATTTCTCAGACAAAACACTGATGAATATGGGTGGTGTTATGAAAAGGATCCCATTTTACCTACAATGGAAACCTAGTGATACATTTTGGTGAATTTAACGCTTTCATCACATTAGTATTTGTAATTGTTGTAATTTTGTAGTAAAACCTATGTTTTAAGACAGAAGTTTGTTTTCAGCAAGCCACAGAAAAATGATCTATCTTTTTTTCTTTCCAGGTTATACCAATATGTCTATCTGTTGTATAATGCTGCTTTTTCTTATCTTAGCATGCATGTATATATATCCCCTCTGTTCTGTGGTTTGGGGAGGAAAACCGTCTCTATGCATAGAATGCAAGATCTTTTATGCAACCTATCTATAACAGCATTTTGTTCTCTGGAAAAAAATATTGGTGTCATGTTTAGCTCTGAATTATTTTTCCTTTCATCCCCTCCTGGCAGCTGTCACCCTATGTCTGGGGAATGCTCCTGCAAGCCTGGCTGGTCTGGACTCTACTGCAACGAGACATGTTCCCCAGGGTTCTATGGTGAGTCTTGTCAGCAGATTTGCAGCTGCCAAAATGGTGCTGACTGTGACAGTGTGACTGGAAGATGCACCTGTGCCCCTGGATTTAAGGTAAATACATTTCACTTTCAAAGTCCATTTTCAACTCCTCCGCCTTTAGTTAAGTGTGAAATTGTTCAAGATGCCAGAGTGCCCTGTCTCTACCACAGGAAAGGAGAGAGAAGAGTGTTTGGGTACCACTGGCTGTGTTACAGGATAAGGCCCTGGAAAGGCAAAATTTGTCATTAGCTCTCAGTACTGAAATGAAACCATTTTAACACAGAAAAATTCATTGCTTTATAAGACATTGGTACTAATGACGAGGTACTCCTGAGGTGTAAAAAAGGAAGTATAGTTTTCAGTCATCATCCTACTGCATCAGCTCGTCATGCTCCATTCAGAGAAACTCTAGACAAAGACTGTTTTTTCAGTTTGGGATTCAGTAGCTTTTACACATTTGCTGTTGTCTGTGCATTGGATGCTTATAATCTAACACAGAAGACATTTTATAGTATGACTGTTCTAGGAATAATAGTTCAACCAAATTAATTAAAAATATCTTACAAGCCATATTATTTTCTATTAAACTATTATCTTAGTGTATTTTGGTTTTGCAAAAGGCTTCCTTATTACTGAAAATACTGTGCATTGATCTCACCATGTGCTGTTCACTGTGTGTGATGAGCTCTCATAGCAACTAATAGAAAACTAGTGGTTTTATGTAGACCTAGAAGCCATGAAAAGCCCAGAACAAAGGACTCCCTTTTGCTAAATTTAGAATAACTTAGTGACAACCAAGAACAGTCATGAGTTATATGTTTTCTGACTGTTGTAGCACTTGAGTCAGTGATCACCATCAGTCAATCCCATCTCTAGGTCACTTGTTAAAGATACAATTGTATTGCCTGATCTTCCTGGAAGAGTTTTTAGACTCTGTTTCTTGTATAATCCAGGGTGCTGATTGTGGTACTCCTTGTCTTCCGGGGACATATGGAGTGAACTGTTCTTCTGTATGCAACTGTAAAAACGAAGCCATCTGTTCACCAGTAGATGGTTCTTGTACCTGCAAAGCAGGTAAGTAAGTCTTCAGATTAACTTTCTATAATCATAAAATCAAGTTGAGTGTTTGAAGTAGAGAAGATGCAGGACATTTGATTAATAGAAGACACCCTAGAAGGGCATATATTCAATACTTTATGCTTCTGCTTAACTGGGAGGTGAAAAATGGGAGGACATCTGCACAGGTGTACTTTGTGTTCATTCTGAAAGATATGGATACCGTGGCTTGGTGAATTACTAGTATTTATTTACTCAGAGATGGGCTGCCAGTTGTCTCTCATGACAGGGCTATGAGCTGCTAGAATGACTACTGGTGTGCAATTTATGCGTTATCAGCCTACCCAGCCAAAACATTAGCCCCATTTCCACTCCATCTGGATGAATACCACCTCTGTCTGCTATCCTCACCCATCTCATTACCATGGAGTCACAGTCTTCTTTCCTGCCATTTCAGCACTGACATGGATATCTTCCAGCAAGTTTTTCTTCTTGAATACTGTTTTTCTCAGCAGTTCTCTGACAAATCTTTGTCTAATCCCCTTATTAACTTCAGTACACTGTCAACAGTGCTGTCTTCTGCTCCCTGCTTCCAAAACTTTCTGCATCTACCAGCATTACTGTGAGAGGACTCAGACCTTTCAGCCCCTCTGCTGAACAGCTCTCCTCCCAACAGTAATTGTGATGGTCAGCATATCTCCTCCAGAAACTATATGTGCCTGCCTGCCTCTACATCTCCCAGCAGCATATACTTTTGACAGGAACAAGGATACCTGACACCCTCAGGCACATTTTGCAGAGATCTTTTCACATACTAAGATCCACAGATCTACATGGAGTTCCTGTTTAACCAAAAATATAATTCTAAACTCCATTTAGAGATCCCCTCTTGAAATACACACTGGTAGCCTGTTGTTTTTTGTTTTTTTTTGTTTGTTTGTTTGTTTGTTTCTGCAGTGAGGAAGGATTTAAAGGCAAGCATCTCTTAACTGTGATGCTGAATGGCTTAGAAGAGAGGGGGAAGGCTGTTAAATGCTCCCAAGCAAATCCTATGCCAGAAAAGTTGAGAGCGGAGAAGAAATGTTAGAGGAAATGTAGACAAATGGCTGCTAATTTTCATAGGATGGCTCAGGGTGGAAGGGACCTTGAAGGTCAGCTAGTTCCAACCCAAAATTTTGTTGGGGATTGTTGCAATTAAATCAGCCCTGCAGTGAATATGTAGAGTTTCCAGCTTCTGTTCTTCTGTTTTCTGTCCAGAGACAATGGAGCAGATTTGACTCTGTGGTATGTCCGCAGAGTAGCTGCATTGTGAGGAGAGAAACTACTTGAGCCACAAATCATCCTATCTTCTTGTGCATTTTAGTCATACTACACTGGAAAAACACAGCAAATGGTGAAATAGATTTATTAAACTGAAACCCAACACTTGTCACATAAAAGATGTTGTTGGATCAAAGCACTAAGTGAAAAGCACTAACATAATGTATCTTTCCATGTTGTCCTTAATAATTAGAGGTATTTCCCACATATGGAATATCTCAAGTGCCCAGCATTTTGGAGGTTGGTATGACACCACTGAGCCAGTGATGAAAATCCCATTGGTTTCAGTGAAGTAAGAATACCGTCCAGTTTTTGTATGTTGGATATAACTACATATCTTCCCTGCTTCAGTCCGTCTTTAAGAAAATCCTGCCTCTGCTTTTTGAACTAATAGTCACCTTGCTGTTCAGGCATTATGTTAGGAATGAGGCAGCTCTAGCTCTGAGCAAAACAGGTTAGTGTGGGTGGGTCAGCACGTGGCTGGAAAATATAACCTGTCTGCCTTAGAAAGATTCCAAACCTAATGTTATTTCTCACGGGATTGCCACTTTTAATAGTGCTTGTGATATAGGAATCTCTTTTAGGAAGTGTAGAAGGAAACTTTAAAAAACTTGAAAGACACTTAGAGAAAATATTGCAATTTTCTATCTACTACAGTATAACATTTTCCTGAAATGACCCCTAAACTCTGAAGTTATCAATCTAGGGCACGAGGCAGCTTTATTTCAATACATGTGTTCTGCATAGTCTATTGATTAGGCTCAGCGCAGAATTATTTTTCCCTTCACTTAGTGTAAACAAGGTACAAAATTAGCAACTTGGCCTGTGTCATTGCTGATGATAACATATGACTGGCTTACTTGGTTTCTGTCATATCCAATAGATGATCACATTTTTGAAAACCTATTTACATTTCTGTCTATCCAGAGCACAGTCTGTGAATCATTGCTATCAGGCATAATCAGTGGTGAATGCTGCATTTTAGA
The DNA here is from genome assembly GCA_011076525.1 of Nettapus auritus. NCBI lineage: Eukaryota > Metazoa > Chordata > Aves > Anseriformes > Anatidae > Nettapus > Nettapus auritus. The sequence continues at coordinate 49,592,351 of CM021797.1, read as the reverse complement.
AACACTTTCCGTTGCAATCTATTTTGTATTTGGAGAGAAGTATAGAAATCATCTAAAATGTCTTCTATGTATCCTTGAAGAAATCCAACCTACACTTTACTTTGCTGTTATGCTTTCTCTATAGTGTTTTTTTCTTCTTTTTTTTTTTTGGGGGGGGGGGGGGGGTGGGGTTATTGGGGAAAGGAGGCAGGGTGTTGGGAAGAGTCTTAAGATGTCTGTTAAAACTGTGCTGCAGAACTGTCTATTGAATAATGGTGGAAGAATTATGAAAGCAGCAGCTTAAGTGTAGGGAAAATATTCCTGATTTTTTCAGGCCGTCCTTTAAAACTTCCAAATAGTTTGGTGCTTCTCAGCAAAATTTCAAGGTGTCTGTGTTTTCCTTTCAGATCTCCCATCAATAGCTCTCATATGTTGGCACCCATCTGCAAAGTATGCGCTGTGCACAGATGTTACAAGGTGCCCTTCAGCTCCTTTACTCAAATCCGCACAAATCAGCTGAAACAGCTAATACTGTCCTGTAGTTAATGTAACTGGTGCTGTGCATCTCAGAGATTCCAAAGGGGACACGGAGGGAAACGTCCTTAGTGAGGAATGGAGGGAAACCTGATTAATTTGTCACTTTCTTATTCTTGGCAGGTTGGCATGGTGTAGACTGCTCAATCAATTGTCCCAGTGGTACCTGGGGACTTGGCTGTAACTTGACTTGCCAGTGTCTAAATGGAGGGGCTTGCAATGCTCTGGATGGAACCTGTACCTGTGCCCCAGGCTGGAGAGGAGAAAAGTGTGAACTCCCTTGCCAGGTAGTTTAATAATTTTGCTCAGTACTGCACTGTGGAATACTGGGCAAGGGGATACTCCCGTGATTCTCCTGACTTCATGAGTGTAAATGCTAAGGAGCTCTTTACCTGATAGCCCACATTTTACTGGGTTCAAGATTAGAAACACACACCAAAAAATCTTCTGGAAGAATCCTACCATGGAGCACACTAAAGCAAACAGAATAGATAGCCACCCAAAAAATGAATACATACTATGAAGATGCACAGATGAACATTTCTTCTGCTTTCATACTGGAATGTTTAATATGAGACTTTTCCCAAGCTCCTGTAGAATTTGTGGAAACACTCAGTACCAATTTTTTTATTCTTTTTCAGCATCACATGCCATCCAAACTGCTTCTGTTAAACTATTTCTAGGAAAAACGATGAGAGAAAAATGTAGCAAAAATGTATTCCACATCTAACATAATTTTAATTAAATTATCTTATATCTGTGATAAACTTTCCTACCTTCTCAACCAGACCTGAAAAAGCACTCTTTTCACCCAATCCCATGACAGATCTTTACCATTGTATCAGGACTCGGACTTCCGTCATCTCCCAGACAGCACAGTTAGAAATCACTCTGCAGACAAAGACAAGTTTCTAATCAGTTTTGTTCCACATTGCAATCTGTAGCTTAGAGAAGCCATAAAAATATTTAATTTTAAAATATAAAAGATCGGAAAATGCAAAAGCAATTTGTTTTACTGTTCAATTGTTGTAAGTACATTTCATAAACAAACAAACAAAAAGACATTTTCTTTGGATAAATGTGGCCTTCCAGATTCTATATTTTCCAATGGCAGGGTTCAATTTTTGGGGAGATTTTAAACAAACTTCAGGTTTGTTGTTGTTGTTGTTGTCTTGTTTGTTTGTTTGTTTTAAAGTTCCCTGTGCTCTCCTTTTCCTGTCCTTTGAATTTACATGAACCATGTAAATTCTGCACCTATGTCATATTCAAGCTTCTGTCATTTTGGATTAGCTCTGCTTAGCAGTAACATGATAAAAGTACCCGAACTACAGTATATGACTGGAAGACACACCTTTGTTTTGAATAAAAAATTGATCTATTGAACGGTTGTGGTATAGCATATGCCGATTCTGATATAGTAAGTTAAGTGGCAAACAAATTTTGAAATATTCTGGAAAGCTGATTAGAATGTCTACAGTGTGTGTTAATGCAATATTTCCAAAAAATGCATCTCCATCAGAAGACTATTTTTTTGTTTCTAAAGCTGCTTTGTTTATCACTTAGTGTCCAATTTTGAAGATTACCCAAGCTCATGAACTTCCAAAAGTAAATTATTAAAAAAAAATAGGTATTGTTTTATGCCACTTGTTACACTGTTTCATATATAGCAAAATAATGCTCAAAAGAATTTCTGTCTCAAATAATTCATCATTCCTACACTCTTAGTCTCTTTCTTTTTCTCTGTTTTTCTCTCTGCATCAAATAATGTCCATAAACATTCACACACTGTAGTGCATATTCTACCTCAAAATTCCAGGGTGGGAGAATAAAGAGAAATATAATTCTCATGGGTCCAATGTCATCTGAATGTTTTTCTTGTTTGAGCAACATATGCAGACGGTTTATTTAAATTGATGTATTTCTTTATGTTTCATTAAGTTTAGAAAATCAATATCGTTGCTCAGATTGTTAATCAAGAATTGACTGAAGTTTGGAAAACATACATAGACTAGAATTACCTCTTTTCAACAATATATTTGAGAGTTTTCTTTCATTCTTTCTCTCCAAATCTGATTAAATGCATAGGAATTGCCTTTCTTAATCTTGTATTTTTTCTCTCTATAAAAATGGATTATCGAGATGGGCAAAACACTACTTATTCTCAATAATATTTGATTTTTTTCTACTTGAGACTTGAAAGACTGGGGATTGAATAGCTAAATCCTGTGTAACTTTAAAGAAATGTAGGCACGAACATCAAAGAACAGCAGATGAATTTTGATACAGGTTCTATTCCAGCTTTTAATGTGACTGTGACCAATTTTTAGTCTTGAATGTAAATGATTGGTTAAACCTGACATGTTTTGTTTGTTTGTTTGTTTTGTTTGTTTGTTTGTTTTGTTTTGTTTGTTTGTTTGTTTCCTTTGGTGTGGATAGCCCGAGAAGTATTACCTGAAATTATATTGTGATTTTCCTCAGATCTTTCTTCATTGTTTTTTGCAAAGATTTTGCTCTTTTCATTTTCTTAGGGTGATTTTGTATGGTATCATTGCCTAGAAGTATGTGCCACCTTCTACTGAAGAAGGAGAAAGTCAAATTCATATATTCAGATATAGTGCCATGACAATTGGCAATATTCTTTTGGCACAGCTGAACACACTGAGAAGGATATTCAGCTTGTAACATTAATCTCTTGATAACCTTCTTTGTGGGTTCAAAAATGCTCCACAGCCAAAATGTAATTTTATTTTTTGTTCATGTCATAGGCAAAGAACTTATCTTTTTAACATAGTATATAATATAATGTAGAAGAAAATATTGTTAATTAAAAGAAAGTAGTATAGTTTGCATTGTTTATGCAATAAACTTCACTCTGAACATGTATTTTAATATAACATTTTGCTCCTCTCTTTTAGAAATTATGGCTTTACATGGCATCCTTTTTTGGCAAATATGGAGGTGTCAGGGTCTGAGACAGAAAGGAAACTGAACTACTTTCCCATTTAGGACACCTGGGTCCCAGAGTAGGGACTCAGCTGTAAGGGAAGTTAGAAGAACGGTTCAACAGAGCTTTAATTACTACCACTGATAACAGAGGCTACTGTTTTCTGAATCACAGTTTCCAGACCCCTTAGTCTGTGATTTGTCAAGAGAATTTAATTAATTCTTTATCGTCTCCTCTTGGATGAAAAAAAAATGAAAATATACAACATTAAATTTTTCCAAAAGCCAGAAGAGTTTTATATTAAGTAAGCTGATTACAGACTTAGGAGAGATCTGAGGTTTTTTTCTGAGGCAGGACTGACCAGAACTTTTCCTCCTCTAACTCTTAGTTCTCGTCATCTCTTTCTTTTTTTTTTTTTTTTTTTTTTTTTTTTCCTGACCACAGGACGGCACATATGGCATGGATTGTGCTGAACGCTGTGACTGCAGCCATGCAGATGGTTGTCATCCTACCACGGGTTACTGTCGCTGTCTACCAGGATGGTCAGGTACAAAAGAGACTGTTGCAAAGTATGATGAAAGTTTCCAGAATGATGGTATTGATCTTGCCTTTTTGTGGGTAGAGGAGGAATATGTGGGCTTGGAAGTAGAAGGGGCCAGTTCTGTGGCTGTTGTGTCCCTTCCTGTGATTCACAGACATGGAAACTTTGTTGGGTGTGGGTTCCACAGAAAACTGGAAATAGAAGACAAAATCTTACAGCTTGGTCACCTCCACAGTATGACTCCTCACGAAACTGGGGAACAACTGTAGATAATCAGGACTGTGCTCACAGTTTTGGTAGGGAAGCATCATATCCAGAAACTGAGGAAGCTTTGATCAGGCAGCCAAAAAGATTGTAAATCATGCAGAAGCTGTGTTGCCATACGGGTTTCTCAAACTTTTGGAAAAAACAGCAACAACAAAAACAACAACAACAACAACAAAAACCACTCTTTGTGTGTGTATATATATATATACACACATATATATATATAGTGTAAACAGTTGCACTTTTTTTTTTTTACAAGGTTTCTCCAATATTGTCATCGTGGCTTTAGGAAATATGTGTATTTAGTAATTCATCAGATTTGTGTTTCACATTCTTGTTGCCCTGTTTGTGGAAAGCAAAATTTCTGAAAACATGATGAAACTGCAGAAGTGTGAAGCATCATGAAATAGTCACTTTGGGAGATTTAGTTCTCACATAGATCTCTGCTGTAAGTGGTAGAAAAGCTCTTCCATCATCAATAACGACTAACTGACAATCTAAGTTTGTCTGTTTGAGTGCTCAGGACTTTGTGTCCCACTGTGATACTGTACTGTTTGTTGCAAGGGTCTGATTTCAAGGAGAGACTCATACTATTTAAGGATGAGAAGTCAGGAAGAAAAACACACACTGTTTTGTTTCTGCTGTTTTAAGAAAGGATTTTTTTATGCTTTCAGGTATAATAGAGATCTAGAAAAATTAGAGAGCTGGGTAATCACCAACAATATGAAGTTTAACAAGAATGAGTGACAGATTCTTCATTTGGGAAGGGGCAACCCTGACTATATGTACAGGTTAGAGACAAGAGGCTGAAGAGCAGCCCCACAGAAAGTGATTTGTTTGACAGCAAGTTGAATATTAACTCATCAGTGTGCTGTGACAGCCAGCAAGGCCAACTGTGCCCTGGAGTGCCTCAAGCACAACAGTGCTAGCCAGCTGAGGGAAGGGATTGTCCCTCTCTGCTCTGGGCTGCTGTGTTCTTACCTCGAGTACCGTGTGCAGTTTGGGGCAGTACAGTCTTAAAAGGACATAAAACTATTAGACGGTGTCCAAAGGAGGCCTGCAAAAATGGTGAAGGGTGTAGATGGCAAGAGGTAGGAGGACCAGTTGAAGCCCCTTGGTTTGTCCAGCACCGAGAAGAGCAGGCTGAGGGGAGGCCTCATGGCGGCCTGCAGCTCCCTCACGAGGGGAGCGGAGGGGCAGGCGCTGAGCTCTGCTCTCCGGGGACAGCGACAGGACCTGAGGGGACGGCATGGAGCTGGGACAGGGGAGGGTCAGGCTGGGGGTTAGGGAAAGGTTCTGCACCCAGAGGGTGCACGGGCACTGGGACAGGCTCCCTAGGGCAGTGGTCATGGCACAGAGTCTGCCTCAGTTCAAGAAGTGCATGGACAACACTCTGAGACATAGGATCTGGTTTTGGGGTAGTCCTGTGTGGAGCCAGGAGTTGGACTCGATGATCCTTGTGAGTACTTCCAACTCAGGATATTCCATGATTCTGTGGATGTAATATGGTATTGTGCTTTCTCTGATACTTCCAGACATACTAGATGGAGATGAGCAAATAACCTGCAACAAGTTATCTAATGTACAAGTTTAGCAAATTATTCTGCTCAAAAAAGTTTGAGCTTACAATGTCCTCAGAAACAATCACTATTGATCCCTCCTCCTCCCCTCCCCCCTACTTTGAGTTTCACGTTTATTTTTTTAGCTCTGTAGATGGATCACAAACATTGTGTTCAAGGTACTTAGTGCTCTGTGTCTGCAGTTCAGGTTGATTAGTACTTACCCATTCCTTAGTTGTGCAATTTGCTTGTAACATTCTGCCAAGCCCTTTGAAGAGGCTTTTCTCCCTGTACCTCTCTCTTGTTGCTCCTTTCGGTGTGAAAGAGAGAGGCTTCCAGAGCCAGCATTCAGCTAACTGTTGTAGGAGTTGATTGAATTTATTCTTTTCCCACAAGCTGCACTGTGACTTGCAGGAACTCAGATACCTCTGGGAAATGAATACCACAAGAATGCAAAAACAATATAAGTGATTTGAGTGAACTGTAAACAAACAGAAAAAGATAAAAACATACAAACTATTATTCCATTGATTAATATTTCTAGAGATGCTGCTTTGTCTTTTAGGCAATCATGTTACGACTTTAACAACCTTTGATGCTCTCATTGTCAGTTTGTCTCAGAGTTGCATGTGTGTGTTTGGACATATTTCCTCAAAATTTCTGAACTGTTTAAAATATGTTTTTATTTTTTATTTTTTTTTATTTTTATTTTTTAAAGTTAATAGATATATTAAAGAATACCCACATTAAAAAGTATGTGATCAGTTGCTGATCTTGAGCAACCTTGGTGTAGATAGAGATGTTCAGAAGCTTTAGAGGAAATATGAATTTGAAATATGTCTTACAAGTTTTCAAGTACTGAGAGAAATCATCAGAGACCAGAAGTATGTAAATGAATAAAGCCAGGTTAAAAGAAGTAGTTTTGAAAGGCCATAATAAAAATCTGGCAACTTTTATAACATATAAAAAAACTTCCAACCAGTGCAAGATAGCTAATAAAGTATGTGACAAGAACTTCAGGCATAGGTGAAGTCTTGACAGTGCTTGAACTCAGGTATTGAAAATTATAAAATATTTTTGCCTTTAGTAAAAGCTTTTTTCAATTTCATATTTAGAAAGGAAAAAGATTTCACTAGGAAGAGACTTCTTGCGTGATTGTAGATATAATTAAGAATCTGTCCCTGGATTATGTCATCTCAACAGTGTGTGTATCAGACTAGTTTCAACATGTTGGTGATGTCTAGACACACAACATGACATAAATGGGATAGTTTGCTTTATACTCAGTGCCTGGAAAAATCCTACTCCCACACTTCACATGTCAGAGCAGTACCCATGAGGAATCTGTTCTTTGTGTAGACGCTTATATTTAGAATAATTAAAAAAAGGAAAGAATATCTTAGAAACAGGTTCTCAAATAGCTGTACTGTAAATGTTACATTGCAAGGATAGCATTAATCCATAGGATTAAGGAAAAGCTGTTGAATACATGTGTGGATGCATAATAGACGGAGAAAGAGATGGAGAATTTGTTAATTTTTTACACACAGACATGCACACAGACATGAAAGTACTGATCTGCAACAAATTGTATTAGAATAGGTTCGATTTTTTTCTATCAGATTTGTTAAAGTAACTGTCAGACTTAATAATTTCTATTTGTTAGTATTACTTACTCCCCACCCACCTTTCTCATCCCCCCCCAAAGGGAGGAAGAAACTGATTTTGGATCAGTCTAGTACTTATCTAACCCAAATGAAGGTTTTTCTTTTTCTTTTTCTTTTTCTTTTTCAACAAGAATAAATTGATGAATCTGAGGCAATCCAAATGTTTTGCTACCAAAAATCAAAAACAAAATCATATAAAGCTTCTGTGAAGCTACTTCAAATGCAACATATTTCTCAGCCTTCTGAACAGGGCAGTTTTCTACTGCTCTGTTCTCCCGGGAATTTCATCAGAGGGAAGAGTTTATGTAACTTTGCACAAATAAATCAGGCTTGGAAGATTTTTCCCTTGCTGGATGACACAGTTGTGCCACAGTGCTGGGGAAGAGGAAATGCACTGCTCTGGTGGTGGTCACTGACCCAGTAGGGTGCATGCTCCCTCTGGTAGTGAGGGAGCTCCCTGCTTCTGAAGCAGGCACAAGTGCTGTTGCCATGTACCAAAGAGCATCCTAGCTGACATGCTACCCTGTACTTTGGTCTCAAGACAGAGCTGCAGCTGAGCATTATGTCAGCAATGAGGTCCTCTGTGGCTTAGTTTCTTAAAGTAGCTTTTCTTTATTTTTGAAAACTCCTGATGTATTATCTGGAAATTGTAGCCATGAATGAAATGGTAAGTTCAGTTTCTGATTACTGCAGTGTCATGAGCTGTTATAAAACTCTAGAAATAATTAAATTTCTTTTTATTGACCTTCTGATTGTAATTTAGTTTCTTTTACCTACTCAGATTTTTCATCCTAAACAAGTCACTTCGCTTATAGGACTGCTGTTAGAGATCCTGCCCTCTGAGATTTACTGAGTGCCCTATAGAGCAGCTTAATTCTGCTGAGAAAAACAAGAGTTAAGGGTGATGTTTTTTTCCTGGCAGTCTCACCATTCCATCACGTTCCAGGAGCCACATGACATGATGGTACAAATGAGAAACATCCGCCCACACTGAAGATGATGTCTGCCCCAAACACTCTTCTTGTCCCTCGACATTTTCACTATAACTTATAAATAACTTCTCTTCATTTAGAGGGAGTGCAATAGTCAGACAATGAAAAAGTGTAAGGAGCATTAATAAAAAGAGCCGTGAAGTAGAGGAAAGACACAGAAAATGTAACCCCCAGTAGATAATTAAGTCTCCTGGTAGTTTATACCAAAACCTTAAGTTAACTTCTGTGAAAGAAACACCTCTACCACTTCCCTCAATAACCACAATCCATCAAGCACCACACTATCTTTTAATTTCATCCCATCATCTTACCTGTCCTGCAGGCAGCCGTCAAAACACAGATATTTCAAATTGCCTGAAACATAAGAGCATTCGTATTCTTGCAAACTGAGATTTTTCACAGAAGCATTGTAAAAGAGGCAAAGATTTTCCTCCAGACAGTTTGTGTATTACACTGCAACATGGGTGTCAGTGGTAACACATTAATTCCTGCTGTGTTTTCTTGGATACAGTTCTGTTGGACATTTCTGCTTGCGAAGAAATGTCGTGTCATACTAATAACCACACTTGTTATTTTTAAAATCAATTTAAAGGTTGTGTGGTGCCAGGGACTGTGAAACACCAGTAGTCTGCTATCTGAACCAAAACAATAGAATTAGTTTATGGAAAAGACAGATGCAGAAATATCAGCCTACATTTTACCAGCACGCATACTGTTTATCCGTATGCTATGGCAGATAGGATATTGGTGACTTTCTGCTGTCTGGGACACCTGCTGATGCTAGTCAGATTGTCCATCACCAGATGTGTTGTTGCTGTGAGGAAGTGCTGTGTCTTTCCATGTGCTCCCGACGTTATTTCAAGAGGCACATTTGTTCCTGGATTATAACAGAGAGGATTGTCATCTGACACCAACCCCACTGATGCAAATACCCAGGTCCCCAGGGAAGCACCAACTAGACCTTTCCTATGCTCCTTAGCTTTTACTGTATACACAATTTTTTTTTTTTTCCACTACACAGAAGAAAACAACACAAAAGTATACTGTCATAGGCCTTTCTCACATTCAGACTGAGAAATGAGATGCTGCTGAGAGTGTGCACAGTGCTTGTGCTTTCATGCTGGCAGCCTCTTCCAAGACACGGTTTTTCCTCAGTGTCAGCTGATTTTACTTCTGCTTCTGAAGCATGAGTTCCTATAGCTGCGAACACCCAGTGCACCACAAAGTGAAGCTGCGTCACAATACAATGCGTGCTTTCCAAACTTTAGGATTCACTAAGGGCATATACTCCACCTCTGTGTCTGCATCTCTGTTTCCTATACTTTGCAATAGGTCTTTATGTGAAAGAAATAGTACTATTTTAAAAGAAAAATGTTAAATCCGTAAATTAAGTACACTTATTTGCTACCTGTCAAGAAGGCAAGAAAAGGAGAAGTGTTTTTTTTCTGTTATTTTTCCTGAAAAGTATCGCTGGCTCAGACAACAGTGTGCAGCAACAATACAGCCTTCAGAAAGACACCAAGTTTATCTCTCAAGTGATTCTTCCACTAAAAATTATGGATACTGGTGTTTGCTTTCAAGCTGATACAGCACTGCTTTTATAAAGAAGCATTTGTGTCTGGCTTCCTATCGAAACTCCTGGGCACAAACTATTCTGCTGCCGCGAGTGAAGCAGCAGCAGTAAGAACATCTAGAGAAAAATCTTTGAGCCTTTCCCTAGCTCCTCAAAGAGACGATTCTGTTTAGTCTTCTGGCTATCTTCAGCTATGGAGCAAGGCCTTCTCTTCCCCTAAGGACAATGAGGGTACTTCTACAGCGTCTCTGAAATGTTCCACCACTTTCCTGCGTTGTTACTTCCTTTTGACTCTCATCCATTTGACAGAGAAGCAGGGAAGGAATTCTCTCAGTTTTCCCCCATCAGAAGTCTCAGACTCCTTTAATGGCAGTAATCTAGTGCTTAACAGTTTTTCTCAAATAATTAAATATAATTAAATAAAAATAACTTTACTTTTAAATGTTTGGATAACTTTTATCAGACTAATGGAAACAAAATAAACTGGGAAGTAGTGCTTAGTCCAATAATAACTTTAACTTGGAAGATCGTAAGAAATAATTGGTATATTTTTCCACTTCAAGTATTAAAACCCATTAACTCTATGTTGAGCTGACTTGGACAGGTCACGGAGTCTCAACACATTAAAAATATAGTATGGGGTATATTTAAACACTCTGCTAGCATGGGCAGAAACATTCCTATCCTTAAATAATTGTTTTCTTCATTCATGCAATCACAAATGCTGGGGGAATGCTGATTTAGATGTGGGGCCCCTGGCATAAAGCACTGGGCATAAAATGCATGAGCATTTCTTCAGAGCAGCTTAGCTGAAGTTTATCATGACCATTCAGCTATTGCCTAGCAACTTGTGAAGGCCATCAAAGAGCTCTTTGTCCATTGCTCTGGCAAAAACATTTCCTCACAGATATCCTTATCACTATCAAAATCAACATGAAAACTTATCAAAACCAATTTTGTTGCATAAGAAGTTAATATTCACTTAAAACTGTATCAGTCGTAAGCTTGCTGATACCGTTGTGAAAGATGAGTCTAATCTTGCTTCCAACTTCTAGTAAAATGTTATTTTCTCCTCCCTAATGTCTAGATTTTCTATAAAAGTATAGCTCTTTTTATGGAAATATAAAGCATCAGACTCAGGAAAATTCTTCTTTTCTTTTTCTGAACTCTTTTAATATTTCCAACCTATACTTTCTCAAAAATGCATATAATTAGTTTTGTGAAAATTTTAAGCTTAGTTTCCCATTTTTAAATGCCTTTTGGGTTCTTCTAAATATCAGTGAGTGAGTGAGACTTAAAACAATTTAATAAACAGAGATGCAGTAAATCCTTGAATCACATTGTGCTTCTGCCCTGCTACATCCATTCTTGGCATTATCAGGCACAGGAAAGTAGTTGATTTTGTTTACGATCAGCAGGGAATTTAATAGAATTCCTTTTATAGTGAAATAGATGCCATATGCAGCACCCTTTCAGTACATTATGTTGTCACAACTATTATTCAGCGACACCTAGGATGCACTGCTGCTTTTCAAGGTAGAGGGATGTCATTCCGACTTCCTCCTCATAGGTGGTGGAAGTGAGGCACAAAAGCTAAATTTCATTTTCCCTGATGCATAATTTTCCCTGACGTGTGCTGGAGGAACTTGCTCCTTTTTCATTTTTAATGGTGCTCGTTGGCTCTTTTAAGTATTGTGGATCTGTATAGCATGGGATCCCTTGTCTTTTCTGTCCCAGTATGCCCAGTATCACCCTTTGGCACTGCGCTGTCATAAAGCATCCTCTGTGCACCGATCAAGACGATATAATTGAGCCTGGTGTTATTGTATGTCACTGGTCTACATAATCTCAGATAATGCACTGTGGTAACTCTTGGCAACCACTGACTTGTTAACAGTGACCATTGTATATTGAACAGCACTGAAACCCATTAAGACTCTGTGAAAAATGTCTTTTCTCTGGCAGGGTTCACTGAGTGAAGCTCTGTATGATATGACAGATAACACTCAAGTGAACAGAGCATCAGGCTCAGCACTGAAAGCCCCTGCATGTGTCAGCTTGTGCTTTCACAGACATAAACCCAAGTTTTCAGATTCGGGAACCTCAAGCAGAGAAGTCTGAAGTGTCTGAAATAAGGGGTCTTGTTTCTAAAATATGCAGTGATCTCATCCTGCTCATGTGCATCATCATCTCTCAGAATCAATCTGCTCTCTTCTCTCTGTTCGTGCACAAGTAAAGACTTTATGAAAAAGTTGTCACAGACTGCTGAGAAGCCACTTTATGCTCTCTGCCTCTCAAAGGTGGATGCAGCATTACCCGTGCAGGCAAAAATGGAAAAAGTAATCGTAGAAGAAACCTTTCATTTTTTGTTTGTTTGATTGTTTTTTTGGCAATAAATTCTTTTCAGGTCAGTATTGACTAAATGATCTTGTACAAATTGGGCTTTGAGGTGGCCCATGTACTGTCTGCTGAGGGTTAGTATCTGGCTTCTAAAAATCCGGTGTTTACTGCCAGCATTAGTTGGTGCAGTCTCTTGAACCACATATTTAATTATTCAATCTGTTGATTTTCTTGCAAAGAAACAAACAATTTGAGTGTCTGGAGTTTCACCTTACCTCTAATTAGAGACTTGGTCTTCGGATATAGGCAGCTTTACAGGGCACAAGCTATGGGGGTTGGGGAATTACTTTTGTGCCTGGCCTACGAATAAACACTGTAATTATTTTTCAGTGTTGCTACAAACACTGGGGTTTGCTCTTCAAAGTTAAAGATTTTTTTCTTGTCACATGTGAAACTGTTTTGCTTTTTTAGGATCCTGGCAGCCCCTGGACCTGTGGCATATTTTGCTGGAAATACTTACAAAGCAAGACATACTTGTGGTTGGATTAAGTCCACTTTTCCCTTAGCGAAGGGCTTCATTCAGTAGAGGCGCTACAATAATACTTAATTGTTAATGCAAAGTACTGTAGACACAATGCGGTCTGAGTTCCACAGTGGAGCCTGCTGGCATTTAACATGCAGCGTGCTCTGTAAAAGCAGATAGTGTGAAAAAGAAACAGGAAAGTTACCTTTCACGTTTCTGTGCTGCAACGGAAAAAAAAGCGATGAGGTGACGATAGTGGTTTGTGTTACGGCTCATGTATGGGGGTTCAGGTTGTGGTGGTCTTCTAATCAATTTTATGCCAAAAATGGTTAGACAAAACACTGACTGACCAGCATCCTTAACACTGTTGCAGCTAAGCATTTTGGAATGCTCACATGGTGTGTTTTGAAACTCTTTGTGTGAACTGCATTTTTCCATTTGGTATGAGGCTTAGCAGTAATCAGCTCACTACTAATTAGAAATCATTCTGTGTCCTGCACCCCATTATTAGGCAAAATTATCTCAGACTTTAAGAATTTTTACATTCAGGAGGAAAAGTTTCTGCAATACCTTTTTATCAAGTATTTCCCTAATAGAAAATTTGAAAATAAGCATTTGCTGTTTTAAAGCAGACATTATGGAGGTAGCAAAAAACATTGTTTTGCTACATTTGAATTACTTTCTACTTTCATTTCTCTTTATTGATACCAGTGGTGAAAGTGAGAGGAATAAAAGATTTTTTTTTTCTTTTTTTAAAAAAATATATAACAGTCCTGGAAAATGATGGAGCTCTTTGTAATACTGAGAAATTTGCATTCATCTTTGTAGTAGGTCTTAAAGTGTTTGTGGGAAGGAAGCCTAGAGTTAGCATCCCATGGTGCTCTTATGTTCCATGTGAATTGGCTACGGAAGTGCTTTCCTGTTACGGAGCTCAGGATCAGCCCTTAACTACATCTCATCGAACTGGAATATAAAAGAAACTCACTGTTTGGGGGCCTGGGGAAGGCAGGAGCAGAGATACAGTTTTACCTTCTTCTCGTTCTATTTTCCCGATTTTGGTGAAGTTTTCATAAACAGTTTTAGTTAGTAGTGTTTTAAAAAAAGAGTCCTCTGAGAACCAGAGGCTTAAAACAGCTATGCATGCTTTCTATTTATGGGCTGACCATTTTTTTTTTCTTTGTGGTTGCAGGCATACACTGTGACAGTGTGTGTGCTGAGGGACAGTGGGGTCCAAATTGCTCGCTGTCCTGTTACTGCAAAAACGGGGCATCTTGTTCTCCAGATGATGGAATCTGTGAGTGTGCACCAGGATACCGAGGCACCACTTGTCAAAGAAGTAAGGACAAAATAATTGCTTTAAAACTTCTGCTTCTCCCTGCTGTAACTGGAATACATAAGATACATGTACGTTGTTAATTGTGCTGTCAAGTACTATGAAACAGTCCTCGATCGGACATTTTAATTGTCAAAATGTATGAATGCACAGAAATGTGTTATCCGAACTCAGTAAATGTTTCTAACCAGTAGTACTCTTCTCTTTGTCATATAACTTTACTTTTATTCACAGTCCGTGCAGTGACATTGTTACACACGTGACTTTTTGAGAAACAAATAGAGTAGGGGACTGTTCTAAGGCCGACATTTCCAAATATGATTGACAAATGTAAATTTCACAATACACATTTTGGCAGGTAAATAAAACATCCATGAGGTTCAGAAGCTAAAATCCTTAGCTTCCCACTGAATCTGGTAGGAATCATTAGTTTAACTATTGCTTTTTTTTAACATTTATTTTGAAGCATCAGAGAATGGCTAATAGGGTCAGGCCTCACAGTAAGTAAAGGATAACATAGGTATGTATGCTTGCTTTTAAAAAATTGTAAATTTTAAGTCTTGCAAGAGGAGAGATACAGATGAACTGAGGCAATTCACACCAGAAATGAGGAGGGAAAAATAAGATGATGTGCAGATATCTACCCACCCCAGAAAATATATCACCATGTTCCAGCAGCCTGGCTTTCTTCAGTTTACGTTGTTGAAGCTCTGAAGGAAAGGTGCTCAGGGCAGAGAAATGTGAGTCCTCTGCAAATGGAAGGTAGCAGTGTTTTCACAGCTCTCCCAGGAACAGAGTCAAGAAGCAGGGTGAGTAAGGCCCAGTGGCTATGCTACTCGGTCCTCTAGAAGTGGCAGAAAACGAAGAAGGAGACACGAAATGATTACCAAAAGGTAGAGTGAGAACCAGAGGAAGATGAACAGTTCAAGAATGGGCAAGATTTCAAGGTGAAGAATGTGATTGCCTGTGTTCCTTCTACATCCCCCATCAGTGGAGCATTAGTATTCCCTAAGCATTTCTAAGTAAGTGCAGTAATTATCCTCACTATCTAATCTCTAAAGACTTGCTGTTAATCAGATAATCCAAAAGTAGAGTAAATGTAACACTAGATGTACAAATGTCCCTTGTGTTTTGGAACTATGCCTAAAATTAGGACAAGTAACTTCCATGCCAGTGCATCTCAGAGCCCCTCTCTGGTGCATGCTCTGGAGGCCGGAAGACAAAGGTCATACGAATAATTTGGATCCCAATCAGAAAGTGCCTTTTCAGTAAACAGGAAGACCTTTTGGCACTGTTTCACTTGGAAAAGTTAGTCTCTTAGAGAGATGTGGCCACCTAACTTGTATTAAGGGTATAACCAAAAGACTGAATCTTGAATGAAATTGAAATATCAAAAGATTCCAAGAGAGTTTTTGTCAGAGCTGATTGCTGCTGTGCAATGTGTATTTCTCTTGATGTATCTCATAATATTCTAATTTACAAGGAAAAAATGCTAAAAGGAATTAGAGCAACAAAGAAAGAGATTTTATGCAAAACTCCAACTCCCTTCTCTTCCCCCTCTCCCCCCCGCCAAGAAACAATTACCCTTGGCATAAGAATTAAGTGGAGCACTTTGTATTTTTCATCTCTTCTGTAAAAGTTAGGTGGTGTGTAGTTGTCTGTACAAGGTAATGAGTTATGGTGAGTACCTAGACAAAAGGATGACATGAAAACATTTGTACATTTTTCTCAGTGAAGAGATGGCAATTTGTTTGCCAGGTTACGAAACAAAGAAGAAGTTAAGGTTTAAGGTGGCTATTCATCTACAGATAAAGCTAAACCTGTTTTTTCAGGTACTTTTCTTCCAATATACTTTCAAGGACATTCACATTGTAGAGGGCATATAATGTATAGGCAAGTATGCGTAGTATGTGAAATATGTATGCATATCAAACATAACACAAGTATAATATGGCCTGAGAAGTTACATAATGTCAGGTAAGTAGTTACTGACTAGAATACAGTAAGCTCCATAGGAAGATGAGCAAATCTTACACAGTTTTAAAGCATTGATCTCTATGAGTAACAGTGACCATTGCAACCCTTGCGTATTTAGAAAGCAGAGCTAATTAGAAGTTAGAAACAATACCCTGAAGAGCAGTTCATAACTGTGTGTAAAGTGCAGGAATCAATGGCAATTTGTTCTTTCTGATTCCAGTTTGTTCCCCTGGGTTTTATGGACACCGCTGCAGCCAGACATGTCCACAGTGCGTACACAGCAGTGGCCCCTGCCACCATATTACTGGATTATGTGACTGCTTACCTGGATTTACTGGAGCCCTCTGTAATGAAGGTACAAGCCATAGTAAAGACTCTGGGATGCAGAGACCAAGCGCTATAATAATTTTCATTCCGTCTACTGAAAGTATAAAACAAAAAGTGGTTTCTGTTGTGGTATGTGCAGTTTACAAATATAGAATCTTAAGCAGTTTAAAGCTCTTTGAACACTTGATCCTTAAGTATGAAAAATACCTTTCTTCAAAACAGCACTTTATTCTTATATATATTATTTGTATAATGAGTATGTATAATGGGCTTACCAAGGAATTTGTAATGCATACTGCTATATTATACTAAGAAATACTTTTCTTGATCCAAATATAAATCTCTTATTCTTGAAATAAAGAAATTACAATTTTGTGCTGATTACTAAGGAATTCTAACGCTGGTAACTTGTTCTCAGTGTGTCCCAGTGGCAGATTTGGCAAGAACTGCATTGGAATATGCACCTGCACCAATAATGGAACATGTAATCCTATTGACAGATCTTGCCAGTGTTACCCTGGTTGGATTGGTAGTGACTGCTCTCAGCGTAAGTATCAGATTTTTTTCCCTTATTTTTGAAAAAAATGAGGTTCAGCTATATAAATTCCTTGCTGGTAAAGAAACACTGTATAACTCAAAAATGAGGACTTCATGGTATTTAATGAAGAGATCCTAAAGTTTTCTGCATTTCATTTGCACTATCAGAAACACAATGAATTTTCTAATAAGTGGGCTGGAGCATTGTGGTGGTTTTACCGTGCTGGGCAGCTGAACACCACAACTGCTCTCTCACTCCCCCTCCTCAGATGAGGAAGGGAAGAAGTAAAGGAAAGAACAACTCACAGGTTGAGATAAGGATAATTTAATTAAAGGGAAAAAATATATATATTAAGGAAATATTATTAATTAACAACTCAACTAAAGAGAAAAAGGGAAAGAGGAAAGGGAGGGGGAAAGGGAACACCAAAACAAAACAAGTAAAGACTATGTGGAAATGCAGAGGAAAGAAATTATTCTTTACTTCCCACAAATGAGCGATGCCTGACCACGTCCTTGAAGCAGGGCCTCAACGCACGTAGCCGGTGTTCGCGAGGAGGACAGACGTTTTCACAACGAAAGCCCACCCCTCCCCTCTTCCTCCTTCTTCCCCCTTTTATTGCTGAGTGTGACATCATATGGTATGGAATATCCCTTTGGTTAGTTTAGGTCAGCTGCCCTGGTGATGTTTCTTTCTCACTTTTTGCCCACCCCCCAGGAGGGTTAGAGAAAGTCCTGATGCTGTGCCAGCACTTCTCAGCAGCAGACACAACACTGGTGCGATAACACTGCTGTTCTAGCTACAAGTGCAGAGCGTGGCACTGTATGGGCTGCTGCAGGGAAAGTTAACATTCCAGCCAGACCCAGTACAAGCATACAACTGGGTAATCCATTTTCAGTCTTCCTCTGCCTAAAGAGGAGTTTTAGAGAATATGCATCAGTCTTGTCTCAGAAGTGCACTGCCAAAGGACAAGAGACAGTGCTCACAGGTTACATCAAGGGCGACTCTAACAGGATGCAAGAAAACAATTCCTTGCTGTGAGATGACATGTCAAGCATGTCATCTGTCCAGAGAAGCTCCAAAGTCTCCATTCTGGAAGAACTTTTGAAATTTTTATTGTTGGAGATCCTTGGATATTGGACCAAATGATTCCAAAGGTCTCTTCCAACCTGAAGCATTCTGTGATTCGTGAATTTGCATTGTATAGAGTCTACAAGACCTGTTACTTACTTGTCTATGCAATTATGTCGTCTCCTCACAGTAGTGTTGTATCCCATGATTTGTATCCTCAGGACAGTTTTATGAATATTCGTGGCCTTTTTGTTTTGTTTTGTTCAGTTTTGTTTTTTAACTACCATTGCATAGAGAGCTACAGGCAAGGCTCAGAACAGAGCCAAGATTTTCTCAAGTAGCAAGTCTGTACTGTGGTTGTAAGAACAAGCTTATTGTTCTTAAACTTGTTAACATCTTATTAGGAAATCTCTTTCGCTATGACTTTTTTAAGTACTTTTTAAAAAATTATCATTATTTCTTCCTTTCATAAAGAAGTTTCACAGATGCACATTCTTAGTGTTGTTCTACCTCACTTGATTTGTGTACGGTCTGCTAATCAGTGAAGACTTGGTTACTGGGGCTTGGCCCTGGTTTTCTTATATTTGATCAAGTTATTTTATTAAATAATTACTAAATAAGGCATTCTCCAGATGTCTGACTGGATCCATACAAATTACTATTGGCAAGAAAGAGCTAGATGAAGCAAAATTGTCAGAGGAAGCATAGCTAATTGTATAAGGTACCAAAATCCACATGGTCATGCATGTAAAAATTTCTATCAATGTTACCCACTAAACCATGTCCCTAAACACCAGGTCCAACCTTTAATCTAGCATCTAACAGTGGAAATGCAGGGAGTAATCTTAGTATTGTTTTAAGGCATAGGCTACAAGATATGTTTTGAACTTCTCTGCTCTCCTTCACATCTGGGGCGTAAAAGGCTTATCTCTTTTAACTGTGCTCAAGTTGTCTTCAGCTGTCTGTCTTCAGATGAAGTTAAGGAAGCTTACATGGCTTTCCCCACAAGAAAGCTGCTGTAAGTGTCCTAGTTACTAAGAAATGAGTATGTATCACTGGTTTCATACATTCAGTCTTTTTCAGCACTTTTTAGTAAAATGAATGCTTAGCTTAAAAAAACTCTGTGGCTATCGGCTCTAAATGGAGCAGCCCAAAATATTTGTTTGAAAGAAAAACAACAAACCACAAACCAAACAGCCCTCTCATGTGCTTGTAAGCAGCTCTCCATGAGTACCAAATAACTTGTCATTTGTGATTGATTACTTGCTCTGGGTTGTTTCAGCCTGCCCACCTTCTCACTGGGGACCAAACTGCATCCACACGTGCAATTGCCATAATGGAGCTTACTGCAGTGCCTACGATGGCGAGTGCAAATGTACCCCAGGATGGACTGGCCTTTACTGTACACAGCGTAAGTGACTGTTATTGTCCTTTCATAGTCTTAACGTGTCTACAAATCAGTGACAAAATTTTCCTTCAGTACTTTCACACTTTGTTAATTTCTTCCCCTGCTGCTAAACCTTTCTGACCCAGAAGATGCAAGGCATAACATCCATCGTCACAGGGGAAGGCCCTGTAAAATCGCTGGAGGCTTGCTGTCCATTGCATTTGGACTCCTTTTTAGCCTTCCTTCAGAGGAAGACAACTTTTGGCCACAGGCAGATGTCCTAGTGGAAAAGTCTGTCGTGCACATGCAGAATGAATGACTGCCATTCAGGTGCTACCACTCTACACGTGCAGTTACGGTTGCAGAACATAGTGTGGTTGATGTCAGATATGTACCAGGCAAGGTGGTGGTACCATGTAAAGCTTTCCTTCTTTGAAACCTCCACAAGAAATATTTTAGCAGTGGAGACCCAATAACAAAGGTAATAACATAACACAACGCTGACAAAAGCCATGAGAATAGCTTCTGGCTTAGCTGTGCCTGTGATCTACTAAGGTGTAGTCCTTGTTGGCATTGCAGAATGGTCAGTAACACCTGTAGCTGTTACATCATGGGGGCAATTGCAACAGCAGCTGTAGCTCAGCGGCTGTAATTCACATTTCTATGTAGAAATTATTTTACTTGGAACTTAGAAACATAAATTCACTGAGTTGTTATTCTATCATTTGTTTTGGATTTGGGGTAATTAGTCCATTAATACAATTTTTTTCGCAAGACCTTTTCATCCAAATAAAAATACAAAAAGTGCAGTAACTGGGTGTAGGTATGTGGCACACATTAAGTGCTCAGTAACAGCTCATGTGAAGAGAGAGGAACCTTAGATAATGATAAATGGTCTTCTTATATTTATCATAAATTGTTAACTAATGGCTTCACTTTGGTTAATCTTCAATACAGGCATCCACACTTTCTGTAATCTGGGCACATTCATTATCTTCAAACTAATGAAAAATAAGACTGCTAACTGTTTTGCATTCAATGTTTAAATAACATTTTCATAAAATCACAACTCTCCTTTTCAACTGAACAATGTCATGGTGGCAGGAAGTAACACATACATTATAGTGCCATATGGATGCAGCTCTGGAAAACACTCACTGTTTTGGTTCAGCTGTCAGCTATCATGGTTATTTTGCTTCCTGCTGGTGAATAATGATCTCTTTGCAGTGATACATCTTCTTCATACTGAAATGGTATCTTTGTGAGGGGCTGAGATTCAATATGTTATTTTTATTCTTTTTTTGATTCAACGTCAGCTGTGTAGAAAATATGTCCAAAGGTTCATTCATCACTAGTCAGAATCACTGCTCTGGCTCACAAAGTGCCCTCTTTCTCCTTAAAACATATTTCTTCTAGGAGCCCTTCTTGCTGCCTTCTTCTGATCATCTGCTCTCCCCCAAATTTGCAATCTCATTTTTATGTACTTGTTTCCTAATTAATATTCTAAATCCCTTAAAATGAGGTAGGTCTTAATCTGTTGTGTTTATAGAGTGCCACATTGAAATGGCTTTTAAATAACATACTTAATCAGAATATTTGAATTTTGTTGCTAGAGCACCTGTTTCACTCCTTTTTTCCTCCCCCTCCTTGTTTTGCAGGATGTCCCCTAGGGTTTTATGGGAAGGACTGTGCATTGATATGCCAGTGTCAGAATGGAGCTGATTGCGACCACATCAGTGGGCAGTGTACCTGCCGGACAGGATTCATGGGGAAGCACTGTGAGCAGAGTGAGTAGGAACTGGAGTTGTCCATGCTTGATAACAAACACCAAGCCCTGAGCCAAGCTCCTGTTATTTTGGCAAGTGCTGTGATGCAGCCTCCTGGCTTCAATGAGAATCTTGACTGTGCAAGAGCTTCAGGAGTCAGACCCAGCCTATTTCCAAACAGATAAATGCCCACAGAATTAGTTATTAAGACCAATTATGATAGTGGTGGTTGTTTCTTTCACCTTGTAGCTACATTTCAGAGGCATTTGTACCACATTCTAGCTGCTTTGGACATAATGCTTAAAAAGCAACAACTCTTGACATGTAAAAGTAACAAATTAGTCTGAGTAATTATTATTAGCATAAAGCACAATGAAAATTATTAGTTAGAAAACGACAGATAAGTAGTACAACATCATTACTAGTGGATAAAATTAAAATTTGTGATGTGTCTTTACAATTCAAATGGATTATAAAAGCATAATAAATCTCATTGTATTTTCCTACATGTGATTCCTTACCCGAGAAAATTAAGAATAGCACCACTGACATCAATGTGGTATAATGTTGTACAACATTAAAAAAATAATCAGACTCATAAAGACAGAATGCTCGTGAAGACAGAACTCTGTTAGTCCAGCGTTAGCTAACATTACAGAGTGAGTGGTGTTCCTAGTCTTCATGCATTAGTGCAATGTAAAGCAATCCATTCCACACAAGGTCCCACATACCCCTATTTTAACTTAGTTACTATTTTGAAGATTTAAACTTGTGTTTGGCATCAGCGCTGTGCATAAGGCTTTGGTTTTGATATGCGGGGGTTGTTTCTTATTATCTGCAGCATATCACACCTGGCAGTACTCTAACAGAAGGGAGGGGAGGTTACCATATCACAGAATCACAGAATCACAGAATTTGTAGGTTGGAAGAGACCTCAAGATCATCGAGTCCAACCTCTGACCTAACACTAACAGTCCCCACTAAACCATATCCCTAAGCTCTACATCTAAACATCTTTTAAAGACCTCCAGGGATGGTGACTCCACCACTTCCCTGGGCAGCCTATTCCAGTGCCTAACAACCCTTTCGGTAAAGAAGTTCTTCCTAATTTCCAGCCTAAAATTCCCCTGGCGCAACTTAAGCCCATTCCCCCTCGTCCTGT